>CM053770.1:608442671-608497574 GCA_028658325.1 Potorous gilbertii
TACACTAAAACCCACAGACACACAAACATGATCTGCTACATTCTGCGAATGACTTCCATATTTCTTTCTCTGAGTGTGGAAGGCATTTTGCCTTAGAAAATTGACATTGGGATTTTTTTTTTCAGTAAGTATCTTTGTTTTAAAACCAGAAAATATAAACATTGGTCAGACAACTTGGAAGAGATAACATTCCTCCTCCCACCTCCTACCTCTGTGATTTTACACAGGGTGTTCCATTCCCTTGAAATAGGGTCTCCTTAGCTTCCTTTAAAACTTAACTTAGATGTCACCTCCTATAGGAGGCTTTTGTGGGTGAGTGCCCCCCTCACCCCAATATAACATTGTATTATGTTCATGAGTGTGTGTGTGCACAGTACTGGCTTATTCATGTATATATTATACACCAATAGTGGAATGTAAGCCCCTTGAAGGTAGGGATGCTTGGATTTTTGTTTTAGTATTACTATAGCCTACCAAGATACCTTATAATAATAACAAGTATTTTATAGCACTTAAGCTTTGAAAATCATTTTACAAATATGATATCACTTTTTTGCTCACAACAACACTGGTGTTTAGGCACTATTAATATCCCCATTTTACAGATGAGGAAACTGAGGCAGACAAAGAGACAAATGATACATGCCCCAGGTCACACAGTGAGTAGGTATCTGAGGCCAGATTTATATTCAGGTCTTCCAGTTACTCTACCTACTGAACCACTCAATAACATCTGTTATTGAGCATGATGACTTGGATTGATGAAAGAATAAAATTAAGTTGGTGGAACACAGAGCAAACTTGTGATAGCATTGGTATAGGCAGATCCCTGCATAAGAAAACTCCTACCAACATAGAGGCGTAGTACCTTCTTTGCAACTTAAGTCTTAGAGAAAGTCTCCATCTTTATCTACAAACTTTTTGTGACAATTTAGTAATCTAATTTCTAACAATAAATTTAGTGAAAACATCTTTTAAAATGCAACCAGTTTTGCAATTATGAAAACACCATTAGGAGATGGGGAAAAGGGAAGAATAAGTGCTTAATAATTGAAAAAAATTATTTCAATAAAACCAACACTGACCCTGCTATTTGATGCTTCCTCTTTAAAATACATTATTAGTCTCATGAAGAATTGGGCATAAGCCCACACCTTGCCATTGGCCTAAAAGCCTCAGAGTTTACAACTGCAGGAAACTATGATCTCATTTCTCCTAATCTGTTCAGACCAGTAAAAATCCCTACTTTTAAGTTTTCTGGTGCGCATATTGTTGTGTTTCCAGAAAGGGTAATTCACTCTCATTAAACTTTTTTTTTTTTGACAAAAAGAAGTTTCCCAATTCATTATCACCAACAAATAAAAATTTCTAGTACTTAGACTTGGGAAAAAAATAAACATTAAACATTATCTAAGAAAAGTCCATTTTACAGAAGAAACTGAGGCTTAGAGAAATAATGTCACTTGCTGAGGGTCACATAGCTATCAAATATCAGGCCTAGCATCTGAACCAAGGTTCTCTGACTCCATGGCCACTGCTCTCTTGAGCTTCCCTATACTGGTGGGAATTGTTAAGAGTCCATGGCCATTTTTCTATTGAATGTTCATAAATGCTTAAAATGAGATGTCTCCCTTCAAGTATTCCCACGGCCCTAAAATTAAATTTTAATTCATTGGTTTTCTTTCTAATTATTCCAAAGAGTTGGCCAAGAGACAAGAAATTAGTTACTATCTTTAAGTCTTCCAGCCAAGGTCCAAAATAATCAACACTTCTCAGAAAACAGAACAAGATGGAAAGAAGATTGGTGCTGCCATGTTTCACTACTTAAAAAATAGTTCCACTTAGATTTTTTTTTATGACTATACAACCTTAAGTACTAACCACCTACTCAGAGGAGTGAGGGACAGGAAAGGGTGGGAGAGGAACTGTAGAAAACCATTAACTTGGTTTGTCAAAGGACAAGAGAAGAGCTTTCATATCATTTACCACATCCCATGAAGGAAACCAATCACATAGTGAAGATTCATATTTCATAGTCAGAAATGTTCTCTCCTCCACCATCCTGTCTTAATGAGGGATAATATTTGAAAATAGTGTTTCATTGGAACATAGGTTGAAAGCTAGAAGATACTTCATTGACTCTGTAGTATAACGTCTTCCCTTCTTTCAGATAAGGAAACCAATGCCCAGTGAGGTTAACTAAGGTCAGTAGTAACAGACAGAGACAAAATTCAGGACTGGTTCCTCTATTCCAAGGCTCCTTAAACTTTTTTTCCATTTGCAATCCCTTCACCACTTCTTAAACCCCAAGAGAGGTCATGTCTTACTGCACCTCCAGCTTTCTTTCCTTCATTCTATATGGTGAATTCATGCAAATTTTCCATTTGCCCTATACTCTTCCAGAACTATTCTTTGCCTAATATATAAGAAATCTATTGTTGTGGAAACAACAGTATATTTTTAGTCTGAAGACTTGAATTTAAATAGACTAGTTGGATAGCCATGGGCAAGTCACTTAAAATTCCTGAATCTCAGCTTCTTTTCATTAAAATAAACAGAATGCTAGTATTGTCCACACTACTGGGTGGTTCTGAGGAAAGTGTTTTATAAATGTTAAAACCCTATAGAAATGGATTACTTTAGTAATATAATAATTGATAGTTCTCTTTATCACAGACCTATAGTTTTCCAATGTTGCTCTGATGACTAGTCACCAAGGAGAGACTAAGTGGACTAAACAAGCAGGATAATCCATGGTTCATAGATCTAGAACTAAAAGGAGCTTTGAAGACCATCTGGTCCAGCCACCTAATCTTACATGTGAATAAATGAGGCATAGAGAGTGTCTTGCCAAGGATCACATAACTAATAGGTCTCCAAGGCAGGATTTGAACCCAGAGGTTTCTTATATCGATGACAAAATCCAAAACTCTGCTTTGCCATACTTTCTCAATTTCTCTGATGCCAGGTTTCCAGACAAAGTTGCTAGGACATATAATTCTTTTCTACACTTTTCTAATTCTCATATGAAAATGTAATAAAAATGTAGGTCACCCCACAGCCCAATCACTTGCTCTTCGTGTTAATTTGATCCAGCCAGTCATTCAGATTCAATTTAGTTCAGCTGCTTAATCACAAAATTTAATGAGAAAAAAAATAAAACAACTCAGAGTCCATTTGGTCTGATATGTACTTGAAAACATATACCTAGCACAGTTAGGTGACACAGCGAATAGACTGCTGGGCCTAGAGTCAAGATGATCCATCTTTCTGAGTTCAATTCTGGCCTCAGATCCTTACTAGGTATGTGACCCTGGGCAAGTCACTTAACCCTGTTTGCCTCAGTTTCCCCCTCTGTAAAATGAGCCGAAGAAGGAAATGGCAAATCATTACAGTATCTTTGCCAAGAAAACCCTAAATGGCATCATGAAGAGTTGGAGATGACTAAAAAGTGACTACATACCACACTGTAGCTGACAAAGGAGACCCTCTAGAAAGGAAATCCAACCAATCTTTGCTTAAAGACCTCAAGAGAAAGAGAATTCACCATCTCCCAAAATAACCCATCCTCCTTTTGGACAGTTTAAATTGTTAGGAAGCATTTCCTTACAACCTATATTTATGTCTTTGACATTTGATTAGGGTCACAGGTTAAAAGCTAGAATGGACCTCAGAATGGGTCAACTAACACACCCACTCCCATTTCGCAAATGAGACAACTGAACTCCAGAAAAATCAAGTGGCTTGCATGCACACGTTTCTCCTAGTTCTTTCCCCTCAGACCAGCAGAGCAAATTTAATCCCCCTTCCAGGTGAAAAACTTTTACATACTTGAGGAAAGCTATCCTCTCACCCCAAATCTTCTCTTCTCCAGGCTAGGCATTCTAGCTCCTTCAACTGATCCTTCTATGATATAAATCAAAGGCTCTTTATCATACAGGTTCACCATAGTGTTAGCAGTTATTGATACCTGCATCGTTATACCATTACAGCGCTATTCGAAGAAAGTGTAATTTGAGATTGATGTGATCTAAATCATGGAAGCACATTATTTGTATTTAAAAAGGTTAGAGCTTTGTCTGACACTGGCTTAGGAAGAAATGGTATTGAAACACTTCTCAGTGAGGCAAGGAGGAAGCAAAGAGAAGCAAAAACTAATTAGCCCCATGCTAATTAAACATGGGAAAGGGAAGTTAAAAGAAGGAGGTTCTTTTGAAATGAATAGGCCTATCTGCTCACAAGCATCCAAAGCTCTGCAAAATTGGCTGAACATTTAGCAAGAAAGGACTTTCAGTAAGACTTCTGGTATTTCCATTGGGGGAAAGATTACAATAATGACAAAACTTGTTTTCTCACAATATTTTGCAACTTCTCTTTCCGGACCCAACTACATCCTAGTACAAAGATATTAGGAAATTAAAAAAAACCATTATTTAAATTAAAATATGCACAATTAGACTTTGGTTAATTGTTAATTTTTAATTATTTAATCCAGGTTTGAGTTGAATACTTAGATTATATGTAATTTTTTTTTCCTAAAAAGTATTGGAAAGCTTCAGATAAGAGTAGAGAGAAAAGGATAGACCCTTTATTTGAATTTGAGAAGTACTGGGATTGCATTTTGGTTTTCAAAATTTCAGAAGTTTTCTGAACTACAAACGATATGCAAAACTTTACTAAAGGAACAGTAGTCCACTATACATAAGCAATTTTTCTTCACTCACACTGACCTTATAAATCAACATTAACAGAAATCTGACTTCCAGGAAAAGTTAGGCATTCCCACCACTGGTAAAAGGACAAGTGGGCAGCTAGGTGGTACAGTGGATAAACCACCAGTGCAGGAGTCAGGAGGATCTGAGTTCAAATCTCACCTCAGACACTTGACATCATTAACTTGGGCAAGTCACTTAATGCCAATTGCCTCATCCTGCATCATTTCTAGTCATCCTGATGAATATCTGGTTACTGGATTCAGATGGCTCTTGGGGAGAAGTGAGGCTGGTGACCTGCACAGCCCTCCCTCACTCAAAACAAAGTCAAGTGCAAGTCATGTCATTATTTCTCTAATGGCATGGTTGTCTTTGGCAACAAAGGATGAAAACACACAAAAGGACAAGTCCTTTACTGGTCACTCAACAAGGAGATCTGTATCACCTCAGTGTTACATGTTTCAAAACAAACCTTTGATAGGTAAAAAGGGATATTTCACTAGAAAAATGTACATTTTCCTTTCAAATTCAATAGAGAATTGAGAAGAATCTAGATGTATCCGGAACTGGGCTAGTCAGTCACTGGATATACAATTTTTTAAAAATGTTAATAACAGTATTTATATGGAGCTTTAATGTTTATAAAATGTTTTACATATATTTTCTTATTTTATTTTCACAGCAATCCTGGGAGGTAGGTACTATTATTATATCCATTTTACAGATGATTAAACTGACAGAGAGAGAATAAAGTGACTTGACCAAGGTCACACAACTGGTAATTATCTGAGGCTAGATTGGAACTTAGTCCTTCCTAACTCTGAGTCCAATCCTCTAGCCACTGTTTCATCTAGCTGCCAATAGTTGCTGCCCTCAATGAGCTTACTTTCTTTTTAAAGATGGGATAGGACACAAAATTTACACAAACAAGTAAATACAAGAATGTACAAAACAAATCCAAAGTAATTGTGTAGGTAGAGACTGGGGGCAAGGGAACACTAGCAAAAGTAGGAACAGTGAGGACTTTATGTAAAAGATACTTGAAATGAACATCAAAGAGAACTAAGGGGCCAAAGATGGGATGGAGAGTATTTAAGGCATGTAGTACTGCCCAATCAAAGGCATGGAAGACGGAGATGGAATAGGGTATATAGGGAATAGAAAGTAAGTTAGTTGGCTAGAATGTAAAGTGTGTTAAGAAGGAAATAAGGGAAATCAGTCTGGAAAAACAGATTGGAACCAGATTGAGAAGGGCTTCAATCTCTAAACACTTATGCTTACTATTTATACAAGTTTTAGGAAGACAAATTTTAGGTGTTAAAGACTTTCTAGAGGGAACAAAAACAATTCTCAAGTAATATTGTCATGAACTTCAAGAAAGTAATAAAGTTGACATTCAGTCATAAACTTTAAAAAAAAGTTATTTTCAGTTCTATATTAGAGACCGATGGCTATATGGGCTGGAACAAATACCTTTGACTACTCCTCTGTGATAAAAAGTCTGCCTGCTCAAACAATTTGTAGTCACAGGATGTGGCTGCTTCAGTTTTATCTCCACCTTGCAGGCTTTAACATAGCAAGCTGCTATAACCCTCAGTTCACATTTTATAACAACTAGACTTTCCCTCCCCTATGACGTATTTCTCATAAAACCACAAGTCAGTACACTTCCTCACAAAGCCTTTAAGCAGGGTTTTTGCAAATAACATAAGGCAGTCATTTACATCAGGGCCATTTTGACCATAGACCCAGAATCATGTTTTTCAGCAGCTCCTGAAAAATGCAAAGAAAGCTGCTTCAGAACAGTCATAGCACCTGCCTTCAAACCTTGCTTCAGATACACATTACATATGTGATGCTGGACCCATTTTCCTGGAGTCCATTTTCCTCATGTTCAAAATCAGATGGTTGAATTAAATGGTCTCTGAGGTCCCTTCCAAGCCTACATTTATGGTCCTATGCCCCTCCTCCCTTACACAAGTTCTTCTCTATAATACATTCCAGTTACTGGGGATTCTAGCCTACTAAAAAGGAACACAGTGGAGGGAGAGGAATTTAAGAGAGGTGATACAAATTTAACCTCAAATTAGTTAGACTAAGTGGTATAATCTATGTCATCCTATAGAAAATATGAGAAAATACACTTATCGTTTTCTCCATTACCTCAATGTTCTTCTTACCTGCCTATTGCCAAAATCTAGGGACTACTGACCTAGGTAATTTGAGGGTTACCCATGAAGGGATATTAACAAGCTATATGTCTTTGATTTAGAAAAATATACTAACTTTTTTCAGTACTGTTGAATTCTCATAAAAATATTCACTAGTTACTAAACCTTTTAGAAAAATAAAAACAATAATAACTAAAATAATATTTATTGCTTACGATGTGCTAGGCTCTGTGCTAAGCATTTTACAAATATTATTTCACAATATCCCTGTGAGGTAGGTGCTGTTATCCCCATTTTGATGAGGAAACTGAGGCAAACAGGTTAAGTGACTTGTCCAAGGTCACAGAGCTGCTAAGTATCTGAGGCAAGATTTGAATTCATGTCCCCTTGATTCCAAGCTCAGTCTTCTATCTGATCTGTACTGTTTGCCTAAACCAACAAGCATTTCTGGTAATACTGTGTTGAGTCTACTCAAAGAATCATAATTTTATTTCTTTCAACTTAAATGCTCTATCATGATTACTGTGGATATTCCTTTCTATTTGTAATGATAGCAATCACTTCACATCTTGGTAGGAAATTTTCATGAGTTGCTATGGCTAATTTTTAAAAAGTTATCCAGTCACTTATTTTCTTGCTATGAGCCTCTTAGGTGAAAGACATAGGGTCCATTACTATACATGTACTTAATATTATTCCAACTGATAAATGATCAAAGGATATACACAGATAGTTTTTTTTTAAGAAAGAAACTCAAGTAATCAAAAGACATTTGAAAAAAAGTCTCCAAATTGTTAATAATTAGAAAAATGCATATTAAAATATCTATTAGGTTTTACCTTACAAACATCAGATTAGAAAAGTTGAACAAAATAAAGGAAAAAGAAATGTTAGGGGGATTACAGGAAAATAGAAATATTCAGAAACAATAGAAATTAAAGATATTAGGGGAGATGCAATTTGATCCAGGCATTCTAGAAAGCAATCAGAAACTATGCCCCCCAAATCACTAAAATGTGCATACCTTTTGACCTAATAATACCATCATTACTTATATCCCAAAGAATGAGAAAAGTGAATAAAATGATCTATCTGTATAAAATTATTATGGCATCTCCTTTTAGGATAGAAAAGAACTGGAAACTAATTGGGCTCTCATCAACTGGGGAACTGCTAATTAAGTTATGAAATATTCATGTAATAGGATGTTATTGTGCCATAAGAAATTATAAAGTGGATCATTTCAAAGAAATCTAGGAAGATTTACATGAACTGATGCAGAGTGAAGTAGAGAGAACAAGAACAATTTATATATACAGTTACAACAATAAAAACAAACAACTTTAGAAGTCATAAGAAAGGTGACCAATGCAACAACCAACCACAATTGCAGAGAACTAATGATGAAGCATGCTCCTTATCACCTCAGAGGGTAGTAATGGACTCAAGGTGCAAACGAAGACATTTAATTTTTGGAAACCACTATTGTGGAAATTGGTTTTACTTGATTTTGTATATTTGTTAAAAGGTTTTTTTTTCTTTTTATAAAATTATAAAAAGATGTTAGATGGAAAGAAAATAGATTTTTGTTTGCTGAAAAAATAATATGTAGATGAATAAAGGGAAAATGATAGATAAGAGAATAAAAAGTTCAATGAATGAATGGATGGATAATAGATGGATGAATATACAGGCAAACTGTGATAGACAGACAGACAGATAGATAGAGAGATAGATACATAGATAGATGATAGATAGATACATAGATAGATGATAGATTGATAGATATAGAGATAGATGATAGATAGACAAAAGGAAAGAGAACTAGATAGAGGCAATAGATCTGACTAGAGTTAGTCATGCCTCCCAAATAAGCTGTGTGATTATTTATCTCATAGTTTACACATATTATCTCATCAATTATCTTGTGAAATAAATACCAAGTGTTTATTGCTGCTGTTGCCTTACATATTAATACTCTCTTCTGAGATTACTTTTTATAATTTGGTACATATTGCATATTTACTGACTAGTATATTAAGTCCCCTCAAGACTGGCATTATATTTTTTTAAGTGGTGAATATCTCCAGCACAAAGCACAGTTTATTGAATTACACTTTAGAGAATTATGACTCAAAGTTATCAACTGGCTTACCCATGGTAAGGTGAATCAATAAGTGTCTCAGTCTAAACTTGCAGGGAGTAACATCCCTGGTAAATCCAAAAGTATCATTGTTTCCACTATATCCCTAAGTTATGCTCCTCAAAATCTCAATTTTCTCTTCTACAAAATGGATATGAAATAATATTTGCAATACCTACTTCACAGAGTAGTTACAAGGAAAGCAATTTATAAAGTGCGGCATAAACATGAGTTCTTTCACTCCATGTCTTTTTCCAAAGCACTCCTTATTTCCGCTGTAAATTCCAGTTTACCACTCATCATTCCACCCACCTATTTTACCTTGGGCAGATTACCCAAAGTAGCTTTCCTGAATTGGTCACTTTTCAGTGATTTGTTGGGACTCTTAGAAATGTTCCTTTTGGAAGTCTTAATAGAAAAGGATGATTAAGGTTCCCTTGAAAAGCATAGCTTCAAAAAACAGCTTATTTTTGAATTATTATAAGGAAAAAGAAAGTTCAATCTGTCCACTGTATTTCTTGGTATTGTAAGCCCTACCATCCTTTGATAAGAGAGTTCTAGAGCATGGTGGCTTTGTCTATATGATGCCAATGCATCACTGAAGAGGCGAAAACACAAACATGTATAGTCTGCACAATGTTAAGAAGTAGTGTAGGAAAATGGAAAGGAAAAGGCAGAAGACGTAGGTTTTATTCTAGGACTCTCCACTTATATGACTATGAATATGAGTCTCATTCTCCATAAAAACTACAATAATGCTTATGCTACTTACCACAAAGGGGTGTTTGTAGAAAATGCTTTATAAATAGTGAAAAAACACACATACATGCACGCACACACAACACACACACACATATGAATGTACTCCCTTAACCTCATCAGTGTTTTCAATTAAGTAGGCCCTTCCTATCGGGGTTTTTAATTGCTTAGAGTAGAAGAAACTATAACTAGGAATATAACATTTCTAGCTGGAAAGGACCTCAAAGATCATCTACTATCATCACTCATTCTTTTGGCAGATGAAGAAATTTGTTTTTCCTGACATTATCTAAATAGTAAATAGCAGATTTGGGATTTTAACCCAAGTCTTCCAGTTTTATTTCTCATCCATATATTTGCAGATAGATCTCCTTGCTTCCATTCTCTTTCCATTCTAATTCACTCTTCAGGTAACTGCTAAAATGCTATTTCTAAAGCACAGTTCTTAGCATGCATGTCACACTCCAGTTCAGTGACTCCTTATGTCCTCTAGGACAGAATATAAACTACTCAGCTTGGCATTGAAAGCCTTTCACAATGTCTCGTCAGTCTTAATAGACTTCATTCATAATACATTCTTTCCCACATTCTTATATTCCAGTCAAACTGAATTGCTATTAACCATATAAAACATTCTATCTCCCATAGCCCTCTTCTTGCTAATTGTAATCCTTTGGAAAGTCTAGTTCCCTTTCAAGGTTCACCTCAGGCTTTTTCTGGTGCTTCAGTAGTGCTTGCAATACCTTCCCTCTCTACCTCACAAAAATTAAAACAAACAACAAAAACCACATTGATATGGGCTGTGACAGATAGAGAACTAAGCCTAGAATCAGGAAGAACTGAATCCAATCCAGCCCCAGATAACTACTAGCTGTGTGATCCTAGGCAAGTCCCATAACCTTGGCTTGCCTTAGTTTTCTCATCTGTAAAAATAAGGTTAATAATTATAAAAGCACCTCAATCTCTGGGTTGCTGTTAGGATCAAATAACATAAAAATTGTAAGGTGTTTAGTGCAGTACCTAGCACACAGTAAGCTCTTATATATAAATGTAAGCTATTATTATTTCATGCATTTATTTATATGCATATATATGCCCCAGTAAGCTCCTCTAATTGGAGACTATTTTGTTTTGTTTGTTCCATGTCTCCCTAGCTCCTCTCACATATGGGGAGGTGGGATGCAATTAACAAATGTTTGTTGAATGTAATTGAACCCTAATTCAATGCTGTTTTCCCTGCACTCCAGGACAATGCTTTCACCTGCAATCTGCTCACCTACTTATTGTAATATGATACTATCAAGCCTCCAGACCATTCCTGCCTGGGTAATTCATTCTGAACATATTTCTGCATTACAAAGAAAATCACAATTGATCAATATTTTATCTTCAAGACTTTCAGGTTTAATGTATATGCTTTGTTAACCAGAAATCAAATTTTAATCTTCACTGTTAAGATATGATAGTTATGTAAATACATCAGTATCTAGCTATAGGAGCATTTGTGCTGTGAGAATGTTCTGTGTATACAGTACTTTGTTAAGGCCCCCACCCTTCCCTGGGCCTATATTCTTTGATTCCACTGACCACTCTCATACAGCAGAATTAAAATATGTATGGGAAAATGGTGTTTTATTTTAGTAGATGACACAAATTTGTAAAATTAGGGAAACTGCTATCATTTAGCTTTTTGTGCCATAAAAGATTATTAATCCTACCTATGGATTCTCATCACTTTTAACATTTTTATATTTTGATATTATTTTGAAAGATTTGAAACAATTCATAAAAACATCGGAAGTTCCAATGACCTCTTGATATCTTTTCAATATAGAAAAATCATGTATCTAGTGCATTGCGTTGAACTCAGTGTCCAGCTAAAAATACCATAAAGGACATCAGAACCACATAGATTTTTTAACAAACATGTTTATCTTTAAGAAGGAATTTTTAGGGAAAGAAAAACATGACAATGTTTCGTTGCCTATCACTTCCAGATGTGCAACTCAGCCTATTAAACATCAGCTTAGAGTAAAAGGAAATGAACGGTATCTGATATGCTTAAGTTTTACTCCTGAAAAAAATGGATGGGCAAGAAAAATCCAAATACAAGATTTGTTTTTTTGATTTATACCGGACTTCTATACAAATATTTTTTAAAGGTAAAATCTCTATTTCTACATGCAAATATTTAATAAAGTAGGTATAATTCCCTTAAGGGTGATGGCAATTTTTCTTTTTTGTCTTTGAATCTCCAATAAAAACAGAATCCTATACAAAGTAGGCCCTTATTAAGTGGTCATTGAGTTGAGTTGGCATGGAAATATTGACATCATACTTTTTTCTGGAATGTCCCTACCTATAAATTTGCTTTATTCATCTATATGTATACATACACACACACACACACACACACACACACACACACACACACATATATATATATATGTATATATACATATATATACATATATATATATATCACTTTCTCTCAAAAAAAAAAAAAAAGAACTGAATTTGGAGTCAGAAGAGAAATTCGAATTCTACTTCTACCATTTGGTGATCATGGTCAAGCTCCTTAATTTTTCTGAGACTCCATTTCCTTAACTGTAAAATGCAGTTAATTTTCATGAAATTACATGAAAGGGTGCTTGTGGTAGAATCACTTTGTAAACCTTAAAGCACTAAATTAATTGGAAGTATTGTCATTGTCAATATTAATTATTATTGTTTTGATGAGATCTCTGGCTTTATTGGTGAGGAGAGCTTGCCAGGAAGAGCTTCCTCAGTTAATTCAGATCCACTCTTTTGTGGTTTTAGAGAGTTGCCTAGAAAACAGAGATATTAAATGACTTGCTCAGAATGATGGACCCACGCCTACGGCCTTGACCCTTCCTTCCTGATTCCAAGGCCAACTCTCAATCCACTGCCCCATGGTGCCAAATATCTGGCAAGAGGATAAGTGTACAGTTAGCGTCCTGTCATATTCTGACAAATTAAAAATTGAGATCCTCCACCTGTTTCCCAGTGAATTCTTTCTTTTACATGTGGATATTATTTACTGTGAAAAAATAGGAAACTATTTTTACATTTGTTAAAAGAAAATGTTTTTCTACATTTTGATTTTCAGACCAATACAAATAAGTCGTCAGTTACTCTGGAGTTCGAGTAAGTAACTTTTGAGTATCGCATGTGTTTTCAAATAAAAATCAAAAGTACTATGCCTAAAATCTTACTTTGTACAGATTGGTTATGAGAAAATATTCTCCTTTAAGGCAAGTCCCCAAAGTTACCACGAACTCTTTTGGAATATGGCCATATTTTTCTCTTCTTACAAAGTGGCCAATTAGGGAGTCTTTCTTTTATGTATGTGTAAAGGGTTTGATGTGAATTCACAATATTGTTGGGTTGTCCTCGTGCTGTCTAAAAAAAGCCCATGTGATGGCTTTCACATTTTCACGACTGCTGATGTTTTTATCGTCTTTATTTCACTACCTTTGAAGTCCTTCCCACATTTCTGTGCAACTTTTCACTTCCAGGATTGCCAAGTGGAGACTCTCTTTGATCCCACTATACATTCCCAACCAACTCTTTTATCCATGCCTCCAAGCCATCCTCAACATGACATAGTTTCCTATCCTCAGAAGGGAAATAAGTTCTTTTGAAGCCTGTGGCAAACTGCTCCCATAACTCAGACGGAAAAATCCTTTATCTTTCACCTTGTGATGTTCTCAGTTTCTTCTGGCCCTCTGGGTAGACTCAGATTCATTTATTTTTCTGCCTGTTATCATTGGATAACACAGCAGTACTATTCCTGTGTTGGTACCCTGGCTACAAATGACATGATTTCCCATTTTCTAAGATACAGGAAGATTTCAGTGGGTTTAGCTTTCATCTTTGAAATCATAGGTAAGTGCTTGCTGCTTTTTTACATTGTTGAAGCCATCAGTTGAAAACAGCCATGTATTTAATTTTTGGTTTTTTATTTTCTTTCTTTCCTAAAACAAACTTTCTGATTATCAAGCACTGTGTAGTTTACCCTCAGAAAATCTTACTTTTTTATTTACAGAGCACCTACCTTCTTGTTGACTTGCTTCATAGTATATTATTGCATTATTTCACTCTTCTTTTTTAACTTGGCACACAACTTATGCCCCAGCATGGAATTCCTTAGAACAGAGAACCCTTTACAGATCTGTTTAAGTTTCCACTAAACTATAATCTCTGTATTAAGGAATTGCTTCCTTCTGAGTCAAATGTTGAAAATGTGGTTTTATAATTGTGTTAGAAATAAATTCCCAGAACACCTATCATGTCCATCCCCATTCAGATACTATATAAGCAGAAAAACTTGCTCCAAAGCTAAATGTAAATGGTATTTGGATTATTGGTAAATACCCCAATACTCCAAGTCCAGGTGATACGTGATTACAAATATAATTAGTAAAGTCTATTCCAGGCTTCCACAGGAGAAAGTTATGGGAGAAGTGAGAGAAGAGACATGGATGAGTATTACATAGATAAATAAGTGAAGAAACACTTGCACCTGTAAAACAAGAGCTTTAAAATTGATTTGAGACTCTCCCTGAAGAGGGGAACACTGTATGTTTTGAGGTAAATGGTACTCATCCTCCTAAGAATTATAAGGGGCAGTCATAGAACCTATAAGGTAAGAGTTCATCTGATAAGGAGCAGTGGGAAAAGAAAACAGTAACAGTCAGTGATGCCCTGCTTAGGGTACCAGGGTAGCTGTTAACAACAACAAAGTGCTAATGAAATGATCTGCTGTCTTCCTAGGGCATATATTCAACATGTAACAGAGAAGATCCCAATACTTATCAAAATGGATGACAACTACCCACTTCTGGTGATCTGTGTAGGCACAAATAAAACTTCTAAAACGAATCCAGAATTCCAGCAAAAATGGAATCTTGGGCAAGAAGCTAAAGACCATAAAATGCACAGCCTGAATTTTCCTTACTTTTTCCCCATTAAATGAATGAAAAGATAAAAATTAATTTGAGAAATGAATAGCAGGCTAACAATGTGATTCCTAAGCATGAGATTTGGATTTTTGATCATAGCCTGCAATCAAAGGGTTAACAGATCCTTAGCCAGAGATAGAGTACACTTAGCAAGCAGTCAGAGGGGAGAAGGTGGAATACACTAAAGATAACACAAAAGGAAAAATGTAAGACTTTGACCACAGATGGGATAAAGGGAGGGGGGAGATGAGAGAAATTGAGGTGAATCTACAGCTCAGAATGACCTGAGGTTGGTGTGAGAAGGTAAGGTCAACAAGGAGAAAAGCTCTACGTAAAAGAGAACTAGTATAAACATTGCTATTACTATCATTACAAATATTTTTATTTATGATCTGGTCAATATCTAAAAGTCTACACATTTAGGTTTGCTCAGGGTAGAAGTGAGGAAAGATAGTTATAATTCCTCCTTTTGTTTTGCCTTTGAATTTCCAACACCTAGTTATTATAGCAGCAGTAGTAGCAGAAGAAGTAGTTTTATATTTATATACTTCAGAAAATAATACTAAGCTTTTGTACATTATATATATATAATATTTGAACATTATTATGCCTATTATGAAAAAATAAAGAAAATACATAAATTCATCCTAAATAATAGTATATAGTAAGCCTGTGGAATTATTTTTGCAAGTATACCTATTTCTTTTTCATTTTAAAGGGAACCTTTTATGAATATAGTTTATGTTTAGGAATGACCTATATTTATTTCTACCAGTACAGTCAATCACAACACATACACATTAGTTTTTTAACTTCTCATTTCTTTCTTTATCTTTGTAGATCGGAGATTCCTTGAACCAGTATTTGCATTACTTGCTGTAAGCTGACATTTTTTCATCTCTTCTCTGTCCTTAGGATTATTGATTTACAACTGGAAGGGACCTAGAATTCATCTAATCCAAACCCCTCATTTTACTAATAAGAAAAATGAGACCCAAAGGGATAAAGTGACTTGCTTTCTCTTCTTCCCATTCTTTGTCTCCTCTTACTTTCTGCTTTTTTAAAATATAAAGCCATATTCATTACGTTTTATGACTTGGAGAGAAGTAAAGGGTTTGGACTGAACTAAGAATCTAGATTATCAGCCTACATTTATCAAATTCACCAGATGATTAAATCATTCATTTTGTGCTCTGAAGACATAAGAACATGGTTTTTGCAGTGGTTAACAGACTTATTGAGTGGTACTTTCATATGAACCTTCTAAAAGTTCATTTGAATGGTTTAGGAAAAATTATCTGGCACCTATATTTCTGAGAACCAAATCAAAACTTGTTTCCATGATCAAAGTGATTAATAAAGGTCAAGTTATCCTCACTACTTAATCAGAATAAAATCTAGTTCGTGTAACTATTGCAGACTTTCCTTTTGTATTATCTAAAAAAAAATTGACTTGTTTTAAAATATTGTTTCACTTACTGCAAAGCAAAAGCATTTCTTTCTGCACTTAATCATTTTCCCTTTCACACTTTGCTTTGAGTAAATTTAGTTGGATTTAGAGTTCACCTGAATTCATCAAAAGTGTAGTCTAATTTTTTTTCTAAATCTATGGCACAAATAAGGTTGGCTCAATATATTATGGGGTAGATGGAAGGATATGTGAAGTTGAACCAAGAGAAGAATGATAATGAAAATTATGAGATATAGTGTGATGGAGTGCTGACTTTGGAATTAAGAAGACCTGGTTTCAAGTATTGCCTCTAATACAGACTATCTGGGTGACTATGGGCAAGCCACTAGATGCCCTGACAATTCTTTAAAAGTTACTAATGATTTGTTAGTCTACCTCTGTGGCTATAGTTTTCATATAGTCAACTTCCACCACTCATTAAGTCGTGGATCCAGATGAATAAAAAAGAATCACATCCTTCTCTCTTGCCCTCAGCATTCTTCTTCTGAGTTGGTTAGTTCTCAATCCCTCTACTTTTCGTATCTTCTGTCAATAACACCTTTTTCAAAGGAAGGTGGGAGGATATAGTGCAGAAGGTGTTGAACTGTATAGATAAATTAGGAGTTGCATTATCTGAGAGTTTGCATTATGCCAATGAAATCATAAATCCAGTCCCCAGTTCTCTACTACTACTGATTTACACACACAAATATATGATGGATAGATAGATAGATAGTGTCTTAGATTACCTAGAACACTGAGAAGCCAAGAGACTGTGTTTTACTCAAAATCTCACAGCTAGTATGTGTCAATAGGGATATTTAAATCAAGGTCTTCTTGCATCTGTCTCTAAATCTGATATGTATGTGTGTGTATAAAACATATGCATATATATGTATATATGTACATGTAAGTATATAAAATATACATGTGTTATAGATATGCACATATGTGATCTTGTAATCGCATCAGCATTGGGTACACATGGAGTTTTTACTTTCTTTTTATACTTGATGAGAAAGTCAAGATCCAAGAAGCTGGAGAATTGAGCACAAGGTAAGTTGAAATTCAACAGAGATAAATGTCAAGTCTTATACTCAGGAACAAAAAAATCAAGGTCAAAAATAAAGATGGGGGAGGTGTGGTTAGACAATAGTTATTTTAAAAAAAGGTTTGCATGTTATAGCGGACTTCAAACTCAACAAGACTCAGTACTGGCATTGTGGTAGCTAAAAAAAAACCTAAGGTAATCTTGTATAGCATTAAGAAAGGCATAAGTCTCAGAAGGGAGACAATAATCCTAGAGCACTCCACCCTCGTTACACTTTATTTACAGTATTATGTTCATTTAGGAGTCCAATGGTTTTACAAAGAAATCAATGAGTGGTAAAGTATCTAAAGGACCCCTTCTCTCGGTATAGAATGGTGAAGGATCTTGGCCATTGCATATGAGAATCTGGTTAAATATTAGCCTGGAAAAAAGAAGTCTCATGGCAGGATATGATAGCTATATTCCAGTAGTTGAAGGTCTATCATATGGAGGTCAGGTGGTTAGGTTTGCTCTGTTTGGCCCCATTGGGTAGAATTAGGAACTTTGGGTGAAGTTGAAAAGAGACTGTAAAAGATTTGATGTTAGAAAAAATTTCCCAATAATTAGAGCTGTCTAAAAGTGAAATGTGCTACCTTGAGAGGTGGTGAGTTCTCCTTCTCTGAAGGACTTCAGTGGAGGCTAAATGACTACTTATTTATTATGTTATAGTGGAAAATTCTTTAATGTATTATTGATGTATTATTAATGTAATGTAATATTAATATATATTTTAGAATGGGTGACTGCTGGGGTACTTAATAAATCCCAGATTTGGGACCTTATCCAGTTCTGTGATTTTATATACTCTCATTTTATTTTTGCATCCTTAGCACCTTGCCCATAGTAGACACCTAATAAATTCTGGCTCCATTAATTTGGTTCAATATATTGTCTGGGAAATTTGTCACATTAGTTGATTACCAACAACCAGTCTATAATCACTTATAAAATACCTACTATGGTCATGGGCATGGAACTATGTCTGTGTCTTGCACTCTGCAAATATCAAATAAACACTGCTTTCCAATACTTGCCATCCTCACACAAGTATAGCAGTTGGAGATAGAAAACATATTTGCATTTTTCAGCTAATTTGCAATTGTAGTATAAAAGTATAAATTGGATAATTACTACTAATTACTATACTTAAAGACCAAGATTTTCCACTGTCTTGTAGTTTTCCAGTTTTCTATATGTTCCTTTTTTTTCTGGTAAATGTTTCTGTTTGATGAGATGGAACCATTTGGGGTTTGAAATTTTTAAAAAGAGTATTGTAGTTTTATCTAGTGCATATTCAGCAGCTGTTGAAATGAATTCTTTATGTGTCTATAAGTGTAAACATAGATGACTTTTGTCATTTTTAGACTGAACATAAATCAATTTGTATTTTCATTTGCAATTCATAAAAATACTATGCTGAAAACACTGTCACGATTAATGGGCTAAATGGGCTTGAATACAGTTGTCTGCCTTAACTGAAATAAATATTCTTGAAATGTAAAAAAAAAACTCAAAATGACATTAGTCTACACCAATGGTGAGGAACCTTGGCCTCAAGGTCACATGAGGTCCTCTAGATCCTCAAGTGAGGTTCTCTGATTGCAAATTTGGAGAACAAGTTTGTTTTTGAAATTTAGATTCAGTCAAAGGGTTGCACTTGAGGATCCTGAGGGCAACATGTGGCGTTGAGGCTGCAAAACCCCCACCCCTAGTCTAGGATGACCTAATGATCCCATGCTGGGGATCCATCATTCCCTTCTCCAAGTCTCAAAATCAGAGACCAGAAGAAGACCAGAGACAGATCCCAATGTAGAAAATACAGCCTCATGGCTCTCACCTACCACTGTAAAGTGATAAAATTATCAGCTATAAGGGTAAATGAAATAGATGATGAATGGAAAAATAAAGTTGAATTCCTAAGGCATATTTCCATCTCCATTTTCAAATATTTTATCAATATTGGCATACTACAGCACCTTGACGTCAAAAGAAGCTAACTGGGGCCTTGCTCTATGGGTCATTTCTACCGAGTTAAGGATGCCCGGAAGGCACTGAATGGAAAAGAGCATCTCCACCAGGGTATTTAAATGATCCACATAATGGGAAGAGAACTCTGATTTAAGACTGTAGGAAAGAGAGATTGAGTGGCTAGAGTGCATGCAAGGATGAGACCTGCTGAGGTGGCAAGGAAGTGTGGCACAGCTACTATTTTACATTGGTTTCAAAACAGGAAAGAGTAGTTCAAAGGACAATTATTGGCACAACTTATGAAAAAGAGTAAGACATCGAATCAGCCCAAACACAGCACTCCCAAATGTGTGTGTATGAGATCATGAGCAAGAAAATTATAAGAGATGTCCTTCCATTGTACCTACATTAGAAACCCAAGTAACTGAATTAGCTGAGAATGCTTTGACATAGGGGGACTAAGAAGCATGTGTGCAGAAAGAAAAAAAATGATTCTGTCACTAACTAACACTACAGAGGATAAGCATTTGGAGCGAAAGCATCTATGGCTACTCAAAACAAAACAAAACATCACTAAAAACCAGCCATCCAAACAACCTTGGCATAAGCCGACAAGCAACATTTGAAAACACTTCTTTCTTTGTTTGAATCTGCTTGTTGAGGCAAGAGTGCAGATTCCCAAAATGCCAGAATTAAGATGCTACCCTGTCTTCAAACTTATACAAAGATCAGCTTGTTGATTCATCCCATTGAGGCCTGGGCATCCTAGTCTGCCATCTAGGTCCTATAGAATTCAATCTCGTAGACTCATAGAAGTAAAGAAATTCAGATGGCAAAGGTCAAAATAATATTATAATGATAGCTAACACATTGCTATAAAGCTTCCAAAGCTCTATGAAATAGTGCTATCCTGTGAGGTCGGTGGTGCAGTGAACCTGGGCAAGTCACTCCATCCTGTTTGTGTCAGTTTCCTCATCTGTAAAATATGCTGGAAAAAGAAATGATAAATCAATCCAGAGCCTTTGCCAAGAAAACCCTAAGTGTGATCACTAAAGGTCAGACATGAGTGAAACAAATGGAGAACAACAATCCAAAAGAGGAAACTGAGGAAGAAAAATATTGGAAAAGATTTAGCAATTTACCCAGGGTCACATACTTAGTAAGATCATCTCATCCAAATCATACCTGAACAGGAATCTCTTCTATGACATAGTCAGCAAGTAGCTAACTAGTCTTTGCCTGAATACCTCCAGTGAAGGGAATTCTTACCACTTCATCAGTTTAACCATGTCATTGTTTTTTCTTTCATCAAGTATAAATCTGTCACTTTGCTCTATGTTTGTATTTTCTGGAGCCAAACAATGAATCTAATCCCTCCTCCAGTTTTTAAAATTGCTGTTTTTAAAATATTTGAAGATCTCTCACCTTCCCCAAGTCTTCTGTGCTCTTTGATAAGGATCCCTGATTTCCTCAACCAATCCTCATGTGACTTGAAGTCCTAGTTGTCCTCTTCTAGATATCCTTCCTAGATGTGGACCCTAGAACTAAATATTCTCAGTGTTTTCTGAGAGTGACAAGGAACATTAGAACTAATCGATCCTACCTAGTCCTGGAACTATATTTCTTTTAAATGAATAGCACCATGGCCTTGGAGGGACAACATGGTATAATGGTTTGATCTCTAGATCTGGAGTCAGGACACCTGATTTTGAATACCGTCTTGTTCTATGTGTGACTATATTCAGATAACTACCTCTCAGAGTGTCCTATTTCTTCAAAATGAAGGTGTATTACTCATACTGCCTATCTCACAAGTATTTTGTGAGGAAAGTCTTTTGTAAACCTTACAGTAGAGTAATTATAACTATAAAGTGGAGTAATAAATTGGAGCAATTATCATTACTTATGTACAGGGAACTTCCGGCAAAGAGATTTCCTCTACCAACACAAATGTACTCTGGAATTTGTAGGTCTTAGAGAGACACTTAGGACAAAGAGAGGTTAAATGACTTTCCCAGGATCATACCATCAGTACATGTTAATGGAGACCTTGAACTCAGATGATCAGCTTTAATTTCCCTTTAACTTACATATTTTTGACTTTCAGATTACCCTGTTGATTCATGCTGAGCTTGTAGACCATTCAGTATCCCAGATGTTTTATTAATGAGCTATGATCTAGCTACTCCTTCCCTATTACTGATAGCTTATTTTTTCTATTCCCAAATCTAAGACTTTATATATACATATCCCTTTAAAAGGTTCATCTTTTGAGATTCAAATCAAAAGAATGTTATAGAATCGCAAAACAAAAAGACTAGAATGAGTCTTAAAGATTATATTAATCTTACACTTACATGTTTGAAGTGAGAAAACTGGGATCGTAGACTCAAAGTAAAAAACATTAAATACCAGAGTCTCTCAACTTGAAGTCCAGCTTTCTCTCCAATATACCATTCTTTGAAGGAAGAGAAACAAGAATACAAGAATAGGGGAGAGACAGAAACAGAGAGAGAGAGAGAGACAGAGACAGAGACAGAGACAGAGAAAGAGAGAGAGAAAGAGAGAGGGAGAGAGAGAAAGAAAGAGAGAGGGAGAGGGAGAGAGAGAGAAAGAAAGAGAGAGGGAGAGAGAGGGAGAGGGAGGGACAGAGAGAGGGAGGGACAGAGACAGAGAAAGAGAGAGAAAGGGCAGAGAAAGGGAAAGAGAGGGAAGGCAAATAGAAAGGAAAGTGAAGGGAAAGTATTGCCCATTCTAGAAGCATCTTTGAGACTGATTGCTTTGCAAATCCACAGGTAACTTGAAGAGGCTAGTATCAAATTCAATTTTTATCTCACCAAAGGGCCTTGCAAAAGTCATGACAAGATTTATTTTATTTTTCTTCACTATGGGCTGTTATGTCTCAATTTTGGAAAGAAACTTATGTTCCATGGTCATATAGCGTCAGTATGAGGCACAAAATAGTTTTGACATTAGAACTGTGCTTGAGGTTTGGAGATCTTTGAAAAAGATGCTGATGCTGCCTTTTTAGAGGCTTATCAGTTGCAAATATAAGCCATATTCTTATTTGTTTCAGACACACATGCAGCTGCAGCCGGAGCATCAAACTTCCAAATAAAAGGCCAGTAATATTTGACATTTTTCTCCCTGTGATGAAAATTTCCTAAGGATCCTTTCGATTGTTCTGGTATTGTATGTCTTTTTTCCTCTGCCAAGATGATATCTGTGGCATAACATCCCACATTGATTAAATTTGATTTGATTTTCTACTAGAGTAAGTCAGTACAAAATATAAGCAAAGAGTGCACATCAGCGAACTTGTCCAAGTCACATCTATACGTAAATTGCACGTTGTAAGGTCAATGATACAGTGTATGAACCAAGAACGTAGGTTCAAAGAGTTCAGATATGCATTTTTCTTTCCTTGATTCCATTACTACCAATTCCTTTTGGTAGAAAACAGGCAAATATTAGTTATTATTTAAGGTTCAGTGGAGTGTGACAATTTGAATATCTAAAGTTGAGGTCAGCTTCAAGTTTTTATTGGTTTTTCAAACTCAAGTTCACAGATCTAGAGATAAGAGGGACATCAGAGATTATCTACTTTAATCCCCTCATTTTATGAAGGAGGAAAGTCAGGCTCAGAGAGCTAAATGACTTGCTTACATTGCATAGGTAGTGAGTAGCAAGGTCAAGATTTGAACTCAGGGACCAAGAAACCACATTCAGCACTTATGTAGGTTCAGTGCTCTTTCTACTATACCACAATGACAAAAATATTTTTTTAAATCCTGCTTTACTCATTTTCATAATTAATAAGTACTTAATTATAAATTGAATCATAATCAAGATAAATTATTTCAAAATTATTTTTTTAATATTCAAAAAATATTTTAAACTGTGAACTTTTCTTTCTTTTTGTTTAATTTAAAAATGAGAGGAACGGGCAAACTTTTCAGTTTCCCCCCCTTTTTTTTTAAATGCTGACTATCGTCATGGTAATGAGAGCAGACAAAAATCATCTCTACTCTCTGGCCTGGTTCCTCTGTGACTAATTTCATGAGTTGTCACAATGACTGGCTAGTTTTAGAGTCCTGGGGTTTTTTTGTTTGTTTTTTGTTTTTTCTCTGCTACTTGTTGCCTTGTTTAAATCATGAGTTAAAGTTTACTACTGCTGGCTTTAAAAAAAAAACAGCTAAAAATTTGACTTTGTCCACACTCAAAGCAGAGCAGTCCCTTCCCATTTCTAAGCCTCACTTTACTTATCTGCAAAATGAAAAGGTTCTACTAGATGAGCTACACTGTCCTTTCAAATGCTAAATCGGATTGCATCAAATCAGAATATAATTCCTTACTGCATCATCTAGTCAGAAATTACCTTTCAGGCTCTTCTGCCTATATCTTGTTTTTATAAAATGAGTCAAATATAATGTGCAGAGCATACCACTCCTCATCTGCTCCTGTTAGGCCTATGTTTTTCTCTCTTACTCATCTAGAAAATGATACTCTACGTTAGCACTATTTCAATGATCTGTGTCTAGGGCTAGGCATCTCAACAGCAAAACAAATGAATTCTATTGATAGGGATATGCTTCATAATGCCAAGAAAACTTTACGTCAGTAACTAATAACATAAACTGCCAACAAACAAGAGAATTTCCCCAGATGGGAAGGAGAGTAATAAACAAAAAACAGGAAGGAGAAGAAGAAAAATGGGCAAAATATGAAAAATCTGGGGATTTTGGAGAAATGACTTGCTAAGAGTCAACTTAGTATAGCGGATGAGGAACTTGTCTCAAGAGTCTAGAAAACCTGTATTCAAGTGCTTTCTCCAATACTTACTGACTCTATGACCCTGGCACGTCTCAACAACTATCTAAATAAGATTAGTAGAATTTATATAGTGCTTTAAGGTTTGCTATAGATAAATATTATCTCATCTTATGCTCACAATGACCCTTAGACTTAGGTGCTATCGTTACCACCATTTTACAGATGAAGAAACTGAGGCAGACAGCATTTTGTTTTGTTTTGGTTTAACTTGCTTTTGTTTTTGCCCAGGATCACACAGCTAGTAAGTGTCTAAAGCAGGTTTAAACTCAGGTCTTCCTTACTACAAGTCTAACGCTCTGAGCCACCTAGCTACCTATATTTTTCAGAGAATTATTACAGAGTGGTTTCCATTTTATGTGAGTCAAGGGGGCTCTATACATCAGTGAAGTCACAGACCTAGTAAAAAGAATACTGTTTGTATATTTTCAGTTACTCCCAACTTCCTTCCTTCTCTTTAAATCCTTTGTATGTCCCTTCATTCCCTTCTCTCCTCTCTGTACCCATCTTTTCATCTCATGCCTTCATTTTTTAACATCCATTTGTTGAATATTTCTTATACATAAGATATTGTCCTTGACTTTGACAATATAATGAGTTACCTGACACAGTTCCTGACCAGGAGACTGGAATCTAGTTAAGGATCAATCAGCCAACATTTATTATATACAATTTTATTATATAAGAAAATGGGCATATGTGCAAAATCTAAATTGTTATATGATACTATGTGATAATTGAAAATTAATAAAAAAAACAAAAAGATTTTAGAAGACCTCTGTGTACTGAGACCAGAAAATTACAAAATGTCAGAATTTGAAGGAAACCAACTTTGCTTGAAGGCCTCCACTAGTGTCAAGGAAATCTTTTTCTTCACAGATGATGTAACCTAAACCTTAAAGTTAAAATAGGAATAAATAAATGGAAAGAAGGGAAAAGGGGTGAACAACCTTTACCTCTACTTTT
This sequence comes from Potorous gilbertii, assembly GCA_028658325.1. Lineage (NCBI taxonomy): Eukaryota > Metazoa > Chordata > Mammalia > Diprotodontia > Potoroidae > Potorous > Potorous gilbertii. Next base: position 608,467,746 of record CM053770.1, read on the forward strand.
TCTCATTGATTCTTTCTTTTAAATTCTGTAATTGAACATGTTATCTAATAAATTAGGCACTCGCTAGGTTCTGTGGGGTAGATAAAGAAATATAAGAAGATCCTTGCCCTCAAGAAACTTGCCTTGTGGTTAAAGAGAAGACATAGATCCACAAAAAGATAACCAAAAATACATAGCAAATGAGTGGCATACATGATGAGCTTATAGAAGATCAGAGAGTTCCTTGTAAAAACATTAAGAATGGTTATAGACAAGAGGTTGAATTTGAGCTGGTCCTTAGAGAATGGATATGATTAAGAAAACTACAAAGGAAGGAGTTTTTAAAGAAAAAGAAGGGTGAGAGCTAAGGTGTAGAAACAGGAGTGTCAGGAGATGTTTGAGGAAAAGACGGAGAGTTTTTATTTAGTTAAGTTGTGGAAGATATGACTGGAAAGGTAGTTTAAGGTGAGATTATGGAAAATCTTAAAAATTAGGCAAAAGATTTTTGAAAAAAGAAATTGACCCATCACATCAAATGCTACAAGTAAGCCCAGGAGAGAAAATTCTAACAAAAGTCCATCAGGACAAAAAAGTCATAGGTGGGTATGACCAAGGCAAATTGACAAGGCAAATATTTGTTCAAAGAGGAAGCTATGGTTAGAAATGAATGCCATTGTTTTCACCACATTCTACTGTCTTCCTTTGCAAGTATCTTCAATTACAACTGGATAGACCAACATTCTGAAGATTTCAGATAAACATTTAGATTCAGACTCAACATTTAGATAAAATCTAAATCTATAAAAGGAGGCAATTAGACAAGGTCACCTCTAATGTTTGTCCTAGATCTAATATCTCATTAATAATTAGTCTATGAAAATGCCTTAGTATGAAAAAAATAGTGTAAGCCATTACAACAACATTACCATACACAAGCAAACCCTTCAATCTCCTGTTTGACAAGATGTTTTTATTTCATATACAAATGGATCTTGTCTCCATCCACATTTTTCAAAGAATTCCTCTCTAAATCCACTTTCAAAATTAAATTCTTTCCAACAAGTTGTTCAGAAATTTTACAACTAACCATGTACTTTCTTTCCCAGGGAGAAGAAACAAAGCTCTCAGAGAGAAGTATGTGTATGTAAAAAAATAAACCATTAATATTTCCTGAGGCTTTCCTGATCTAGAGACAAATCACTTATTCCATGCCCATTTAAATGCAGATTTTGTGATCTACCTCTACTAAGCTTGCAATCAAAACTGCCTCCATTTTCACTTTTAGCTATTATCTGTTCTTTTACATATTGAGACAAATCAACGCAGTTTTTCTCCCAAAGAACATGTGCTACTGTATCCCATGGACGCAATGCTAAAATCTCAGAACTTTTCAGAACTCAGTTTTCATGTCATCAAAATTACTATTAGAGTAGAAACCATATGCAGAGGAAAAAAGAAACAAGGGAAGCAAAAGAAGGAGGGAAAGAAGCAAAATTCTTTAAAGGAAAGAACTACTGAAGTGCTTAATAAATGCAGACTGATTAATGGAAGGAAGGAAGGGAGGAACGAAGGAAATTTCAAATATGATGTTTCCCACAATAAGTTACAAACATAAAAAGCCCTCGTATCTTGTAAAGTACAGAAATGAGGTGTTCATGTCAATATAAAGACATATTTTGACCTTGAAACAGGTACACAGAACAAGATGGCTACTGAAACAAGAATACTGTCTTTGAAAAAATATATATGTTAGACAAAAGTTATAATTGATCTTTCAAAATAATCTAATAGATATATCCCTCTTTTTAAAGAATACTCATTTTAGCAAAGCTAACTTAAAGCATTCTGTAAAGCAAATGCAATTTTCCTATTAGCCTCACATCAAAAATAAAAAATTATTTCTGCAGGGGAAATCTCTCCAGACTGAGTGGACCTGAGTGGACCTCAGATGGTGGCTAATATTCAGCCATACACTAGATTGTAATTCACTGACAGTGATTGGCCTCCAGCAAGTACATTGCAGCACTTTCTGAAAGTTACATTTTTCTCACTCTTAACTTTTGCAACACTTTCAGTATCAGATAGCTCCTTACTTACTTAATCTTTCCTTTTAAAGAAAAATAAAACATTTTTACTTATATGGTGATTCATACCTCTAAATTCATTATTTTCATAATGTTACCCCTTCTTTATCCATTTCTCCAAGTCCTTATCAATTTTTAACAACTGAAAAGTTGTAAAAAATGCAAAATACACATTTCACTCATAGCATTCCATCATGATATTCTTTATGTCTGAGGTGTTGGTTTAGGCAAAATGCAATGATTCCCTATGTTATCAGTGCCATATACATAAAATGCTCTATATTGAGTTTATTGGGAAACTGTACTTATATCATCAAAATACCATATAATATTGATGGCACTACATATTGATGGCAATAATTCATTTCATTTCAATATTATAAATATACGTAGATATTTATGTCATATGTAACATACATTATGTTATATAATAATACTATGATCTTATTGAAATAGTTCCTCTAAAAATTAGTCCTATTGTCATAAAAATATTACTATAAAAGTAACATCTTTTTTAAATGAAATTTTGTTCATTCCAGTAAAGCACCTCTTGTTTGCAAAACAGAAAGATTACAAGTACAAACTTTATAGAATTGAAAATGTGCTATGATTTAGGGAAAGAAAAAAAATACCATATGTTTTTCTCTTTTATCGAAAGCACCTTAGAATTCAAACCATTACTCTCCTGTGTTTTTGCTGCTCAATAAGACCCCCTACTTGATAGAGAGAGCAAGTAGATAAGAGGATATTCTAAACCAGGAGATACTGCTGACCAAACAGAGAGAACAAAAAAATCCAGCACTGGAAGAAAAACTCCAACCCAGGCTCCCCTCCTCATCTATTCCCTTGTGTTAGCTAAAGTAGAAATTGACAATGGAATATGCTCGAGAGGTAACTGCTGGCCTCTTTCTTAAAGAAAGAATCTCAATGAAAAATACAGAAAGATTTCAAAACGCAAACAGAATAGGAGAATACAAATAATTTTCTCCATTTACATTATTAGGAGACTCCACAAAATTTCAACCTCATATTAACTACTTAAAGTGCTTTTGTAAAGTTAGTATTAAGCAAGTCACAATAAGAATCCCTAAAACCTAGACCTTTCTGACCATCTTTGTAACCAAAAGAAATGTAGTCACGATAGAATAGAAAATGCTGATCAAACATCCATTAGGCAGCCCTTCGATGAATTAGTATCTCAAACTAAATCAGGTAAGTGAATTAAAACTATTTCTGAAAACACAGTAAGCCAAAATGGTATAAAATATTTCTACGGAAAATTAGTTTTGCATCTTCTTAAGGCTCAGTGTCTTCTGATCCTTTCAAGCCTGATATCTAAAATTCACCAATACACCCAGGAAGGGTGTTGGCCCCTTGGTTGCCAAGGCAGAAAAATGAGTACCCAAGTTCATCCTTGGCTCTCCTGTGAGACTAAAACTGGATGTGAAAACTTGGTATTCATAGGAATCAACAGAAGGCTAACACTGACATATGATTCCACATCATCATACAAATTTGGAATTCAGTAAAATGCTGAGAGTAGTCATCAAAATTTGAGGAAGCAAATTTGTGGGCTGAGAACAGGGAGTGGCTTACAAGCCACCAAAGCCCTTCTGTATAGCTTCACAAAAGCAGGATGTTGAAAAAATTGTAGATGGAAAAAAATCCTTATTTTCTCATTTAAAAATAATAATAAAACCTAAAATCTGATATTTTGGGAAAAGTTTAGAGCCTTTCTTTTTTTAAAAAAATATGTTTTGCTTTTGCTTTCCTAAGAGCTATGAGCAATAGGTAAAAATTGAAAAAGACACTATTTTCCTCTTTATTATGATTTTTTTTTCAAAAAGAAAACATTCCATCTTCCAATGGAAGCGTTGTAATATATCGCTCAAGTTACACCTCCATGTTATTTAAGGGAACTTTGGCATCTCTGCATTGCCTGTTTCCAAGTTACCAAGTCTGCATTGACACTCATTTTTCTTTCGGTATTAGTTATGGCCATCTTAGAAAAAAAAAACTTCTAAAATAAAGTTTCAAACAAGAAATCACGAAAAGACAAGCACATACCTGTGACAAAGACAGTGTCCAGAAACGCAAAGCCAAATGTCAAGAGTTTAAGCCACAAAAACATGGTTATATCTGGGAATCAACTGTGTCCTAATGAAACAGCATGCGTCCTTCTGAAAAGGAAAATAATTGTTATTGCGTGAGAAAAAAAGTATTTCTCTGAAAAACAGAATCAAAAAGAAAATAACTAAGAGCACATACTCTGCTGGGTTGTCTTATCAGTCAGAGAGCAATTTCCTCTGTTACCCTTCAACTAACCACTTGCTAGCTGCAAGCACTACTAGGTAGTGATGTCAGATTCAGTTTTACCTACTTCTCAAAAAAATATTGTAAAGTCCTGTTTCCAGGAAGTCAAGAGACTCGTTCAAAGTCAGTGCAGTGATATCTTACTTCCTTATTTCTAGCCATTTTGAGTCTCTGAGAGGCACTTTTAAAGGGATCATTTTTCTCTAAAGAAAAGACAATCTTTTTTTCTTTTTCTTTTCTTTCTTTTTTTTTTTTTTTGGTAACTCTCACTGCAGACAACATTTCTGATAGATTCTGTCTGCCATAGCAGCAAATTCTCAGTATTACCCTCATTGGACAGTGAAAAAAAGCTTAGACTCAGGATAGGTATGTGTAACTGTTAACTGGGTGATCATAGAACACAGACCTATCCTATAGGCTCTTAACTTCCTGGACACAGGACTCTATAGTATTGTGGGCCACAAATTCTAGGTGTCAACACTTTGATCATACTAATGATATAACTGGGTCAAAGTCAATAAGTATACAAAGAAAATGCAAGACAATTTTAGGGGGTGAGACATTAACAACTAGAGAAGTCAAGGAAAGGCCTCATGTAGGAAATAGTGTTGGAATTTAATTTTGAAGGAAACCAGGGATGCTGAGATGGAGGTGAGGGAATGCGTTCAAGTCATATGCTCATCTGATCACTGCTTTAACTAAAAATCAACATTTTAATGTAAATTTAAGGTTTGCAAAGCACTCTACATAATTACCTCACCTGGGCCTCACAACCCTGTAAGGTAGGTCTAACAGATAGGTTTATCCCCAGTCTACAGACTCAGGAAATCTTGTGCATGGTCAACTAGTAAACCCTGCATATGGGTTATTAGGATTGTTTTCACTTTTTCTTGTATTCCTAGCATCTAACATAGTACCAAAGATGCAGTAGATAATTACTAAATTCCAAGTAATTAATTAGTTGACTTTTCTGACAAGGAGCAATATCTACCAGAGTTTCTCCACCTACTTCACAGGGTTGTTACAAGGATCAAATGAGATAATATTTGTGAAGCACCTAGCACAGTGCCTGGCACATAGTAGGTTCTACATAAATGCTTATTTCCTTTCCTCTTTCTTTCCCCATCTGACCTCCCCCACAACAGGTGTTCACCTAGTTACTTCCTCCTAAAAGGCAAGAAAACTGTTGCTCAGACTTGATAGGAGTAAAAGAGGGTATGTAAGACTCAAGTCACACCACTCTTGGCATAGCTTCCTGGTGGCCTCTAATTATATTGATGTGACTCCCTAGTCACATATAGGACTTAAAAGTCCACTCATAGAGGGATTGTGCTCTTCAGTCTTGGAAAATGTCCTAAGACTTTCCATATGGAGATGAACTGGGGATAGGGGTGTCTACCCAAGCTAGAGAATATCTTTTTCTAAGATATGACTAAGTAAAGTGCTAATGTTACCTGTTGAATAAACTAGGAGTCTCAACATTGAATTCTAACTAACAGGATACAGGCTTGAGCCAGGTTCACCTGTAATATATGTCATAGTTGGTACGTGAGACAAGAAATCCCCATGGTTGAGTTAAAGGAAGAGGAGTGCAAATGTGGAGAGTGGGGCCTCCACTGGCTGGATCCTACACTGTAGCTTGCTGTGACCTGGGGCTTTCTGGTAGTATATAGAAAGTACTCTCAATTGAAGAAGGAGTAGCCTTTTCCCCTCATCATGCAAAGTGATTAGCTAAGTGAGTGTTAAGGAAGACTGGGGGTGGGGGAAGGGGAGGAGGGACCAAGTCTAATATTCCCTAGTTGATGCTGACTCTCCTGCAGAAGTTGAGCTGCCAGTATAATAAAACTGAAAGTAAATTTGATCAGTGTTTCAACAACTAAACACAGAGTTTTTGTCTTTTAAATATCATGCAATGAAGGTGGAGAGGGAGCTAATAGAAAAAGTAAAGGAACTTCAGCTGATGAGAGTGGAGATTGGTAGGTCGCAGCCTAGGGATAGAAGTATGGTCTTTAAAACAGAGATTTCACTGCACCCTACTGAAATCTGAACCATAAGACAGGATAATGGGAGCAGGAGTGAAAAGGACTTGGAACTCTCAGAAGTGCTAAGTCTTAAACTTATCCTACTACTGCTCCCCAGAAGACAGTGATTTCCTCCACTGAGGGAGGAGGGGACCACCTTTCTCTATCAAGGAACTAAGGAAGATGCATAAGAAGTTTGAACAGCAACTTGATTATTCATTGAAACAGAGACCCCTGAGATGGGGGTCTAACTGTGCCAGTAGGGAGACTCCATAGCTTAGTTCAATAAGCTTGGGAAGTTTTTTGAGGATTTACTCAAAGGACTTTACAAAGTTTATCTAAAGTTAATTTCCCATTTCAGCCAACTCGCTAATAGAGATCTACATGGGCAAGAGAGAAGTTCTAAAGGAAATTGACATGATAGATTGGAATTATATGGACCCACATCTATTACCAGTTTGCCTTAGGGACAATTAGGTCCCGCCTCCTGGATGTAGTCCACTCAACTGGCAACATGTCTCAGTTATAGGACACTTCTGACATAGAATTATATGTGTATGAGCAGATCAATTGACAAAACTTGGTCACTCCTGTTCAACTCCTGAAAGCTGAAATTTGGACAAATACTGCTGTCAATGGAAATAAATTATCTGGTTATGGAAGACAAAGACACTGAGCATAGAACTGGGTTGGTCTACCCAAATTAAGTGCAAAGTACCCTTGTTTAATATTCTTTTCTATTCTGTGGCTAAGGAAACCTTCATCTGTTAATTACTAAAAGATCAAAAAGTATTTCATTCATCCTAACATTGAACTGGAAGTGAAAGGATACTGACCTGTCACATCTACCCCTAACACTTTAAATCCAGCACTTTAATCTATTAAACAGCTCTATTGTTCTATTTACATCAATTAATTTATTTTATGATGATCAACAAAAATGTGAATTAGCTTGTCACTCAGTCATTTAGCATTTATTAAGTATCCAGTATATGCTAGGAACTATGTTAAGCATTGAATATACAAAGAAAGGTTTAAAAAAATCCATTGATCACATTCTAACGAAGGAGAAAATATGCAAACACCTATATACTAACAAGATATATGGAGTAAATGAGAATAGCTTCAGAAGGAAGGAAATTTGAGATTAAAGAGGACTGAGGAATGTTTCTTGCAGAGGGTAGGACTTTAGCTGAGACCTGAAGGAAGTCAGGGAAACTGAAAGATAGAAATAATGTGGGAGAGCATTACAAGCATGGGAAATAGCAAGGAGGCCAGTACCACAAAGTATGTGGAGAGGAGAAAGGTAAAGAAAGACTAGGGGTAGGAATGAACCAAGTTAAGCCAGAGGAGTTTATGTTTGATTAATAGGGAGTCAATAGGGAGTCAGAATGGTGGCATGGTCAGATCAATACTTTAGGAAGAACAATTTGACAGTTGGGTGAATGAAGAACTGGAGTAGGGAAGGTCTTGAGGCAGGGCGAGTGACTAGAAGCCACTGCAATAGTTTAGGCTTGAGGTGATGAAGGTCTGGATCAAGGTGAAAGCATGGTCGTAGTTGAGAAGGGGAATATTTGAATGTCAAATCATCAAGCTTTGGAAACAGATGGGATATAGGGGATGAAAGAGTGAGGAATAAAGAACAGCAACTAGGTGGTGAGCCTGTTGACTAACAGGATAGTGGTACCCTCAACAATAATAGGAAAAGTAGGAAGAGGGACAAGTTTGGAGGGAAAGATAAGGAGTTCAGTTTGGGGCATGATGAGTTTAGGATGTCTATAGGGCATTCAGTTTCAGATGTCTAAAACGCAGTTAGAGATGAAAACCTAGTGGTCAGGAGAGAGGTTAGAACTTGACAAGTAGATCTGAGAGATAATTGAAAACCTGGGAGGTGATGAGGTCACCAAATGAAATAGTAAAGAAGGAGAAGACCTAAAGCAGACCCTTGGGGGACATCTATGGTTAACAGACCTGAATGAAAGGAGACAGAGAAGGTAGTCAGATGGGTGAGAGAAGAATCAGGAGAGAGCAGTGTCATGATAACCTGGGGAAAACAGTATCAAAGTGAAGGAGGTGATGAACAATGTTAAAAGCTACAAAGAGATCAAGGATGGGATTGTAGAAAGGATCATTATATTTGGGCAATTAGGAGATTATTGATAACTTTGGAGAGAACAGTTTCAGTTGAATGATGAGGTCAGAACCCAGATGGCAAAGAGGTAAGAAGAAAGTGAAACGAAAGGAAGTTGGGCACCTATTGTAAACTTTTTTTTTCTCAAGGAGGAGTTCAGTCATAAAAAGGTTGAGAGATATGGGACTACAACTACTCTGGATGAAAGGATCAAGTGAGAGTTTTTTGAGAATGAGAGAGAAATGGATGGATACATTTGTAACAGTAGGCAAGGAGCCATTAGACTGAAGATGAGTGAAAGAGTGGAGGAAACAATCTTCTTGAGAAGACTGGATTAAATCAAACTGCCTTTCAGTGAAAACCATTGTTTGTGGGATCAAATCTTGCCTCTGCTATTTACTACCTATGTGACCCTGGTAAATCACTTAAACTCTCTGGGCCTCAGTTTAATCATCTGTAAAATAAGGATTTAGACTAGTTGCCCTTTCAGTTCTAAATCAATGAAATCCATGTAAAAGTAGACTCAGGGAAGGATAAGAGGATGGGAGAAAATTGAAAAATATGGTTTGAAATTAAGAAACGAGAGAGGTCAAATGCTTATGAATTACTCCAAAACATCTTATATTTTCTTCAAGAAGAGAATTAGAAGTTACAGGATGTGTTGAGTATTGAAAAACCTCACAAAAATGAAACTGACTAAAAGTGTATGGTCAGGAAATAACATATTACTGGAAGTCATTTCAGAATCAGCACAGGTGAAAATGACACCAAATTAAAAGAAAGACTGTGGTCAAAAAGAAGATATGATAACTCAGACCTGAAGTATCCAACAAAGCAATTGTGCCCACCATGGGAAAGAAATAAAATAAAAGACAATGGATCTGATTATGACCATTTCCCACAAAAATTTAACCAATATGAAACAACTGATATAATGTGAATGGTAAAAAAAACTATAAATGTTATTGCATACATTCCATCTCTCTGTAAAGTGGAGAACCTTAGCAGCTGAGGTCAATACTGATTTAAAATAGAAACTCTTTGGTGAAATGTAGTGGAGACAATGGTGGGAATTTATTATTGGCAGTATGACCACAAATCAATGAAGAACTGTGGATGGGAAAAGAGATCTTCAGAAATTTTAGTGATAAATTCAACGAAACAAGATTGTCCCACAATATGTTTAGAGCTAAGACTAGGGAAAAAATAGTTGAATAAAAAAAAATTAAAGAAACAGATTTTCCATTAGGTCTATAAAGAATTATTTCCCTCATGACCTACTAAAGGTTACATTAGAACTTAAGCTTATCATCATAAAGATTTCTTTTTATATGCAAGCACAGAGATAACTGTGATCGACAGTTGTCATTGAACAATGAATAAAACAGGAAGATGTGCTCACCAAATATGTTCACCACTGTTGTGGATATTTTCTTGCCCAGAAACCAAATGGAAGAGGGATCCCATAATGATGGCTGAGTCTTTTAGATGTTCTTGTTAGCAGAAGATGCTGTGCTGCCTGCATCAAGTTCCATCATACTCCAGGGACTCCTCAATAGGATCTCTAAAAACTCAAAGGAGACTAACTTAACCAGGCATAGAGGAAAAACATAGACAAAGAATATTTTCTAGCCCATTACTTAAGCTAAATACACAAGTCATTGAGTTAATCTACTGAAAGAAATGATGATAGATATAGTTAGATATAGATGTTGATGATAATGATGAAGACAGATCAATGATAGATAGATAGAAAGACAGACAGTTAGATGGGAGGGGGCACATTAGAGGGACACATAATATCTGATATATAGACTTCCATTTAAGGCAACCTTTTCTTCAAATGCAGGTTAGTCCTTGCCCTGTAACTTAGAGTCTTGTAACTTACTGTCTTTACTAAGGCAGTAAAAAACCAAGACAATTACCCCTAGTAAAACAGCCACTATGTGTCAAAGCGTCAAATGAAAGACTTGAATTCAGGTCCTTCTGACTCACAGACCTGCCCTCTACTTCTTGGACCCCTTTGGCACTGAAGCTATGAGTTGGACACAGAATCAACTAGCAGTAAGAAAGAAGACTGGATGACTTTTTGGATATCGTATGGCCCTTTCAATGATCCTAGCCTACATCCTGACACAAAATTGCTTCTTTTAAGACCAATATTCTTCTGTTAATGATATATGACTGTGTCTGTAGTAGCAGAATCCCAGTCTCCAAAGAATAAAAACTGCGATGACCCAGAAAGGTAAGAGATCAATGTAATGTGTTAGTAGATTACAGAATATTACTAGTGATTATGTGAATACAAGAAGTAACATAAATATAACATCCATGAAATATATACTTAGAAAAGGAGATGAGTCAGTCATCAAATGAAAATGATTAACTGTTATTTGAGGTAGGACATCTTTCACTTCTATTTTTCCAATTTGCCTGTGGGTTATATGGTACAGCCTGCTGGCATACACTATGCATTTCTCAGTTTCCCTGTGCGGTATTCATTTTTAATTTGTCAGGTTTAAACAATTAATCAGTAAGAATTTGTTAAAGCTATGTTCCAGGCAAAGCACTGAGGATACAAAAACAGCTTCCCTTCCCTGGAGAAATTTATCTAGCACCCATAAAAAGAAGATGAAGAAAGAAACAGACTCTACAAGAAAACACAGAGACTCCATCTAACCCTTCCTGCTTCAAGTGGGGAGAAAGAAGCTGAAAAGTATTAAAAAGGGGACAAAAATTAAATTCAGCTCACTCACTCCCCCCTGTGACTTCAGAAAAGGATCAAGCCTAGATAGTGAGGTCTTCCTTAAAATATTTCTTTCTCTTTTTTAAACATTGCTTAGTTTCATATAACTAGATATCACTTCCACATCGCTCATCATAGACTAGAATATGTTGTTAAAGAGGGATCATATGGAAGCCATCTCAAAGAGGATAAATTACTGAGATATTCAGAGTCTTATCTTAAAGTCATCTCACCTACAGAGGGTTTTTTTTGTTATTTTTGGAATTTTATTTTATTGATACTTTTCATTTTTAAGATGTATTTTATTTAACTATTTGAAATTATTTATTTTCTTAATCTCTTTCCCATTGTTCTCCTCCACTGAGTAATTTTTTTAAATTAAAAAAATGAAACCTCAGTATAGGAATTCATATTCCAGTAAAACAATTCCCCACACTGGTCATCTCTGAAAACACACGTAGCTTTCTGCATTTTCAGTTCAGCACCTCACTCTCAAGGGGTGGATGGCATGTTCTATCTTCATTTTGGGGGGGGAGGGGATTTGTGGTTTATCATCGAGTTAATCAGAGTTCTAAAGTACTGAAAAGGTTATTTTTTTTCCTTTCTTTATAATGTCCCTATTGCACAACATAGACTCTAGCAAGCATTTTAACCAGGTTCTGAGTGTGAAATTTTCCTTACTGTTTTCAAATGATAAATTTCCTTTAGGAAATATTTTTGATAATTCAAACATTAAATTTGAACAAAGCACCAACTTCTGTATATTTCTGCTTCAGTGGTATTCAAATTCTATTCACATTGTAGAAAAAATCTTTTTTTTAACTCGCATTCAACTCAGTTATTGAGCAAGGTCTAGAAGACAAAGCAAAGAAAACATTTATTCAGACATAAAAATGACATTTTCCCCCTGAAATAAACACTAGAGTTTTCTGCATATACAATATTTTGGATGGATCAATGGATGCCCTATTGAGGCCATAAGAGGGCACAGTTATCTTTTTTTATTGTTCTCATTTCCAACTAACTTGGATCTATCAATTATTAATAAGCAAGAAATGAGGAGGGACAAAGAGAAAGGGGAAAGGGGAAGGGAGAGAGATGGAGAGAGGCAAAGGAAAGAAGTGGGAGTTTCCTTTCCATTTTATGAAAACGTGGAAACAACACATACGCTCATCAGAAAATACCAAGTAACTTCTGGTGAGGGGCATGGATAGCTGCTATGGGGAGGTCAGAAAAGGCTTCTTAACTTGGAAAAGTTGGTAATTCCAGCACACATTTCCAGGATTTTTCTACAAATGTGTCCAGATTGAAATATATATTTTGAAATGCTTCTTTTTTTAATTTAAATGTATTTTTTTCTAACTTGTTGGCCATCATTTCTTACTGTCTGGATAAGATTCATACTAAAGTCAAAGCCACACAGTTGAGTCAACATTAACATTTTGCAACATGAGTCAAATATCCCAGAAAGGCAGCATGTCACAGGGAATAGAGAACTTGACTTGGCATCAGGAAGACCTGGGGTCATATATCACCTTTGACACTTACTTACTTTGTGACCATGGGCAAGTCACCTAACCTGGGTCTTAGTTCCTAATCTGTAAAATGAAGGCATATTACTGCATAGTCTCCAAGATCCCTTCTAGATTACAGTCATCCTCCTGTTCAAGATGTCATGTTGAATCACAGCAATGAAAAGCCTTTCCCATGGGACGAAGAAGTCACCTGTATAATTGAGAAATTCAACTGAACATCCCTGCTCTTTTTAGAAAAAGAATAATACTTTTATGTCCTGTAATCTTTCATGTCCATAAGCAAACCCTGTAATCTTCTCCTGCTTCATAATTTATCAGTTCAGATGGCCAGTTTTGGCTCAGTGTAACTCCACCAGTAGAGATCAGATTGACTCTCCGTTGTCATTGTGACTTTTCTAGCTCAACTTTTGATTTTCTAAGTTTTTAATTGGGGAAAAATCAGCACAGTCTGGAATGCAATTTAGAATCATGGGACCACAAAGACACCTGAGAAAGCCACTGGCCCAAGTCGGTCATTTTCAAAGATAGAGTACAGAAAGTGAGGAATAGAGAAGTTAAGTCACTTAATCTCTGTGACTAAAGTTCACACAGATAGTAGGCAGCAGAAACTAGATTCAAAATCAGGGCCTCTGACTCCAAATCCTGTATCATTTCCATTGCAATTTGCATTAAGACCTCTAATCATAAATTCAATACAAATTCAATATTTGTTATTATTAAATATTATTATTATAATTTTATGTTATATATATTATATATTTAATGTATTTTAATTTAATGTTTTAAATTAATTAAAATATTATTAAAACTTACTGAGTGTCAGGTACTATGCTAAATACTGGGTATACAAAAAAAGAGTAGTTGATTAGTAATGGTGTCAAAGGCTTTAGAGAAGTCAAGAGGGGTGAGTAAAGGTAATTAATATTTAACAATTAAGAGATCATTAGCCGCTTTGGAGAGAGCAGTTTCAGTTTAATGTTGAGGTCAAAGAAGAGACCATAAGAACAATAAGACAATGAGAGAGAAAGCAAACACATAGATGGACAGACAAGTGGATGGAGGGATGGATGGATGGATGGATGGATGGATAGAAGAATAAATGAATGGACAGATAAGAAAAAAAATACAGCACCTGCTCTCAAGGAGCTCACTAATATGAAGACAACATGTGAACAACTATTGTATATACAAGATGTTGCATAAATTGGGGATAATTTGAGAAGGAAGGTATTAGCATTCAAGAATTTTGGAAAGACTTCTTGTAGAAGGGAAGATTTTAACTGAGATTTAAAGGAAAGCTAGGGAGCAGAGATGAGGAGGAAGAGAATTTCAGGCAAGTAGGACAGCCAGTGAAAAAAAGAGAGAGTCAGAAGATAAATTGTTTTGTGTGAGGAACAGCAAAGGGGCTAATGCCACTAGATTTCAGAGAACATGGAGATAAGAAAGGTAGAATAGATCTGGGAACCACCAATGCAATGGTGATAATTGAAAGTATGGGTGCCGATGAGCCCTCTAAGTGCAATGGTATATAGAAGGAGAAGAGAAGGTCCAAGACAAAAACCTTGGGGGTACTTGTGGTTAGCAGATGTGACCTAGATGGAGACCCATGAAAGGAAGCAGAGAAGGGGTTGGAGGAGGACCAGGAAAGAAAAATATCACAGAAACCTAGAGAAAAGTATCAAGAAGAGGATGATAAAGTGTGGAAAGGATATAAGCATTTATATAGCATAGCCTCTTCTACGTGCCAGACACTCTGCTAAGCACTTTACAAATATTATCTCATATGATTGATGACAGGGTCAAAGATTTTAGAGAGGTCAAGAGGGATGAGGGCTAAGTAACGGCAATTTATATTTGGCAATTAAGAGATCATTGGAGAGAGCAGTTTCAGTTTAATGCTGAAGTCAAAAAAGGGACTGTAAGACATGATAACAATGAGAGGGGAGAAAAAGTGGAGTCCCCTATTGTAGATGATGTCAGGTAGTTTAGCCATCAGAAGGAGGAAGGGATGGATGAACCAAGGGAGAGTTTCTTGAAAATCTAGGGGACATGGGTATATCTGCAGACAGTAGGGAAGCAACCCGGACAGAGAAATTTGAAAATTAATGAGAGAATGAGATTCAATTGATCAATACACATTTATTAAGTACTCTGTGCCAGGCATTGTGTTAAGTGCTGGGGATACAAAAAGAGATAAAAGACAATCCCTGTCCTTAGGGAGAAAATATGAAACCAAATATAGACAAAGCAGACTATATACAGGATAAATTGGAGATAATTTACTGAGAGAAGGCATTGGAATTAAGAGGGATTGGGGAATGCCTCCTGGAAAAGGTAGGATTTTAGCTGGGACTCAAAGAAATCTATGGAGGTCAGAAGTCAGAGTGGATAAGGGAGAATATTCCAGGCATGAAGAACAGTTAGAGGAGAATGCCTGAAGCTGAAAGATGGGGTGTTTTGTTCTTAGAATAATAAGACCAGTGTAACTTGTTCAAAGAGTATGTATCAGAGAGTAACGTGTGAGAAGATTGGAAAGGTAGGAGAGGGTTAGGTTACGAAGAGCTTTGAATGTTGAACCAAACATTTTGTATTCGATCCTGGAATAGGGAGCCACTGGAGTTTATTGAATTGGTGGGAGATTCGACTCGTGTTTTAAGAAAATCACTTTAGTGATTGAATGGGGGATGGACTAGAGTGAGGAAAGAACTTGAGGAAGACAGATCCACCAGCAGGCTACTACAATTATCAAGGTAGAAGGTGATAAGTTCTGCACTAGAATGGTGGCATGTTACACGAAAGAGCATATTTGAAAGACATTGAAAAGTTGAAATCAAAAGAACTAACAACATGGATATGGGAGGGGGAGAGGCAGGGTGATAAGAGATAGTGAAAAATTCAGGATGACTCCTAATTTCCAACCTGAGGGGACAGGAGGATAATGTTGCTCTCCACAGTAATAAGGGAAAGTAAGAGGAGAAAAGGGCTTATGGGGAAAGATACTGAGTTGTTTGGTCACATTGACTTCAAGGCATCTATTGGACATTCAATTTGAGACATCTGAAAGGCAGTTAATGATGTGAGACTAGAGGTTAGCAGAGAGACTGAAGAAGGAAAAGGAGTTTTGAAAATCATCAGCATAAAAATGGTAATTAAATCCATAGGAGCTGATGAGATCACTAAGTGGAATAGTACAGAGGGAAAAGAGGGCCAAGGACAGAATCCTGAGGGACATCTATAGTTAAAGTTATGATCTGGAGAAGGATCTGGCAAAAGAGACATAAAAGGAACAGTCATATAGGTAGGATAATAACCAGGAAAGAGTGATGTCCTGGAGACCTAGAGAGAAGAGGGTATCAATGAGGATAGAGTGATCGATCTACCTTGTCAAAGGCTACAGAGAGGTTAAAGAGAATGAGGACTGAGAAAAGGCCATTGGATTTAGTAACTAAGAGATCATTGGTAACCGTGGGGAGAGTACTTTCGGTGAATGATAAATCGGAAGCTGGATTATAAAGGATTAAGAAGAGAGAGTGTTGGGTCACCTATTTTAGGGAGCCTTTGTGAGGAATTTAGTTACAAAGGGCAAAAGAAATAGAGGAGGCTGATAGCAGGGATAGAAGGATCAAGCAAGGGCTATTCTCAGGATAGGGGAGACATGATAGAGAGGTTACCTAGTAGGAAGGTGTCATGGAATGGAATCATTTGAGCCTGTACAGGTTAGTCTTGGCAAGAACAAGGGATAAATCTTCATGTGAGACAGAGGTGAGGATGGAGAAAGTTCCAGAAAGTATCTAAGTGATAAGGGATGAGAAGAAGGAGGAGATAAGAAAGAGTTATTAGCAAACAAGAAAAATTCATTCAGTGAAATAGGAGGCAAGGTCTTCAATTGAGTTGATAGCTGGAGAATATGTATGAGAGTCTTGAGAAAGGATGAAAAATTCTGGCAAAGGTATTGCCATGAGTGGGATAATTAAATTATTAGGAGACGTAAAAAAATTGCCTTGCTACATTGAGAGCCCAATTGAGATTATGTGAAAAAATTAGTAGACCCACTTATCATTTCATGATTTTGTCCATCTTCATTCAGTGATCCATGAGTAGGAGTGAAGACAGTATATGGTGGGAGTGATCCAAAACTGGGGCTTGGCAGGGCAAGATCTGTAAATAAGAAAGAGGGGCAAGATATTAGAGACAAAAGTACAGCGTTAAACTGATTCACCAAGATTGGGAGGGGAGCAGAGTGTAGGCAATGCAGAGGTGATGGCATAACATGTGATGCAGATGGATTGGAGATTGTGATAAAGAAGAAGTATTTGGGGTCACAAACCCCAGACACAGGAAGTAGTAGAATGAAAATCGATTTTGATCAGGTTAGGGAATTTCAGAATTATGGAAGGAAAAGCTGAGACTTAATAGAAGCAAGGGATTCTAAGATTAGTAGGTTGGAAGGGAAAGCATTTCATGTTGAGGAAAAGTCTGTACAAAGACACTAAGTCAGAAAAAAATTGTTATATGTAAGGAAAAGTAAGTAGGACTATATGGCTAAGCCTTAGCATGAATGGAAGGAAGTGGAATAGAAATTGGGAAGATAGGAAAGGTCTAGATGGTAAAGGTCTATGGATGCCAAACAAAGCTCTTCTATATTAGCCAGGAGGCAAACAATAGAGAGCCACCTGACAGATCTATACTTTAGGAAAATTACTTTGGCAGCTGAGTGGCAGATAGATTAAAAGGAGGAAAAATTTGGGGTTAGACCAAGTACAAGGCTACTGCTAGAAGACATCTTCATGAGTTCAAATTTGATCTCAGATTCTTACTAGCTATATGTTCATATTTTCACATATGACTATATGATTTAACATATATTTGCATATATGTAAATGTGGTAGCATTTAATTGCTTTTCTATTGTGTCCATTTCTTTGTGATGTCATTTGGGATTTTCTTAGCAAAGATGCCAGAGTGGTTTGCTATTTCCTTTTCTGTTCATTTTACAAATAAGGAAACTGAGGCAAACATGGTTAAGTGACTTTCCAGGGGCACACAGATGGTAAGTATCTTTGCCAAGAAAATCCTAAATAGGATCCTAGAGAGTTGAATTTGACTAAATGACTCAACAATACCTCAAAGCAATCCCCAACATTAAACTGGTCATGAAAATAGGTGCATTCAATTTACTAATCATCATTTTTTTCTACCAGTTCCATCCCATGTCTCATAAAACCATGATCATCAAACATTCCATGACCTTAAGTATCACTAACACCATTATTCTACCATCTCAGTGTATGGTACTTGTTATTTTAGTTGATATTTTATTTTCGTAAACTAATTTGATTCAATTGTCTACATGAAATATAAGTAATGTAATATCTTAATTACCAAAAAAATCAACTTCTCATAAATGTAGAATTAGACTGGATTAGACTGAATTGAACTAATTGAATTGAGGGGATGGTAAACAGTGACAAATGCTGCAAAGCAGTCAAAAATATTGAAGAATTATTTTAAGAAGGTCTAACTTTGGCAGTTAGGGCATCATTAGTGTCTTTTAAGAGCATAATCTCAGTGGGGTGATAAAACAGAAGTTAGGTTGCTAGTGGGTGGTAAGAAAGTGAAGGCAGCAAATACAAAGTGTTTCTTCAAAAAGTTTGACCAAAGAGAGATGGATAAATCAAGAACTTGATAGGATCAAGAGTAAGTTTGTTTAGTCGTTTTTGGGTGTGAGGTTGGTTATTTAGTTTTAGGTTGGGTTTTATTTTAGAATAGGCAGATATATTGTTAATACGATTCTAGACAAAGGGAAAGAAATCAATGAAGAATAAAAATTTGGACAAGAGAAATAAAAAGATATAAAGGATCATTAATAAAGTCCTGAAGTAGACAAAGAGATGGTTCTAATAGCTCACAATCACATAGAGCTTTATGATTTACAAAATACTTGACATAGTAATAAGTCAAGATTATCAGTCAAGCCCACAAAAGTCTAGGGACTAACAAAGCCAAAGCAGACTCAGGATCTTCTAAGAGATGTTTTGATGGGAAGAGGGGAAGGGAGAGGGATGAAGGTGGAGGATGTATAGAACTTTTGAAAAAGAAAGGACAGGCAGAGCAACACAGTACTTGATTTTGCTGCTCTCCCCCTCCCCCAGTCACTTTTCCTGCAATAACCTTTAAACAACCAGGTTGTATCCTTTGAATAGAGTAAGTATATATAATGGTAAATGCACATGGTGCAAAGAAGTGGGAGGTGTGATCAAAACAACATAGTCACCTGAATAGAAATCTAATGAAAACGCTGTGTGCATGGAGGCCAAGCAGGTCCAAGCAGGCCATCATCCGGCTGGGTTGTAGGACGTCCCCATCTGCTGCAAAGGCGTTGGAACTAAGACTGAATCTGACACTTGAAGACGGCTTCAGCTCCTGAGTTCCTGCTTTCCTGAAGACAAAACTGGGATTGGAGACACTTAAAAAGAGATGGAAATGACCATCCATATGCAATGACTTCATCTATTTGATTGTACCCATAGTTTCATAGGTTTGGGTCTCCAAGAGACCTCAGAGTTCATGCAATCTAACCCCTTCCTTGAGTAGATAAACTGAAGTCCAATTCCTTATGGAATGACTAGCCTAGGATCACACAAGTAGTAAATACTAAATATTATTATTAGAGTACCATATGAAGTATATAGCTTTTCATGTTACTTCAAGAAAACGTAGCATGGTCAAAAGAGTCATTTGGGGTTTTTTGGTTTCATTTTAATGCATTAGGAGCTAAACTCTAAGTAATGTGATTGGTTCAGTACACACATGTCAAACCCTTACACTAATGAGAAGAGCCTTGCCATTCACAAAAGAAAAGAAAGGGGAGAAGTAGGCATTTTGTCCAGATTCAGAAAGATCACTCCAGTGGGGAAGAGAATAAGTATTTACATAGCACTTCCTATGTGTTAGGAACTATGCTCTCCATCAATTCCCACAACCCTAGGAGGAAGGGCTACTATTATTCCCATTTTACAGGCAAGTACAGCTAGGTGTTTCAGTGAAGAGAGTGCCAGGGCTGGAATCAGAAAGCCTCATCTTCCTGAGTCCAAATCTGGTCTCAGACACTTAATAATTGTTTGACCTTGGACAAATTACTTAACCCGTCTTCCTCCATTTTCTCATCTGTAAAATGAGCTGGAGAAGGAAATGGCAAACCACTCCAGCATCTTTGCCAAGAAAATTCCATGGTATGGTTCACAGGATTATGAAGAATTGGACATGATTGAATGACTGAATGACAATCACAAAAGACAAAGGTTTTGTGATTTGTTCAATTCACTAGTAAGGGGTAGAGCTGGGAAGGAAATCTAGATTTTTCTGACTCAAAGTTTAATGCTCTTCTGCGGTACTACAATATCTCTCCCAGAATAGCTAGAGGCACTACCCTGGGCCAAAAATGTCACCTCTTCCTGATACACAAAAGGAAAGGAGGGAAGAATGAGTGAAGACATGAATAAAGACATATGAAGAGGAATTGAGGGATTTCATGTCGGTTAGCCTCAATTTTTTCCATAACTTACCAGATGAGGTTACCTGCTCTGGTGCCAGAGATGAGAACAAGGTCTTCAAGAAAGAGAGAGAGAGAGAACAAGATTTAGAGTAGAAATAGAGGAAAATGTCATAGAAATCCCACAAGGAAAAAAAATGATACCCTAACTGAAGTATTTAAATTAATAAAGGACTAAATTAGTGTCATTTCCTTACATTTCTCACTCCTGCATCCAGTACAACAGAGGATGCATTTTTGTCCATTTATTTACATGTTATGGAACAATTCAGTTGAAAAAGCATATATTAAGTAATTACTATGTGCAAAGCACTGTGCTCAGCATTGGAGATACAAATACGAAATGAAAATAAGTGTAAAAAGAAGCATAGACGAAGGATAGGGTTGAGAGGATGGAAGTGAAATTGAAAGGAATGGACAAGGTATTAAAGTCCATTCTAGAAAAGGTCTCTAGCACTTGGGAAGGCATCAGTAGAGAACTCACATTATAGTTTAAAAAATAAGGTAATCCAAACTTGAGTTCTAAAACTTGATGGTAGACAACTGCAAAGGACACAGAATGAAAAATGCTGTCTACTTCCAGAGAGAGAACTGATGAACTCTCAATGAAAACTGAAACATAATTTTTTTCACTTTATTTTTCTTACTTTTTTTGCAGCAGGGTTAATATGAAAATATGTTTTGCATGACTTCACTTGTATAATTGATATATCGCTTGCCTTTTCAGTTGGTGGGGGAGGGGCTGGAGAGGATTTGGAGCTCAAAATTTTTAAAATGAAGATGATTTTAAAAACTTAATGGGTTTCAGTTTTTCTCCCATCACCATTCCACTATTTGAACACAATTATTTCTCTGATCATTTTTCTCTTCTTTCTTTTCTCTTAAATCCTTGTCTATCCTCCACAAAGAAAACACATTTTCCTTTTTTTTTTTTATCTGAATTTTTTTTCAGTTTTTCACTCGTGAGTGATCTCAAGACAAATCTAGCAATAGGGAGCCATGGAGGGGAGGGGAGGATCAGTAAGTATGGATTGACTGATTTTTTTTTTTTAATGGTCAGGTCTAAAGTTTATTTAAATTTATGTTCGAGACTAAAGTCTCTTTCATACTACCTCTTAGTCCAATTTTTCTCTACCTCCTGCTGCTCTCTGCTCCCTTCCCCCCTCTTTGCCCCACCAAAATCCCCACGTTCATGAGGCAGCAGCTCTATGTGTGTGAGAGAGAGAGATGATGCAGAGGTCCTCTACAGACCCCACACACTTCCCTTCACCTCCCCAATACAGGCGGAAATGAGCTCAGCCGGAGAAGCCTTGACTAGTTTCATGACCCTTTAGCTAGCTTTTGCAGCTGTAGGACATGTGCCACAAACTTATCTCAACAGACTTTTGGTGATTGCATATCCGAGAGGTGCAGCAGAAACTCATGGTTATCCTAAGGAAAATTGTTTAGCCTGCTTTTTTCCCACCTAGAAAATCCAAAATACTCTTGAAGAAGCATCCGAAGGAGGCTCTAAAAAAGACTTCCCTTAGGATTAACTAAGATCCCTGCAGCTTTATAACTGTCGGGCCAATTTGCTTCAGATTAAGGGTGAGACAGGAAAGTGTGTTCACAGGAAATGAGTGGTTCCCTTTTTAACAAGACTAGCTTGTCATTTAACCATCTAGCAGCTAGCTGGGTGCTATTTACTCTCCTTTAGGCCCTGTTCTCCTTTCTTTAGCAAGGATTGGCTACTAGACCTGGAGGAGAAATAGTCCTGCTACACTGCCCACGACTCCTTTAAGGGTTTTTGCTCCCTGACCCAGATGATGATCTACTGAGATAGTAGAAGCAGAAAGCAGAAAGGTGAGGCCGTGTTGCTTTTTAATACAAATTACTAAAGTGAGTGAGATCAGATGGTAACATCCTAGCTTCTGCCCCTAGCCATTCTGAAAGAAACCAGAACCAGAATGCCATAGGTGATAAACTCGAGCTAGGTTTCATAGCCCACACACAGTGTAATGTGGTCTATGCTGGAAGTCAGGGGTGGGAATGCAGATATTTTTCTCTTTACAGCATGACATATGAAGATTCACACCCTTATGAAACAGCTCCTCCCTCAATAGGAGAGGAGAAGAAATGGGCTCATGGAGCAGAACTCTGAAGGTTAAGTCCCCCTGGAGGTGATCGCTTCCAAGTTCGGTAATTCAGTAAATCCATGTGGATCTATAATTTTGTCATACATTTAACAAGCATTTATTAAGTACCTACTATGCACTAGACTCTGTATGTACTAGGAACTTAGAATTAAAAAAAACAAACAGCCATTGCCCTCAGTGGGTTTACATTCTATGAATAATGCACAGGCTATCACCAGGCAGATATGTTTTCATATCCTATTTCTAACATTCAAAAGAGCTGTGTGACCTGGAGCAAGTCACTGAGTCTTTGAGCCTTAGTCTCGCACTTGCAAAATTCATTGTTAATGAAAATACTGCATTTTCCCCCAGGTACCTCTTCACCTGGAAGGTCACATCAGATTAATGCATCTGAAATACTCTTTATTTTTGAGGCCCCTTCCTCTCTCTTATTGGATGACTCCTCCTAGAACTTCCATTTAAGGAGGGGTCCAGGCCAGGCATCTCTTCCCTTCCAGCTAGGCTATACTGCTCTAGACTTTTCTATCATGTCCCCATGTTTCTATTCCTGTAACCCCATTCCACCTCCCCTCTCAGTTTCCTTTTATGTACTGTCTTTCCCATTAGAAAGTGAGTTCCAACTTTGAGCAACGAAGACATTTTTGTTATAACCATTAACTACAATGATTAAAGTAACTACAAAGGACCAATGAAGAAAGACACTGTTTGCATTTGGAGAAAGAACTAATAGGAGTATGTATAGAATTATTTATGTATATATATATATATATATATATATATATATATATACACACACGTACATACATGTACGTGTGTGTATATATGTGTATATGGGTGTGTGTATATATATATATATACACATATGTATATACATATATATATGTATATACATATGTAGCCTAAGTATACATATCCTAAGGAAAGTTTTTTTAGACTCTCCTTTGGATGCTGCTTCAAGAGTAGGATTTCCTAGATTGGAAAATAGCAGGACAAACATACATGTGTATAAGAACACACACACACACATCCACACACACATAAATAAACATATATATATAAATACACACACACACACACACACACACCCCTGTGTTATGGTAGCCATCTCTAGGCTTGAGGCAGGGCAGTAGAAGGAAGGAAGAAAGGAAAAAAAAGAAATTAAAGATGACAACTTTATTATATATTTTAAAGGAATAACAAGTTGTTCAAAACAGATTTGCCCTTTCATGTGCAGTCATCTCTTTGTTTATTCTACTATGGTATGGAAATGTTTAATTTTAATAAAATTTAAATTTAAAAAAATTTAAAATAAATTTAAAATAAAATAATTTTTTTTTAAAAAAAGAATGTAAGTTCCCTGAGAACAGGGGCTGGTTGCCTTTCTTTTCGCTTGTATTCATATTTTCAGTGCTTAGCACAGTCCCTGTGAGCACATAGTGAGCACTTAAGAAATAGTTGTTGACTACTTTATTAAAAGGTTAAAATGATGAAACCAAATAATTAAAACCATAGTTTCTGAGATTTGATCCTTTTATTAATAAGACTGGCATGTTATTAATAAAAGGATGGTCATTTGGCAATCTCTCTTAAACCAAAGACCCCTAATGGCTGTGATGTCACAGTTTATATACCCTACAAAGAGTAAGTATTCTTGAGGAATGGCAATCAACTCGGATTGGTTAGCACAATGGGAGGTGTGGGCTGTATTAAAATTAAGGTCTTGGGGCATGTAACTTAGGTCACTCAAATCTTAGTCAAAGAGACATCAATGTCCATAATTCCAGTCTTGATAATAGGGAGAATCAACATTTCCCCAGACCTGTTGGAGCAAATATAATTAGCAGGCATACACTCTTTAGCCTAAACTTAGATTTTCATTCACTGTCTCCAACCTTGGTCTGGGGAAATCTCTAAGAGACATTTCCCACACCAGTACGTTTCTGGATGAGGAAGTAGCAAAGGGGAAAAGGCTTGGTCCTGATGTAATAATTAGTTATTAAATATGAGAGATATTCATTTCTCACACTGCTGCTGATATTCCCTCCAGTGATAAGGATCACAATCCATCCACACCCATCCATCCTGAATAACTCTTGTCCATGTTCTCCTATAAATTGGACCCAGGAGGTTCATCCAAGGTGCTTGGGTCTTTATATTTCTTGACAATGCATATTTATCAGTGAAGCAAGGAAGCTTTCCATCGATAATCTCTTGCTCTCAATATATGATCAGCCCATCTTTTTCATGATAATCCATTATCACTGATGATATCTGAAGCATCACTCTTCCTGTATACTTCCTTGCATGTAAGTCTATTTGCACCCACTATATGCCTCACCATTGTCTTTAAGATGACTTTCAACTTCAGTTCTGCAGAAGTGGCACATAAATACAGACAACTACAAAGGAAAATATTTTCCAGGAATAATTGGTGAATGACTTGGAATTGCCCACTGAGAATTGGAGACATCCAGTATCAGTGAAATAATCCTTAACATTCTTTCTAGCTCTAAGTTTTATGGTCCTATGATCACAAGATCAGTTTTAGACATACAAAATCTATTTTCTCATGATAGATACTATCTGTAGGTCTCCAGAATACCAAACAAATGGTTAAAGTGGAAAGAATAGTTGAATTGATTTATAATTGTTCATGAAAATTATCTAAATATTTGATTTTTTTTAACCATCCATAAAAGGGTTGACTTTCAACCCAAATCCTAATTCAGAAGGGAGATAAATGTTGGAGCTGCTAGATAAGAAATCTTCTTCCCAGAAGATTACGCTGCCTAAATAACACATTATATTAGTAGGGAGAAAAGCCAAGATCTTATACTCTTCATTTTATGACTCAAGTCCCTTGATGATCCCACATCTACAGGAAGGAAGGGTATATGGGTGAATTTCTTATCTCTAAGTGGAATAGTACTCAGGAAATCTCCCTTCTCTAGATAGAAATGTATATGTAAGAACTCTTGACTAGGGTTTATTTGTGAGGCAGTCCCCAAGTCCCCAAGACTGGTGATATCCAGATATTCATTCATCATCATCATCAATCATCATCATCATCTTCAGTAGACAGAAGACTGGGATTGGAATTAGGAAGACCCAAATTTGAATGCTGCCTCAGATAGCTGTGTGAACCTGGACAAGTCATTTAATCTCGTTTAGTCTCAGTGTCAACATCTGTAAAAGGGGGATGATAGTAACACCTCGCAGGGCATGATAGCTCTCTTCAAGTATTTCAGACATGGTCATCTAAAAGACTGAAGATATTTGCTCTACTTATAGCAAGACAACAAAATTAGAAACAATAGATGGAAGGTGCAAATTTAGTTTGATGTAAGAGGGAAAAATAACTTTATAAAAATTAGAACTAGCCAAAAGGACTGCCTTGAAAGGTAGCAGGCTTCTCACCAAACTAGAGGTCTTTATGCAAAAACTGGATATTTTATTACTACAAAGTAAAGGGAACTCTTGTTCAGTAGTGGGTTTTCCTAGATGCCCGCTGAGCTCCCTTCCAGCTCTGAAATAGTTTGGTAACTTGAAGCAGGAGTAAAGTTATAAGACTATTGCAATAATTAGGCATTAAGTAATCAAGGACTGAAATAGGGTGATAATGGGAAGAGATAGATTTCAAGGCAATTGTGAAAGAAAATTAAAGTACTCAATTTGGGTCATAGGTGGTAGACATCTCAGCATCAGAAATAACATAGTGAAAATAAAAAACTCAGAAATATTGTAGGATTCAAAGGCAGGAGATCTAGATTCAGGACTAGAGTCCAATCTATAGAAACATTTAAGAGTAGCAATAACTACTGAGTCAAATATCAATATGCAGAATGAAACTTGGCAGATAAATTAACATGGAATGAGTGGGTTAATCTGCTTTCTAGAAAGATAGCAAGAAACTAGAAGACAGAAAAGACAAGATGGGAGCAGATGTAGAAGCAGATACATGGCATCAATATCAAGGGAACTTTGACAGCTGAGAAAATTAGCTATCATAACTTTACTTGAGTTCATTTCTTATTCTACCCCAGTTAAAGTCAAGCACACTGGAAATGTGCAGAATAAGACAATTGGAGAGAACAAGAATGAGAGAAGAATACAATGAAAAAGGAGAAGATCCAATTTCCATCTGGTACCCTTACTGAACATCCCTTCCTGAACACTTCTTACCGCTTACTCCAGGATCTCTTTCTTTATGACCCTCATGACAGCACTCAAAGTGCCATGATTACAAATACTAGTTGTAGTGGACTCAAGGGTCTCACCATACTTTACAATTACTCCCCCCAACTCATGCCATTCATTTCAACTAATACTTATCTAGTACCTACTAGGGATGGCATTAGAAATGTTATTTGCTTGTTTTAAAGTCAATACATATGTTTTTAAAACTTAAGTATAAAATAAGCACATAAATAAAGACCATTCTAGAAAAACTGAGAAGTGATAGGGCACTAGTTGTTGGGAAGATGAGAGAAGGCTTCATGAGGAGAGGGCATTAAAGGAAACTATGTCTCATGATAGCTGGTGAGATGGTAGAAACAAATAATGTAAGTGAATTTGGATAGTGTAAACAAGTTCCTCTTTGGATTCTTTCCCTGGGGTCTGTGAACTTAGAAAGACAGACAGGTAGATAGATAGATAGATAGATAGAAAGATAGATAGATAGATAAGCTATATTTTAATAAATTGACTCCCTTTATGATGCTAGGTATTTTATGCATTTAAAAACCTTATTCTCAGAAATGGTGCACAGGTTTTATCAGATTGTCAAAGGGGTCCATGACAAAAAAGGGGCAAGCATCTTTCTAGGAGTTTGTCAGGAAAGGAAAGAGTGATGGTTAATAGTTATGGTTAATAGATTGAGATGAAAGGACAAAAAGGGCAAAGGATTAGTCCTTCCTTCTTTCCTTTTTTCTTTCTTCTTTCCTTTTTTCTTTCTTCTTTCCTTCTTTCTTTCACTCATAAACTATAGGAAAAGAATCAATAGAAAAAGAGAGATCAAAAGAATGAAAGTTGAGATTTGGGGATAAAGGTAGCTGGTTCCTAGTTCTCCTCAGCAGGAGAAAAAAAATGGGGTTCATAGGAAATGTCATTTTTTTTAGAGGCAACTAGGTGGCACAGAAGTCCTGAAATCAGGAAGAAGTGTTCAAATCTAGCTTTGGGTACTTGCTGGCAGTGTGACTAGAGGCAAGCCACTCCTCTCTATGTCTCATTTTACTCATCCGCAAAATGATGAGTAAAACATTACATAATTTATTCAGTCATTTGTCCTTCATGTCCAACTTTTTGAGCCCCCATTTTTAATTCCCTTGGCAAAGATACTAGAGTGGTTTGCCATTTGCTTCTTCCACTCACTTTGCAACTGAGGCAAACAAGGTTAAGTGACTTACTGGGCAACAAAGCTAGTAAGAGCCCGAAGCCAGATCCGAACTCTTAAAAATGCGTCTTCCTGATTCTAACCCTAGTGGCCCATCCACTGTACCACCTAGTTGCCCTATTATGTAATAGCGAATTATTATTATGATTTCTATTAATGATATTATAATTAAATATATTTATATAAATATAATTAAAAATATAATTACCACTACTGTTATTATGAAAAAATGCTATTATTAAAATGGATTTGCTTTATACAACACAGATGAATTGTGGGATTTGGGAGGAGAGATTGTTTTTTAATTTTTAATGTTTATTTATTATTTTTAGTTTTCAACATTCATTTACACAATGTTTGAGTTCCAAATTTTCTCCCCATCTCTCCTCTCCTCCACCCCATAATATCTTGCATTCTGATTACCCCTTTCCTCACTTTTATCACACCTCTCCCTTCCCTTATCCTTATCTTCTCTCTTTTCTTGGAGGGCAAGATAACTTTCTGTGCCCCATTACCTGTATTTCTTATTTCTCACTAATACTTTGAACTCCAACTTCTCTCCCTTCGTCCCTCCCCCCCCATCTCCACTGAGAAGGCAAGCAATTCAATATAGGCTATATATGTGTAGTTTTACAAAAGACTTCCATAATAGTCATGTTGTGTAAGACTAACTATATTTCCCTCCATCCCATCCTGCCCCCCATTTATTCTACTCTCTCTTTTGATCTTGTCCCTCCCCATAAGTGTTTACTTCTAATTACTCCCTTCTCCCCTTTACCTTTCCTTCTGTCATCCCCTTCACCACACTTGCTCCCTTCTCCTCTACTTTTCTGTAGTGTAAAATAGATTTTCATACCAAAATGAGTGAGCATATTATTCCCTCCTTAAGCCAAATGTGAAGAGAGTGAGCTTCACTTTTTCCCTCTCATCTGGGAGGAGAGATTCTTGAAGAGACTGTTGGAGTAGAGCAGCTACTGATATAAGATAATCCATAACACAGTAAATAACTGTTAAGATATCAGAATAGAAATAAATTCTGATTCTTTGATGTAAGTTTCCCCTTCCCAGGATTCACATCCTTGACTTAGTCAATCACTAAGCCTGGGAGGGGCTTGGGGTTCTGGTCTCAGCAATTGGGTCAGTAAAGTAGACACAACTAACATAGAAGCCCAGCTGGAAAGGGGGAAGAGAGGAGAGAAATAACATGACCAGTTGGTTAGAGAAAGTAACTTAAAGATGTTCTAAATAAAAGATAAAATATCTAAGATAAAAATATTTTAAAGATAGTATTTTCATCATTGCATAGCTAGCAACATTCTGAAAATTACTTCTGAAAATTCTTAGAAAAAAATTACCTCTTAAAATATCTACCATAGAAGTAAAAATTCAGCTGCCCAATGACCCTAAACTGATAACCTGCTCAAAACTGATTGCAAAATCTCAGAATCCTCAGTATCTGATTATTTTTCATGCAATTTGCCTCCCTCCATTTACATACTGTTATCTAAAACAGCAATAATTTGATCATGAGAGTAATAGCATTATTAATGATGATGGCAAAAATTTAAACAAACAAGAGTTGTTTGCTACTGTTTGGGAAGAATCAGGTGTAGTATGGGGGAAGGGGAATTGAGGAAGTATTAAATTAAATCTAAGAGTTTCGTCATTAAAGCACAATAAAACTTGTGTGTTCCAGATCTCATTCTCTAAAAAATGCATTTTTTTTTGCAAAAATCACTATTTATAAACAACTTTTTCTTCTTAAATATTTCAGAGGATATGGGATCTCATCATAGCCTCTATAATCTAGAGCATGATAGGGATTTCAAAGTCATTTAATTCAACCCGCTCATTTTATTTTATTTTTTTTTAAAATAAATTTATTTAACTTTTTACATTCATTTTCACAAGATTTTGGGTTCCAAAATTTTCTCCCCATTTG
>CM053770.1:608498074-608699012 GCA_028658325.1 Potorous gilbertii
TCCCCTGGGAACAGATCCCAACTTTAACATAAAGTTAAAGTCAAGAAATAGGCTGGAAAATAAGCAAACAACAAAATAAGATCCTGACCATAGAAAGTTACTGTGGTGACAGGGATGATCAAAACACAAACCCAGAAGAAAACAACAAAGTCAAAGCTGATACATTCAAAGTCTCAAAGGAAAATGTGAATTGGTCTCATTCCCAAAAAAAAATTTTAGACGAGTTCAAAAAGGATTTTAAAAATCAAATAAGAGTAGTAGAGAAAAATATAGGAAAGAAATGAGCGGGATACAAGAAAATTATGAAAAAGAGTTGAGTTCTGTAGAGGAGGCACAAAAAATATTGAATAAAAGTACACCTTAAATAATAAAATAGGATAAATGGTAAAAGTGGCATAAAAATCCACTGAAGAGAAAAGTTCCTTAAAAAGCAGAATTGGCCACATGGAAAAAGATGTAGAAAAATTCACTGAATGAAAGAACTCCATTGTTAACTGATCCAATGATTCTGGAGAGCAATTTGGAACTATGCCCAAAGGGCTATAAAATTGTGCCTACTCTTTGATCCAGCAATACCACTATTAGGTGTATATCCCAAAGAGATATACAAAAATATTTATAGTACCTCTTTTTTTGTCATGGCAAAGAATTAGGAATTGAGGGTATGTCCATCAATTGGGGAATGGCTGAACAAGTTGTGATATATGAATGTAATGGAATACTATTTTTCTATTTTAAAAATGAGCAGGCAGATTTCAGAAAAACCAATTTTACATGAACTGATGATGAGTGAAGTGAGCAAAACCAGGAGAATGTTGTCATAGTCACAGCAACATTATTGGAGGACCAACTTTGATAGACTTAGCTCTTCTCAGCAATACAGTAATCTAAGACAACTCCAGAAGACTCATGATGGAAAGTGCTATCCACATCCAGAGAAAGAACTATGGAGTCTCAATGCAAATTGAAGCATACAATTTTTTCTTTTTTTGTTGTTGTTTTTTCCTTTATTGTGGTTTTTCCCTTTTGTTTTGATTCTTCTTTCACAATCTGACTAATGTGGAAATATATTTAGTAAAAATGTACATTTATAGCATATATTAGATTGCCAATGGAGAGGGAAAGAGAAGATGGGGAGGAAAACATTTGGGACTCAAAATCTTGTGGATGATAAAAACAAGAAAGGAAGGAAGGAAGAAAAGAGAGAGAAAGAAAGAACTTTAAAAACAGAATTGGGTAAATGGAAAAGGAGATACAAAATCTCACTGAAGAAAATTAGAAATGGTCAAGTGGAAGCTAATGACTCTATAAGACATCAAGAAATAAATCAAAAGAATGAAGAAATAGAAGAAAATGTGAAATATCTCATTGGAAAAACATCTGATCAAGAAAACAGATCCAGGGGAGATAATTTAAGAATTATTGTAATACCTAAAAACTGAGATCAGAATAGAATTTAGACATCAATCTTAAAGAAATTATCAAGGAAAAACTACCCTGATATTCTAGAACCAGAGGGTAAAATAGAAATTGAAAGAACTCACTAATTGCCTCCTGAAAGAGATCTCAAAATGAAAACTCCTAGAAATATTAGAGCCAAATTCCAGAGCTCCCAGGTCAAAGAGAAGATACTGCAAGCATCCAGAAAGAAACAATTCAAATATCATGGAGCCATAGTTGGAATAACACAAGATTTAATGACTTATACATTAAAGGATCAGAGGGCTTATAACATGGTATTCTGGAGGGCAAAGAGGGTACAATTACAAACAAGAATAACAAGTATAATCCTTCAAGGGAAGAAATAGACATTTAATGCAATAGAAGGCTTTCAAGCATTTCTGATGAAAAGACTACAGCTAAATAGAAAATTTGACTTTCAAATAGGAGACTCAAGGAAGCATAAAAAAGGTAAACAGAAACGAGAAATCATAAGGGATTCAGTAAGGTTAAACTGTTTACATTCCTACATAGAAAGATGATACTTTTAATTCTTAAGAATTTTACCATTTTTAGAGCTGTTAGAAGGGGTATACATAGATAGCCAGTATGGGTGTGTGTTGAATATGATTGGTTGATCTTTGAAAAATAAAATAAAATTAAGGATTGAGAAAAAGAAATGCACTGGGAAAAGGGGAAAGGGAAAGGTAGAATGGGGTCAATTACATAAAAAGAGGCATGAAAGAGCTTTTACTTTGGAGGGGAAGGTGGGAGAGCTGGGGGTAGAGTGTTTGAACTTTACTCTCATCAGAACTGGCTCAAAGAGGGAATAGAACACACAGTCAATTGGGTCTAGAAGTTTATCTTATTGTACAGGAAAGTAGGAGGGGAAGGAGATAAGAGAAGGGAAAGGGCTGACAGAAGGGAAGGTAGATTGAGGGAGGCAGTAGTCAGAAGCAAAACACTTTTCAGAATGGAAAAGTGAAAGAAGAGATATGGGGGGAATAAGATGGAGGGAAACACACAGTAATCATAATTTTAAAAAATTATAACAACTTTCTCTGACACGGATCTCACTTCTCAAAATAATAGAAAACTAAGTCAAATACATAAGAATACAAGTCATTCAAGCAGGATAACTTCAGAAAAACCTGCAAAGACCTGCATGAACTGATGCAAAGTGAAGTGAACAGAACCAGGAGAATGTTGTACACAGTTAACAGCAATAATATATGATAAACCATTAGTGACTTAGCTATTCTCAGCAATACAATGATCCAAGACAATCCCAAAAGTCTATCCACCTCCATCTCTATCCATTCTATCCCTTTCTAGAGAAAGAACTGATATTTTTTAATACAGACTGAATTATGCTATAAAAGCCAATGACTTCATAATTCAATAAGCAATATTAAAAGAAATTCAAAAGTCTAAAAAATAAAGAAAACACAGGGTTTATCATAGCAACCATAAGTGATCTGAAAAAAGATCAAGGCAAAGAGAATGAAATTCACAATCTTAATACTATTTGAACACCATAACTAAAAAAAGAGCTTAGACTTCCTATTTCAAGAAATCTTATAACAACTCATATAACTTAGAATCAGAGGGTAAAGTGGATATAGGAAGAATCCATTGAACACCTCCCAAAAGAAGCTGCAAAATGAAACTCCTGAGAACATCATAACCAAGACCCAGAGATTTCCATCTAAAATAAAAATACAGCAAATGTCCTGAAAGAAAAAAATTCAAATATTAAGTTGCTGAGATCAGGATCACACACAATTTAGTCACCACCACTATTAAGCTGCAGAGAACTTGGAATACAATATTTCAGGAGGCAAAGGAGGCTTTCAATCAAGATACCTAGTAGACATCCAGCAATATCTAGCAAAAATGAGTCTAGTACTAATGGAGGGAAAATGAACCTTTAATGAAAATGGCAATATTACAAGGGGAAAATAACCATTTAACTTCACTTTTCTTCAGCTATTCTTCTTGGTTTTGACTCTACAAACATCATGCATACCCCTATACATGCCCCCATGTACCCAATGGCACCCCCCATTCAGCTTCTTTTTATGTATTGTCTTTATCCCATTAAATTGAAAGTTTCCTGTGCACAAAGACTGTATTTCTTTTTCTTATTTGTATTCCCCTTGCTGAACATCTGGCACACAGTAATAAATGTTTATTGATTAATTTGTTGATATAGAGGTCTTCTAACAATTCCTAATGAAAAGACTAGAGTTATGGAGAAACTTTGAAATTCAAACACAATTGGGAAAGACTGTGAGTCCAAGCACTAAACTCACTGAGGAAGGAAAAAAGAAAGGAAGGTCCTCAAGGTCAGTGGATAACAACAACTAGAACCTTGATTGGGTATATAAATATGCATTGAATGAACCTTGAAGGAAGGGAGGTTACTGAATCATGGTGATAGAGGGAGAGATTGGAAGTGGCCATGGAGATCAAAGGTATTTTGAACTTTTCTCTAATGGTTTCTGAGTTAGGGTATGAGTGAAAGTGCAACTTGAGCTAGAAAAAAGTAGCCAAAGAAGCCGTGTACATTAGAAGGGAGCCAGGTGTTAATGAGTTAATAAGTTCATGAGTTAACAAGATGGAAGCATTGAGAAAGGGAATGTTTTAAAAGGAAAGCAAATGTGTTACCTAGGTAGCAAGCATTCCAGAGAGCACAAAGGAGGGAGTGAGTAGATCTTGAGTGGGATGTTAAGGAGGGGGCCAGATTGAGGGGAATGGGAATAAGTAAACTGGCATTGGAGGAACAACAGATAGAGCTCGGGACCTGGAATCAGGAAGACCTGAGTTCAAACAGGGCCTTACTTACTTGCTAGCTGTTTGCCTCTGGGCAAGTCACTTACCTCTATCTGCCTCAGTTTCCTCAATTTTAAAATAAAAGTAATAATAGCACATATATGTTGTTGTGAATTTCAGATGGCATAATAATGTAAAGCACTTAGGACAGCGCCTAGTAGATAGTAATTCCTATAGTATTACAGTGACATGGGGGTTAAGAACCAAGGAATAAGGAGGGTATACTGAAGGTGATTATGCTAATTACTGAAGAATTAATTAAGACTAGATCCCCAAGAGGCCAGGCAGCTGGTGCTGAAGTAGGACAGGCTGGAGAGTAAGCTGATGGTAGATAGTGAGCAGTAAGGCTGGGCCTTCCCATGTTGGAATAGGACCAGCGCTTCAGGCCTTTAAGTGAATAGCTGGGTGAGGGATGAGAATGGGAAAAAGATTAATCCACTTCACAATAAGGCATCTTGTGGGGAGTTGAAATAAGAAAGTGTAGTGGAAGGGCTAATGGCTGATTCAGGCAAGGAATTGGGGCCTCCTAGCTCTCTTAGTTACTACCTTACCTTTCTCATTTAAACATACATACACACACACAAACACAGAGAGAGAGAGAGAGAGAGAGGGACAGAGAATTAAAATTGAGAAAGAATGATACGCATCACCTTATGCAAAACAGATGACTAAGGAGGGAACACAAATGACCAAGAAAGATGAACAAATAACAATTTTTAAACGTTCAGCTTCTTTTGAGATACTATTTCTGAGTTTTAGATTACACCAATTTTACAAACAGCATTTCAAAAATATTTGATTTTGTTGTCTTCTTGTTTTTTTCACTGGCAGATTGGTTCTCCAAATCTGTTTTCCAGTGCTAGCAGCTGAAAGGAGAGACAGCATAGCACCATGGATAGAGTATTAAACTAGGAGTCAGGAGTACCTGTGTTTGAATCTCCTCTTTGACAATTACTGACTATGCAGCCACAGGCAAGTCTTTCAATCTCTCTGACACTTAGGCAACTTTGTAAGAGTGTGTCATGGATAGGCTGTGATTCATACTAAGGAGAAAGTGGGTAAAATAAAATGACAAAGAATATTTCAGAAAAGAAAAAGATTGCCTGAGGTAAAAGTTAAACAGTGAATAATAAAGAAGAAAAGGAGAGGAAGCACTTGCACAACCCTCCTGAGGAAAAGAAAAATGATGTGGTTAAGCAAAACAAAACAAAATAAAAGTTCAGTGTGTTCCCTGAGCTAGCCACCAGGGAATATAATTGTCCCAAAACACGTTGGTTTCTCTTCAAAGTAGCCCTGTGAATAGTGAACAGTGAATAGGGAATATGCAACCTCCTATTTCTGTGCTCTAAGCATTTAAAATTTGGAGTCACTATATTCAATAATAAAAATAGCTAGCATGTATATAGCGCTTTACGGTTTACCAAGGGCTTTTTCAAACATTTCATTTGAGCCTCACAGATTCTTATTAAAAGATGAGCAAACTGAGGTGAGCAGAGGTTAGGTGATTTATCCCATTCACACAGCCTAGGAAGTGGCTGAGACTGGATTTGAACTCGGGTCTTTCTGACACGAGGTCCAGCGTTCTAACTACAGAGCCACTTAGTTGCCTCATTCATCAATGAGTCATGACCCACTAACCTTATTTCCTTTTTTGAGAATTGCTTATGAACTCAATGCAGCCTCTGAGATTGATATCCAGCAGAGTGTGCATTGATTCTCTGCCACCTGTGCTGATTTGAGCCTGACAACACCAAAAAACAGATTCTCACCATCAACTAGCACTGCACCATCAACAAGTGGAGCAATTAGTTACAGCAAAATGGAAAATTTTTGAATGATGTGGATAAGTGCACTTACCTTGACAGTACACTTTTCAGGAACAGTGTCATATGTGAAAGTGGTGAAAATCATGTCAAGATAAACATTATAAATAAATCCAAATTCTATCTTTGAGAGCCATCCAAAAAAAGAAAAGCATATAATTGATTTTGGATGTACTATGAGTTCGTTCAAGGGAATCATAACTTTTCAAAGGCAGTAAAGAATTGTTGATGGAGAGTCATTTGTACCAGGTCATACAGAAAAGCAGGTGGAAGAGCAGTTTTCATTGACATACTGCACCCAATGCACTCATATCTTTATGGGATACCTACTTTTCCCATTTCATTTCTTAAAAGAACTGTATTTTAGTTTTTTTTAAATAAATATTCCTTTGAAACTTAGAACATTTGCGATGTGCTTAAAAGTGCACTTAGTTTTTCCCACACCATTTGAGTAATTATGCACAGAAGAGGACACTTTTGACGGGAATAGGTATGTTTATTTTAGATAACAGCAGCAAGTCAGTTGGATAGGGGCAGCTAGGTGGTGCATTGGGATAGAGCACCAGTGCAAGAGTGAGGAGGAACTGAGTTCATCTCACCTCAGACACTTGACATTCACTAGCTGTGTGACCTTGGGCAAGTCACTTAACCCCAACTGCCTCATCCTGGGTCATCTCCAGTCATCCTGATGAATATCTGGTCACTGGATTCAGCTGTATCTGGAGGAGAAGTGAGGCTGGTGATCTGCACAGCCCTTCCTCACTCAAAACAAAGTCAAGTACAAGTCATGTCATCATTTCTCTGATGGCATGGTCTTCTTCAGCGACAAAGGATAAACACACATACATACAAATGCCAGATTGGTCTAGTAAATCAGCACTATTAGGCCACTGCTTAATTCACTTAACAAAGCAAAACACCTTAAAAGCCCATCAAGTATGTTCTCCAGAAAAAAATATTAAAAATAGCTCTATGTTTTCCTAGCACTTTTCTTTATGTCACTTACCCTAGCATGGATTTATCTGAAATGATAAGAAATTCCAATATCCTGTTACATAATGTCAACATATGAAAGTACTTTGCAAACTTTAAAGTGTTTTATAAATGCTAGCTATTATTATTTTTTTATTGTTATTTATGTCTCAATCCATAAGAATTGGAACATAACATCCTTTGGCATGAAAATCTCCATATTAAGCTAAGGAGATTGTCATTTAGAATCTTGCCAGATTTGACAAATGATGTGCCACAAATATTTTTAGCACTTCCACATAAGAAAGAAAGTATTGATACCTTAAAAGAAAAATAATTCCTGAAGTAAGAATCATGTAAAGTCAATAATTCATTCACTTATTCTGTAACCTAAAACAGGATTATCTAAAATGGTGAGAACCTAAAAACAGGAATAGGTGGACTTTGACCAGTAATGGGTCCGTGGCACAGTGGATAGAATGCTGATCTAGAATCAGGATGATTTATCTTTCTGATTTCAAATCCAGCTTTACTAGCTGTGTGACCCTGGACAAGTCACTTAACCCTGCTTGCCTCAGTATCCTCATCTGTAAAGTGAGTGGGGGGAGGGAATCTATGCCAAGAAAACTACAAATTGGATTGCAAAGAGTCAGCACAACTGAAAAAAGAAAATGACAAGGGCAGCCATTAGTAACACTTCACTGAACTCAGCAGGTTTGAATCTCATCCCACTGTCAATTTTTGGTAAACATGAGATCCCCAATTTGTGTAAACTTTTTCAATTAAAGAAAAGTGTATTAAACACTTATATTATGTAAATGAAGAATTCATATAAAACCTTGATGGAGCTATGAAGTTTAGATAAAACATAATTTCTGCCTATTTGGTCACTTGGTGGTATAGTGGATAGAGAACTGGAACTACAGTCAGAAACATGAATTCAAATCTGACACTTGTATAAACCTGGGCAAGACATACACACATGCACGCACGCGCGCACACACACACACACACACACACACACACACCTCTCTTTGCCTCAGTTTTCCCAACTGTAAAATGGAAATAATAACAACATCTACGTCCTAGAGTTATTGTAAGAATCAAATGTTAATATTTGTAACTGCTTAGCCCAGTGACTGACTCTTAAAAAATGCTTCTTCTCTTCCTTCACAGTAATAGAAACATGGGACACATGTATCAGAAAGCAAAACAGTGCCTAGAATTTATCTTTAATTTAAAATGAATAAAATAATTTTCCCCTAATGATTTCCATCTGAAGATCTTCTGTGCCTCTACACTCAGCTACAAAGAAGAAAAAATTGTGCATGTTGCAAGAGATGAGAAGTAGAAACCACAGAACCCAATATTTAAAAAAACTCAAATGCTCATAGATCTAGAGACAAAAAGGACCTTTGTGGTTTCCTTTTTCAGGATAAATTTGCCATCTTCAGGCTTAGGACAAGTGTCTTGGAACATTTTGATTCAAGGTCCCAAAATATAAAAGTGAGATTTTGGTCAAAGCTTTTTTGGCTGATAGTAACAGGTATCATTATTCCCACCATGCCTCAGTTGTAATCTCAAAATCTTTTCAAGGCAACTCAGGCATTTTGGAACTTTTGAGCTAACCTTTCAATCATATGTAGACACAAAGGAAGGTATTTCAGCACAGGTTTCAAAATGGATGAAACCGTCCCCTGTGGAGGGAGGCAGTGCTGAAATGATGATGGGAGCTGTAGTAGCCTTAGGTGCAATTAGAGGCCATTGAATAAAAGTAAGGTGGAGATAGAAGTCACCTTAAGGAAAGAAGAGAAGAAAATTTGGAAAAACCCCTTGTACATTTTTCATCTATTATATAAGGTCATAGTGATTACATTATTTTCAAAACAAATAAACAAAATGCAAATTATAACCAATCAGTGGTTAAGTTTGTCAACAGGTCTTAACAAGCAAGTGTTGGCAGGTGAGCATATTGTGAAGTCCAGCATGTATTAGAAGGAATACGTGCATGTAATGATTTATTTGCAATACTATACTATACAATTACATGATACAATAGTATTTCATCAGAATTTCAATGCAGAAAAAACACCAATTTATAATATTATTAAATTAAGATGCATCATAATTAAAAATACCTTATATTTTTTAAAATGATACAAATTTAAAAAAATACAGAGTTAAAGAGAGTAGATTTCAAGGGGAGGGAGGCATGCTGAGTAACATTTTTCTTTAATGGGGCAGTAGGCCAAATAAGTTTGGGAACCTCGGTGTAAGTGCAAACAGCATTGCTAGAATTTAAGGAATTCCATTTTTCCCAAGGGGGTGGATGGTGTGTATATAGATGACAAGAGGGAGGGAAAGGGACCAAAAAAAGATAAAATGCTGAAGGCACTTGATACTAAATGTCATGTCTCAGTGTGAACTCTGAAATAAATTGCACAATTCCTCTGACTGCTAAACTTCCTTGGAGTGGGATTAGAGGAAGATAGACATTTATAGCATGGTATATTTGAAGGAATTATGTATGATTTTTTTTTTGTCCTTCTATGTACAGAACACCATGATTATTCAGAGCAAATTTAAATTCTTCTTAAGGTTACCTACGTGGACTGTGTTGATGGACAGCTTTTTAAAGGTGATCTAAAGTGAGAAGAGAGTTGTCATAGGAACAGAATTGCATGGGGAAAGCATAAACCAGAGGTTGGAGGTGTGGTCCTGTGGTTAAACTGGAAATTTCTTTCTCTCAAATGGCATGAGCCACCACATCTTTAAATTAAAATAAAAGAGGCCTTGTAAAAAAAAATACTAAATTCAAGTGATTTTCAGTAAATGGGAACCATGCCATCAGCAGGGGCCTTTAGCTCAAACTAGTGCCTAAGGTTGTCACATGCTCCATGTAAAGCCAGCCGCCCATAGACTCACCAGTTGTCATTATGAATGAACATTTGCTAGAATCCTGCTCAGTGCTTCTTTGGCTCTGGATTACTCTTTGTGGAGAATTTTAATGAGCTAATGCATTCAGGAAGTGGTACTCCCCACTAACATTCTGACTTGAGGCTGAAGTTTATGTTGTAAATTTATGGCTTTATAGCATGTTTTTAATTTAGTCATCTCAAAGAATTATATTTTTCAGCCTTGTATCTTTTCCCCCCTTTAGAGAATTCAGGAAGTTTTTCTTGTGAAGAATGGAAAAATGCAGTTCACTAACTAATTAATGAGCTGCTTGTACACTGCTTGTGTTTGTTACACCATTTTCTCTATGCAAAATGTCAGCTTGCATGGAGCACATTGTACTTATGCCCTCCTACTTCCACTAAATTCTTTGGGATTTATCAAGGAAATAGGCCATTCACGTGGCGGATGGCCTGCGTCCACACGTGGCTTGCTGAGAGGGGTGAAAAAGAAAGGGAGAAGATAGGTCAACTTCGTTTACTGATCCGAGGGTCAGGGTATTTATAGACAGAAACTGCAAGTCTACATGACATTCTGCTTGTCTCCTGTCCTAGTGATTTGGCCAGTCTTATTGTCTTTAAAGACTGTTAGCCCAGAGGGGAAGGCATGGAGAGCCATTTCGGATGATAACGAGCACAGTCTCAAAGAACAGTTTCCCCAAAGGTCTATCCTGTACTTGTCAACCACACTCCATCCTGGCCCTCAACATGCCCCAAGCAACCTCTAATCCTGATTTGGGTACTCAAAAGAATCAGCTACTTGTAAAAAAGAAAAAATGCATTGTCAAATTGTTTGTTTACACACAGAAATTTCATGTTATGACATCATGCTGTTGATTGATGCATCCTGCTTACTACAGTACATCTAGAAGTGTTTGTTACATAGTTTGAATATTTTCTAGCATGATTGGTATTGTTTCTAATGCCAATATTTTCATGGTTTTGCTATATGGGTCAAAAATTATAGAATAAAAAAAAGCTGTGATTGACCTATAGGATGATGAGAAGAATATGTGACAGGTGAAGAGGCTGAATTGTTTGTCAGTGATGATATGCACAGATAGTGTAAATGGCATCATCCAGGACATGTATGACTAGAAAATTATGTGGACTTGTTATATAGTGATAGAAGGAATCAGGGGATGGATACATGGAGGGATAGATGGATGAATGCATGGATGGATAAAACGTATTTATTACAAACATATGTGCAAAACCTTGGAGATGCAAAGAGAAAATAACCTCTATTCTAACCAGGAGAGACAACAAAGAGATTGACTGATAATAAATACAGGAAAACTGAATAGGTAAAAATTCCCATTGCCAAGATTATGATGTACAGATAGATGCATAGTCCATGGAACCAATCCATCAGCACATCTATATTGAGCAGCTACTGCTGATGAACAATAAGCAAAGCCCAGAATTTTTTAAATTAAAGTATTTTATTTATTTTCAGTGTTTAATATGATTAGGACAGATATGGATTAGCAATGTAGGGAGATAATCACCACCTCAGGTTCCTGCAAGGGTAGCATGGTAATGTTGAAGACCTAGAATGTGGATTCTTCACTTAACTGGTTAGATAAGCTCATTTTTATAGATAACGGATGATAAATAGATTGATAGATAAGTAGATAGATTTTAGATGATACATGATAGACAAACTATATATTGATATCATTGGTTTTCTGTATTTTATGTATTTAAAAAGCATTATTCTGAGGAGTCCACAGACTTCACCAACCATCAAAGGAGTCCA
The DNA here is from genome assembly GCA_028658325.1 of Potorous gilbertii. Classification (NCBI taxonomy): domain Eukaryota; kingdom Metazoa; phylum Chordata; class Mammalia; order Diprotodontia; family Potoroidae; genus Potorous; species Potorous gilbertii. The sequence goes on from CM053770.1 coordinate 608,509,861, forward strand.
TGATACAAGAAAAAGGTTAAGAATGAAGTATCCTCTACAGAGGGTAGAAGGGAGTACTTGGATAAGAGCCATAGAGGAGAAGTCCTGCAGGTTATGATCTGCACTTTTGGAAGGAGTGTTGTGATTGGGTCAAGCCTAACTCACACTTATGTAGTTGTTTAGGTTTGAGACTGGAATGAAATGAGACCTTCATAGAATATTGAATGGTTAGTAAAAGGAGATTTAGGGAGTTGTAGGCATGGGGGGGAGGGGCAGGCAAGATTGTCTAGTCAAAGGAGCAAAGCACTCTGTAGGAGACAGGAAATGGCACAAATCAGCCAATCAAACTACCACCATCTTCTCTCGGACCTCCAGAACTGTGAGAACAGAAAATATCCCCATGCTACCAACCTGTTTCCAGCTGACCCAAGCAGTTATCACTGATGGGAGCACCCTTTGTGGAAAGGAGGCCTGCTGTCCTCAGCAGCACCAGCACTGCCCACTGTGAGGCAATGAGTAGGTAAGCCTAAGAACCTAAAGAGAGGAAATATTCCCCAGAACATTTATCTTACTTTCAGGCCAGCCCCTGGAGTCATTATCTAGCATTTCAACCCTTGTGTAGATATAATACTGTGACTGCTTCTTTGGGTGCTACAAATTCTGTGTCCTCAGTTAAACACAGCTACTGAAGACACAGAAAAGAAAGTTTCTGGCACTGTCAATTGTCTTGACATAAGAAAGACATATCATTTTATCTGTGGAAATTTCATTGAAGAAAAATCAATTGCTTTCTGCTTTACTGATTCTCCCTAAAGCTCATGAGGCTGTTCTATCTGATTTGTAACTAAAAACCTCCTTAATTGGCTTTCCCTTCCCCTCATTTTAGAATGTGTGAGAATAGGGACTGCATTCACTTTTCTCTATATTCCCAATACTTTCCATATAGTTAGTGCTTGAGAGTGCTTTCTCATTTATTAACTCAAAGGATGTAGCATTGATTCAATTCAATATATCTCCCTTCTCTTTGTTTTGGCCATCCTGGCCTGATGGTCAGAAGTCTGACCTCATGGTCTAGCTTTTGTGCTTAGGCTACAGAAGGTTATGTCAGTGACTCGAGTTTTAGAATTGAATGATCTGAATGATATATGTTAATAAAAGTTATATTAAGCTTAAGATATGTGTTAAGAAAAGTTACATTTGCAGGGCCATCTCCACTCATCCTGATCTATATCTTGCCGCTGGACTCAGATGGCACTGGAGGGAAAAGTGAGGCTGGTAACTTTGCACAGCCCTGCCTCACTTAAATCCAATACATTTACAAGTCAAGGCTTCACTTTCCTGATGTCATGGTCCTCCTTGAGAACGAAAGACAAACAGCAACAGCAAAATCTTTGAGACAATTAAGTGTCAAGGAGAATTTCAATAACCTTTAAGAAAATACTAGCCTAACCTGTATTGGTAAGTGCCTAGGGAAAAGTCTAGCCTAGCCTATGTGGCAGCACCATCATTCTGCCAATCACCCATATCTGAAATTTAAATGATATTCTCAGCTCTTCACTCTTCCTCATTGTCCGTCTTCCCCCATTGATTGAATCAGGACTTATTTTCCTTCTGCTAAATCTTCTGCATATCTTTCCCCTTCTCTCTACCAATGTAGCAGCAAGCACCCTGACATATCCAGGATGGCCCTCTAGCACAGGTTCTTAGATCTGCTTTTCTAAACAGAAGGCGACTTTTGAGGGGTCAACAATCTTTATTAATCATATATAACAACAGAAAAAATACAAGCAGAGAAATAAAGACCAACGGATAGGGCTTCTGTCTGACCATAAGTAATGCATACATCACAGATCAACAGACAGATCTAACTGTCTGACCATTACATACATAAATAGTTACCAGAGAAAGGAGCACCAATATCTGGATTTTCAAAGCCAGGGCATGGGGGTGGGTGTGGGGGGAGGTAGTGGAGTGGGGTGGGTTCCTTAGTGGCTACCCAAAGTCTCATCTGTCACAACAACCTTCTTCCAAAGAGTAAGCCCCAAAGCAAAATCTCACCTCGGAGCTTATACACACTTTTTTGGAGCCAGAGGGCATCAAAACCCTCCTTTCAATGACCCAGTGCCTCATTAGAAATTAACAAAAGCTATGGGCCTTTCTACAGAACAAGCCTTCCATAATCAAGCTTCCCTTAATGGGTTCCACCTGAGGCCTATTCATGAGGGAGGGAAGAGCTTTAACTCTTTACAACCTCCAGGGTCATCAATCACTCTAGTTCAAGTTCCATCCTTTCTCACCTGAACAAATAAAGGTTCCTAAGGTGTCTCCTTGCATCTAGTTTTTCTCTTTTCTAATCCGTCTTTCACACAGGTGCTAAGTGGCTCTTCCTAAGACACAGATAGAAGATCTTGTCATTCCCTTGCAAGAAGCTTTAAATGGATCCAAGTTACCTCTAAAATACGAACCCATCAAATTAGTTCTAAAAGCTTTTCACAACATGGATACAAAACCTCTCTTTGCAGCTTGTTTTCATATAATCACCCTTCCCCCACCCCCCCTGCTCCCCAACCTCCCACCCCTGACACACAGGCACACTCATATAATCCAAACAAACTGCTTTCCATTCCCTATGTATGACATTCTTTCTTAATATCTTTGTACAGACTATCTCCCAAGTCTGGGATTCTTTACTTTCTCTGGGAAGGCTTCATTCCTTTCAAGACCCAACTAAAGTATCACTTTCTAAGGAATCCTTTGCTGATTCCTCCCTCCAATGCTTCCTGTATGCATGTGTGTTTGTCCTTCATTGCCAAAGAAGACCATGCCATAAGAGAAATAATGACATGACTTGCAACTGTTTTTGAGTGAGGGAGGGCTGACTATGCAGGTCACCAACCTCACTTCTCCTCTAGAGCCATCTGAATCCAGTGACCAGATATTCATCAGAATGACTGGAGATGACCCAGGATGAGGCAATTGGGGTTAAGTGACTTACCCAAGGTCACACGGCTGGTGAGCATTAAGTGTCTCAGGTGATATTTGAACTCAGGTCCTCCTGATTCCTGCACTGGTGGTCTATCCACTGTACCACCTAGCTGCCTGAATGAATGAATGAATAAATAAATAAATGAATAAGCAATCATTTAGTACTAAGTTCCAGGACGGGAGCCACCAATATAAGAAAACAAAATAGTTACACTCTCACAAATCTTTCATTCCAACGAATGAAGACTCAACATAAAGGAGTTAGAAAGACAGGTGAAGGAGGTATAGTTTGAAAATGACCTGGACGTGGATGTCTCCTGCTGGGCAAGGTGAATCAAAATCATATCTATTCCCGAACACAGACTCCCAGTGGGAGGTGAATAGGAGGGAATAATTTTGTCTTTCTTATGTGTATGTTTAGTATTTATTTATTTATCCGTGTACATGATGCTTCCCTCTCAAAGACCAAAGCCCCTTGAGGGCAGGATCTGTTTCACTTGTATCTTACTGTCATCCCCCAGCACAGTGCCTGACATGTAGTAAGTGATTAATAAATGCTTTAACCAAATCAAATCAACATCCCAAGACAATTTTGAGTGCCCTTGAAAACTGAATGAGATCACCAGCTAAGAGTAGGCATCAAAAGAGGACAAAGCACAGTGGTAAGAAGATGGAGATATAACACATTTAATGGGAGCATCTCACAAAGGATCATAGTAAGAAAAGATTCTCTATCAGCAGGAACCATGGCTACCATTGAAGAATATGTGTTGTACAACATAGAGAAACTCTAGGATATATTAAGACTTTAGGGTTCTGGAAAGTGCAGTTACAGACCAAACACGCAAACACACACACATCAATCAATATTTATTAAACACCTACTATATGCCAGGCTCTGTGCTAATTGCTGTGGATAAAAAAATTCCTATGCATATAGTATTTGTTTTTTATCTTAAGAAACTTCCTTCTAATGATTACAAACCAGGAAGCTGGTTCCAAAGCCTACCCAACTGAGATATTTTCCTTTGAAATTTTTTCAAGATGAAAGCTGATAGAAGTTTATTTTGTAACTTCATCAAAATGTCTAAATTGACAGGAGATGGCCTAACATCCCTTTAACAGTCAGCAATAATTTTGGGCTTTAGCCATTGGTATGAAGGTTGCAATTCTCTACAAAACCCTATTGTGCAGTCTGATCATGGAATGGAGATAAATCTGGGTTCAAAAAAGCTATGCCATGGCAACTAGGTGGTGTCATGATGACCTGAGTTCAAATCTAGCCTCAGATACTAACCGTGTGACTCTGAGCATGTCACTTAACCCTGATTGTCTTGCCAAAAGTAAATAAAAATCTGTAACAGCACAGAATCAATTCTAATAAATTCCACCATGGTAGAACAGCATGTAATACAGTATTGTCAACAGATTATGTTTGATTTCTAAGGATTATACTAGTTAAACATGAAGAAACTAATCATTTAATGATGGTTGGTTACTTAATAAGTTCCTTAGTTATGGCAACTATCAAAATAAAGAAAAAATTAAAATGATACTCAGCCCTGTGCAACCCCTTTCCACTTCTGTAGTCAAAGAGAGGAAAGAGTCACAACAGGCTGAGGATCACAATTTTCAGACCATCCATAATTTAGCTGTTGATACTCTGAATGGGAAAACCTTGCCCAGTGAAAACTGAATGCTCATACTAGAAAAAAAAATTTTTAATCATATTTATTTTAACATTCTTTGAAAAATTAAACAAGAAAACCAAAGTTGGAACTAAATGGAAGAATGACTCACAAGTTCCCCTTGGAGAGGCAAACAAAGAAGCTGACAAGAGTAGGCATCATTTCATGTGACTCTTAGTCAACAGTCCCCCCAAGCCTGAAATGGTTTTCCTCCTCATCCATACTTCTTAGAATTCCTAGCTCCCTTTGAGGCTTCAAGGCTCTAGTCCATCTCCTACTTAAGGCCTCTCCTAGAATTTCAGTTGTTATGACCCTGTCTCCCTGGGAATTATTTTGTGTATTTACTCATCTGTGTACATGTCCTATACATCTAGGAGTTTAAGTTTCTTGAGAGTAGCTCCAGTGTTCACCACAATGCTTTTTTTATTTTTTGGTGGAGGGTGAAGGGACACGTGTGTGTGTGTGTGTGTGTGTGTGTGTGTGTGATTTTATCAGTATAGGCAATTTCCAGTTAGGAACCTCCCTCCAATACATATCTGTAACCCTTATGCAAATTAAAGTTTTTACAGAGTTACTTGGAGTCATTAAGAGGCTGTGAACAGCCCAAGGTCCCTCAATTAATGTGTATCAGAAGCAAGATTTGAACCCAGTTCTTCCTGGCTCAGAAGTAAACACTCTGTACATTGATATACTACCTTTCATATGACAGAAAACCAACAAATATTTGTTGAATTAAATTGACTTTCATATTTAGTAGTCAAAAAAGCCTGTTAAAAGACAACCATGAATATAAGTGCAGGTTATATGGTAACATCTGTTGCAGAGGATACAGAATAAGATAAATTCCATAAATAGCTTGATAAAAATCTCCAAATTAAAAGAATATAAACTCTAATGGTTGATAACACCATATAAAAGTGGTCAGGAGAAGAAATAATGGAAAATATGTTGTGAAATATGGTTCAGGAATAAGAAAGAAAATGTTTCTATACTATATAAAAGCCTCATAGAAATGTATCCATCATCTAGCTATCATCTAGCTCAATAGATGGATAAATATACTTATGTATATGGTTCATAAGATGAACCACTTTTGGAGCTCTCAATAGATAGTAGACAGATAGATGATAATAGATAGATGATAGATAGATTGATTGATTGATTGACTAATGGCTAGATAAATGCCTCATAGATATAGAGATATATAGGATATAGCAACAGATATATAGATATAGGTATAAATATAGATAGATACATTAGTGGTACCATCATAAATACATGACTATAAAAAGAAGAAGGTCATTCCCCCAGCAAGAACAAAGGATAAATTGATGAAAAGTCCACATGCTCCATGAATATCTACATAATATCAAGCGAACTAGAAAAAAAGGGCCCAAAATACCCTTGGAGGCTATGAACCAGAGGCATAAGGGGGTGAGAAGGTATAGTTAGGCTGTGATCTTCATCATTTGTTGAAGTAGCCTTATTCATGAGATGACAGATCTGTCAAATCCTCTATGTGTGAACGAACCCTTCAAAACTTTTCAAAGCTTAAAGTCATTTAACAAATTTTTTGCACCCATTTTCTGGAAGAAATTCAAGTATAATGCATTGTTACATGATTTCCAAATGTATTATGCAATGTACAGTATACAAATGTAATATCCTTATTATGCAACAATGAGAATATGATAGGGAATTACATTGTGACTTCATAACATCTACAGTGATCCAGTTGAAAACTTAAGCTCTTTAGGGGATTCATGGGATGAGATGGTTTGAGACATGATTAATATATTGCTTCATTAGTCATTTCTGAAAGAATAATAAAAAACCAGTTGCTTTTCAATTTTTCAATGAAAATATGGTGACAATGGACAACACATAAGTAGGATATTTCATTTCGCCAAGATCAGAATGAAGAGAACTTAGTTTTCTCTTGGTATTACTAATTTAGGGTGGAAATTCATTATTAAAAAATAAGTTTACTAAAGTAAAGGCTCACAAACAACTAATTTATAATTCATAGTCTAAGGGAGTTGTTTGGAGGCGCTGAGATGTTAAATGCTTTTCCTAGAGTCACATTTATAAGTCAGCCAGCTTACATGTCAGAAGCAAAGTTTCAACCCAGATCTACCTGACTCTAAGACTGGCCTTATTTCTTATCATATTGTCATTTCGACTCATTGTAGAGATGGCAAATCCAAAGCTCAAAGAGGACGCGTGAATTATCCAAAGGCACAAAGCTTCTAAATAATGGAAATGAAACTCCTAACCCCGATCTTCTAATTCTAGTTCAAGTCACCTCTCTGCTCAGGGTTCAGGGGTAGGAGAAAAAGAGGAGGGGAAGTGTTGCCTTTTATATAAGTATAGCCCATATATGATATTTTGATCACTTGTATGCATACCTACATTAGAATGATGATACTTTCACCTGCCATTTAAAATGCCCTTCCTGACCTGACATATAACTTTAGGGCCATATTGAAATCTTCATCCTCTCTTTCATCTAACATTCTCTAATCATAGCCACAGATGACACCTCAGAAAACTGATTAGTCCAAGGATTCACTTACATTCTGCCAATCAGTTTCATAGACACTGCCTTTTGGAAATAAACACTCAAAAGTCCCTTCCAGTTGTTATCTGTCTTTATTCCAGCCAAACTCAAGAGAGAGGCAATTAGATTTTCATTCATGACATGCTATCATGAATATAATAAACGCTTAGACTCCTGCAAAAATCAAGACAAACTAACTCAGGCAGGAGAAGGGAAAAATAGCCATCCATGAAATTGAATTGGGAGAGATTTGACCATACATATGGTTCTACTCAGAGTTTGTTTGCACTCAGAAAATTCTCTCGGGTTAGCAGGTAGGTGTGGATTATGCTCCTTCTCACTGAGTTCTTACAGTTATTTCCATCTTAATGGAAGGTAGTAAGGCTAGCTGAATTACCTGAATCTTATAGGAGAAGGAAAGTGAATAATAAGAACACATAGCTTTTAACACTAAACATCAGCTCTCTAAGCAGTAATAGATTCATTTAGCTGAATTCAATTCAACAAGTATTTATTTTTCTCTTTAAAAAATATATTATTGATATCTTAATAAAACATCCCACAAATTTCATCTTAGAAACATGTATTTGATCCTCCATGATTGCGCTCAGTTCCTGATATCCTGGAATGACTGACCATCAAACAGGAAGCATTTTAGGTAAGAACTTCCTGGGGGTATAACCTTTGGTAAGTCACTTACACTTTCTTGGTTTAGCTTTATTCACTGCCAAAATAAGGGGCAATAACACTTGTGCTATGTATCTCATAAAATGCTTAGGTGACATGGTATGGGAAGAAGATGTTAAGTATGTATATGGTAGTATTACCTGAGCTATATACAGTCATATCTTCACTGTACTCCTACTTCCTCCTATCTCCAGAGAAAACATTGATTAATTACAATTAATTAATCAACAAAGAATTTACATTATAAATTATAAATATAGGTTATGATATGTATAGTTTATATTATGTGTATATGTGCATATGTACCATATCACATTTTATATTACATTGAATTATATTATGTGTTATGTTATGCTATTTTATGTTATATTACATATACTATATTGTATTATATATCATATTACATTATATTATATTTTTGTCCACCAGGTGGTGCTACTCTTAGGTCACCAGTCTGGTGTATACTTGGTATATATAATTGTGGGATTTCAACAATACTCACAGCTCACTATATATCGCTTGTACTACACACTAGGTATCTACTATAATCCTCCCAAGTTCACAGGAAGATGAACTTGGGTTTTATGGAGATCTCTAAATATAACATGCTCATAATTATCAAAACAGGGAATTTTCTCATATCTTTTGAGCTCTCTATTTTTTAGGATCCCTCTCATTCACAATTGACCACATTCATAGGACTTAGAAATATTTTAATGACTGTATGAATTACTAAAACAATACTGTCAAAAACGGAAAAGTATAATAACCATGAATCATCATTTCTTTCTAGAAGTTGATAGTAGCACATATAGAGTGCTGAGAGCAGGAAGATGGAGTGAGGGCACTAGTGTGCTAAAGTCAGGAAGACTTTAGTGGAAATCTGTTTCCATGCTAGCTAGGTGATCCTGGACAAATTATTTAATGTCTGTCTGCCTCAGTTTCCTGAACTGTAAAATGTAAAAAAAAAAAAAAGCTCTTATCACTTGGGTTGTTGTGAAGAGCAAATGAGACAATATGTGTAAACACTATGCTTAGCACAGCATCCAACACATAGTACATGCTCTAATGCTTCATCCCATCCCTTCCCTTCTTTTTCTTCCCTTCCCTTCCAATTTTCAAGTTTTCCTATATAATCACTATTTTGGAATTGTTGAGTTATTGGTTCCCCAAGTTTTATAAAACTTTATTCTTAACAATCTTTTCTTTTAATTTTTGTTCATATATGTTCTCACAGATACCATTTTTCCTCTGAGGGGTCCTTCCTCTAAGGACTCATGTCCTTCTTTTTAATTGTGATACAGTCCTAAGAGGAATCATTCTTAACTTGTGTGGTATTTTGGTCTCCTTACCTTGTAGATTCAGTTCTAGTTACTATAGTGTGCTGTAAAATTCTGTTTTCTGAGGTTTTGGGGTTTGAGATTTTCTACAAACAGTTTCTTTAGGATTTTGCTCTTTTCTTGATCCTTCCTTTTCTAGTTTTTAAGTCAGAGGTCTAAGGTAAAATACAAACTTATCTATTTATCAATCAAGGACTGGTTCTAACTAGCCTTTTTTTCCCATGGTAATTTTACATTTCCTTCTATGTTATCTATGTTCTAAACAAACTGACCTATTTATTATTTCATCTCCCACTTCTGAGTCTTTGCAATGGCTGTACCTCATGCCTATAATGCACTCCCTCACTACATTCAAATACTAAACTCTTCAGCGCCTTTCTGTGTTCCCCTCAAGTACCACATCCTACAGATGGCCTTTACAGTTATCCTAAGTAACTAATGCTTTCACCCTACCCATGAAATTACTCAGAATACATTGAATTTAATTATTTGTATATATGTTTCAGAGAATATAAACTTCAAGAACAGTGATTTGTTTCTATTTTTGTGTCTTTGTGAGGATAATGCCTTACATAATGCCTTGCACATGATATGTGCTTGCTGTGTTTAATTGAATTCATCAAAAAAGGACAGTATGAAATAACTGACTCTCATTGGGTAATGTGTTCCCAAATGAAGGGAAAAGAGAAAAAGTTGGATGTGACATGGCAGCTAAGCATTCTTTGTACCACTCCCTCCCCAATCCTACAGAATCACCAAGAAAAGTCAGATAAGCAAATAAGAAATTACCAGTAGAAGTGAAGAAAGAGAAAAGGACTCTACAAGTCGATGATCATTAACAAGCTTTAATTAAGACATTTGCTTTTTTCTCATACAATGAGAATAAAAGATTCATATGTTCTGAAGTATTTAAAAGGATCCTTAACATAAACAAATATTTTATTGAAGAGAGACATGAAAATCATATGAAAATACTATCTGTTATCCTTCACATGTTTAAAATAACTCACATTCATTTTTCCTTGATTATTAAGTTATGATCACTTAGCCTGCCAGATTGTTTTTGTTGTTTGATCATAACTACAATGCAAAATTTCTCTTGAACCTAAGGTGAAAAATAAAGAGAAAAAAACAGCATCTAGTAGATCTGCATGATGTTGAGCTATATATAGAAACAAGACAGCAGCAGTGTGGCTGCTGGACATATGGTTCCACCAGCCTAACAGATCATTCAGGCCATCAGTTTCACATTGAAATGGTAAATATCACTTATGAAAGAGGTAGATTTTTTATTTGATTTTTTTTCTATTTTTAAAATCCAAAATGTATTTGTAAAAAAAAAAATATGTATTTACTTCAGGGAAAGTACCATAATAATCACAGTCCTTCTGCTTAAGAAGCTTGTAGCTTACAAAATGAGACTGTACAGATCTTTGATTCAAATAGCAATAATTTAGAATGTTGCTTGGAGACAATGAAACAAGAAATGAAATTGAAGGGATTAAATATAGGCAAAAGGGAAACAAAATGATCATTTTTTGAAGATGATATGGGCAACTTAGAAATGTATTGGAACTTCAGCAAAGTGGTAGATACACAATAAATCCAAATAAATCACTAGAATTTCTGGATATTTGCAAATAAAACTTTGCAAGAAGAGATATAAAGAAAACTTACTTTCAGAATAATTACAGATTATGTAAAATACTTGGAAATCTATTTATCAATGTATACACAAGAAATATATGACTGTAACAGCATATTGTTTATAATTTAAGAAATGTTAAGTATTCAGGAGTAACCTAAACCAGGAGCAGCTAGGTGGCACAGTGCTTCGAGGACAAGCCCTGGAGTCTGCAGTACCTAAGGTCAAAGCCAGCTTCCAATGCTTATTAGCTGTATGACTCTGGGCAAGTCACTTGCCTCCAAAAAAAAGTAATCTAAATCAGTGTGATAAAAATGAGAATATTGCCTAAATAAATTTACATATTCAGTGCCATACAAATCAAAATACCAAAGATGACTTTATATAACAAGGGGAAAAAATGACAATTTATCTGGAAGAACAAAAGATCAAAAATCTCAAGGAAGAGAATGTTTAAAATAGGGGAAAAGGAGGACATAGAAGTGCAAGATTTCAAACTATAGTAAAGGCTATAAATATCAAAATAACATACTAATCTAACAGATTCAGCAGAACAACATACAGAAGCAAACAAAATTAGCATCCTAATTTTTGATAAACCCAAGGACACCATTTTGGGGAAAAAGGACTCACTATTCAACAAAAGCTACTGGGAATGAGGTAGTCCAAACAGCAAAAGGCAAAGATCTAAAACATATCCGTCAGAAAACATTTAATTCTATAAGGGAAAAATAGACCTCGGATGAAACAGAAGCTATTCAAATATTCCTTATTGGGAGAAAAAAGCAAGAGCTGTAGAGGAATTTTGAAATTTAAATATAGAAGTCAAGAGAAAATTAAAAGATAAGGAATAGTAAATATTTACTAGGGACTTTATAAGGACGAACTATTTACATTGTCATAGAAAGAGAGGATACTAAAAGGGTTCTTTTATAAACTTCTATGATATAAGGTGTCATGGAAGTACTCAACTGCAATAGAAAACCTATAAATGGTTCTGGTATATTTTGAAGATGTTGAGAGAGAGAATACATAAATAGAAAATGGAAAATGGAGAAAGAAGATGGGGAAATACATGTCTTATTGTTAAAATGTATAATTAGGTTGTACAAATAGAACTACATGCAAACAAAAGAAAGGGAGGAGTGAGCATCACTTGAACTTCACTTTCACCTAAATTAATTTAAAATGGATAATGGAAATATACATAAAACAAACACATATAGTTTGGTGTAGAAATGTATTAAATTCTACAAGGATACAAATAGGAAAAATAAAATAAGAAAGAGGACCATGAACTCCACAAAAGAGTAAGCTGAAATTATCTTCTCATATCTCTTCACTTAATATTTATAGGTTTATTACATTTTCTTTTGCTTTTTTGTGTCATTATTCTTTCTATTTACATTGCTATAATTACTATATATATTGTTTTCCTACTTTCTTCACTCTGCATCAGTTCATGTAGATCTTTTGATGCTTCTCTGTATTTATCATATCATTTCTCATGACACAATAGTATTCCATACATTCATTTCAGCAATTTGTTTAGCTGTTTCCCAGTTGATGGCATCCACTTTGTTTCTTAACTACCTCAGAAGTTACTGCTATGGATATTTTGTAGCATATGAGGATTATTTTCTCATCAATGACTTCTTGAGGCATATGCCCCATAATGTATTCTCTGCTTTAAAGCCTATGGACCAGACCTGCACAACATTGTCAAAAGAGTTTGGGCAGCCCATGAAAAATACAGAGAATGTAAAATGGGCCTGCACATCATACTGACCACAGGCTGTTCTGGCAGACCACAAGCAGCCTGCAAGTAGTATGTTGTGTAGGCCTGATACGGACATTTTAGTCACTTTTTTTGCATAGTTCCAAATAGCTTTTCAAAAGAGTGCCATTTCACAGCTCCACCAACAATGTGTCAGTATGTCTATCTTTTGACAACCCCTCCAATACTGACTGCTTTTTGATATCCCCAGATCTGATCAGTAGATAAGAATTAATTCAGAAGTTAGGTGCTTACATACAATATCTGAGTTATACTAACATCAAACCTTGCACAGAAAATACTTATAGTCATTGACTCCAAAATAAGCTTACTTTCTGAATTTCTAAAACTAGGTATTGTTTCTTTAAAAAAAAAAAAAAAGGTAACAGGTGGACACAAGCATGGCTACATGAACTCCTCTTCAGATTTTACTTCAAATTCTTATCCTTCCTGTTTTGATTGCAAAGCAGTCTTTACAATAGAGAAAGCCAAACAGATTATTTTCTTTACTCGGGCTTGTAATTTGCCCAATTTTTTTCCTAACATCTCTGGAATGCATTCATATGTTAACATTGTTAATGCCAACAGAGATGTATCTTTGCTGTCATGTCAATCTTTTGGGAGAAGGATCTCCATGAGCCCCAAGTAAGTCTTTCAGGTAACATATTCTGATAACTATTGGGAGAGCAACATTGATGGGGAACACTTTCTAATTCTCGTACATGACATACAACATAGGGCCTCAGTTAGTTACCTAGAGAACATGGATGAATCATTCCTGAAATTTGCTGAAGCTTCTTCTTGATCCATCCTCTTTTATTGAAGAGTAAAGAACTTTACACACAACATAGTGTAGATAAAGCATAGTGTTATAGGAATTAGGGTTAGTCCCTCCTCTTCCTCACTAACTTGCTTTTATGATTTTGAACACATCACTTTAATTTTCTAAGACCTTGGTTTCCCCACTTATAGATAATGGGTTAAGTTTTGGACATGTTGAGTTAAGATGTCTATTTGAAATACAGTCTGAAAGGGGAATTTGAGTTCCAGAGAGATACTAGGGCTAGATACATAAATCTTAGAGTCATCTATGTAAAGATCATAATTAAATCCATGTGTCCTGATGGAGTCACCAAGTGAAACAGTATGAGAGTAGAAGAGGAGAGGAGATAAGAGAACCTAGCAAGGGAGACTGAAGAGGGATCAGAAAGGAAGTGAAATCAGGAGAAAATAGTGTCACAAAAACTCATTAGTAAGTATTCAAGGGGAGAGGGTAGTAAATGATATCAAAGGCAAAATGAAGAATGATAAAAGGCCATAAAACTTGGCAACTAAGAAATCATTGTTAACTTGAGAGAGAGGAGCTTCAGTTGGAAAATAAGGTCAGAAGGATGCCTGAGGGGATATTCCACATGAATGATTTTCAAGGAATTAAGCAAGTCTGGGGTACATATGCCTAAAGTGTTAATAAATGGTTTGTTGATTTACATTCTGTATTAAGCTACCTCTATTTAAAACCTCACAGAGTAATCACAGTTAATTGTCCACTGTATGAATTACTAAAAAGAACAACTACTGTATGAAATTAGGGACTAAATAGCTTTATGGATGAAAAGAGGAGAAAAACATGTTTGGTCATCTAGTCTAATCACATAAATAGGAAGAAAAACACAATGAGCATCCAAAGAGCTAAATGACTTTTGGAGAAGAAATAACAGAGCTGTTCCTAGAAGTTTGGTCATAATCTCAATCCAATATTCTTTTGAATTATTGTTCATCTTTCATTCTCAAAGAGAACCAGTGACATCACAATATAATGAGTGATGTCTTGACTTGCACATGAATTGGAGTTAAGTGAAGCAGAACTACACAAAGTTGCCAGCCTTACTCTTTCTTCTGAAGTCATCAATGTCCTGTACCAAGACAAAAGTCAAGATGATTGGCTACAGTCTAGGACGCAGTGGATGACCTTGCCATCTTCAACATCTAAGTTCTAAGCACTCCAGAGTACCTGCTTCAACCTCCTTCATGGCCATTGGAACAAATTGTTCTCATCTGCCCATTTCACTGGGCTAAGTCTTCACATTCTTGTGGTAAACATCCTCCTAACTCACTGATGGGTTTGAGGCCTGTCATTTATACTCAACCTGATTTAGCTTGTCAGCTAAGACGGTTTAATGGGATGTGGCTGCTGTGCATACCAAAGTTCTTAGATGAGTGAGAGTGGGAGGAAGGTGGATGAACAGCCCTGAAAATTGCTCAGTAATCCCTCATGCCAGAGGTGTTAGTTCTCCCTGAACACCTCATACACTCCAGTAGTATTTTATTATTTCTTGGTAGAAAGGTGGACCGTCATGATAGCAGAATGTTACATATGCTGTCAGATGCAGTCACTCTGTGGATTGATTTTATTCAGTGCCTTTTCTTTGTTTCAAGGATGGGTCTGATGGAATGAGTAGGAATTTTTTAAAAAGGCATTAAAATTTAAAAATAAAATAATAGTATAAGTTTGGATAGATAATCTTTAAGATCCAATTCAGGACTAACATTCTATACTTTCCGTAATTTTGTTACATGTCAATTTTCAATAGCTAAAAAAAAAATTCAAAAGATTGACTCTTTACTTGCCATCTAAGTATAATAAAATCTTAGTTGAATGGAGCTTTCTTGAAATGGCAGGTCCTATTTCCTTAGACCTACTTATTAGGTTACTCTGATGAAAATTTAAACATGTTCATTGTCCATAAATACTAAGAGTGTCTATGAGAAGACATAAAGCTTTCCCATAGCAATTCTCTTGCCCATGTGCCCTCCTCGGGAGATCATATTTGTCATCAGAACTGTTAGGTACAATCATGGATCTGACAATAAGTGAAGGTGGAAACAACTCTTCCAGTAAACCAACAACTTCCACTCAATTTGAAAGTAAGAATTGGCTTTCTTTGCCACAAATTGGTAGCCACACTCCTCTTGTCAGCCTTAGCCTGTACTGTACATGACCAGAGAACTAGAACGGAAATACTAATTCTGGGAGAAAGCATGGACGCCAGATAGGGTGTCAGGAGAACTCATCCCTAGATCTTCCACTGACTAGTTAAATGAGCTTGGGTTCCTAATCTCTTAGCCTCAGTTTCCTCATGTATAAGTTTTACTTGCATCACTTACCTTACAGAGTTTCTGTGATGACCAAATGAGTCAATGTACATAAAAATATATTCTGAAAACGCTAAGCTACTGTAGAGAAGAAATCATCATTCTCAACCTATCCTCAATACATTTCTCTATTTTTAGGTAGACTGTGGTCTAGTATCTGGAAAAACAATACAGTATAATTGTTTTCAGTAGGTTTCAGTAACTGTTTTCTTGAAATCTCTTCTGATTTCTCACCCAAAGGACTTTTCTTCATTGGTGAATCTGTTTCATATTCAATTACTGCTAAACCATGCTAGGTCACATTTTCAAGTTGAATACAAATCAGTCTGCCTATTCTCCTCAATGCAGGAATGTAGATACCCTCATCACATAGGGATGAAGAGAGAAACTTTTCATTTGCATCAAACTGGCTAAAATGTGTATTTCTCACCATTCTAGGATAGTACAGTGCAAAGAACACTGACTCTGAAATCAAAAGACATTGAATCAAATATCACCTGTGATCTAGCTACATCTGTAGTCTTAGGTAAGTCAAGTCAATTAGCATTTATTAAATGCTTACTATGTGACCAGACACTGTACTTATTTCTGGGGATACAAAAAAAAGGTGAAAAATGAGTCCCATCCCTCAAGGAGTTCACATTCCACTGGAGGAGATCATATGCAAGCAACTATGTACCTATAAAATAAACACAAGGTAAATTGAAGGTATTCTCAGAGGGAAGGCACAAACATAGGGGACAAGTGGGAAAGAGGAAAGGGACCAGGAAATGCATCTTACAGAAAGTTCGATTTTAGCAGTGGTGTGAAGGTAGCCAGAGAAGTGAGGAGGCAGAGATAAGAAGTAACATCATTCCATCCATATCCAGAGAAAGAACTATGGAATTGGAATGTAGAATGAAGCAGACCATTTTCTCTTGTATTATGTTTTGTTTTTTTCTCATAGTTTCTTCCATTCATTTTAATTCCTCTGTGCAACATGACTAGTATGAAAATGTGTTTAATAAGAATGTACTTATAGAACCCATATAAGATTACACATCATCTCGGGGGAAAAGGGGGAGAAAATTTAAGACTTATGGAAGTGATTGTTGAAAACTGAAAACATATAAATTAATTTATTAAAAAAAGAAGAAACATCATTCCAGGTATGGCACACTGTCAATATGTAGGAAATTGAAAGATGGAATATCACTGAATAACAGAAAAACTATTGTCAATAGGGAAACTTTGTCATCTATAAAATGAAAATTGATTAAATAGCTGCTGGAGTGCCTTCAAGTTGTAGATCCATGGTCCCATCTTTGATTCTTCTAATCCTTACAAAGTGAGTCATCCACTATTTCTTAAGCATACACTATATATCTCCCTCTTACTTTACTCATCTTTGCCTGGAATGAAATGTCCTATTTTCTCTTCCTTCCAGTCCTAGCTATCCTTTGAATCCCAACTCAAATATTAATCCTTTCAGGAAAATTTTCCTAAGTGCTTTAGACTGAAAGTGATCTGTCCTCATGAGAGCCAATATCATATGTCTTCTGCAATGCTATTTAGCACTTATCATTCCTAGCCTCATAATATTATTCATTAGGAACATAAGCTTGGAAAGTAGCTTAGAAGCCATCCACTCCAATTATATTATTTCACAAATGGGAAAACTGAGACCTAGAAAGCTTAAGTAACTTGCTCTAAGGTGTGATAACTGAAATAGGATGTAATTTAGCCTTCTAATTCCAGATCCAGTGCTCAGATATTTCTGTGTTCAGCTCTAGGAGTAGTATATAGAATAGGTGAAGGGACAGATTTCAGAACTCTTTGTCAGCTAAGTTTGAAGTTAGAGGTGATGTTGAGGAGTAAATGCAGAGAGCAGAAAAAAATTGAGGTCAGAAAATCAGAGAAGTTACTCAACATATCAACTAGTTTGACTGAAATTCTGTTCCAGGGACACTTAGACAAGCACATCATAGATCAACTTGTTTTACCAATGAAAGCATCAGTTCTGTTCAGAGGTTATATTCATCAAGGAATTTTCATGGACAATTCTTGAGACAGGAAGAGGGCATCAAAGTTTACTGTTTCAAAGTTGTGAGTTACCTCTAACATGGATTTTCTCCACTTATATGATTCCTTGTCAGGTATTTCCCAATTACATGTAAGAAAAAAACTTCTAACAATGATTATTTTAAATGAGTCCCCAATTATCTCCTGCCTGTCTGCCCAACTCTCATCCTTGAGAAGGCAGGCAATTAGATATTGGTTGTACACATGAAGAAAGGCAAAACATATTTCTATATTAACTTTGTTGCAAAAGAAAATACAGAAAAAATTTTTAACAAGAAAATTAAAGAAAGTAAAAAAATATTTGCTTCAATCTGCATCAGTTCTTTCTTTGAAGGTGGATGGTATTTTTCATCATATGTCCTTTGAAATTGCCTTGAATCATTGTCTTGATCAAAGTAGCTAAGTCTTTGCAGTTGATCATCCTTACAATATTGCTGTCACTGTGTACAGTGTTCTCATGGTTATGCTTGCTTCACATGTATAGTTTTATAGACTTTTGAACATAGTTCCAAATTGTTCTCTAAAGCTGTTGGACTAATTCTCAACTCCAACAACAATGCATTAATGTCCCAATTTTTCTACATCCCCTCTAGCATTTGTCATTTTTTTTCCTTTCATATTAGTCAATCTGACAGGTATGAGGTGGTATCTAGGAGTTGTTTTCATTTACATTTCTCAAACATTTTTTTCTTTTTCTGAAAACTGTTTATTCACATGTTTTAACCATTTATCAACTGAGTAATGGTTCTTATTTTTGTAAATTTGGCTCAATTCCCTATATATTTGAGAAATTAGACCTTTATCAGAGAAACTAGCTTTAATTTTTTTCCAACTTCCTATTTTCCTTCTAATTTTGGCTGCATTAGTTTTGTTTGTGCAAAAGCTTTTTAGGTACATGTAATCACAATTACCTATTTTATTTTCTGTGATCTTCTCTATTTCTTATTTGGTCCTAAATTCTTTCCTTATTAATAATTCTGACAGATATATTTTTCCATGCTTCCCCAATTATATCAGTCTTCATGTCTGAATCACTTATCCGTATACATGTTATGGTCTATGCTTAGTTTCTGCCAAACTGCTTTCTAATATTCCTAGAAATTTTTGTCAAATAGTGAGTTGTTATGCCAACAGCTTGAATCTTTGAGGTTATTAAACATTAGATTACTATGGTCATTTACTAGTATTTTTTGTGTAACTAATCTATTCCACTGATCTATCACTTGATTACTTAGTACCAAATTATTTTGAGGATTACTGCTTTGTAGCTTAATTTGACATTTGGAACTGCTAAGGTTGCCTTCTTTTACATTTTTTTTCCCCATTAATTCCCTTAACAGTCTTGATCTTTTGTTCTCCAAATGAATTTTGTTATTATTTCTTCCATGTCTATAAAGTAATTTTTGGTAGTTTGATTGGTATGGCATTGAATAAGAAAATTAATTTAAGTAAAATTCTAATTTTTTATTATATTAATTCAGCATGCCTATGAGAAATTACTATTTCTCCACTTGTTTAAATTTGTCTTTCTTTCTTTGAAAAGTATTTTGTAATTGTGTTCATATAATCCCTAGGTTTGTTCCAAGTGTTTTTTTTTTTTGGCTACTGTTATTTTAAATGGAATTTCTCTTTCACTCTCTTTCTGCTAGATTTTTTTGTAGTATGTGGAAATGCTAATGATTTATGAGGGTTTATTTTGTATCCTGCAAATTTGCTGAAGTTGCTCATTGTTTCAACTAGTTTTAGTTGAGTCTCCATGGTTCTTTAAGCATAAGATGATATCATCTGCAAAGAATCATAGTTTTTTTCCCATCATGATCTATTGTAATTTCTTTGATTTCTTTTTCTTCTCTTAGTGCTATAGCTAGCATTTCCAGTACAATATTGAATAATGGTAATAATGGACATTCTTGCTTTACTCCTGATCTTAATGGGGAGATTTCAAGTTTATCCTCAATATAATGCTTGCTCTTGTTTTGAGATAGACTTTATTATTTTAAGAAAGACTCCACTGGTTCTTATGCTTTCTAGTGTTTTTAATAGGAATGATTGTTGTACTTTGTCAAAGGTTTTTACTTCATATATTGACAGAAACCATGTGATTTTTGTTGTTTTTGTTATTGATATGGTTAATTATGCTGATAGTTTTTTCTACTATTGAACCAGCCCTGCATTCTTGGTATAAATCCCACCTGGTTATAGTGCATGATTTTTGTGATATATTGCTGTAATCTCCTTGCTAGCATTTCATTTGAAAATTTTACACTGATATTCATCAAAGAAATTGCTCCATAGTTTTCATTCTCTCTTTTTGTTCTCCTGGTTTAGGTATCAAAACTATATTTGTGTCATTAAAGGAATGCTTTAGGACTCCTTCTTTACCTATTTTTTCCCAAATAATTTATGTAGTGTTGTAATTCACTATTCCTTAAATATTTGGTAAAATTCATTTGTGAGATCATCTGACCCTGGAGATTTTTTCTTAGGTAACTCATTTTTGGCTTGTTCAATTTATTTTTGTAAGACAGGGTTATTTAAGTATTCTCCTCTATTGATCTCAACAGTTTGCATTTTTGTAATTATTCATCAATTTCACTTAAATTGTCAGATTCACTGGAATATAATTGGGCAAAATAACTCCTAATAGTCACTTTACTTTCATTTTCATTGTTGGTTCAATCACTCTTTTCATTTTTGAAAATAGTAATTTAGTTTTCTTTCTTTTTTTAAAAATCAAGTTAACCAGTGATTTATTTACTTCATTGGATTCTTTTCCCATAAAACCAGCTCCTAAGTTTATTTATTAGTTCAATGGCTTTTTTACTTTCTATTTTGTTAATTTTTCCTTTGATTTTCAGAATTTCCAAGTTGGTGTTTAATTGGGGATTTTTAATTCATTCTATTTCTAGGTTTTTTAGCTGCAAGTCCAATTCAGTGGTCTGCTCTTGCAATATCTATTGTACCCTCTGGTTCTACGATATCAGGGCAATATTTCTTAATTATTTCTAGGTTTCAGCTTTCTCTTTGATCATGGCTTTTCAGTAATTTGATAATTCTTAAAGTACCTTTCTTCATCAGTTATTTTTCTAATAAGATATTTTATATTTTCTAATTTTTTATTGTTTCTTGATATCTCATGGAGTCATTAGCTTCCACTAGCCTGATACTAATTTTTAAGGAATAATTTTCTTCAGTAATATTATTTTACTTCTTTTATAATTTGTCCAACTCTACTTTTAAAGGAGTTCTTTTCTTCAGTAAATTTTTGTGCCTCTTTTTTCATTTGGCCAATTCTGTTTTTTAAGGTATTATTTTCTTCACTATTTTTTGTGTCTCTTTTACCAAATTGTTCATTATATTTTCATAATCTTCTTCCTTTGCTCTCATTCCTTTACTTAATTTTTCCTCTACCACTTTTATTTGATTTTGAAAACAATATTTTAGCTTCTCCATGAATTCTTGTTGGGATTATGTCGAATTCACATTTTTCTTTGTGCCTTTACTTACAACTGTTTTGATTCCATTGCCTTCTTCTGAGTTTATATCTGGATTTTCCCTGTCTACCTAGTGGCTTTTTATGGTAAAGTTTTTTGGTTGGGTGTTCATTTTTTCATGCTATTTTTTTTTAAATTTTGAACTTTATGTTAAAGTTGAGCTCTGTTGCCAGCATAGAGGTATAAAGAGGCACAGTTTCAAGCTTCAGATGTTTCACATTGCTGTTTTCAAAGCTAATTCTGGAAGTGTAGATGTTTCCAAGGTGATGTGATCTGGGGAGAGGTATTGTTACTGTTCTTCTGGTTCTTACCTTGGAAGGGCCCCTGATCCCTTCAGACTAGAAATTATACTGGTCTTCAGGTCCCTAATCCCTTGGGACCTGAAGTGAAACTATTTCTCAGTGCTTCCTCTCCCTCTTGATAGAAGGTGCTCCTTCTTGAACTTTGATCCAGAAGTAGGTATAAACAATGAAGCCACCAAACAATGTCTGGTCCTGCATCAGACAAGCACAGGGTTCTGCTGTAATCTCCTTCTGACCAATTTCCAGGTCCCCTATCACCACTTTGTCCCAACAATGGTGTTGCATCCATGTAGGTTTTAGTTCAGCCTCAACCTTTGTATCATACATTTTTCTATTTGATCTCCTAAGTTGTCTGGCTAGAAGAATGTCTCACTTGGACCTTTTGTTGACTCTGCCACTCCAGAATAAATTTGAGAAGTTATTTTAAAATTGTGTGGAGAAGAATGTTGGGAGATCTCAACTATGTGTTTTTTCTATTCCATCTTTCTCTATATCCAACTTTACCCCTGAAAGTCTTGGAAAATAATTTTCATATTTTCAGATTCATTTTCATGATGGGCTGCCATTCTTCCTATTCTTTTCACATTAATTTGCTTCTATTAATGATTAAAATACTTACATATTTCTTTTAAAACCTTCTTAATCTCACCAATATTCATAAAATAGCTACTCATACTGAGGTAATAAAGAAAAATTATTTGCAAGTGAAACAGAAAATAAAACTCAACTATTCCTTGAATCATTTGGGTGGCTACATGAATCTTTACAGTGTTGGGCCTCCTCATAAGTTAAACAGCATATGTTGACTTCCTCTGGTTTCAGCTTTGACTATAAACTTTTGTAGCACCTCTTGCTTTCAGATAAAAATTATACAAATCACCATTCAGTTTAACACCAATTTGTGTGGCTAGTGAAGTCTTTCTGAAGAGAAATGTTGAGAAAGGGGACAAGGAAATAGAAGTGAGGGCCCAAAGAGTTTATAAAAAAAAAGTTTTGTACCATTTTCTGTAATTTGTGCAATATGCTCAATTTTAGAGTCAGAAGATCTCTAGCTTATGAAAATTTGGTTGGGCAATTAGGGCAAATATAACTATGTGATATCCCAAATTGTGCCTCTATTTGTTAACAAAAAAAAGAAAAAACAACACCCAGCTTAATACTGAATAGAAACAAGTTCATAATTTAGTGTTCTCTGTGTGGTTGTTTTTGTAGAATATGGGCCGGTACATATATTTTCCCCTTGACTGTGGCTGTCTTTTTTTCTCTCTGTATATTTTTTCCCTCTCTTTGTGGATCTACAACTCCTCAGTTTCCCTCATTTTAACCCTGCTGTCTCATTTTTTTACTTCTCCATCTCTTTACCATTGCTTCCTGGAATAAAATCTTGAATTATTTCTTGCATTTCTTAAAAAGGGTTTTGCATTCCCTTGTTTTTATTTTACAGAGCAGTTTAATGAAGAGTTTTGTGTACTTTCTTTTTTTTCTCTTTTAACTTATACAGTTCTCAAGTTTATTTTGTGAGAGAGGGATTTATATAGTGAATTTTCAGAGGACAATTGTGTTCCATCATTGCCTTCTATCATTAAATTAGATGAGACTATGGAATTACATATCCCATAAATGATCTTAGAATGATAGAGACCTACTTTAACCAATTCTAATATTTATAATCTTTTAGTTCTTCATATTCTTAATTTCTTCTAGTTAAATTGATGACAAGTTGAAACAATACCAGTAGTCCTTGCCTTTAACATCAGAGGATAATGAATTTGGAGTTGAAAGAAATTTCAGAAATCATCTGTCCCAACCACATCCCCATTTTATAGATGAGGAAACTGAGATCCCATATCTTTGTTATGATTCAAGAAAAAACTTCTAGGACAAAAGTTAAATGATTTTTCCTCCTCAAATTATAGTCTGTAATGGGATATCATACTCTGGACTAAAGTCTTGATGTATGAAACTTTGTAGAGATTGTCAAAAACATTATATTTAGTCAATTAGGAATGACTACATTTTATAATTGAAAAGATGTGATTCCATTGTTATGAGCATTTCTTGTGTTCATCAGCACCCTTGCATGTCCTAGGAGGCCATCTTGGTGAGTTGCCATATCCAAGACTCATTACTTGGTGGCCAACCTTCTGATGAGCCTATATGAACTCATCTAGACTCATGACCAAACAGGAACTATAGAGCAGACCATTTGAACAGTACTTGAAATTGAGTTCAGAACTTGGACTCACACTCCAGGTCACCTTCATACCAAAAGGAAGTATCAGAGTAGGATGAAAGAAATTACAAAAATCATAAAACTTTCTGAACAGGGTAAAAATTGATCAAATAAAACAGCACAGTAACTAATCACATAAAATTGGCTGTAACATGACATAACAACATGGTGTATTACATAACATTATTTTCTTTCCTGACAAGTGCTATCTTTTTTAAATTACAATGAACCAGAAGGTGAAGAAATAACATAAAGGTCATAGAATTTAGAAAGTGTTCTTTGGGGAAATTTTCATAGACACCTTTGAAAAGACTTTAAAGGAGATTGGAGACTTTTTGAGGAAACTGATCCAAGGAATGTCTTCTTTCCTGATTTCCTTTTCTCATTTCAAATTGGCATTATAAAACTAGTTGATCATTTTTCCCCTTACAAAACAATCTTTTGGCTTTTTTGATACTTCACCTTGTTTTCTGATGTTATATAAGGCAAAACTACTTTTAAAATGTGGGAATCATCCTTTGTTTACACTGAATTTCTCATTCTCTGATGCCTTTAACACAATATTGCTTCACAATGTCAGAAAGGTTCAAAGTTTTGGCCTGAATGATAGTCAGACTCATAGACACAACATACTAAGTGAGAGCTGGAATCCAACAAAGCTTTCCATCTCTAAGTCCTGAACTTTGCCTTATAGAAGTGAGCAAGATGAAAATACCAGCTTTTCCTTTTGTCTGATATTTTAGATTTTTTTTAATGGATTGGATATGTAGTCACTGTAAATATTGAGACTGAAATTGTCCAATGGAATGTTGGGGAGACTACATTTATAATGGATTAGAAAAGAGTCCATTTTAAAGAATCTTGGATTCAGAAAGACCTAGTACTACCTTCTGATGTTGATCCAGAAATAAGAGGGTAAGAAGAAAAGGTTATGAGACAAATTAGGGTAGATGTTAAATGCACCTTTAATATGACTTTATCCAAAACAGACTTACTGATTCATTTTTCTTTGTATGCTACCTACCTATATTATAAGTGGTATGATTTGCTCACAGAGATGTAAATAACTGTTTACTGAAATGTAAGACTTGAAAACTGAATCAATTTAAGTTAAAGGTTGTCTATAATTTA
Organism: Potorous gilbertii; assembly: GCA_028658325.1. Lineage (NCBI taxonomy): Eukaryota > Metazoa > Chordata > Mammalia > Diprotodontia > Potoroidae > Potorous > Potorous gilbertii. The sequence goes on from CM053770.1 coordinate 608,534,896, forward strand.
AAGAATGCAGATATCTCCTGGAGTAGATAAATTTGCTGTAAGACCATTTGAGGCTTCTTATTAAACCAAGATTTAACAATAGGGAAAAGAGACTCCAGGAATAGCTTACCACTATAGGGAGATTAAACTCCCTTTTGCCGTTGTGGCTGTGAAAAGAGGTTTAAAGACATAAAAGGTCCTATTTTATTTAATGTTTTCTGATTCCACATACACACCAAAAAAAGGGGGATGAAAGAAAGAAAAAAAGGAAGAGGGGAAGGAAGAAAAAGAAAGAAAGAAAGAGAAAAAGAAAGAAAAGAAATCCTAAACCCAAAAAAACCCAAATCATTTAACTTTGTAGAACAAAGCAAGGTGAATTCTATGCTTCCAATAGTCCTCTAATTATCAATACCAAGGCATAAAACAGAAAGACATGATCACTTGAGGTATACAACACTGTCATAGGAAGTGGTGTGTATAACGTCCAGAAGGAACAGGTAATATCCTCCACATGTTTCTGCTTGAAGGTGACATTGTGCTAAGCCTTGAAACAAAACAAAGTATCCTCAATGTTTTTTCCAATAGAATGTAGTCTCCATAAGAGTAAGGATTGTGTCAGTTACTAGCACCTGACACAGTTACTTTTCAATGTAGATACAAAATAAGCCTTTGTGAGTTCAATTTGAATATAAGACCCCTCAAAAAAGTTCCGTCAAATCATATACACGGGAAAAGTTAATGAATTTTTCTAAATTATTAATATACTTAGTCAATAATGGTGGTCATGATGATGATAACTAGTTAATAATAACTGTGAAATTGACCAAGGCATTTCAGTTCTCTAGCCTTCAGTTTCTTCATAGATGAGAAAAAAGTTGGGGAGAGCTTGGACTTGATGACTGTGAATTTTAACTTGGCACATAGTAAGCATTTACAGAATGCTAGTTGGCTAATTGATTGATTCTTTGATATCTTGAACACGTACTGCAAACATGTAATGAAATAGTCCCAAAACTAAATAGGAGGGGGACAGACATCTAAATTACAACTCGGAGACTATACTATGCTTTCAGTTATTCCAATGTGGTCTTGCCTTGAGAACCCATCTTTTCAATTGAAATATTCTAGTAGTGTAGTTACTATGTAACTACAAACTAGGGCAGCTAAATGGCTCAGTGGATATAGCACCAAGCCTAGAGTCAGGAAGACCTGAGTTCAAATATGGCCTTAGATACTTACCCTGGGCAGGTCACTTAACCCCGTTTGCCTGAGTTCCTTATCTGTGAAATGAGCTGGAGAAGGAAATGGTTAACCACTCCAGCATATTTTACAAGACTACTGAAATTATGATCTCAAAGAGTCAGACACAACTGAAACAAGTGAAGAACAAATCAGTGTGTGTGTGTGTGTGTGTGTGTGTGTGTGTGTGTGTGCATCAAATATCAAGAAACCAGTCAGGATCTCACAAAGCCTAACAGTTTATGTTACAAATGAAAGATCTTGGAATGTAATATTTCTGAAAGGCAAAAAAATACAGGCTTACAGCCTGGAATTACTGAAATAATCCTGAAAATTGAGTAAAATCCTGGGCTAAGGAGAGAAGGGAGGAGGGCAGATGCATCTTTAATGGAATAGAGGAATTTCAAAAATTTCTGATGAAAAGACCAAAGATGAATATAAAATTTGAAATGTAAATGCAAGATTCAACAGAAATATAAAAAAGGTAAATTTATTTGAATAATAGGAAGGGACTATATGATGACACAGTACAAGTATTCTAAGAATATAGAAGAAATTTGTGTCCCTTCAAAAATTTTAATGAATTCAAAGAGTACTGAGGTTTCAAATAAGAAAAACAGGGGTTTTGGGGGTAAGTGGGTTCTGATATGGGTGTTTTAAGAAGGGAAAGAATAAGAAAACTGAAAGAAATATCCTTGTATAGAAAAGAAGGGAATTGGAACTTGTTCTTTCTCATAATTGGCATATATAATGGTGGGATGATTGATTTATTCAACATTCCTCCCTTAAATAAAGTAATAAAATACTTAATCTCATAGGTGTTAGACCAGGTACATTTAAGTCCTCTGAACTGTAGTAACATTGCACAAGTATTGTTTATATAGGCCAAGAAAACTTGGCTATGACCCAAGGAACATTTTTAATTATCAAACAAGGTGAGAAGGAATGGAATTAAGAGATAGAGGCAAACATGACATTCCAGCATATGAAGCAAAAACAGGAAGGAGTTGTGGCAGGGAAAGGAAATACTGAAAAAAGTCATCAGCTCTACAGGCATCTTGGAGCAGAAGATCAAGGCTGAGAGAAGTCCCAAGAAAGGTCATTTCTTTTGCTACCTTTTCCTCCATTGCTGATCTATACACAGAAAATGGAATATAAAATATTTTATTACCTGAATGTATGTGGCACATCGAATTTGCCTCAACCACAAAGAGATCAGGAATTAAGTATGGATATTTGTATGTATTAGTTAAGCCAGTCAGAGAAGCCAACCTCTACCTAAATTTTTGGAATTCCTCTATCTGAAGTTTCAGGGTGATTATGACAAAATTCATTTTTTTTCATTGAAAAGAAACAAAGCTCACTGATACGCTTATGTGAAGTGATAGGATTTAGGGACCATTATATTATTTCCCAGGCTTAAAAAGAGCAATTATTATAACACGGTGTTATAATGGGAAGAGTATATAACCATGGAGGAAGGAGTGGTGAGAATGGACATCAGATGAACCTTGTTCTTATCTGAAATGGACAAAAGGAGGTTGAACATACACAGGGTTTTGTATAGAAACTCAAACTCAACAGACAAATAAGCAGGAATTGGGAGGGATTGCTTTAAGAGGTAGGAGAACAACCAGGAAGGAATAATAGCTAGGAAAACAAACTTTCTGATTCTTAAGGGGAGAATAAAAGAAGGGAGCAAAGAATTAGAATCTAAGATGGTACCCATCCATTGGTTAGTGATTGAACATATTGTGGATGGAATGGAATATATTTTTGCCATAAGAAATTATGAAATCAATGATAGAGAATCTTGGGTAGTGTGAATTAAAATAAGCAAAAAAGAACAATGCCAAGGCAAAAGTATTGTAAGGGACAACTTCTTGGAAAACAACTTTTGAACCAAATGGTCAAAGAAGTCTGGTCATTAATGTTGATCCATCATGTCTCCCGAAAGCCAATCTCTTTAAATAGTCAGTCTCTTTAAAATATCTAGATACATTAATTTATCTGTGATCCTATGGGTATGATAGCTCATTCGCTGACTGAGGAAGGTATTTGGCAGTAGAGTAGCCCAGTGGATGAGTGCTAGACTTGGAGTCAGAAAGATGTGTTCAAATATGGCCTTGGATGCTGACTACCTGTTTAACCTTTGGAAAATTACTTAATCTCTATCTCCCACAGTTTCCTCATCTATAAAATGAGAATGATAGTAACACTTGCCTATCAGGGTTATTATGAAAATAAAATGAGACAATACTTGTAAAGATCTTTGAAAACCCCAAAGCACTATATAAATTTTCATTATTATTGCTATTCACAATCTCTCTGAGTATTATCCACAGCTTTCTGTAAATCCATCATAGAAGAACTACCCAACATATCCAAGACTTCCTCTGGTTCTTTTCATATTGGGGTGGGTATGGAGTGGGAGTGAGGTGGCAATAAAGCACTTGTCCATGTGATGTTTTTTTCAAAAGAAACAGGAAAACGTTGTAACTCACTTGTTAGGCAACTAGTTGGAGCAATGGATAGAGTACTGGTTTTGGAATCAGGAAGACTCATGTTCGTAAGTTTAAATCAGGCCTCAGACCCTTAACAGCTATGTGGCCCAGGATAAGTCACTTAATCCTGTTTACCTCAGTTTCCTCATCTGTAAAATAAGCTGGAGAAGAAAATGGCAAATGACTTCAGTATCTCTGCCAAGAAAATTCCAAATGGGATCACAAAGAATTGGGCACAGCTGAAATGACTGAATAACTCTCTTGGGTCAAGTCCTTTTTATCTGTGTGCATTTGGACAAAGACTTAAATTTTCATAGTAATAGTTGTCTTCTACGGTTTGCTTTTCTTTCAAGGCACCAATTACATACAGTCCTACTCATCTCTATCATTCTATTTCCTCATTCCGAAGCCTATATTCACATCCCTATGCCCTCCCCCAACTTCTCTATTTCTGTTAATAGCACAACATATCCTCCTGGTGACCAAGTTTTTGACTCTCTCTTCTCCAACACCCTGAACATCCTATCAGTTTAGAAGTCATGCCATTTCTACTTCTACAATATCTTCCACATTCAGTCCCACAGAGGAAGCACAGTACATTTATGGCACAGAGAAAATGATACTGGTTTGGGAGTCCAAAGACATGGCTTCAAATTGCTTTGGCCCAAACTCAGTGCTTTTTCCACCACAGCAGCAATCTTCAAACTTTGTAGTAAGAGAACCCCTTTAAACTTAAAAATAATGAGAATGGAGCAGCTAGGTGGTGCAGTGGACAGAGCACAAGCCCTGAAATCAGGATGACTTACATTCAAATCTAGCCTAAGACAATTCCGTGTGACCCTGACCAAGTCAGTTAGGCCCAATTGCCTCCAAAAAAATTTTTGATGACCCCCCCTAAAAGAGTTTTTATTTATGTGGGTTATATCTATTGATTTTTTTTACCATATTAAAAATAAAAACATCTTAGTATTATAAGGTCCCACGGGCCTCCAGATCACATTTTGAGAACTATTGCACTGCACTATGTCTTCATGTCTTGTCTTCCCATCACAAACAATGAAATCAGGTAGAACACAGTTCTAATCCCACCTCTTTCACTTAACACCTGTGTGACCTTGGATAAATCATTTAACCTTTCTGTCCCATACAGCCTTCATCTACAAAATAAGGTTGAACCAAATGGAAATTAAGGTCCCTTTTAGAATTAAATCTGTAATTCAGTAGTGTCTACTCACCTCCCATTGTAACAATCCTGAAGATAGAGTGATATAACAGAAAATGGTGCTGATTAACAGTCTTGGATTCAAATCTTGCATCTTTTGGGTATAAATGTGGATATCATTTAATTTCTGTGGTTTTAGCTTTCTCATCAGTAAAATGAGGGTAATAGTATCTGTTGTCAGGATGAAATAAGAAAATGGACTTTGGAGTAATATTAACCCTAAGAGCTTGTTTAGGCTACTTTGGTAAGAGAATTGACTCTAGTGTCAGAAGACCTGAATTGCAACCTGACCTTTGTTGCTTACTACCTGTTTAACCTTGCTTTAAATCACTTAACCTAAGACAGGTAGGAGGCACAGTGTCCAGGCTCCAGGAAGACTCCTCTTCCTCAGTTCAAATCTAACCTCAGATACTTACTATGTGTTTAACAATGGGCAAGTTACTTAATAACCCTGCTTGCCTCAGTTTTCTTATCTGTAAAACGAGTTGAAGAAAGAAATGGCAAACCACTCCCATGTCTTTATCAAGAAAGCCCCCAAAGGGGTCATGAAAAGTTGGATAGGACTGAAAAATGATTAAACAACAACAAAAACGACTTGTCACCTAATCGATTTTCCTTTTTTGTAAAACAAAGAGACCAGACTAGATAATCTCAAATGTCTTTTTAATTCTAGATCTACTATTTTCTAATATATGAGCCATTAGCTAACCTAATCAAAAAAGGGGGAACCAAATTATCAAGATAATAAGTGAATAAGATGAAGTCATAATGGAACATATATCAAAAAAATCAGAAAATATCGGCAAAACTGAAATTTCAAAGGAAGTTGATGAATACATGCAAGAATGTGAAATATCCAAACTAAGAAAACATGAAAATAAGATTTTAATTAGCCAAATCTGAGGGGGGGAAATTGATCAAACTATAAACTTCCTGCGAAAACAAAGAGTAAATAAATAAGTTAAGAGCAGACAGATTTATAAGGAAATTTTATCAAATATTTAATGACCATTTACTATGTATGCTATAAAAATTAAGCTCAATAATAGAAATAGAAAACACTTTATGAAATATCTTTTATGAGAAGAATGTCATCCTGATATTCAAACCATTGAGAGACAAAGAAAACAAAACATAGGTCAAAGTCACTAATATTTTTTTTTATGTTGTATAAAATCTCCACAGGGAGACACTATAGGATATGTAACAAAAGTGTAATTTGCTATGACCAGACTGGATTCTAATTAATTTTAAGTTCATGTACCCCACGTTCAGAATCTGTGCCCTATAGGAAGTCTATCCTCCCAGTTATTTGTGTTCCTGCCCACAAACCCTGAAATAACTTTGCAGCTACTTTGTATGTATTTTGTGATTACTATGCTCACAGACTTTAAGTTCCTTGAGGGCAGGATCTATTTCATTATTGGTCTTGTATCTTCGGGAACTAAATTGATACATAGTGGATCCTTAAATGTTGATTAAATAAATGAATGGGTTAAGGCATTCCTAATATGACTCCATCCAAAATATTCAGTCTCATCCTATGCTACTCTCCATCTTGTATTTTTTGTTTCATTTAACCAGATCTAATCTCCATTGATCCTATCATTACTCATGTTGTTTCCCAAGTTTGAGATAAATGTTCCCCCTCCCAATACCCATGATCCTGAAGGCTTTCCTTTCCTTTAAGGCCTAGTTCCTCCATAAAAGTTCCCAGACCACCACCCCAAAACATTTGCCCAGACATCTCGATCTCACTTGTCATACTCCCTTATCAAGTTATTCGTACCTTCCAGGGAAACTAGGTGACAAAGGGGATAGAGCCCTGGACCTGGTGTTAGTAACATCTTGGTTCAATTCCTATTTCAGACATTTATTAGCTGTGTAATACTAGGCAAATCACTTAACCTCTCCTTGCCTTGGTATCTTCATCTGTAAAATGGGCAAAGAAAAAGCACTTACCTTGCAACGTTGTTGTGAAAATAAAATGAAATAATATTTTTGGTTTTTTGCAAACCTTGAAATGCTACATAATTGCCACATATTCTTAATATTATCTATCTCCTCTCTCCTTTATCTTGTAAACTCTGAAAGTAGGGGCTGTGTCCTCTCTAACTTTGTCTTCCCCACACCTGGCTCAGCACCTTGTACATGGCAGATGCTGATTAAATATTAAATGGCATTACATCCCTCAAGGTTCTTGTTCTATCTCTTAATGTCTATTGCTCACTTTATCCCATTGGACTACATTCCTCTCTCTGGTCCATCACCCTTTGGACACAAAGAAGCTGAAATGTTATTACTTTGTAAAAATGAAAAAAGAAAACTCAAGAAATTATCACTTCAAGAGAGAAGTATAATTTATGCAGATCAGAACTGCAGCAAGGTCAGCGGTCATCCACAATAGAACATACAGGGAGGTGCAACAAGGTATTATTTTAATGTGCCTTTTTTTTATAAATTCAGAAATTTATATTTTTAATACCAGAAAACTCTGCTCTCCATGTTCCCTGCACATATTTATTTTAGGATGAGTCAAGCATTAAAGTGAATACTTAAAACCTGCCAAGGACAGTAGCATACCTACTCTTTTGAAAGTCAATATCATGTTCATACTTTCTTCAGGAAGAATGCATGATCGGCAAAGCAATTTGAAACATTTGCCTAAGTTTGATTTTTTTTAAAGTCTTGTTATATCAATAATGCAGAGGTACACAAATGGAGCATAATTATACAAGCTGTGCAGATGTGCATGTGGTTCTTCTAATAACTTTGAAGCACCTGCAGATCTGATTTCTGTACCTCAAGTCATTTCCCACTCCTTTCCATCTTTTTTTGTCATTCAGTCATGAATAACTCTACATGACCCCATGGACTTTATCCATGGGGTTTTCTTGGCTACGATATTGGAGGACTTTGTTATTTCCTTCTCCTGGGTCCCCACTTTCAAGATGAGGAACTGAGGTAAACTGGGGTTAAGTGACTTGTCCAGGACAATATAGTTAGTAAATGTCTGAGACCACATTTGAACTCAGACCTTTCTGATTCCACACCCATTGCACCACCTAACTGCCCCAGTTCATCCTTTACTCAACTACAAAAGTGATCTTGTTCTGATCATTTTACTCCCTCCTCTCCACACACATTCAGTAAACAAAAGCAGCTCTCTGTTCCTTCCAGCATCAGATATAAAATCATCTGACTTTTAAAGTCCTTCTTAACCTTTCTGCACTTTTGGTCTTCTAATATTGTACTTCCTTTCACATACTTTAAGTGGAAGTCTTCTCCTCATCTTTTGGATAAGACTATATATCTTCCAACTCAGTGCCTTTCTGCAGGCTGTCCTCCATACCTGGAATGCTCCCCTCACCCTCACCTCATCTTCCTGGCTTCTTTTAAGTCTCAATTAAAATCCCAATTTCTGCAAGAAGTCTTTCTCAGTCTTCCTCAATTTTCATGCCTTTCCAATCCGATTACCTTTAATTTATCCAGTATGTGTCTTGCATATATATAACTGGTCACGTTAGGATGTAAGCTTTCTGAAGGCAAAGATTCTATTTTATATTTGTCTTTCTATTTATCCTTATTACTTAAAACAGTGCTTTATCCATTCTAAGCACTTTATAAATGCTTGTTGACTGGCTAAATGACTGACCTCTGTAATTTTTCTAGTTAAGTTTCCTGAACCTACCTAGCATACCTTAACAGTTTACAAGGAGCCTGGAGGGTATAATATAGAATTGTCAAGAAAAGACCTTTTTGTTCACCAGAGTTGGCTGTGGTGGTGTAATCCTGTTAACCTAGTAATAACAAACTGTTTTTAAACATTTACTTCTTATTGATGCACTTATGGAAATGTTATTAATATCAAGAGAATAGTACGTATGAAACACTAGTTATCCCCATCTCACCTGGTAGATGGGAAGTAGATTTACCTTCTAAGAACTATTTTGGGGAAAAAAATATATTTTGACAGGTAAGAAGGTACTTCCCAGGTCTAGCAAATGAACTTTTGATAAGTAGGTGCCCATTCTAGGAAAGTGATAAAAAGAGAGAGATCTGATCTGTGTTCTATAAGGGATTTAAAAGGAAAAGTCAATGCATAAATCACAATGATTCACAACACTAAATTCCTTCATCTGGTTGGCAAACCACAAGCACATTTGTGCAACAGAAAATGGGGCCTTAATGAAAGACAAACACCACGTACTGTGTTTCCCAAACCTACAACCCAAGAAGTCAGCCCCTACACTTTGGAGATGTTGCCTGGAGAGAATCTATGATACAGATGGGTGCTCTCCAAACATCATGGAGTCCATTTTCCCAACACAGACACAGACAGCACAAAGGAATTGTCCTCTTCAAACTCAGGCCTGTTATATATGATACTTGTGGTGAAGATTTCAGAAGTGCCAGGACCAGATAATTACATCACAGAATAAAAAATAATCTGGTAGCAGAATATAAGCAGCAAAAAAGATAGAGATAAATCAATAGGAAACACAAGATAGAGATAAATCAATAGGAAACACAAAGGTCTTCCACTGACCAGAATAAAGTACAAAAATTCATGGGGTTTTATTGTTGGGATAAAAATTGAAAGAAAACAGTGGAATGGGAAAGATTCGAGCAGCAGCTACATTTCCATCTTTTTAATATCCTCTTTCCCAAGGAATTGGGGAAAAATAGATTAGAATAAAATTCATATTGGTGCTTAAGGCATCTAAATGGGGGATAAGGATTGGTGCATGGGAATGCATAGGGGAGGGTTAATAATCATGTCTACTTTTTTTATTTTTTTTACTAAATGGCATTTAGCATCTTTGAAGGAAAAAAAATTAAAGCATAACAAGAGCTATAGTGTTAGCATTAGATGCTACTAGTGTGAAATCAAGAATGAAAATATGGCAGAAAGCCAAGAATCTCAAGGTGATTTAAAGAGATGTGTAAGAAAAAAGACAGACCAGAACCTGGGAAATGAAACACTTGGAAATTGATGTTTACGTTTTTGAATGCTTCTATGTTTTATGTCATGCTTCTGTTTCATTGTTTATTATTTTGTAATAAATGCTCAAAGTATTCTGGTACAAATTAGATGATTTGGCTTTGACCAGAGTTTATCAGTTTTCCTGAATTGGACTTTAAAAAAATCCACAAAACAAAATGTGGGAAGGAGGGAGGAGGGGAGTGAAAAGACTTAAAAATCACTCAAGTGCAAAAAAGTCTTGGGCTGAGAGTCTCTACCTCTCTCTGTATCTCTTTCTCCCTCCCTTCTTCCTTCTTTGCCTCTCATCTTTTTCTCTCTCCCTCTCCGTCTGTCTGCCTTTATTTCACTTTGTCCATTTCTCTGTCTCTCTCTGTCTCTCTCTTAACTTATAGTGAAGCCAATTTTTTATTGTCCACAAAATCATTTCATGACCTGCAAACCAAGTGAAGTATTTCTAACAAATTTATTACACTGAATTTTCTAAGATTATATCAACTTTGAATGACTAAGTGATTTTGACTATTATAAATACCCAAATTAACTACAAAGGGCATGTGAAGGAAGACACTATCTGTATCCAAAGAAAGAACTGATAAATAGAAGTATGTATAAAATTACTATTTTATACATAATTTATATTTATTATTGCACATTATATATTAGGTATCATCTATTATACATAATATTTTATATACAAATATATTTGTGCCTAATGATAGCCATCTCTAGGATGGGGGAAGCAAAAAAAAGACATTTACATGAAAAATTTATTATAAATTTAAAAGAATAGCAAGTTTATAATGGATTTGCAGTTTCATCTTTTTATTATTCTGATATGTTACAGAAATATGTTTTATTTCATAAATTTAAGAAAAATATCAACTGATAATACAGCACAGGGACTTTGTGTGCAATAATATTACTGTCTCTTTTTAAAATTACTCTATATTTCTTTGTATTTTCTTTGTGAATATATTGCATCACTGTAGGTGAATATATGTTCCTTGTGGGCAATGACTATTTACTCTTGCCTTTGAATCTCAAGGGCTTGGAACAGTGCCTTGTATATAGTAAGCATTTAATACATGACTGGTGAATGGAATGAAATGATTGTTGGAAATGAGGGCAACCACTGCTTCTTCCTGCAATGCCTGGTTAGCGATGTACCACCAAACATCCCAGCATCCCAGAGAGATGACACCTAGGCTTACCTGATTTGCTTTGATGGGAACTGACCAGAGAATGATAAAAATCTGACATCTTCCACAGACACAACAATGAATTAGCAGACATGTCCTCATCTTACCCTCCCCACCCAGCTTTCCAGTAACCATAGTCAAGGATAGACATTCTTGACAAACTTCAGTGGTTCTGGCCATAGGAAGAGCTGGTATTTTAGACTATGAAATTCTGGATTCAATCACAAATGGGTCATTAAAAACCAACTTTATAAAAAAGAGAAAAAAAACCTGTTGACTGAGTTTTGCCAGTGCATGTACAAGGCCTGGGCCTCAGCAGCCCTCTATAATCAATCCTGTAAACTGCCGCTCGTTAAATTGTTTTTCCTGTGGTAAGCAAACAAAGATACATTGAAGTCATGCAGGTAAAAGCCTCTGCTCCCAGTTTGCTTCCCAGACTTTATGGAGCCAAATTGCATGCTGCCAATCAATAGAGTCACATAGTTGTTTTTAAATGTCTTGCCACAGGAACTGGCATCAGGCCACCATAGCTGGATGGTGTGGGGGAAGGGGGAACCAGGAGGGAGAGCACTGTGTGATTTCCTCCCGGGTCTGTTTATTTGTATATTTTGCTACACAATCTATGTTATAAAGAAAGCTATAAATCTAGGGCCTAGATGTCAAAGAAAATCAGGGAATGTGGTAGTATATATGGCATCTGACATAGAAAAAAATTAAATCCTTCCTTGTTATCCCTGAAGCTTTTTCTTTTCCAAAAGGAAATAACTTCTAGGTACTTTGCATGTTGTATGTAGTTCATTTTCTTTTCATTTTCTTTGGCCTCTTTCCACCCTTGCAATCTTGTAGTCTTAGTACTACTATCTTGATGCCATGAAAGATTTGTATTTTTTTTTTATTCCAAGATACTAGAGAGGGGGTAAAAAAGCACTTATCAAAACTAACTTAAATATCAAAGGCAACCTTGGGTGACTAAGGAGAGTTCTGATGTTTTAAGTGTTATACTGATATGTTCATTTTCTCATCTGTGTTCAGAGAAGTCTGGTCTGAGCAGATAAGTCAAAACTAGGTGTGTGAACTTGTTTGGGAAAATTGTCTTTTCATATTGTGAATAAGAATGAGAAGTGGAAGATGTCTGTGGAATTATTGAAAGACAAGTCATAAAAATGAAACCAAAATCTGAGAATTTATATGACTCTCATATGCAATAGATTTCCAGCTCATTTAGTGGTCTAAAATGAAATGTTCCCTATAACATAATTTTAAAGAATTCACTACTTCATATATTTTTATTAATGCAATGTTAAAGCACTATTAAGACAGTATTCTAAGAAATACAGCAAGTGAATAAAGGGGTCATATACTAGAAAATAATTTTCTTCCTAAAATTACCCTTTCTCATGCCAGCTTTATATGACCATTTTTAATACCATTCTATTCAGAGAACATTTTATTCAGAGATTACTTACCCAAAATCTTATCCTGAGACATAACTAGCATGAAGCAAAGAGAACTTTGTCCTTGGGCATTGATACTTAGCAATTGTTTTGTGTCTGGCTGGGAACTCAAAGAGTTTTCCCCTAACAGAAGAACATCTTTGTGATGGCAAATGGAGCCATCTTTTGTCTCAACCCATACCCACCCCTTCGTCATTGAATGGATGGAACCTGGAATAAACTGAGACCTAGAAAAGATCTTAATTTAGAAAGGCCAATGTCACATAGTGCATCCTGGGCCATGGCCAATCATCTTGACCTTTGTCTTATCCCTGCACTTCAATAACTGGAGAAGAGAATGAAACTGATGATTTTGCCTAGCTCTGTCCCACTCAGATCCAATTCATGAAATCAAAATTCCCTACTTTGCAACTTTATACATTGCTCCTAATTTACAATAATTTATCACTGTCAAAACAGTGATGGCAAGAAACATTTTTTAAATGTTCACTAAGTGGCAAGCATTGTGTTAAGATGAACACACATTCCACCAGAAAGAAAGACAGTGACTGACCTCAATGAGTTTACATTCAACTGGGGGTTGAGAGGGAGTGTATTATGTAATAATACATAAATGAAAGTTGAAAAGCTAAGGGAAGGAGAATCAGAGAGACAAGATATCCAAGAAGAGACACGGTAAAGAAAGTCTAAAAAGTTAAGAGTTGACTCTGGAGAAAAATGATGCCGTGGCAGAAATGGACATTTTCCTTAAAATAAAGGTTCTTGGAGGAAGCAGTCAATCAGTGGAAGAAACTGCAGGAATGCCATGTACTGTCAGTGGGAAAAGTCCAAAGGATATAATGAACTTTCAGGGTGAGGAAGCTTCTGTTGCATGGCAAAGACAGCTTGAAGATTTAAGCATGGAGCCTGGAGAGCAAGGTCAAAGAAATCTCAGGAACTAAAAGAAAAAAAGAAAAAGTCTTTATTGGTAATGGAAAAATATGGTAACTGGAGTGCCAGAATTAGCTATTTCTTTCCTTAATTGTAATCCTTCTGGGCAGCGAAGAGAATCTGGACTCTCTTATGTCTCCTAGCACTTAATATTACACTGAATACAGTCACTAGGCAATCAGGAATTTGCCCCAGGGCATAGATTAGATAAAGGATTCTGAGAGAATTTGCAGTCCTTGGGTAGGATAGGAACAACAATAATTAATAGAATATATAATATTTAATAATGTGTATATTTATAAAAATATATTTATATGATTTAATAATTAATAACATATCATTAATGATAAATAATAATGGTTTTTAGAAAGTTCTTTAAGATTTACAAATATATTTATATATACTATTTCATTTGATGCTTACAAAATGGACCCTATGAGATTGCTGTTGTTCGGTTGTTTTTCAGTAATATCCAACTCTGTGTGACCTCATTTGGGTTTTCTTGGCAAAAATATTGGAGTGGTTTACCATTTCCTCCTCCAGCTCATTTTACAGATGAGGAAACTGAGGTAAACAGGGTTAAGGGTCCCAGAGCTAGTAAGTATCTGAGGCCAGATTTGAACTCAGGAAGATGAGTCTTTCAGACTCCAGGCCTGGTACTCTGATCACTGAGCAGCCATCTTGCTGCTCCACCCTATGAGACAGGTAATAATGTTATCCCCACTCTACAGTAATAGTACTAAAAATAATTAATAGTATTAACAATAGCTAACATTTGTAGACTGTTTAAAGACATGCAAAATGTTTTACAAATATCATTTCACTTTCGTAACAACTTTAGGATTTAGGTGCATTTCTTATCCCCATTTTACAGATGACATAGTAAGGTTAATTGACTTGCCCAGCTGGTAAATGTCTGAGGTCAGATTTGAACTCAAATAATCATGACTCTAAATCCAGCATTTAATTCGCTGTGCTGCCTACAGTCTCCAAAACTGGATATCTAGGTAACAATGAAAATTAGTTAAAATTCAAAGCTACTGGATTGTAAAGTCTATATCGCCAGGAAATGCTTACCTTACCTCCTGGATTGGTGCTTTCTCCAGAGTAAAGCCCAGGTCTCTGCCCCACCTCACTCCATTTCATTTGCTTTAAAAAGTTAATTTGAGGGCTTTGTGCAGCAGCTCTGTGTAAGCACAAGCAAAGTAAGATCTTTTGCAGTTTTTATTTATCCCAAGAAGTATAATGCCTCTGAATAATGTGACTAAGGAGGATCTTTCCCATCCTCGTTGGACCCAGGAAGATTTGTAGGAAGGTCCACACCTTTTGTTAATGAGGCACTTGTCCTCAAGGGATATGATGCCCTCTGGCTCTAAAAAGTATATATAGACTCTGAGGTGTGGTTTTACTTTGGGCTTGGATTTTGGAAGAACAGTTGTATGCGAGATGAGACATTCTGGGAAGTCACTAAGCAGCCCCCACCTCTTTGAAAACCCATATGTCTGTGCTTCTCTCTCTATTAACTATGGTCAGACAGTTGGACCTGTCTGTTGATTTGTGTAGCGATTATGGTCAGGCAGAGGAAGCCATGACTGTTGATCTTTTATTTCTCTGTATTTTCTCTGAAGTTCAGGGTGTTGACTTCCCTGAACTAGATGATGATATATGTGCTTGATTAAAGAAATGATATGAGCTTGATTAAAGTGATTGTTAATCCCTCAAAAGTTTCCTTTCCTTTTAGAGAAACAGATCAAAGAACCTGTGGTAGAAGGTCCCCCTGTGTAGGTTGGGGAACTTACTGATATACTCTGGGAGCAAAATATGTAAATTAGGACTCTGTAATAGTGATTAAACTTGACTGATTGATTGAAACGATGGCTTTCATTTCCTTATTTATCTTCCACAGCTGCTAACAAGTCATGACTACTACTATGCCAAGATAACTCGGAATGAGAGGGCAATGAAGTATAAGATTACTGCGTGTAGCCTAGAACACCGGGAACACTGGAAGTGGTTTCTCCTACAGAAAACGTAAAGCTTCTTCAAAAGTATCAAATCCCATATTTCAACCAATAAAAACAGACAATTCATCAAGATGTATTTATCTGATATCTAAGTTAAGTGTCACCCAGCTAGACCTCTGAGATGTTATAAATTCACCAGAGAAACGCTTGCTCAAATTCAAGAAATTAGGGAAGCCTATGGCCAAGTTCACTTAGAATTAATAATCATATTTTGCTCATAGCATAACAGTAGTAGTCTTCCAAATGAATATTATTATTTTTTCTAACTCCGCAAAATAATTTTGGGGTAATTTAATTTAATGGGAATGGCATTGAATATATAAATTAATTTAGACAAAATTGTTATTTTTATTATATTGGCCCTGCCTCCCCATACATGAACACATAATGTTTCTCTATTTAAATCTGATTTTATTTATATAAAAATTTTTTTACAATTTTGTTCACCTAATTGCTGGGTTTGTTTGGCAGGGGTACTCCCAGGAATTTTATAGTATTTAGAGTTATTTTAAATGGGATATCTCTTACTATCCCTTCTTGCGGGGTTTTGTTTATAATATATGGGAATGCTGATGACGTAGGAGAATTTACTTTATATCCTGCTACTTTGCTAAAATTATTAGTTGCTATAACTAATTTTTTAGTTGAGTCTCTGGAATTTTCTAAGTATACCATCATATTGTCTACAAAAAGAGATAGTTTTATTACCTCCTTTCCTATTCTGATTCCTTTTTTTTTTTTTTTGGTCTCATTGCTATTGCTAGGATGTCCAATTCAGTATTGATCCTAGGTTGTTATCCGGTTAAGTAAAACTTGAGGATTTACAATTACATCCATATGGGTACTCTGCTAACATAGATCAAAATCTTTCTTAATGCTTTGGAATGAACTGGGTTTTTTAATTTTGTTCTTTAATTTTTTAAAAAATTTATATAATAAACAAAAATTTCCATAACAGTACAATAAATAAGACAACTGTACATGAAACTGCAAATCTTCTATGCGCAACTTGCTATTCCTTAAATATGCAACAAATGAATTGTTGTGGGGGAAAAAATAAATAATTATCTGGTGTCCAATCACCTTTTATTTCTTCAGATATCAGACCTGTGATAATAGTTCCATATTTGAAAACTTTTTATCAATTTTTAGAACTTAGCAGAATTCATACTCTACCACCATAGTTGCCTTAGAAGCCAGGTTGATTTCAATAACTTGGGTGAGGTTGACTTCCTCATCCTGATGTTCCTGGCTTCATTTGAGTCTCAGGTAAATTCACCCCCTCTATAAAATATCATTCTCATTCTTCTTTCTTTCTTGTTAGTGCCTTTCTCCAGAGATTATCCTCATTTGTCCTGTATACCTCTTGTTTATATGTAGTTGTTTGTATGTTGCCTTCTACCTTAGACTGTAAGGTTCTTGAAAGCAGGCACCTTCCTTTGCCTTTCTTTGTTGCCCAAGCATTTGGCATGATGCCTGGCATGTGTTAAGTGC
This sequence comes from Potorous gilbertii, assembly GCA_028658325.1. Taxonomy (NCBI): domain Eukaryota; kingdom Metazoa; phylum Chordata; class Mammalia; order Diprotodontia; family Potoroidae; genus Potorous; species Potorous gilbertii. The sequence continues at coordinate 608,551,928 of CM053770.1, forward strand.
TTTCTAAATAAATGCTTGTTTATAATTCCAACTCATGTTGATGGGGTATAGACTACCAGTCTCCTTGAATTCTCTTTGAATCTCCCCACTTAATCTGGCCTTTCATACTCAAATCTGTTGCCTTTGGTCTAGTCGGACCTTCCATTGCCTGTTACCTCTGGATTGCCCCACCCTGCTTCCCACCTAAACCCTACATTGTCTGATACCTCCCAATTACTTCTAGCTGTTTCCCTGGTTTATATCATTAGTTACCCCAGTCCCATCAAGATCCTCCTTGGACCCTCTTCTCAGACCACTAGACCACTTCTAGATCTTTCCCATGAGCTCTCTGCATATAAATTCCATCTCACCTCCCTGAAGGTGCTCAGATTGTCTAGGTGAGATTCTATCTGGCATGCCTGTAAATACAAGCATTACAAATGCTTAGGCTCCTTAAGAGCCAACCCAATATGGCGAATCTTTAATAAACTTTGTTTTTCTTTGACTTTAAAAAGGTTTGAGTCGAATTCATTCGAGCAGGACCAGTGTATCAATATTTCAGGGTCCCCCATGACCCCTGAACTTCAACAACATGACCAATGAGGGATTTTTTTGCTTGGCCATGAATATTTCTCAAAAGGGCTTTGCTTTTTTTTTTAATTTTTAAACACATTGAAGTAAAAAGAGAGTTGGAAAAGTTGACCTATGTTTCTGTTCTTCATTATTCAGAGGATTAGTCAAGTTAAAGTGTATGTCTTCCCTGGTGAGGTACAGCTATTGAAAGGATCCTCCTTGAAACTATGTAAGAATGCTTCCTTCCACTTCCTCTTTTAATAGCCAGTGGTCATGGCCTTTTTTACTTTCTGAGTTATTTATGAGTGCTAATATTTTATTCTGTGCACATATGTAGGGAGTATCTGGCTATGCCAGCATATACAAGTCCCCTCCCACTCCCTTTCCTCTTTCCTCTTTCTTCTGACACTAGGCTAAGAGGCAGTTAGGTGGTACAGTGGATAGAGCACCAGTGCAGGAGTCAGGAGGACTTGAGTTTCAGACACTTGACACTCACTAGCTGTGTGACCTTGGAGAAGTCACTTAACCTCAATTGACTCATCCTGGGTCATCTCCAGTCATCCTGATGAATTACTGGATTCAGATGGCTTTGGAGGAGAAGTGATGCTGGTAACCTGCATAGCCCTCCTTCACTCAAAAACAAAGTCAAGTGCAAGTCACATCATTATTTCTCTGACGGCGTGGTCTTCTTTGGCAACGAAGGACAAACACACACACAGATGCTATGATGGGTCCAAGAGTTCAAGAAATCACATTCCTCATCCTGAGGGGGCTCACATTTCAGGAAAAAGCAAAACCAGTCCAATTACATGCAAAATTCTAGCTCAAAAGGACCTAGTTTATTCCTGGCTATGGTGTTAGCTTGATGACCTTGGGCCAACCACTTCCTTTTTCTGTGCTAGAGGCAGAGGATGGTGCAGTGAACAGAACACTAGACCTAGAATAGAAAGACCTAAGTTGAAATCCATCCTCAGGCACTAACTACCTGGGTGACCTTGGACAAGTCACTTAACCTCTTTAACAGTAAGCACCCCAATATATATGCAGGGGGGCTTGCTATCACAGGTTCTTTGATCTGCTTCTCTAAAAGCAAAGGCAACTTTTGAGGCATTACAATCACTCTAATCAAGCACCATATATCATTTACCTAGTTCAGAGGAGTCAGCACCCTAAACTTCAAAAAGAAAAGAGAAAAATCAATGATAACAGACATGGCTTCCTCTGTCTGACCATAATCAATACATATATCACAAATCAACAGACATGTCCAACTGTCGGATCATAGTTACCAGAGAGGGAAGCACAGACATCTGGGTTTTCAAACATCTGAGTTCCAAAGCCAGGGTGTTGCTTAGTGGCTCCTCCCGCCAAACAGTCAGTAAGCCCAAAGTAAAACCTCACCCTCAAGAGTATTTATACACTTTTCAGAACCAGAGGGTATAACCCTCTGACTCAGTGCCTCAATAGAAAAAATCAAAGGTACTTGGGACCCTCCTACAAACCAACTCCCCTAATCAAGCTTCCCTCAACAGGCAGGCCCTTCAAAGGGTGGGGAAGATCTTCTTTAATCACATCATTCAATCCGAGGCACTTTTAGTAAAACAAAAGCAGCAAAAGATTCTACTTTGCTTGGTCTTCCACCTCTGCTTGCCTCAGTTTCCTTAACTGTAAAATAGGAATACTAATAATAATAGCACATACCTCCCAGTGTGGGAGGATCAAATCTCCAGACCCCAGTTCCACATCTTCCTAACAAACTGACTTGGCCCAAAATGAAGTGCGCAGTCTTTGCAGGCGGCGACTTCAGCTCTTTGACAGTCTTCATACAAAGGTTAGCTGACTTCTTGGGTGTGTTGTAGAGGGCTCCTCGTTCAGGGTAGATTGTTGCTGAGATTCCTTCCAAATCAGAAATTCTGTGATTTTGTCCTTTATTTGGCAAACAAAAGACTTGACAGCCTGATACAAAAAATAGAGTTTAGTTTGGAGTAGTAACTCAGAGATCAGTAGAGTGCTATCAAATTAATTTATTCAACGAAATCAGCTCAGGAAAACAATTCCTTCTGATAAACTGTTTGAAGGCAGATAAAACCCTGAGCATTATCAGGGCAGTGCTGCACCTAGGGCTCACAGATACGTGGCCATTTGGTCTCTGCTCTCCAGCAATGTTCTTGCTATAGTGTTTTCACAATGGAGTCCAGTGGGCATGAATCAAACCAGACGTAGAATTCTTTGTGGTTGTTTTCCTTTCTTTCCTTTAAAAAAAAAATCATTTATTAAAAGATTGCCATTGAATATCAATACACCCAAGGAAACTTAGCCACTATTCATATTCAAATCTATCAACTTCTTTGTTATTAACAATTAATCAGCCATCTTGGGAAATAAGAATAGCCAGATTTGTTTTTTTCTACATTTTGAATATAAAAAATAAATCGGCTTTAGGATCTTTTTTTAAAGACAAAGGTAGAATTCTAAACTGGAAGAATTTGAAGTTCTCTCCCCCAGGTTGCCACAAGAAGCAAACAACAGGAAAAGAAAGTAAATAGTATTTGTTTTAAGGCCTACAGTATCACCTTAAATAAGTAAATATACAGCACTTTCTGGAAGAAGAGTTTGAATTTGAGTTTAGTATAGTGTCTCGTACATAGTAGGTGCTTAATAAATGTTTATTGACTCACTGTTGTGAGTCTGCATCTGCAGTGTCTTAAGATACTGGACAAATTACATAATCTTTTAGTATCATTAGTATTAGTACCTACTTCACTGGGTTGCTGTGAGGATCATATGACATAAGGCTTGTAAAGCAATGTTCACTTTGAAAATCTTAAAGAGCTTTTAAAATATCAGTAGTAGTAGTAGTAAAGCATTTTTAAAATTCGTATTTAAAATGACTTTTTTCCCCTTTTTTAAAAGACACTTTGGGGGCAGCCAGTAGCTGCAGTGGATGGCACACAGGCCCCGGAGTCAGGAGGACCTGAGTCTAAGTCTGGCGGATAGCTTTGTGACCCTGGACAAGTCAGGTAACCCCAATTGAATCAAAAAATGTGTATGGGGGGAATATTCTGCTAATGATTTCTTACAATTAGCTTAAAGTTGTGTTAAAAGACCTTTTTCAGGATCCTTATGTTAAAGGACTTTATGTTAAAAGGATTTTTATATCTTTTGATTAACAGATTCATTGACTTAATAGAGAAATGAATGCACAGAGCAAAACCTTGTTTCAAGTGCTGAAATTTCTCTCTCCCTCCCCTTCTTTGGCTTCCTTCCTTGCAAATACGCATCCCTCCCTAGTCCCCCTGCTGAATGTAATTCTAACCCAGCTCTGGGGACAAGGGTAATAAGGCAAACTGTTCCTAGAAATATTACCATACTGGATCATTCCAGGTTCATTCTCCAACTGATGCAAGATTATAGATCTAAAGAAAAGTCATCTAGTCCACTGTCTTCACTTTGCGGATGAGAAAACTGAGCCCAGAGAAGTTAAGGGACTTACTCAACATCACACAGCTAGGAAATGTCTAAGGTGTGATCTGAACCCAAGTCCTCCAGACTCTAAGTCCAGAACTCTAGATGTTATGTCAACCCAATCAGATTACCAGCAAGACTTCTCTGAGAACCTTTTTCCTCCCACCAAGCTAGGAATTTATCACCTCAAGAACATTTCTTAGGATTTATAACCTTTTTACCTTTTCTTATTAATATTCTTCTTCTGTGTTCTTTAGTTTTCCCCACCCCAACTACCATCATCATATCCCTTGAAATAAAGCACACCAGCTCAATTCATTATAAAGTATGTAGTTATTTTTATTTCTTATTCTGGACCAGGCCTGACCCAGGACACTATAGTAATTCAGGTTAGGGGTTGGAACATAATGAGATACTTATAGTACATATCGCACTTAATAAAAGAAAGTTTATACAACAACAGTATCAAATAGATATCCAGTAAATTGCCCCATTAGTTTAGTTGGGCACAGATTGCCTCTGTGTTTGCCAGACTGGCACTCCTAGTTACAAGATCATGTTGACATCCTCAACAGTGATATTACTGATAAATTCCTATATGATCAATGAAGCTTATTGACAAGGGTCCCAAATAGACTGAATAAATATTATTCCTACTATACTTCTCCTTTAAAGTCTGCTACCAAAGAATCTTCAAGACATGAAGGTGAGTAGATTCTCAAAGGCTCACTAGGGAACTCAAGACCTGACACAGCCTCCCAAGCTGGAAAGATTAACTATCATGCAATGAGGGACTGTGCTATCAACTAAGTGGTACAGGGGATAGGTTGCCAGACCTGGACTCTGGAAGACTCATCTTCCAGAGTTCTAATCTGGCTTCAGACAATTCTTAGTCATGTGACCCAGCAAAAGTCACTGAATCGTGACTTGCCTCAGTTTCCTCATCTGTAAAATGGTCTGGAGAAGGAATGGCAAAGCACTCCAGTATTTCTTCCAAGAAAACCCCAAATAGGGTCATGAAGAGTCAGACAACAGAACAACAACTGTTAGTATGTGATGTTCAGCCTAGCTAAATTCATAGAGATTTATCACCAGAGTGTTGGTGACGATTCATTTTTTTCAGCCAGAGCAAGTCATGCAGGCTACCTACTTAGGCAAAGACATATTTCAATTTGTGTAAGTCGAAGAAAGTCATAGGTCCATGAAGAATTGATTAACTATTTGTCATAGTGTTAGAAATCTCAGGGTACAAACCCTATGCAGATGATTTGGTCAGTTTCATCAATGTCCTTCCTGTTTTACCATGCTCTTCCCTGAAAGTCAGCTGTTTCCTCTTTTAGTCACAGACTCTCTGGGTCAATGTCCCAGCAAGAGCTAGATCAGTTGACTTCTAAGGCCAAATTATTTTCTTTGGATCCCTTTTGGTTTCTAGAGAGATAGGTCATCTTCTGTCTGACTCATAGGATCATAAGATCATAGATTCCAAGTTTAAAGGGACCTCAGGGGCCATGTAGTAGAAGCCCCTCCTTTTACAGATGAAGGAACTGAGGCCGAAAGAGAATGAATTCAGGGTCTTATAGCTATCAAGTTTCAGAGGCAGAATTTGAACCCAGGTCTTCCTGACTCCTACTCCAGCCCTCTAACAACTATACAATACTGCCTCAAGCTAGTAAGGGACACATATCCTGGATTTAAACTTAGCACTCTAATACTTCCCTGACTCCAGGTTTAGCATTCTTTCCACTATACCATGCTGCCTTTAGGGTGTGTAGCTTTGCCTCCACATCAAAACTGCTCTTTTTTAAAGATCCCTCAACCCCAATTCTCAGTATCCCCTTGATTTTGCCCACAGAAGCTCCCTGAACTAATTCTCTTCTGCTCTGAGTTCAGAGCAATCCTATTTCTTGAATTCTGCCCAGCTTCTAATTTCATTCAGCTCATTTTGGATTTCCTTGATTATTCTATTTATTTCTCCTCTTTGAAGCTTTAAGCCCTATTGACAGTATTGAACACTGGTAAATCAGTTCGGGGGGCAGGGAGGAGGGAAGTACAGCATACTTTTAAGTTTAACTTGCATGATTGACATTTTCTACATCACTGTCTAGACAATCAAAAAATAAATCAAACTCTTCTTTGTAGCATTTGCCAATTTAAAGATGCAGACATTCATACTGGAAATTAACAGTCACTCTCCAAAGAAACTAACTCCAACACAGTCCTATTCAGTTCAAGTTTACTCTGACAACAAATTGTCTCTTGACATCATCCTTTCCCCCCCAGTCCCACGCCACTGGACTCAGTCTTCATGTTGCCTGGCTTCTATAGATATGTTTTTGCCAAATTTGCCAAGAACCAGGCCCCTATATCTTGTTTGCTAGGTGGTACAGTGGATAGCGCACTGAACCTGAAGTCAGGGAGGTCTGGATTCAAATTTGCTGTGTGATTGTAGGCAAGTCACTTAATTTCTTTTATGCCTCAGTTTCTTTAACTGTAAAATGGGCATGATATCAGTACCTGCCACAGGATTGGTGTAAGGATTAAATGAAGTAGTATTATCTTAGCACAATGCCTAGCATATCACATAGTACTTAATAAATGCTTTCTTTTTCTTTTTCTCTCTCTCACTCATGCTATCTATCTGTCAAAGATTCCTTTGAGTATTGGGTAATAGCAGAGTATAAAGTAGTCCAAATCCTTTGCTCCTCCTGCTCTTTCTTTCAACCCTCCTGGAGGGAAGGAAATGAAATGTGTTTTTCTTAAAAAGGGTCTTATTTCCAAGATATATAAGAAATTGATTTAAATTTATAAAAATAAGAACCATTCCCCAAGTGATAAATGGTTGACGAAAGGATAAAATAGACATTTTTCAGAGGAAGACATCCAATCAAAAGCCATATGAAAAAGTGCTCCAAATCATTAATGATTAAAAAAAATGCAAATTATCCTTATTCTGAGGTTCTACCTCACACCACTCAGATTGGTAAATATGGTACATTAATGCAAAGCAGCCAAATTAGAAAATAGCCTCAATACTCCAGATCACTTTCTGTCTGATTTTGACGCCACTGCGTTAATAGATTGTTGGTGGAGCTGTGAATTAGTACAGCCATTCAGGAAAATTATTTAGAATTGTGCCTCCAAAGTCACTAAACTACACATGTTCTTTGACACAGTGATATCATTGCTAGGACTAGACCCAATGAAAAGATAAAAGAAAGAGAGGAAAGAGCTATATGTACAAAAAAATTATAACAGTCCTTTTGTGATGAAAAAGAACTGCAGAGTAGGGGTTAGCCTGTCAAGTGAGGAATGGTTTAACAAATTATGACATGAATATGATGGAATATTATTGTGCTGTAATAAATGAGAAAAAGAATGTACATAGAGAAACCTACGAAGACTTGCACGAACTGAGTCAAAAATAAAGTGAGCAGGACAAGGGGAACAATTTTTCATAACAACATTATTGATATAAACAACTTTAAAAGATTTAAGAACTCTAATCAGTGCAAGCAGCTATAATTCCAGGTCTTGTGATAATTTATGCTACATACCTCCTTGAAAGGGAGGTAACAGGTTTCAGAATGAAACATGCATTTTTTGACATGAATCATGTTTTGCTTACTATGCAGAGATAAAGCAAATATTTGCTAATTGAAAAATAACATAAAATGGAAAAAAGGGAATGAGATATTAGTAATTCCCTTCTTTTGTTGAGAATCATCCTGCTCAGGAAAGTGTCCTTCCCAGATCATCAGATGCTCAAACCTAGGGCTAATTATGAAGCAGTAACCCCAAGTCTTCTGTGATCCCATAAAATCCCTTTTGCTGGCTAAATTTTGAGATCAAATTGTTTAGGAAGCCTCTACTTCTCTACCTTGGAAACTGGGGTTTCAAAATGGCGTTGTTGAAATTATGTGGGGAAGCATGCATCTATCCTTTCCATATGACTTATCAAAGTTTTCATTAATAGCTCCTGCAGTATAGAGTTCTTTCTAGAAGAAAGACAGAAAGGAAAAGGCAAAAATGGGAGGAGAGGATTGCATCCTCAAATATGATTCCTTTTTATAGACTAGGAAAAAGGTGTAGATTCTCTGATAAGAGACTGTTTGCCCAATAGTTCCTATCAATCAATTCATTTTGAAAGTCATCTCATTCAGTGAGACTTAATCAGATGTTTTTAGTTGGCAATGGACATATTCATACCTTCTATGGGGAGGTACAATCTGAAGTCCCACACAAAATCTTGCCTCTTGCTAAACTTATTAACTTAATGAAGAAAGTCCTTTGATCAACCTACCACATTGGGGGGAAAATCTATTTCCTTCAAAATCATCTGTAATCACCCTAATCAATAACACCACTTTCCCTGACTATTTACCATTTCCTGAGGATCCCCAGACTGCTCTCAGCTAAATTTGCTCTCCAGACTTCTTATTCTTCCCAATTGCCTTCCCCCAAACACATCCCTATCACCTCTAATTCTTCCTTTTATAGGCTCTTTCTCATTGGAATGTAACCTCCTGAAAAATAAAATGCCTTATTTGATTGAATTCTTATTGTCAGTGCCTTGGACAATATGCCTAGCCTATAAACATTTAATGAATGCCATATCTATCTATCCATCCATCTATCTATCTATCTATCTAACCATTTCTTCTCTTTTTTAATGTTCCCAACTTCATCATACTAGGACAACAACAATATTTGACCAAAGAAAACTCTCAGAATGTTCCCATCTACAGAGCTAGGTGGCACAGTGGATAGAGTGTTATATTTAGAGTCAGGAAGACATTAAGTTCAAAGACTGCTTCAGACACTTATTAGCTGTGTGATCCTGTGCAAGTCACTTATTTTCTGTCTGCCTTGATTTCCTCATCTGTATAATGGAAATAAAAATAACATCTAACCCCCCCAGAGTTGCTGTGAGACTCAAACAAGATAATAAAGTAAAGCACTTTGCAGATCTTAACCTGCTATATAAATGACAGCTATTGTGCTATTATTAACAAACAGAAGAAACTGAAAGGAGAAATGGCGTAGGTTATGTTGCTCTTGGGAGTGATGGTCTTCCTAGGAATACTGGAAACAAGGTCCTGAGCTATCTCCACAGCAGTGGCCAACATACTTTGGGCCTCTCCTTTATTTATGAGACACATTGAATAGAGAGCAAAAACGAAAGTGGTAGAAAGCAAAAGAAACCTATGTTACCATTCACCTTGGAGTTGTGAAACAAGTAGCATTTTGGAGAAGTAACTGACAGAGAAAACCCAGTCTTCTGAGTCTGTTTCTGGATCATTATACAGTTTCATTTGCTAATTGTCATACTCTATGATGATACAACCAAACTATTTGAACCTGTAAATCAACAGGGAACAACTGCCAGCCAACCACAGTAGTTTTGGGGATGGAGTTTGGGGCATAGCATGTCTCTGGGGTTGAAATCTGTGTACTTTGGAGAAATGTAGTTTTCTTCTTCTATTTTTAGCCAGAAAAATATGGAAGAAATATTACATTTTTTTTCCTGAACTTGTTTGGGATTGTGCCCTCCCAGAAAGCCTGAATAAGTCCAGAGTGAGAAGCAGTTGGAACTGTAGGAAATAAATGCAGAATGGGCTAGATAGGTGGCATAGGATGATGTGGAGCAGTGGTGTCAAACTTAAACAAAGATTCCAGAAGGCCACATGTTGACTTAGAAAAACCACAAATTAGCATCAGCTATGTTGTATTATGTTATTTACTTTGTTAGACATCTCTCAAATACATTTTTATCAGGTCCCATCTGAACTGGGAAATTTTACAGCCCAGTTTGACACTTCCACAATGGATCAAAGGCAAGGCCCTCCAGGGCAGTCAACATCTTCTACTACAGATAGATAGAACAACAGCCACCAGAATAGGAAATAAGTCAAATTTTTATTAAATTTTTCCTCCAGCTGACACTCCAGGTTTCAAGGGATTCCAGGCCCAGCACTTGATCCACTGCACTACTGAGCTACCTCTCAAAGACATATTTATTTATATTATGATGAAACAACATTGACATTTCTCAGACAGACTGCCTTCTATGAAGAATGTAATACCATATCATCAGTGTTAACATTTTATTCTCAGTGATGCCTAGAGTTTATCTGTATTCCCCAAATATAGTATTTGGAAATCCTCTGTTATTTTGTTTTTCAGGTGAAATAAATTTATTTTCTTTTTTACCTTCTCCTTAAAGGTCTAGGACTGATCTTTTCATCTTGATGTGTTATTCCACTCTCTATAGCCTTAACACATGTCCCAAGTCATGAAGGTAAAAATTGAGCATGTGACCAGGGATGTCTATGGGATGGTTTTTTAATACTCTCCTATCATGCTCTGCTCCTGTTTACACATTTTAGTGTTCTGTATATGAATTTATATTTATATAATCATCTTTCTGTATAACATAGAATAATATTTTTTCCCTAACAAGTCCCACCTGAACCTCCCATATACACCAAGAATAATTTTCCCATTACTCCTCTACTAATGGAAGGGGTGGGAGACAGTGTTCTTAATCATGATACTCTAATTCCTTTCTATCTTTGTATTCATTGCCTGGTGGTCTTGGAAGACCCTGGAAAGTCTCCTTTCCCCCATATCATGTGTTAAAACAATTTTTAGAAAAGTTCTAGAGAATATTTAGGAGAAGAAATAAGCAAAAGCATATGGACAAGGACCACTTTCTGTTTAGAATGTTCACAAATCCTGATGTGTTCTTCTTAGGTCAGAGCAAGCAGCTGGAAACATCGTTCTGTTCATAAAGTGGTATTTCTTCCTTAGTAATGTTGTATTCTGTATCTCCTCCTCCTCTGCTTCTCCCCCTTTCTCTCCTTTCCTATTCCTCTTCCTCTTCCCCCTCCTTCTTCTCCTTCTTCTTCTCCTCCTTCTCCTTGTCCTCCATCTCCTTCTCTTTCTTCTTCCTCCTCCTCCTCCTCTTCCTTTTCCTTCTCCTTCTCCTTCATCTTCTTCGTTCCTTCCTTCCTTTCTTTCTTTTTTCTTTCTTTTTTCTTGTTCTTCTTCTTCTACTACTTCTTTTCCCTCCTTCTCCTCTTCCTTCCTCCCTCTTCCTCCAAGGACATTATAGATGAGGCTTCACATTTTCAGGAAAGGTTTTAAAGTATCTTTAAAGCATAATAGTTTTCACAGAATTCAGTAAGATTACTTCACTATCAAATGGTAAAATCCATAAATTGTTTTGTGAACCATAAAGTATTACATTAATGTTAGTTATTTTTACCTGAAATAATTTCAGCAGTCCTAAAACATAATAAAACATACATGCCTAGACAAACACATATACCTCAGACAAACAAAAATTTATCTTATCATTTCTTCTCAGGACTGTTTCTCTGATGTGTAACTATTACTTGAACTAAATAAAAACATTTCCCCCAAAAAATAACAGGAAAGGCAAGAGATTTTAAAATTTTAATAATATATTTTTTAGTATCACTTTCCTTTTGTGCATAATGGGATGTGTTCCCCATAAATATGTCCTGTATGTTCTTAGTTGAGGAGTTGGCACAATGGAGAGAGCATTTGATGTGGATTCCGGAAGAACTGAGTGCCAAGAATTCCCCTGACATCAGCTGTGTGACCAAAGCGCACTATGTAATTTCTCTGACCATAGATGAACAATTGTCCAAAATCCTAAGTCATAGAAGTGCTGCGATCTGATCTTCATTTGGCAGGACAAAATCACAAATTCTTGAAATATTGATACATGCACATAGATATATATGTGGATAGACATATATATTTGTGTGTATGTGTGTATATATACATATACAGAGAGAGAAAAAGAGAGAGAGTCAATTTGTTTAGAACTTGCCTCTGGTGATTTCGATGGATTTTTCCTGTATGATAACTCTTAAAGACCATCTAATAAACTTCCTACAACAGAAAGATCACTATTTCTGGAGTGAGAAAGGCAGGGTTCAAATCCCGCTTCTGATGTTTACTTACTGTAGGACCCTGAACAGGTCACCTCACCTCCTGAGCTTCAGCTCCCTCATCTGTAAAGTTAGCTCATTGGACTTAATGGACTCTAAGATTGCAGTCTGAGATTGGGTAACACAGGGACCCTAAGAAATTCACATAATCTTGAATTACTGACCAAGGACTGATTTCAGTGATGTAGGCTCAAACATAAGAAAGCTTTCAGCAGCTACATAAGTGCACTTTGATTAAAAACACATCAATTCCCAATAATCATGCAAATATTTCTATTGGTCACAGATAATAGTAGTATACCAAGTGTGAGTACATAAAGGCATAAAGTACAAGAGGGCCATTGGACTCCACCCCATTTGACCAGGGCAAGTTTCTGTTTCGGATAGATGAGTCCAACCACACCCCAGCTGTAGCATATTAAACTTCTACTTCAGTTTCCACTTCACCGCCTCTGCTTCCCCTCCACTTTTTCAGCCAACACCCATTTCTTTCTGTGTTAAGGAAAGCAAAGGCTTTCCTTAGTTCCTCCTCTTGACACTCTTTTAACTGTAATTTAGTATAAGTTTTTAGAGTACTAATACTCTCTAGCGTCCCCCATGCTTTTATCTGTAAACTACAGCTCTTTGAAACTTCTAATTTCTATAGTAGAATATTATACTAAACTGTATAGGAAACATTAGAGTTACATACACACCCCTCTTCTCTAGAAGATGCTGGGCTAATCCATCATGGTAGGCTTGAAACCTCCTACAGAAGTGAAATCCCATTAAGATGAACAAGAGACTTCCCGATTTCTCTTGCCCTTAGGATCAGGTCAAGTTGAGACCCTTTCCTTTGCCCTGGGGGTGTCATTCACCCAGACTTTCTTTTCCTTCAGATGTCAGATTAAGTGAGGGTCCTTTCTTTCAGTCCGTCCTTTATCCTATAATCAGTCTTAATTGAAGTCCTTTCCTTGGGAGGAGAGAGGAAAAAAAGGCTTTTTCTTTCATCTACCATTAAGTCATAAGTTTTCCCTTTTCTGATGGAACAGTAGCTAAGGCATTTTCTTTGGTGGGAGGGGGCATATTGGTAGGGAAGAGGAACTTTTTAATATTTATTTTTATTCATTACCTAGGGGTTCTTTCTTTCCTTCCTTCTCTCTGAGCTATTCCCCCTCCTCACACTAAATTTTTGTTTTGTTTCATTTCTTAGTCTTTCACTTTCATTTCTGACAATCAAGGGGATCTGGATCATATCTACAGCTGGTGGGGGTTGTGTGGTAATACAATTGTTTGCAGAGGTGTCAAACTCAAATAGAAAGAAATTCCTGTTGGCCTCATATTGGCTTAGAAAACCACAAATTAACATTTATTTTGTAAAGGGTTTTCAATTGGATTTTAATCTGTCTGGGGCCAGACCCAAGAGTTCTCCCCCCACCTCACCCCAGCAAAATTAAGACTTCTGGTTAAATGGTTGCAGAGAGATGAATTGAACAGTTTTCTGCTTTTTAACTATCTTAGTCTCTTCATGAATAGGCTGAGTCGATACGATAAAAGGACAATATCCAAACTAATTTACAAAAAAAGGGACATACTAATAAAATGAACAATAATTACTTTGTAGGATTGGAAAAAATAATGATGAAACTCATATGGAGGCAAAAAAAGTCAAGAACATATATCAAGGGAAATAATGAAAAAAGTGGGAAGTGGGCCTAGCATGATCACATCCCCAATTATACTGCAAAGCAATATTTCTCAAAACAATTCAATACCAGTTAAAAATAAAAAGATTGATCAGTAGAACAGATCAGGTACCCAACATACAGACACAAAGAAAATTAGTATTCAGTAAACACAAAGTCCCCAGATACTGGAATAATAACTGACTCTTGGGGGGGAGGATGATGGGAAAATTGAACTACTATCTGGAATAAATTAGATTTAGACCAACACCTCACACCTTGTATCAAGATAATCTCCAAATGGACTGAAAATGTGACCTAGATGTAAAATGTCATGTCATAAACAAACTGGAGGAAAAAGTTTTTGCAGAAAGTTTCTAATTTTCAAAAAAATTGAATTAAATGTACAAGTGAGTCATTCCTTAATGAGGATATGACAAGATAGTTCTCAAAGGAAGAAAGCTAAATGATACTTATATGAAAAAAATGTTTCAAATTGCTAATTATCAGAGGAATATAAATTAAAGTAACCCCGAGTTTTTACTTCATACCTTTCAAACTGCTAAAGATGACCAAGTAAATAAATAAATAAATAAAATATAGAGGGGCTGTGAGAAAACAGGACCTGCGAATAGGACTAATCATTCTAGAATGCAATTTGGAAGCATATACAAAAAGTCACTAAATAGTTTGTCCTAGTTATAGTACCGTTAGGCTTATACCCCAAAGAAATAAGAGAAAGATGTAAAGGTCTTTTATGTACAAAATAAGCCTCTTTTTAAAGAGGCATAAACCTGGAAACTAAGGGGATGACCTATAAAGAGGAAACTACGTAGTGCAATGTATGGAGTGGTACACCTGGAATCAGGAAGACCTGATTTAAAAATCTAACCTCAGACACTTAATGATAGTGTGACCCTGGGCAAGTCACTTAATCTCTCTCTCTGCCTCAGTTTCCTCAACTGTAAAATGAGGCTAATATTGCACCTTACCTTTCAGAATTGTTGTGAGGAACAAAAGAGATGATATTTATTAAGTGCTTAGCACAGTGCCTTGTGCATAATAGAAACTTCTTAAAAATGTTTGTTTCCCCTCCCCACCCAATGCACTTGCCCATCAACTGACGAATAGTTGAATAAATTGCTGTACATAAAAGTAATGGAATACTTTTGTGCTGTAAGAAACAAGGAAAAAGAAAGTTTCAAAGACACATGTAAAGATTTATATGAATTGATGCAGAATGAAGTCAGCAGAACCAGGCCGAAAATTTATATTGTAACAGCAATACTGCAAAAGTTAACAATTTTAAAGACATAAACTGGTGAAGAAATGGGGGATCTGTTGAGGGCAAGAGACGGTTGATTGAGTCATCCACCATCCACCATCCATCATCAACTGATTTCCCCCCAGCTCAGTTGATGAAATCACAGAAGATGGCTAAGGTAATTGGGACAACAAATGGCTGATATCTTAAATGAAAAATATAGAATGAGTTATACCTTGTTTCCCTTTGCCCTTTGTAGTTCTCTAGTCAAAACTGGTGAAATTAGAGGATGGCTAGCCATTGGATGGCTAAGAGTCAGCCATGGATCTACTAGTCCTTTGAAAAGTGAGACCCTCTCTTCAGAAGCTAACTGAGAGGGATGATCTCTGGCATTAGAGAAGAGAACTTTACATGAAGGAAAACTACTCTTGAGAAGGATTCATTCTTCACCTACCAAATAAGGATGAGAAGAAGCAAAAATTTCTCCCTCCTTTCCCTTTTGAACATAAGTTCTCCCACTATAGCTTCTTGCCAAGTTAAGGACAATGTGTCTTACCGGAAGCAGACACAATCAGTCAAAACCAAAAGATTTGAAGGAGTTTCATGAATTGAAAGACAGCTAGCCCTGGCTATTGGAAGTTGATCAATGAAGAGGAACAAGTCCAAGGAGCCCAGCTGAGTGATCTGCTCAGTGAAAAGATAACTCATTGAACACAGAAAACCAGAACAAGGAAACCACCAGAAGAGAAAAGACATTAGGTCCCTGTAGTACATATGGTTTAGGTTCACTGAGTCAATTTTCTTCCCTATATGTGTGCTTCTCTTCTAGATAACTCTATGTATATCTCCATTTTTCCAACTGATACTATATACTTTAGGCAGAAAGAGGTTTAAGAAAGGAGAGGAAATATTTTGTTACTACTCCTATTGTTACTAATTATAGCAGTAATTACTGTATTATCTATTATATCATATCACATATTATATTAATTATAAATATGCTCTTGAGAATGAGTAATGTTCATTTGTTTTATCTTTATATATCCAGCCCCTTTCATAGTGCCTGATACTCTTAATTTTTTTTTGTCCAGACCTAGAATTTCATCAATTTAGGGAGCTCCATAAAAGTAATTCCCTCTAGGAATGAAGAACCATTTTTTTCTACAACTTTTAATCTTAGAGGGTTTCCTAAGACGTTAAATGATTTGCATCTTTTCACAAACAAAAATATGGATCAAAGACTAGATTTCAACCTGATCATCTTATTTCTGAGGGTATTGCCCATGCTGGAGAGGCAATATGTCCTCTCATGCAATAAATCTTTAATAAATACTTTTTTCTTGAACTGAATTGTATTCCTATATTGTCACTGTAGAAGCTCAGTCTCAAAGAGATTAACGACTCCATAGTCAAACAGCTAGTAAGTTTTACATAAGTCTGCATTTAAATATAGGTCTTTTTTTAACCTCAAATCAAATGAAAACATATGAAATTAGGTATGTATGTATGTATATGTATCTGACAGGCAGTATGATATAGTGAGTAGAGAGGCAATCTTTCATATATATATGTATTCATTTTATTTGTTTTTAATGTTCTAGAGTCACTACCATAAAATTTAGATTTTGCCCCCCACCTACTCCCCACCACCCCCCTCCCTCCCCAAGACGGCATACAATTCTATACATACATGCCTATTAAATACATTTTTACTATAGTCATGCTGTGTAAAAGAACTAAAATAAATAGGAGAAATCATATAACTAACCAAAACATAATGCACACACACACACACACACACACACACATGATCTGCTACATTCTGCGATTGAATTCCATAGTTCTTTCTTTGGATGTGGAAGGCATTTTGCCTTAGAAGACCATTGGGAATTTTTTTTATATATCCTTGCATTGATATGAAGATCCAAGTCTACCAGAAAAAACTCTCGCACACTGTGGTCGTTGCTGTGCACAAAGTTCTCCTGGTTCTGCTCCTTTCGCTCAGCATCAGATAATATAAGTCTTTCCCGGCCTCTCTGAAGTCTTCTTGTTCATCATTTCTTATAGTGCAATAGTATTCCATAACTTTCATATACCATAATTTATTCAGCCATTCCCCAACTGATGGGTTTGGTAACTACAAAGAGTGATGCAATAAATATTTTTGCACATGTGGGACCCTTTCCCATTTTTATGATCTCTTGGGGATACAGTCCTAGAAGCGATATTGCTGGGTCAAAAGGTATGCACATTTTCATAGCCCTTTGGGCATACTTCCAAATCACTCTCCAGAATGGTTGGATGAGCTCACAGCTCCACCAACAATGAATTAGTGTTCCAACTCTCCCACAGCCTCTCCAACATATATCATTTTCTGTCATGTTTGCCAATCTGATAGGTGTGATGTGGTACCTCAGAGTTGTTTTGATTTGCATCTCATAGAGAGGCAATCTTAAAGTCATGGAAGCCTTGGGTTCAAGGCAAGTTAACCTCTAACAAATAGGCTTGTAAAATGGATAAGTCTTATTGACTAGAAATGGCTAAAAAAAAATTGTAGTTTATGAATATAATAAAATATTAGTACATTTCAAGAAATGAAGAATACAGAGTAATATGAGCCTTCTATGAACTGATAAAAGTCAACAGAACCAGTCATATAATATA
The DNA here is from genome assembly GCA_028658325.1 of Potorous gilbertii. NCBI lineage: Eukaryota > Metazoa > Chordata > Mammalia > Diprotodontia > Potoroidae > Potorous > Potorous gilbertii. The sequence goes on from CM053770.1 coordinate 608,569,519, forward strand.
CATGGCTACAACAATTTACATTAAAGAACAACCACAATGATAACTGAATGTGAAATTCTATTGATTGAGTTTGATCCTAATGAAGAGATAACAGGAATGTACCTGGAGCAGTGAAGTAGCACAGTAGACAAAATAGCAAGGCTGGAGTCAGTGAGTTCAAATCTGGCCTCAGACACTTACTAGCTATGTGATCCTGGGCAAATCTCTGTTTGCCTCAGTTTACTTATCTGTAAAATGATATTGGAAGGATCAAATGGGATAACAATTATAAAAGACTTAGCAGTAGTTTCTGGCACATAATTGTGCTATATAAGTGCTAGTTCTAGTAATGACAACAAGCAAAAATAAAAACTGATATTTTTACTACTTTCCTCCTTCTCTTATCAGTGTTGGGAGGGACTATTGGAGTGGAGGGAAGGGAAGGAGAGAGGAAGGAGAGGAATATATAGAGAAATGTATATGATGTGAAAACAAAGGTTAACATTGAAAATTTTAAAAGAAAGGAAAATAGGCAAGTCACTCAATCTCTCCGTGACCCCAGACAACCCTCTGGTACTTCAAGTTGCATAAAAATTGCAGATCTAAATTGGTAGACAGAATATCTTTACAAAATTTTATACCTAATAAAATCACAGACCTAGAGACAGAAAAATAGTATCAATTCTAATTAATTATAAAGTAATTATTCTTCTTTTGATATATTAAATAGTGGATGAGGAACCTGTGGCCTCAAGACCACATGTGGCCCTCTAGGTCCTCACACATGGCTCTTTGACTGAATCCAAACTTCAAATTTGAGGACCTAGAGGGTCACATGTGGCCTCGCAGCTACAGGTTCCCAAACTCTGAGAGAGATAAAATGGAGTTTATCTCAAAAGCAGATTACTCTTTATCAGCATTATACATATATTACCCATTCTCCAAATAACCACCCACAAAGACACAGTTACACAACAAAGTATGTCCAGATACGTTGTTAGTAGTGACAACAATCCCCACGCAGCAATATCTGAGAATCTTGGGTGCATCGGGGAGACTAGTGAGAATTCTAAGGCTATGTTTTAGAAGGATACTCTAGATTTGATGGGTTTTGACTGTCACTAATCCAGCAAACAGAAAGAAAGCTTTTGAAGGTCCTGGCAGGTAGACATTGAGCATATAGGAACTGGGACCTCCCTGGCACACATTCTGGCTGGGTTCAAGCCTGAAGATTCTTGCCTCCAATTCTTGCCTTCAGCATAATTAGAGGCCTCCTCTCACACTTTTTGACTTATCAAGTGACCTTTCCCCAAATCTTAGATTATGGTTCATAAATCTAGAGGATTGCCAAAAGGAGGGAAGTTAAAAAAAAGTCATCAACGTTCAACATACAGTATGAATCAGGTGTGGGTCAGGTAATTTATTCCTATACTAAAAAAGGAACGCCAATCATAAAAGAATCACAACACACATTAACAGATGACTTAGAAGAAAATCTAGTCATTTAAGCCATAACAATTCTATAATCTTCTGGGAGGTTAATATTTCAACATCAGAACATAAAGAAGCTTCTCAAAACTCATAGTTGGACATTTTGCATTCCCTCTAGGTGGGACATTGTGTATATAATTCTGCTAGGAAATGGCTAGGTTTGGGTCAGTCCTCCCCTTGACAATGTAAAAATTTCCTCTGCTGTCAGCCCCAACAAACCTGGGATGTGCCACTCTTACAAACACCCATCAGAAATGTGTGTGTGTGTATGTATGTATGCATGTGTATATATATGTATGTGTATATATATATATGTGTGTGTGTGTATAAACGTGTGTGTGTATATTTCTCACAGCTAGCCACTGACTCCAGACCCATTTCTCATATTTCCCACAGAAACAGCAGATATGTCTATGCACTCAACCACAACCACATCAATCTAGTCTAGACAGGACCACAATACCTAGCCAATCAGAAAGCAGCACCATCAGAATTCCCAAGTAGGATGTGGACCCCAAAACAACAGAAGCGACTTTTCCTAAGTAGGCATCTTCAAAGTAATGGTAAAGAATTGACTTAGACTGAATTTATGAGTAGAGAGGCTTATTATAATATCATTATCATACATACCCCCCCAATGGGTTTTTCCATATGCATTGTGGGTAACCACATGTGCAGTTATACTGTGGCTTGGACCTCTCCCCTATTACCTAATCCCTTAATAAACCCCTCCTGCCTTTTTAATATTCATGATTTCTGTTATGTAATTGCATCTTTATCCTATAAAAATTTATGTTGCTTCCTCTGAAGTTGCTGGTTCCTCTTGGAACTTAGCCCATTTCATGAGAGGCGTCAATCTCAATAAATGCCTATACTTGGATTAGAGATGATCTGACTGAATTCTTTGAAACAGTTCCACCACAACACATGATGAAACTGAAAGAGTTTTTGGCATCCCTAGTTGGGCAGTCTAAATTGCAACAGTTAATAATAGCTAACATCTATATAACATTTACTGTGGACCAAAAATTGTGCTAAATGCTTTACATATGCGATCTCATTTGATTCTCACAACCACACTGGGAGCTTGTGGCAATCTCATATTTTGCAGAGGAAACTGAGGCAAGGATTAAATGACTTGCCCAGGGTCACATAGGAAGTCAGTATCTGAAGTCAGACAGGTCTTAGTGGCTCTAGGCCTAGCCCTCTATTCATTGAGCTATCTTGCAGCAAGCCAGATACTTGCTTACTTAAGATCAGGAAAGAATATACACAAAAAGGTCAAAAGCAGCCAAAGGCTCCAGAGCTATGGTTCTAAATGGGCTAGGTCACCATGATGAGGAGGAGTAGTACAAGACTCATCTATCTCCACACCTGATTGCAGTCACATATTACTATCTGAGAGTCAAAATCAAGAAGTGGTAAGCTCATGCATGAACTACTCCCTTTTTTGTATGCACTACGCCATCAGTGTTTCTGGCTCAGGAGTCTATTGGAGAACTCTTATCATCTAAAAGGAAACCAGGTGGTACAGGGGATAGAGTGACAGACCTGGAGTCAGGAAGACTCATGTTCCTGAGTTCAAATATGGCCTCATACACTTACTAGTTATTTGTTCCTGGTCAAGTTGCTTAACCCTGTTTGCCTTAGTTCCTCCTTTGTAAAATGATCTGGAGAAGGAAATGGCAAACGACTATGGTATCTTCACCAGAAAACCTCAAGAAGAGTCAGACAAGACTGAAACAACTCAACACACACACACACACACACACACACACACACACACCCTCAGCAATGAGTCATATCTGACCCAAAGTAGAGTATATGGCTTTCACATAGTTTGCTAGAACCAGGAATTCTGAAAATGTTCTGTGGAATGTTCATGTTACTCAAGAATTTAATGTGGCACAGTGAAAAGATTGTTGGATCTAGGGCCAGAGCAGCTAGGTTCAAATACTCATTCTGCATGACCTTGGAAAATCCACTCAGTTTCCTCACTTAGAATATGAGTGATTTGACAAGATGGCTTCTGAGGTCTCTCTTGAAGCTCCACATGAACCCTCTCTGCTTAAAGAAGGCAAAACTGTCCAATCTATTCATAGAGCTTCACTTTCTGAAGAAGGAAGATATCAAGAACTGCAAGAGCAGACCAAAGATGATAAAGCCAGAGAAACAGTGACAAGATCTTTCCATTAGCCTTGGAATCTTTCTATGAGCAATAAGGGGCAGAGAATGAGAGTGGGGACAGGGTAGGAGGAGTTCAAAAAGAAAGGGAAGTTGCACAACTGAGAACATTTTTTCCTGGAATGATCAATATTCTATGATGTGATTTTGGTAGAGGCACAGATAAGAAATAGAGAAACTGGTCACTGGATAGCAGAGCTTACTACCAAAGAATGCCCAAGTTAATAAATAACTTCTCTTTTTTAAATTTAAATTTAAATGCCTCAAAAGTCTTTTTTTTTAAAGGGCAGGCAAAGAAATAAACATCAGATTTAGAAATTTCTTACTGAAATATGAGAAGGCTTTACATTTTCACGTCAGAATTTCTAATTTAGGTGAGTAGCCTAAAAAGCTCTTTGCAGTGTAAGATATAGTGATTTAAGTAGTAAAACTTTAAGATAAAAAAATACCTTACAAGAGTATAATCATAAAAAAAGCAGCTGTGGTAAAAGAGAACACAGATTTGGAGTCATCGGACCATAAAAGATAACTTCTTATCTGCAACTAAAGGAGATGAAACCTGGAGTATACAGTTCATACAGTTCATACAGCTAATTAGAGGATCAAAAAAGATAAAAACCTCCTTTATAAAAAAGAAATACAGATGTTATTATTTTTAAAGGAGATACATCTATACACACACATACATATATTTATAATATGTATCTTCACATTTTAAAATTTTTATCTCATTCTTTGTCTCTAATCTATCACCTCTCTGCCGAGAAGTGAAAAGCATACTTATTCATCATCCTTCTGGATCAAACCCAATTGATCCAAGGATTTTAAGTCTTTCAAAGTCATTTTCCTTTATAATGTTGTAGTCATTGTCTTGGGCAGCTAGGTGGCACAATGGATAGAGTGCTGAGCCTGGAGACAGGAAGATTCACCTTCCCTGAGTTCAAATCTGACCTCAGACATTTACTGCATGGTGACCCTGGGTGAGTCACTTAACTCTGTTTACCTCAGTTTCCTCATCTGTAAAATAATCTGGAGAAGGAAATGCAAACCATTCCAGTATCTTTGCCAAGAAAACACCAAAAGGGGTCATGAAGAGGCAGACACAATTGGAAATGACTGAACCAACAGTCATTATATTAATTGCTCTCTTAGATCTGCTCACTTCACTCTGTCCCATTTCATATAAGCCTCCCCAGATTTCTCTTTTGTCTTTCCTTGTATTTTATTATAGCCATGGACTATAATTTAATCATTCCACAATTTTTGGACAGTCACTTTTTCCCCAGTTCTTTGCTACAATAAAAAGTGTTGCCATAAATATTTTTTGTACATATGAGTCCTTATCTATCTGAGGCTTTGAGAAAGGCACAAGGTCAATCTACCCAGAGTCAAGGACATCAGAGTTGGGACATGAACCCAGGATATCTTAACTCCAAAGTTGGTTGTCTATCGACTGATACCACACAACTTCTACTATTTAAAGAAATGTCTTGGGCAGGTTGTTAGACTTTTCACTTTTACAAGGGAGATTCAGAGAATTTAGTTGACTTGGCAAAGGTCACCTAGGCATTAAAGAAAGACAGGTAATTGGAATTGAAGACTTCCAAAGCATGTACTCATCAACCTAAGACAAATATATTTATAAGATGGGATAAGCCCAAAAGAGAGGTCTAGCAAAGTTCTTACAAAAAGGGAAGGAATTGCCTTTATCTGGGAAACATGGCAGAGGTATCACCCAAACTGAGCCTGAAGAAAGAGAAGTACTTCAATAGACATTTGGACAAGGAGTGCATTCTATGCTTTTGCAGATACCTGAAAATGGGAAAGAGCAAAATAATATGAGGGAACAGGAAGCAATTTTGATTGACTAGAACATAAAATGCATGAAAAACAATATTTTGAAATAAAACTGGAAAAGAAGATTGGAATCAGATTGTGAATATTTTATCCTTAAGTTGATAGGGAGTTGTTTTTGAGCAAGGGAATTATATAGTAAGTTTCTTGCATTAGGAAGTAATTATTCAGTCAGTTTTTCTGAAGAACCTACTATATTCCCATTAGTTGCTATATATACAAAGACCAAGTGAAACAGTTCCTGACCTCAAGGAGCTTCTATTTCAGTGGGAAAGACTATATGCGTATTCATAAGAATATACAAAACAAACACAGAACAGATGATACAAAATAATCTTGGAGGGAAAGTTGAGCTTGAAGGAGACAAGAGATTCCAAGAGATAGAGTTAAGAAGCGAGTCTACTCCAAGCATGAGAGGTAGCCATTGGGAAGGCAAGAAGTCGAGAGATAGGAAGAACATTAAATACAGTTTAGTCAGGCTTCAGTATGTATGGAAATGAATGTATAGTAAAGCTGGGAAGGTCAGTTAAAGACAAGTCATGAAGAGTTTTCATTACCAGAGGAGGTTCTATTTTATCATAGAGGTACTAGAGAACCACTAGATATCACTGAGTAGGGGAACTGATTGGGTCAGACTCATTCTATGAAAATCACTTATGTAGCTGTAGGGAGAAAGATTGAGATGAGAGAGGTTATGGACAAGGAGACCATTGGGAGGATATTGCAATATTCCAGGAGAGAGATGGGGAGGACTGGAACAAGACTATTGGGTGTTAGTACAGGGAAAGAGATGTCAGAAGTAAGAGATTTGCAGGCAAAAATGACAGCATTAGGCAACTTACTGCCTATGTGGGGTGAAAAGAGCAAAGAGGTAAGCATGACACTGAACTTACAAACCTAGGCCACTGGCAAAACAGGGGTACCTTCTAAAAATATGCAAGTTCAGAAGAGCAGTGTGTTTGGAGGAAAAGGTATAAGATTGGGAAGATTACTTTGGCAACTATGCCAAAGATAGAGGGAAGAAGGAAAAGATGGGAGCCTTTAGGATGACATTACTATAGTCTAGGAGAAAAGCAATGGGTGGTAGCAGAGGGAGGAGTCAACAGGAGAATAGAAAGAGAAATGAGAAGCCAGATCAATGATGAGGTTTTACAATGCTGCTGCTTATTTGCAGGTAGTTAAAGTACTAATCATTCAGAGTTCTCAAGTCTAATTTTGACTAGTATTCTGATTCAAGGGATGTTCATTGGATGACAAATGAGAAGGTGATGGACCTAGGAGGAAAGAGGCATATGGTAGGCGGAGAGAGTTAAGAGCAATGAAGACATGGCTATGTAAGGGGAAGTATGAGTAGAAATGAAACTTCAGAAAAAGGGAAATTATTAAAAATATACTGAACAGCTGCTAAATTTACAAATGTATCTATTCAAACCATTAGTCATTGAGCTTTCAGCTTTGTGATAAGCAAAGATAAAAAAGAACAATTAACTACACCACCACCAGAAAGCAAGGAGTTTTTAATCAGCCATTTTTTTTAAGTTCTAAATTAAAGGAAGGAAATCAAATGCAAGTTCTTGAATATATAGTTTAATCCCATGCTTAGATGTCTCCCTAACCATGAATACAAAGTGGGAGCAGGTTGGGGGAGGGATTCTGTACCTCGGTTTGTATTTTTTTTTCTTGTAGACTGCTGGAGGGCAGGCATCATGGCTTTTTAAATCTCCATATCTTTTTGCATCGTATCAGTCATTCAGTCAATAAATACTTATTAAGTGCCTACTATGTGCCAAAGATAATCTCTGCCTTCAAGTAGTATACAGTCTAATAAGGAGACAATATGCAAACAACTAAGTACAAACAAGCTATATATACAGGATAAATAGAAAATAATTAGCAGAGAGAATTAAGTGGCACGGTGGATAGAGAGTCAGGCCTGAAGTCAGGAAAACTCACCTTCCTGAGTTCAAATCCAGCTTCAGACACTTACTAGCTGTGTGACTCTGGACAAGCCACTTCATCCTGTTTGCCTCAGTTTCCTCATCTGTAAAATGAAATACAGAAGGAAATGGGAAGCCATTTCCCGGTATCTGCCAAGAAAACACCAGAAGGGGGTCACAAAGAGTAAGATAGGACTGAAACAAATGAACAACAGCAGCAAAAACTAAGCAGGAAATAATTAATTAATTAAGCAACAGTAGAATTAAGAGGGAGCCTTGTACATTGTTCATTTCATTGGCATCTTCATGGTGATTTTCTTCCTATTATATGAGAAACTTCTGTAGGGCAAAGACAATACAACACAAATAATTCCTTATTTATTTTTGCATCTTCTTTCCTGGTATGCCTTGTACATTTCACATACGCACTCAATAAATAGTTTTCTAATATATTAAAGTAAATCACCTAATAACTGAAGCCAAGCTATGCCCCTAACTATGTGTTCTTAGACAAAACTCTACACCTCACTTTCCTCATTTGTAAAACAAGAGAGATCTCTTTAACTGACATTGCCACCATCATTAATAGTAATTGGTATTTGTATAACATTTTAAGTTTTGCCAAGCAAAGAAATGTTGCTTTCTGTGACTTAGGCAATTTCAGCATCTCCATATAAAAAATTCCTCCCACGATAGCCATGTTGTAAAGCTTTGTGACTAAATGCTCAAATTCTACTTTTACTTTAACTCGTCAATGATTATTTTGTAAAATAGAAGAAATAGTTTCTATTAACTTTGATAATATTGACATGTTCAATCTCTGAGAAATGGTTTTAGCTAATGTGATAATTAAAAGTTAATTGTACTTATTCAAACAAATTATATTTCATATGATATCAGGATCTTAATATATTGAAATCAAGTAATTGAACAGGACCTCAGAGGATACTGTCCAAACTCCACCTGAAGCATGTATACCCTCTACAATATTCCTTACTGAAGTGAAATAAAGCAAGTATATCCTTCAATTTAAAATTCCTTTTGAAATATAAAACAAATGAAGAACTAAAGTTGTATCCAGAGAAGCAGAAGGTCCGAAAATTCATCGCCAGCGTCCTGGGATCATAGATTATAATTTTAGAGCTGAAGAAGTATTCAAGGTCACCTAATCTAACCCTCTTATTATACAAATGATGAACTGGGGTCCAGATAGATTAAACAATTTGCCCAGGATTACATAGTTGATACAGAACTAGGATTTGAATATAGGCTTTATGGTTTTAAGCCTTGTTTCCACTACATGCATTAGGAAAACCTAATGAGTCCTCTCACATAAACAGCTGTATGACCTTCACCAAATCACATAACCACTTCGTGCTCCAAGAAACTGCAGCTCTGCACAGGTACAGGGAGAACTTCGATAACTCCCTGTCCCTATTGGCTATTCCCTATCCCTGTGAAATCACAGGTCAACTCTCCCCAAATTTAAAAAAAATAATAATACTTTAGTTCCCATTCAACATGAAGCTTCAATTGCTATACCAAGTTAATTTCAACATATCTGTAATTTCCCCTTTCAGTGTATTGAGATCGTATTGTGAAATGGTAAACTTTCAACAAACATTTGTAGTAGTCTCCAGGGACTGGGCTTCCCCTTACTAATGCTTCTACCCTAGATGGTGCTGATAGTCTCGATGGGGCCTGTTAGACATCATTTGGGACTTATGACTTAATTTAAGAAGAAATGCTATGCCTTTTGAGTTTCTGAATAAGGAATGCTCACTCAATCAAGGAGATGCCCCTCCCAGGTATCTGGAGAAGAACATTTTGGTGACAGGTACCCTGAGACAGAGAGAGGTAGAATTCCTGGTCAAGTGAGAATATCTGTGAGGGTGGGGCCTGGCTGGAGGAAAAGATAGACTCCAGTCTATCAAAGAAAAGTTCCTGTTCTAGCATTTCTTCAGGAAGACGATGAGGTGGCAAGAATTTGGTCTTTTCTACTATAAATACACAGGGTTATGTTCTTAATCTAGGATTCAGGTGAATCAGGGTGTCTGTGATTGCCAATGGAGGAAAAAAAATATATCTTTATTTTCACTAGACTTTAACTGAAATTTGACATTTACTTCCATCAAAAAACAAAACCAAACATTATTCTGAGAAGGAGCCTATAGACTTCACCAGACTGCCAGAGGAATCTAAGGCATCCAAAGGGTTAAGAACCCCTCTTCTAAAGGCTCCCTCCTATGTGCTGTTTAGCAATGGTATAGATCAGACTTTAAGATCAATGCCTGACACTGTCTTGGAAGAGGAAGAAACAGTTCAGAGCTAGGGAGCCATGGCAGCCAATGAGTGACACCTACTTAAGAATTGTGTTGGTCAGGAGGAGCAACAGAAGAGAGTGGTACCTGTCGCCACCTCCTGGGAGCTACTCAAAACTGCACCACCTTGCAGGTAGCTAGGTAGATTTTTGGATAGACAGGAAAAGCTGAATTTAAATCCTGCCTTAGACATTTACTAACTCTTTGTGCCTCAGTTTCCTGATATGTAAAATGTGTGAGTTGGGCTAGATATCCCCTAAGATCCTTTTACTGCTTCAAATCTGTGAATCTATCAACCTTCTGGAGGTAGTTCGGTGCCTCAGTGGATAGAGCACTGGGCTTTGAGTCAGGAAGACCTCAGTTCAAATTTTCTACTAGCTGTGTGACTCTGGTTGTGTCATTTAACTTCTGTTTACAACAACAACAAGTCTTAATTCTTTGGAGAAGGAAATGGCAAACCATTCCAGATTCTTTGCCAAGAAAACTCCGTGAACCCAAGAGATCATAAAAATGGGAAAGGGTTCCACAAGTACAAAAATATTTATAGCAGCACTCTTTGTAGTTGCCAAAAACTGGAAATCAAGGGGATGCCCATCAGTTAGGGAACGTCTGAATAAGTTGTGGTATATGAATGTAATGGAATACTATTGCACCATAAGAAATGATGAACAAGAAGACTTCAGGGAGGCCTGGAAGGACTTATATGATCTGATGCTGAGCGAAAGGAGCAGAATCAGGAGAAATTTGTGCACAGCAACGACCACAGTGTGCGAGAGTTTTTTCTGGTAGACTTGGAACTTCATAATAATGCAAGAACTTAAAAAAAAATAATAATTCCCAATGGTTTTCTAAGGCAAAACGCCTTCCACACTCAGAGAAAGAACTATGAAATTCATTTGCAGAATGTAGCAAATCTTATTTGTATACGTGTATGTGTGTGTGTATTGTGTTTTGATTTGTTATATGATTTCTTCCTTTTATTTTAGTTTGTCTTTATAGCATTACTATAGTGAAAATGTATTCAATAGGAAAGTATACGTATATCATACATAGAATTGTATGGCATTTTGGGAGGGGGGATGGGGGGGTAAGAGGGGGATAAAAATATAAGCTTTTTGGTAGTGATTGTAGAACATTCAAAAAATAAATAAATGAATGAAAGAAAAAAAAGAAAACTCCGTGAAGAGTGCTGGTATGTTATGGTCCATGGAATCACAAAGAGTCAAACATGATTGAACAGATATAGCAACATGAACCTGCTAAGGTCTCTGCCTGATATTATAGAAACTGAGACTGTACATAGGTATACCTTTGCCTGAGGGGCGCTCATTGGAAGTGTCTGTTTTCCAAGAGTTCCACTGTGAGATCTATTTGATTTTCTAGAGACTTCCAATAACATTTTTCCTTTTTAGCTTTTTGAACTCTGCATTTGCCAAGGGAGATGATGTCAGGATGCTAGTTGGTTGAAGAAGAGTAATTTCTCCTAAATTTCTGGGTGGGAATTCTATGCCTGAGAAACGAAAAACACTTCAAAGTGAACCCGGATTCTGTGTTGTAAAAGTCCCTGACACACAAGGATTACATTCTGAGGGCTCATCTGGAGTATTATTGACATATAATGTTCCTGGTGTTGGGGTGGCACTTTTTAAAATCAATAAAACAATTATGAAACTAGTGGGCTTCCTTTCATGAAAGAAAAAGAAAATGACCTTTCAGTTATTAAGGGACTAGAGGCAGCTATAGGATACAGTGGATAGAGTACTGGACTTAGAATCAGGAAGCTCTGAGTTCAAATCAAGCTGCAGACACACTTACTAGCTCTTACAGGTTAAGTGACTTGCTCAAAATCAGTCTTTCTCAGTTTCCTGATCTATAAAATGGGGATGAAAATAGCACTTACCTCCCAGGTTTTTGTTAGGATCTAATGAAATAATATTTGTAGCACACTTTGCAAAAAAAAAAACCTAGCAAAATGCTGGTTTATTATTATGAATAATAGTAACTTTGAAATGAATGAATCCCCATATAAAATACTGATAGTTTGTGAATGTTACAGAATGTTGATAAGGGCACCACTTAAAAGACTCTGAAGAATGCTTAGGAATCTTGGGGTGGATTTAGGATGTTAAGGAGAGAGGCTAGAAAATACAAATGATGTCTTGCATGAGTTTTCTGAGGTAATAGAGGTTTCCTGTATGTCTTGAGAGGGAGAGATAGGAAAAGTCATCATAAAATTCCCTGCTTCATACACTGAGAACTGAAGTGATTGACATTCCTAGTGAAGGAAGAGTAATTGGGATAACCAAGTCAGAAATGGAAGAACTGTCAGACTGTCAGACAACTCCTTACCAGCAAAATTAGAGCACGATGCTGGATGTATGGGCATGGGTCATTGAGTATGCATAGAAATATTTTTTTACAAGAATAGATAATTTTCATAGGTCTAAGGATGTCCTCTTTTGAAGTATCTCTACCAATGCAGATAAGATACATTCCCTGAATACATATTCTTAGACAGTTAACCTGAAGTAGTGAGAGTTGATCTCTTCGTCACTAAACACTTATTAAGCACATCCTATGTGCTAGGCATTGTGCTAAATGCTGAGGCCCCACACAAAACAAGGTTACATGACTTGTCCAAGGTCACTAAGTCAGTGTGGAATATCAGAAGAACAAAAATCCAGGAGTTTCAGATTTTGATGCCAAATCTGTTCATCATACCATGCTGCCTTTCGGCCGATGAGAGTTATTAGGAAGGATTCCTGAATGGACATCCTATAAGAAAGTATCATTTTTCTCAGGAGACACTATTGCCCCAGGAGGAGAAGAGAAATTTAACCCCTGGCTAGCATATGATATGGAAAGTCCTAAGAATGGAAAGTGGCCGACAAGTGAAAACCAGCGTCTACTTGAAAACTTCATTATTGCTGCTTCTTTGCAATCATTTTCAGTGGCTGACTCTTTGTGACCCCATTTGGGGTTTTTCTGCAAAGATACTGGAGTGGTTTGCCATTTCTTTCTTCAGCTCATTTTATAGATGAGGCAAACAGGGTTAAGTGACTTGTCCAAGGTCCCACAGCTGCTATACATCTGAGGTCAGATTGGTACTCACAAAGATGCTTCTTTCTGACTTGGGGCCTGATATTCTACTCACTGTGTAATCTAGCTACCCACTTGAGAACCCAGAGGATTTGTATTTGATACGTATGTTACAAATGGAAAACCCATTAGCTCTTCTTCTTACATTGTAGCTGTTTTCTTGATGGAGAATATGAGTATGGGTGTGTATATACTTATATACATATACTTACGCATATGTATCATCATTGTTGAATTGTTTCAGGCATGTCTGATTCTTCATGGTTCCATTTGGGATTTTCCTGGGAAAAATACTGGAGCAGTTTGCCATTTCCTTTGTCAGCTTGATATGTGTGTGTATGTGTGTGTGTATATACACACAGAGGAACATACACATACACATACTATATATATATAATATAGTATGTGTATATGTATACATATATATATATATATATATATATATATATATATATATATATATATATTTATACACAAAATTTACGGTGGTGTATTTGAGTATATAACAAACATCATTTGTTCTAGCCTCTCTTTAATATTTCTAAATCCTAAGTGATTCTAAAACTGCCCCAAGACTCCAAATCAGTCTGAAGGGTCTTCTAAGTGGTGGCTTTATCAATCATTCAGTAACATTTGCCAAACCAACAGTGTTTTGTGTGGGACTTCATTCATCCCAAAGTCTATAACTAGCATTTATATAATGCTTTACGTAGGGGTGTATTTATATACACAAGTACACTGTGGTCAAAATTATGTCTATTTTGTGTAGGCTGGTCTAGTTTGCTATTAAAGCGGTTTTGAGATTGTTATCTGAATTATCAGATACTTGGCTTCATTGCCGCTTAGGCTGACTTCAGAAATCTAAATCCTCTTCTAAGACAATACCTTCTTAACCAAGTCTTTTTTTTTTAATTTTTCATTTTTAACACAGTTCATATCCCATAACACAATTCCAACTTTTGGTCAAATGATATTTCTTTTAAAGCGTTTACAATATAGACCACATTAACCAACTGATACACAAATAATAACTATGTATGCTAACTTCACAAGCCCTTGACCTAATTGTCTCCACACTATCACTAAGAATTAAAGGATGCTAACATTGTTGTTGGTCTAAAGTCCTAAGGCTAATAGCTTAATTTTAGACTTAACCTCAGATGTTCCCCTACCAACTATCTATGATGTAATAGATCTGGTATTAAGCTTACAAACCTTTTGACTGTAGGAAATTGCCACCAAGAGTAGGGACATTGCAGATGGGTCAGAGATTTATGTCATGGTGTAGAAACTTTGGAGGTGGATTATGGTAGCTACTGGTTCTTATGCAGGCTAGATAAGGCAAAAAGTTCATCTATCATAGCCTGGGAGGGGAGCTTGGGAGATTTGGGTAATTCTACCCAATTGCCTCAGAGAGATTCTTGGAGACTTAAGAGATTAAAATCAGGAGGAATCAAAGTGTGTTGTCAGCTCCTGGACATGTAACTAGTGCTCAGGGATGGGGAAGAAAGTGGAATTGCCCTTCTCCCCAGGTATTTGAAGGAGAACAGGCATTAAGATTGATAAATTCCATTTCTGAAGCCAGTGTTAATAACTGAGATCCTCCTGAAATAGGGAACAGCGGGATTCCTAGTTCCCGGATCAGCATTTGCAAGGCCAGCATCATTAGGAGTACTATCAAAGGAGGAGAAACTCCCAGCACGCAGCAGGCAGAACTGCTATCTTCAGCCAGAACAGGAGCATCCTTGGAGGCCATCTCCCCAGGAGTGGGCAAGGACATCATTTAAAGAAGACTGGGTCCAAGAAATGTGTGATATGATCTAATGGCATTATGCAGGAGCCATGACAAGGAGCAACACCTTGTGGGAGCTGGAGCCTCAGATGGGGGGTTGGCAGGGCATCTACTGTTGGCTACTGGGAGCTATGCAGAGATACAGGAGGAACTGCCTTGAGGAACACTGCCTGCTGGGAGTTGGACTGCCTAGAACAGCACACCTGCTATTGCCTGCTGGGTGTTAGGAAGATTTGCAGGAAAAGCCCCTGTGGAGAGCTTCACAGAACTGCAGGAATCAGTGTCTGTGGGGACCCTGGCCTAGCCTGGCCCAACTATAGACCAGGCCTTTAGGAGTGGAGAGTGTTTCTCTTCCAAAGTTCTGGTTCGTTTCCTAAGATGTTTCAATAAAACTTTCCTTTCTTTCTTTTGTGTAGTTAGCCAGCATCAACAAAGTATGGGACATCAGGGGGAAATTTTCCCAGATTTTTGGAGTGGGGTCTATGAGTCACAGAAATGAGAAATTCCATAGAATGAAGTCCAGTAATCTGCATGATGAAGCCCTTTTGTACAAGTTATACATTTTTAATTGACTAGATTTCATACTTTGAATTCAATGAACATTTACATAATAAGCACCTAAACCAAAATACCATACTGATGAGTTCTGTATCTTTGATTTGCCTCTGATTTTCCATAAAACCATAAATGAAATATTTGTTTACGAACTCAGCAACTATGAGAAAAGAGTGGCAAGTCCCCCCAATATTTTGAAAAACCCTAAATTTCAAGTGCGGTCAGCAAATAGTTGTGTACATGCCTAGAGCTTTCTGTTTGGTGACTAAGTTCCACAATTGACTTCCCTCTTGTCTATGGATCTGGGTGAGTTTATGTAAAAATCTTGGTGGAAATAAAAACAGATTTTTTTAAAATGACAGTTTCTTGACATTACATGCAGAAATGTAAAATCAAGTCAAGTTCAGCAGTTGAAATGTGAACCCTGAGTGCTGCATAATAAATAACAAGTAATGGGACTTATTGGAGTCACCCTGTATCAGCCCTCCTGTCAATATTGCCTTCTGGTGACAATCTGCAGCTCTAACTGGATTGTTCTATGACTGAAATCATACTGAGACAGCTAAAGGACTTGGAGTAAGAAGAGAAAGTTCTTAAGATGAAGCAAGGTGCCCAACAGGGCTGGGCTACACATTTTTTAATTGTTTCAGGATTTTATTTTTTTTAATGGAAGTAGAGCCTAATTAGCTATATTTCCCCAAGTTTCTTTCTTCTCTGGAATCTAAACATAACTATATACAGTATGATTTTAAAGGGATAGAAAATGAAATATATCATGAAGTCTTAGACCAGATTATGAGGGCAGTAATCATTTCTTAGGTTTTGTATCCTGATCTTTGGCCCCATCCTTAAACAAAATAATAATTTTAAAAAATTAAATTGAATTTTTAAAAAGTATTTGTGAAGGATCTGCCATGCACTCAGCTTGGGAAACTCAGGTACAAGAACCCTTTCCACTTTTTCAGTCATGTCCAACTCTTCATGAGCCAGTTTGGGGTTTCCTTGGCAAAGACACTGGAACAGTTTGCCATTTCCTTCTCCAGCTCATTTTATAGATGAGAAAACTGACACAAAGTTAAGTGATTTGACATAGCTGCTAAGTGTCTGAGGCCAGCTTTAAACTTACAAAGATTAGTCTTCCTTATAGGTCCAACACTCTATCCACTGTGCCATCTACCTCCCCAGATGAATAGTAGATGAATAAATAAAAAACAGATGGATGGGTAGATTAATGAATGAAAAAGCATTTATTGAAAGAGTTAGCATTTTTATAGGTTTTAAGGTTTGCAAAGTACTTTATTGTACTATTTCATTTGACCTGCATAAAAACCTAATATTTTTATTGTCTCCATATTGCAGATGAAGAAATTGAAACTGAGACTTGCTCAGGATCACACAGTAAATACCTGAGGCAGAATTTGAACTTGGGCCCTCCTGACACCGAATGTAGCACTCTATGCATTGAATCATCTAGCTGCACAGTCTATATGCCAAAAATACCATATTAAAGGGATACAAATAGAAAGGAAAGACTGCCCCTCATCTCATGAAAATCACCTCCTATATGCACATGTACAAAACTATTTATAGCAGCTCTTTTTGTGGTGGCCAAGAACTGAAAATCAAGGGGATGCCCATTAGTTGGGGAATGGCTGAACAAATTGTGGTATGTGAATGTAATGGAATGCTATTGTGCTATGAGAAATGATGAACAGGTGGACTTCAGAAAAACCTGGAAAGACTTATATAAACAGATGGTGAGTACTAAGTGAGCAGAACCAGGAGAACATGATACACAGTTACGGCCACAGTGTGAGAGGACTGTATCTGATAAACCTAGCCCTTCATAGCAATGCAAGGACCTAAAACATTTCCAAAGGATTCATGATGCAAAATACCATTCACATTCAGAGAAGGAACTATAGAGTCAGAACGCAGAATGAAGCAGAATATTTTCTATTTTGTTATATATTTTGGTTTGGTTTTTCTTATGGTTTCTCTCATTCTTTTTAATTCTTCTATGCAACATGACTAATGTGAAAATGTGTTTAATAAGAACATATGTGTAAAACTCATATAAGATTATATTCTGTCTCAGGGAGGAAGTGGGGAATATTTAAAACTTATGGAAGTGATAGTTGAAAACTGAAAATAAATTAATTATATAAAAAGGAAAAAATAGAAAATCACCTACTAGGGTGCCACAACCCATGTAGGAGGCTTCAGTGTCAGGGTAGGTGGAAATGCCTAGTACTCTTTAGGATTTAGCAGTAAGGCAGATGGCAATGCGTATGCTTTAGCATCATTTCTATTTAACTGTGCCAAAAAGGGGTGAAAAGAACTTTCTTTTTCTGGATCTTCAATACCTGTGGATACTGACGAAGCTTCAGTTACTGTGCTTGAAGAGGCAGTTGCTAAGTTTGGTCTCCATGGGGTTGTCACCCTGAGTCTTAATGGCAGGGGCTGGGCTGGAAGCTGGGTCAGTGGGAGTGGGAGCCATATGTAATGTTCTCTCACATATTGCATTGGAAACAAATATTCCCTCTAATTTTGTTTTTCAAAATTGTGAGCTGACCATCATAATGAAGAACAAACAATGAAAATGGAGCAAGCATCAACAGATTAAGGTATTGAAATTAAATTAAGCTTTCAATAAAGTTAATTTGATACATTTGGGGAGATACATACATATATATATATATATATATATATATATATGTGTACATACATACATACATACATTTGGGGGGTGGTATCTCACCAGTTAATCACACCACAGATCAAGGAAGTTTCTTATAACCTCATCACAATAAGTAGACCAACCCATAATCAGTTTTAAAAGATCATAGGACTTTTGGCCACTGGATGAAAGACAAGTGATATCACACAGAAAACATCTTATAATTGGTTAAGAAAAATCAAATTACATTTTTGGGGCTACATATAAAAAGAGTAATTAGATCAGACTGCCTAATATGACAAAAAAAGAAAAATAATAAATGTTGGAAAAGATGTAAAAATAATGGGACACCAACACACTGTTGGTGGAGTTGTGAATTGATTCAACCACTCTGGAGAGCAAGTTGGAACTATGCCTAAAAGGCTAGAAAACTGTACATACCCTTTGACCCAAAATATCACTACTGGGTCTGTATTCCAAAGAGGGAAAATAAAAAAGAAAAAGACCCACTTGTACAAAAATATTTATAGCAGATCTTTTTGTGGTAGCAAAAAATTGGAAATAGAGGGAATGCCCAATAATTGGAAAATGGCTGAACAAGTTGTGGTATATGATTGTGATGGAATAATATTGTGCTATAAGAAATGAACAGAATGATTTCAGAAAAATCTGGGAAGACTTACATGAATTGATGAAAAGTGAGCCGAACCAGGAAAACATAGTACATAGAAACAGCAATATTGTATCATGATCAACTGTGAATGACATAGTTCTTCTAAGCTAAACTGATCCAAGACAATTTCAAATGACTTATGATGATTTTAAAAAAGCATTACACATATATATTTTTTAGTGATTCTTTGGTTTGTTTTCTTTAGCAATATAGAATATTTTGCTATAATAGAAATATTTATATTTTATATATTTACATATAAATATATAAGATAAATATTTAAATATATAACAATAGAATATTAATATAATAGAAATAATAATATTGCTTGTCATCTCAAGGAGAGGGGAGGAGAGGGAGATCAAGAACTTGAAACTCAAAATTTTTAAAAATTAAATCTAAAAATTGTTTTTACATGTAATTAAAAAAATAAATATGAGAGATTAAAAAGGAAACAGCAATTAGTCTATCAGTGAGTTTGGCTATGCAATGGGCAGGCCAAGCAGTAGCATCGAGAAGCAGGACATTGCCCATAGAGGTGGGGGGAGAGGGTAGAGGGAGAGAATAAGCGTAGATGGTGTGTAATACTATCACCTCCAGCCTCATTGTACCTGTTATTGGAGAGACTGGACCAGTAGCAGACAATATATCCAGCCAGGATCAGCAAAAGAGTTAACTTCAAACATAGACAAATAAGGGCATAGATGGAGATTAAAAATAAGCCACTTGAAGAGGAAACAATTTCAAAAGATGTGACACTTCCCTCCCCCTTACACCATAAGAGTCAATTGAACTGTATGTTTAGTGGAACTGCCTCTCAGACCATGGCAGACAGCTTCACTTAAAGGAGACTTCTGGAAACTTCTACAAAGGGCTTCTAGTAACTAGGAATTGTGACTACTCTTTAGTCATATGTGTCCTCCACACATGTACCTCATTACCTTTGTACTTTGAGGCCCTAGGGACTTTCCCCAGGTACCTTGTGTGTATAAAAAGAGAGTGTATCCTTGGATCTGGGGAAATGTGGTCATACCAGTTGTTCTTGCTATAGCATTTCGGTAAATGATTTTCTAAGAAGTTAATTGAAGTTACTGACTTCAATAGAAAATACAATGAGGAGGCGTGTGAAGGATAGGACCAGAAACTCAACCACTCCCCCCAGGGTTACTCTCTGGACTCTAAGGGAGAGCAGTAGTCACACACTTGGAACACAACCTGCCAATGGTGAGTGCAACTTGGATAAGGAAGGGCTAGAAAGGTACACATAATCCCTATTGTGTAATGTAGTATTATTCCATCAGCAATTGGTCAATTACCACAAAGGTGACCTAGCATACAACTACAACTAAAAGTTGCCACTTCTACTGTCTGTGTGACTTTGGGCAAGTTTTTAACCTCTCTGGGCTTCAGTTTCCTCATCTTTAATATGAGGGGTTTGAAGTAGAGGCAAACCCACAGAAAAATTAATTCTCAAGCAAGTGTAACTTTCATTAGGTTAGAAGGGGTGGGGAACCTATAGTCTCAAGGCCCCATGTAGTCCTCTAAGTCCTCAAGAGCAACCCTTTGACTGAATCCATATTTCACAGAATGAATCACCGTAATAAAAGGATTTGTTCTGTAAAACTTGGACCAATCAAAAGGCCACACCCAAGGACCTAGAAGGACCATGTGGCCTTGTGGCTGAAGGTTTCCCATCCCTGGGTCAGAGTGTATTTGAGATAGGAGATAAAGAAAGGATAGGCTGGAAGCCAGAAATCAGACATCTCTGACTTCACAATTTTATCTAGGCAAGGTTCATTCATCATTCTCTGTTGTGCTCAGACAAATTAAATAGATAGATACTACCTACATAGCTCACAAGAAGCACTGATAGGTCATATTAAGAGTAAATGTCCAATTACACCTCAGGTCAGCTGATCCTCAGACCAATTTCTCTCTCTTTCTCTTCCTATACTTTTCTTGTTTTTTCTTTCTCTCCCTTTTCTTTCTTTTCCTTTCTCTTTTCTCTCTCCCTCTTTTTCCTCCCCATCCTTCTTTCTTCATCCTTCCTTCCTTCCTTCCTTCCTTCCTTTCTTCCTTCCTTCCTTCCCTCTCCTAGCTTCCCCAGGCTGGAAATGCAGTGGCTCCTTACAGGCTTAAACTCTCTGTTGATTCCCCACCCCCCCCAAACCAGTTCTCCCCTCCTTAGATAATTTGATGCCCTTCCCTCATTCCAGTCCCAGAGACTCACCATATTGGTGCCAGACAACATAATTATGACTTTTGCCCTACTGAATTCAAAATTCCCCAGTTTCATCCTCTTCAGTAGCAGGAACTACAGGCATGTGACTCTATGCCTGGTCCCAGACCAAATTTCTCAGTTCCTCTAAGGCAAGGGATTCTTAACCTGTAGTTCATGAATGTGGTTTTTAAATAGATAACTGTATTTCAATATAGTTGTAATTTCCTTTATAATACTATGTATTTTATTTTATTCATTTAGAAGTACAGTTCCTGAGAAGGGGTCCACAAGTTTCTCATGGCTGCCAAAGTCAATAAAGTCAATAAACAAAAAGGTACCTTCTATGTGTCAGGTTAAGTGACTGGGTTACAAAAAGAGGCAAAAGACAATTCTTGCCCTCAAGGGGCTCACAGTCTCTTTGAGGAGACAGCAAATATGATACAAAGGAAGGTTAAGAATCCTAAGCTCTAAGGATATAATTGGCAGTAAGGCTAATTATAAAGGGATGGGTCAATATTTGGGAATTTAAATATATGTCCAACATTCTTAATTCTAAAATATGTACATAAATGTCACCAACTTAATATGAGAGAGGTTACAAATACAATTTACTCAGACATAGTATTAAAAGTCTGTAGTTAGTAATGTATACAAAAATCTGTAAATGGAAAATGAAATTCTCCTTATGAACTCTGCCTTATGTGTTAAGCTATTGATTTATCCTTGGCTTCTGACCTCTCCTATCTAGACCGTTGTTCCCCAGCGCCCAGCAGCAACCAGCCATAGATTTCCGTGTTCTGTAATTAGAGCAGCATTCAACCCCAATCGTCCTTGGAGAGCCAGATGGAATCTGGTATCTATACACAACCTCCTATTCTCTCTAGTTCAACAGCTTTTGTTTTCAACACACATTTATTGAGTGCATCTGCCTGCCCCGCACTCCATAAATTAATGACATTGAGTATTTCATCAGCCAGACTTCCCCCACCTCCAAACTTCACTCACTCCCCCTTTCTAACTTTCTCATTCCTATCAGCAGCAAGATTGCTGCCTCATTGTCATTTCCAATGTATTGTTTTTTATTCAACCAATCAACAAGCATTTATGAAGCACCTATTAAGTACTATTGGCACTGAGGATACAAAAGAATATTTGCCTCCAAGAAGCTTACCTTCTACTAAGGAAGATGTCTCTGTCTCTCTCTGTTTCTCTGCTCTGTCCTTCACTCATAAGTATATATGCATAGGTAAGTATACATACTTAATTAAACAAATTAATTTGTCTAATTAAACAAAACATAAATATAAGGTGATTTGAAGTTGGGGGTAAACAGGAAAGGCCTATTTATTTCATTTTCAGAATTACCAATTTTCACTGAAAAAAATAAAATAATTTAATAAAAATAATATTTATCAAAAAAAAAAACTACCAATTTTCCTGAAACATTTCTCTTCTCACTCTAAACAGTGGTCACTCTTCTCAAGTAAACATCTGGTCTCATGAACACTGAAATATTTTAATTTGGATTCACCCTACCACTTTAAACATCTGAAATGCTTTCCATATTCTTCAGTGCTATCTTTCGTTTCTCATTTTATTCGAAGTCCTGATCAAGATTCACATCTGCTATATAATCTCTTCAGCTAGATGGTTCAATGGTTAGAGAACTAGACCTGGAATCAGGAAGATCTGAGTTCAAATTTGTCCTCAGACATTTACTAGCCATGTAATGCACTTAACCTTTCTCTACCTCAGTTTCTTTATCTGGCAAAGAGGATAATGACAGCATCTACTTCATACTTTGTAAAGTGCTTTGCATATAACAGGCTCTCCCTTCCCTACTACGAGGAAACAATTCTTTAGCTAGTTGCCTTCAAGGAACAGGGCCCCTACCCCTTTCTTCAGTTCCAGTTCTCTGATTAGCATTTCTATGTAGATCTTGGGATAGGAAGGGCTGGCTGGGTAAGTATGGATGTGTTCTTGAAAACATGGTCATGCTAAAAAGCATGGGAACAAGCACACAACCCTGTTTCACTCCATTGGTGACTGAGAAGGGACAAGAGCTTTGTCCATTATCCAGCACCCAGGCAAACATGCCATCATGAAATTGACGTACAACATTGATGAACTTCTCCTGGCAACTAAATTTTGACATAATTTTCCGTAAGCCCTCATGGTTAACTGTGTCAAAGGCCTTGGTCAGATCTACAAATGTTGTGTACAAACCTCTGTTCTGCTCCTGGCATTTCTCCTGGAGTTGTCGGGCAGAAAACACCATATCAACTGTTCCTCAGCCCTTTCTGAAGCCACACTGGCTCTCTGGTATATGCCCTTTTTCCCAGTGAAAGAGCAGCCTATTGAGGAGGACTCTAGCAAGAATTTTGCCAGCAATGACTAAGAGAGAGATCCCCCTGTGATTGTTGCAGGACAATCTGTTCCATTTACCCTTATAGAGATGGACAAGGGAGGCATCCTGGAACTTCTGGGGGATAACCTCCTCTTGCCAAATAACCTGGAAAATTTCAATTTTGAGCAATGGTCCCCCTATCTTGTAAATCTCCTCTGGAATAGAATCAGCACCAGGTGTTTTGTCACATGAGAGGAGCCTAATGGCCCTCAAAACCTCTTCTTCAGTTGGAAGTTCAGTTAAGGAGAGAGTGACTTCAACCTGAGGCATCAAGGTCAACTATCATACTGATAGTAAGTTCTTATATCTGAAAAGGTTACAAGCCAAGACCAAAGTGGAGGGAGTGTTGGTGGATGATTTTCTGTTTGCAGATGATTGTGCATTCAGTGCAGCCTCTGAAGCTGAGATGCAGTGAAGTATGGATCAATTCTCTGCTGCCTGTGCTAATTTTGGCCTAATAATTAACACCAAGAAAATAGAGGTGCTCCATCAGCTACCCCCACACCATTGGTTACAACCAATGGAGAAACTTTGAATGCTGTGGATAAGTTCACTTACTTTGGTAGTGTACTTTCCAGGGATGTACACATTGACAATAAGGTTGATGAACACATTGCCAGAGCTAGTTCAGTATTTGAGAGGCTCCAAAGAAAGGTTTGGAAGAGGAGAGGTATTAGACTGACTACCAAATTGAAGTCTACAGAGCTGTTGTGTTGACCTCATCATTATATGCTTATGAAACATGGACAGTCTACCAGTGCCATGCCAGGAAACTGAATTGCTACCATTTGAACTGTCTTAGGAAGATTCTGAGGATCACCTGACAGGATAAGGTACAAGTCCTTCCTCAAGCTGAACTGCCAAGTATTCCAACTATGCTTCAAAGAGCGCAACTCCGATGGGCTGGCCACATTGTCTGAATGCAAAATGTATGCTTGCCAAAAAGACTATTTTATGGAGAACTTGCGTGGGGCAGGCAATCACATGGTGGCCGTAAGAAATGATACAAAGACACTCTCAAGGTCTCTCTCAAGATCTTTGGATTTGACTGTGCTACATGGAAGACACTGGCACAGGACCACTCAGTATGGTGTGCCCATATCAGAAAGGATACTGTAGTCTTTGAGCAAAGCAGAATTGAGACAGCACAAAGTAAATGTAGGATGTGCAAATTTGGGATATCCACCCCAAACATTCATAGGGACTATCTGGGCTCATTGGGATATCTACCCCAAATATTCATAGAGACTATCTGTGCTCAACCTGTGGTAGAACATTCCAAGCTCATATTGGTCTGATCAGCCACAGTTGGACACTTTACAAGGGTGATGTCATTTTGGTCCTCTTCAAAGATGAAGGACAACAACCATGTGTTCTTGTCATTGACAATCAGATGAATTTCCTTGTGTTTGCCTTTTTTCCCCCAATTAGAAGGTATATTCTTCTAGGGCAAGAGCTGAGTGATTTCTTCTGCTTTTATCACTGATGACTACACCTGGCACTTGCATAGACACTAAATATTGTTAATTATAATAACAGCTAACATTCAAAAAGTGCAATGAGGTTTGCAAAGTAGTTTGAATACATATAAGTTGTGTTATTTCAAATGAGAGAATCTGGCTCAATATAATGAGGGATGCTAGCCTTACTGGGTTTCCAGGGTTGAGGCTATAACCCCAGCCAAGAGGGTGTAAAAATAAGCCAACTATATTTGGGTCCTGAGACTCATGAGTGTTTGATCCAAGGTATACCTTCTTTGTAATCCTGGTTTTCTTAAAATTAACAAAATGCTTTGTAATAACTGATTCTTACATAGGGTTTAAAGGTTGTAAAGTCCTTTAAATACATCATCTCATTGGATACTCACAACAGCCCTATAAGATAGATATTTTTGTGGTACAGTTGTTTTTCAGTCATGTCTGACTCTTCATGCTCCTATTTTGGGTTTTCTTGGCAAAGATGCTGGAATGGTTTGCCATTTCCTTCTCCCTGAGGCAAACAAAATTAAGTCACTTGCCCAGAAGCACAAAACTAATAAGTGTCTGAGGCCAGATTTGAACTGAGGAAGAGGAATACTTCCTAACTCTAGGTATAGTGTTCTACACACTGTATTACATAGTCACCCACCCAAGTATGCACTATAAGTGATATTAATATCCTCATTTTATAGATGAGGTAGGCTGAGCCTACCAAGATGGTGACAGTTAGAAGAGAAAAGGGGATATATACTGAGAAATAGAATTGACAGGGCTTGGCAATAGAGTTGAGTTCAAATTCTGCCTTTGGAACTCATTGGTGACCCACTAGGCTTATTGCTAACTAGTTTTTAAAGTTGCCCATTAATAAAGATGCCATATGCCCCAATGTCTCTTCTATTATAGTTATTTTTTAAAGATTCTCATTTACTTTCAAGTTACTCTATTATTTCTTATAATGTGTCAATTAAAGAAGAATATCACAGACTTCATCCTCATAATAAAGAGCTATAGAGAATGTTTACATGCTACATTTCTACAGATATCCAAAGAAAATTTAGCACCTCTATCTTCTGAGGCCTAGAAGAAGGAAGAAGAACAAATGTTCTTCCCCTTCCAAATTAAAAAAAAAAATGAAGGATTGCCTTCCTTTTGAGATGTTTAATATACCTGCATCAAATAAATTAGTTACACTAAGAAAATAACCAAAGAAAAAGTTTGAAATTCCTATCATCTGGCCAAAAATCTGGCCAAAAATTAGGTCTTAAATGATCATTTCTACAGAACTTCAAGAGGGTGGCTAGATGATATAGTGGATAGAGTTGCAGGCTTGAAGTCAGGAAGGCTCATCTTTGTGAATTTAAATCTAGCCCTAGACATTTACTAGCTATGTGACCCTGGGCAAGTCACTTAATACTTTTTGCCTCAGTTTCCTAATCTGTAAAATGAGCTAGAGAATGAAATGATAAACCACGCTAGTATCTTTGCCAAGAAAATCCCAGATGGGGTCATGAAAAATTGGATTCAATTGAACAACAACAAACAGAACTTCAACACAGTACTTGATGTATTATAAATAAAATAGCAGCTTAGTCTTTCAGAAAAGATCCTGGATCTCCCAAACCAGAACTCATCCTGACCTCTTGCTATTCTCAAGCTACAAGTCCACAATTTCATACTTCATCAATCCCTGACCTGTATTGGAATTATTTTTGTCCATGATAGATTCCTCAACTAGACTGTTAGTTCTTTGAGAGCAGGAAATCTTTTTTTTTTTCCATCTTCTATTCCCAGTGCCTAACACAAAGCAGGCATTAAAAAAATTAATAAATATTTCTTGAGTTGAATGGAATTTCTTCTCCCTGCCTGTGTATAAAATCCACAGCTCTGTTTTGGTCAATTTGCTTCACCGATAAAATTTAAAGATAGTGTTCACCCTGTTTGCAGGTTACTCAGATCTACCTTCATCAAGTTCATAGTAGTCATTTCCTGTATGACCATATTGATTCAAATCTAGTATTATACTCATGTTATAAAACTCAAGGAGAGCCTTAGTTTTGAAATCAAGGGACCTGGTTTCAAATATTACCTTTGTCATTTACTGTTTGACCTTGGACAAGTCACTTAATCTTCCGTTCTCAGTTTCTTCTGTAAAAGGATAGTTTAGACTAGATACTAAAGTCTCTTCCAACTCTAAATATATAAATAGCTGATAATGATAACTGACATTTAGATTGTGCTTCAGACATTGCAAAGCACTTTATATATGTTATTTCATTTGACCCTGACAACTAGTCAATAAAGTATGTATTTCAGGTACCCACATTTAACAGACAAGAAAATTGAGGCTTAGAAAGATTAAATGTCTTTTCTGTGGTCACACACGAGTGTTCTGCCAAAAATGAAATTTGAATCTGCATTTTCCTGATGCCAAATCCAATATTTTATGGTTATGCTACTTTACCCCTCCTATGAACTGAGATTTCTTTTTCATCAAAAGTAAGACACTCAGACTCCCCAAATTGCAAATTCTGAAAAGTGCCTAAAAATAAATTACCTTGATTTTCTGAATGACACTCTGCTTTTTGTGAGTGCTGTGGCTATCTGACCTGAGCTAGCTAGTTTGATGCAAGATAGCATGCCCAGAATCTGTTGACAAAACATTCCAAGCGATGTGATGATAAGCGAAAGTATAAATTTCTCTCACCACCCCACAGAGTTCCTCAAGACAGCCTGATCCCAAGGAGACAATGATGGCCAGTCAGTCTCAGGGAATCCAGCAACTCTTGCAGGCAGAAAAACGAGCCAAAGATAAGTTGGATGAAGCCAAAAAGAGTAAGTTCTCACTTGTGTTGATATTTACTTTTCTAATGTTCATGGCATGCCTGGCTTCTAAATTCTGATCTGCTTTGACTCTGGAGTTGAAATGGAGTTTCTTGAACCCAAACCAAAGTTTTGAAATTGAGATCTTCTCACTGGGTGGCAAAGGCTTTCTTTGCTCCAGTTCATTTTTCCAAGAGGGCTTGTAACTAAATCCTTAAACAGATTCCCCTCAATTGCTTTTCATTCCAAGATTTAAAAATATTCCCATCACATGGTCCAGCTGTCTGCAAGCTAAACTCCAAAGCTAGCATTTTTAACTTTGACTGTTTCTCAGTGGTTCCTCTACTTTTCTCTCCTTCATATAATAACATTGATATGGTCCAGCTGTGTGTCTCTTGAGCAAGTAAGTCTCTTACCCTTTCTGACCCTTAGTTTCCTCATCAGTATAAAAGGAGTAGTAACACATTGAGTACCTACCAGTAAAGTTGTTGTGAAGGTCAACTGAGGTCATCCTTGCAAAAATTAAAGCACTTTATTCATGATAGTTATTCATTATTAACATTGTTTAGTTCTCATCTTTTCAATAGAGTTCAGAAAGAAATTACACTAGAAGCTATTATTTTTGTTACGTGTAGAATGAATTCTGCAATAATTACTATGACGATCTCAGTGGGTCTGTCAAAAATTATAAAAGAAACATTGGATAGTGAAGTCATCTATTTAAAATATACTGAGAAGGCAGCAATATGTAGTGCTTGACCCCAGAGGTCTGGATTCATATGAACAGACCAGAGTTACAGGGAGGCAGACTTAGGCTAACTTCCCAACAGTAAGGATCATCCCAAAGTGGAATGCGCTGCCATAGGACGCAGTGACTGGATCCCCCTTCCCTCCGATTTAGAGGTCTTCAGGCAAAGACTAAAGGATCAATTATTAGAGGTGTCAGAGAGAAGAGTATGTGATGGATTCAACGTTGGTGTTGTCTGAAGTCCTTTGCAATTCTGACTCTAAACCTGGATTCAACTTCCAATTCTCCTGAATTTACAAGTCAAGTGACTTAGATCAAATCATTCAAATTCAGTTTCCTCATCTTTATAAAGAGGGTAATAACAATAGTTCTTTTTTTCTCTTGACTATTAAGGTTTATAAAGCACTTTCCACACAATAACCCTATGAGGTAGACAGGGCAAAAAAAAATTATGATTCTTGCATATATGTAAATGTGTGTCCATATGTGTCTATGTATGTGTGCACATGTATATACATGTGTATATAAAATCAATGAGACAATAATGGATGCACAATGATTTTATCATACGTGTACCACACGTGTGATACATAAGGACGTTATTCTATACTGTAACTGAGTGTGTTGGAAATAGTAGTGAATGCTTAATTATGAAAGTAATGGCAATATTTCAACAGCATGGATAAATTCAAGTTGAAATACTATTAATGTGAAATACTTCATTTTAATTTGGATAAAAAAAAATAAAATGAAAGAAATTAATCAGCTTCCTGACTTTGGGACACAAAACAGGAACTGGTTTGTTAAAGTCATAATCAAGCGCAACTGCAAAAAGACTAGAAAGATATTCTGTGTCTTCTTTGAGATGGAGAGAATAAAATGTGTAGACTTTCAACCTTAGGATTAGGTTTTAATAAATTCGTAGAGCAGGCAGTGGACAGTACTAGAAAGTCTACACAAACCAAAATTTCTGAGGCCTGTAATAGCCTTGAAATTGTCAGGATTGGAGTCATGGATTAATGGATTAATCACATTCCCAAGACCCCCAAATTCTGGATTACGCTACTTTGCTAGTAAATACAGATTGAAGAAACCGTCACATGGTGGTGTAGGGCTTAACATGAAAGCTCTTTGTAGTAAGCAATTATCTTGTTAATACATCCATATTTCCTAGCTGAGAGCACATAGTCCTAAGGGCAAGAAACTCTCTAGGCTCAACTCTCCAACTCATTCTAATTATAGAATGTAGGAACATAAACTCCAACATCCCAGATAAGAAGGGACTAGGAGTCATCTAGCCCAACCCCTTCATTTTATACATTAAAGGATAGACTTGGAATCAGGAAGATGAGATCAAATCCTGTCTCAGATACTTCTCACCCATGTGACTCTAGAGAAGTCCCAATCTCTCTCAGACTCAGTTTCACCATCTGTAAAATGATAGGGATAATGAAAGTATTCATTTCACAGGACTGTTTTGAGGATCAATAGAGATAACTAGGTAAAGTGCTTTCAAAACTTTAAATGATAGATATATAAATATTGCTGCTACTACTATGGTCCACAAGGAAAATGTAAATCAATTTAAAATTTTGCATACGTGATTTCATGAGGTTACTTTCCTATTCAGTAAACTTCAGCAGTTCTCTATTACTTCCAGGATCAAATATGAAGTCTTCTGTTTGGTTTTTAAAGCTCTTTATAAACCAGCCCTTTCCTGTTTTTCCAGTCTTCTTATACATCACTTCCCTCATTCTTCCACCCAATGACACTGGTCTCCTTGCTGTTCCCAGTACCCAACCCTCTGTCTTCTCGTTGTGTTCAATTTTCCCTGGTTATCTGTCCTTCACGCTTTTCCCTCTCACTTTTTCATGGTTACCTCCTGGATTTTCTAAGTCCAAATCTTGGTTAAAGTCCCCTTTTCTGCAAGAAGCCTTTCTCAGTCCTCCTTAACCTTATTGCCTTACCTCTGTGATAAAATCCCACCTTCCACAAGATGCCTTTCCTGATTTTCCTTAATGCCATTTACCTTTATTGACCATCTCTAATTTATTCAGCTTATACCTTGTAGGTGCCTTGCCCCATTTGGGCTTTATTAGCAGATACTAGAGTGCTTTGCCATTTCCTTCTCCAGCCCATTTTATAAATGAGGAAACATGCAAACAGGGTTAAATAATTTGTCTAGGCTCACACAGCTAGTAAGAGTCTAGGGCTAGATTTAAACTCAGGAAGATGAATCTTACTGGCTCAAGGCCCAGTGTTCCATCCACTGTGCCCTATAGCTGTCTCTGTCTATACGTAGTTGTTTGCATATGGTCTCCCCTGTCCCCCCATGCCCTTAGGTTGTGAGCTCCTTGAAAACAGTCTGTCTTTTCCCTTTCTTTTTTTAAAAATTAATTTGTTTAAATACACAATAAGAGAAGAAAAAGAAACTTATTCATGCAAAATAAGAAAATAAAAAAGCATTACCATGTAGAACTTAAGGGAAGATTCAAAATATACAGAAATAAATGTTAGTTTTAAGAAAATCTATGTAATAAACATGGTTGCACATTGTGTTCTGAACTGTCCATTTTTTTTTGTTCCTTGTAATCTTTCTTTTGTTCTCTGTTGTGCACTTTTTAATTTGTTCTTTTCTTTGTTCTTTTTTCCCCTTTCCCTCCTCCCCCAAGAAGGGCACAATTAGGTACAAATATATTTGTGTGTATATACATATATATGTGTGTACATATTCACATGTGTATATACACACATATAAACATGCATATATACATATGCATGTATACACAAATATATATAGATACATATACTTACATATCTATAATCAAACTCATAAGATTGTATGTCATATCATATATATATATATAATCATACTCATTCATATGCATCTATTACTTGTATCCTCTGTTTCTCTGAGGTTAGATAACCTCTTCATTCATAAGTTCCAGTCTTTCTATATTTTTCTAAGTCCACCAACCCAGCATTTTCTAAATCCCAGCAATATTCCAACCTTATACTATCTAGTTATTTTAAATAGTCTAAAACAACATTGATTAATATGGCTGACACATAGTATAGTTTCCCCATTTTTCTCTTCTGATTAAATCTGTTTAGCTTTAACTTTGTCTGAACTCATGATTAATACCCCTGCTTTTTTTTCCCTTACTAAATTCTACTCCTGATCTTTATTTTATGTTGTCTTTTGCCTTTCATTGTAATCTCAGTACTTTGCAGTCTCTGGCACAGAATAAGCACTTTTTAATAAATGCTTATTGACTTAACAGCACAAATACACAAACATGTATAACATTTAAAAGTTGACAAAGTGCTTTATTTCCTCACCATCATATCTTCAGGCAGCTAGTATAGGTTGCCTTATTTTTCAGATGAGGAAACTAAGCCCTAGCTAGTACGGTTAAGTGGCCTGTCCAATGTTACACAGCTAAGAGATAAGGTGAGGAATGAAACCCAGGCCTTCCCATTTACAGTGTAGTTCACTGTGCCACCCTCCTGATAACATGAACGTTGTGAATATGAAATAATTTTGAAGATGACACAAACTGTGAAGTCCAGTCAATTTTCTAAGTATTCATATTTTTTTTCTTACCAAAATTAGAGCAGGTTAAAATGTTCCAAAGAAGCCAGTTCTCCCTCAGACATGACAGTCATTCATCTGTTTGCTGGCCCCCCAAAAAGTGACATTACACTCAATTTTAATCAATATCATTGTCTTTTCAAATGTCTTTAATCAATCATCTCACTCTATTCTAAACTTACTAGTGAAAAGAGAAAATGCTTTTCTTGCTGATCCTGTTGGCTAATGGAAGTTGTTGGGGGTGGGCAGCAGGAACAGTTTCAAATTCCAATGTAAGGGCAAAAGATAAGCTCTTTTCTTTTTAAATTTATGGAAAGTCTTTCACAATCCCTTAGTTTATTAGTGTTCTCTCCTCCCTCAAATAATCAGGTATTTGCTTATCTGTTTACATATTAAATCCCCCCAGTAGAATATAAACTACTTGAAGGCAGAGATTGCTTTTAGTTTTGTCTTTGAGAAGTAGGGCCTCTTAACCAGAAAGATCTAGACTTAAGTTTAGCCTCTGACACAAGTTGCCTGTGTGACCTTGGGCAGGTCACTTAATTTCTCAGTGTCTTCATGCTTTGGAAGATGAAGTTTACTCACCAAGAAGTTCCCTTTACCAGTGAAATTACAGGTTTAATTATCCATTCACTGCATCCCCAGGGCTTTGCACATACAAAAGGAGGTTGAAAAGACCGTGGTTTGGTGATACAAATAAAAATGAATATACTTAATATAGATGTTTCATTCTGGGGAACAAGTTACGTGAAATTATAAAAATTGTATCAATATTTGTCTGTAATATGATCATTTTCCATGTCTACAATCTAAAGCAACAGCAGGTATTTTGTTTTTTGCCAGTACCCTCTTTCAGTCATGTCTGTCTAGCTAAAAATTAAGGCGAGTTAGTGACTGGCCTTTCCTAGACCTTTCAGAACATGTTTGGATTTCTAACAGATAACCTTTGTTTTTGATTTTACCCAGTGGGTGAAAATATTCTGTTCTACCCCAGAAAGCAGGAGCCTAGAGACAGTTTTCACTGGCTAACACCAGATTTTCCCACTTAAAAGTAGGCAGGCAACAGTTTACAGTAGCTACATAAAATACCCAACCCATACCATCCAAATGAATGCAGTTCATTCCATGGCAAACATAAATAAAGCCCGACCTTCACAGCATAAGAAATCTGTTATTATTTAACTAAGCCTTTATAGTTTACTGTCTTTTGTTTCTTTCTTTCTTTACTAGATAGATGTGGAATTACAGAGTTAGAGACAAAAGAGACTTTAGCTATCATGTTTTAAAATTTTCTTCCCTATGAAGCCAAGATCAAGAACTTGAATAATTTAAACCAACTAACTTAGATAACTGAACTGACTGGTGAAGTGTTAAGAGTACTGAGTTAGATTCAGATGGTTTAGTTTCCATGCCTCACCTTGATAGAGGTGTGACTGTGGACAAATCACTTTACCAGTGATTTCAGTGTCCTCGAGAAAAAACAGAGACAATTATACTTTTAGTATGGAACTCAAAGAGAGCACTTTCAAAAATCTATAAAGCTCTATATAAATGTTAGTTACTAATTTAAAAGCTAGAAGTTCTAGGTGGGTGTATATGCATACATATACATCTGTGCTAATACATATATACACGTATATATGTATAGAAATAAATCTTTAGAGCTTAAGGAACTTAGAGGCTATCTAATCTAAGTCTTTCATTTTACAGGTGAGAAAAATGAGGTCCCCAAAATCTTTGAGGATGGTTTTGTAAGAGTAGGTACATTGCAAACATATTAGTCCGTTTATCAGAAGAGGGACACTGACTCTCAAAGTTGGAATGGATTTCAGGAATAAACTAGTGTAACCTGTACCCAAGCAAGCATTTATCTATCTACCATCTATCTAACTATACTATACTACCATACTATACTATACTATACTGTACTGTTCACTATCCTATCCTATCCTATACTATACTATTACTATACTAAACTATACTATACTATACTACACTATACTATGTACTATACTATGCTAATGAGATGAGTTGTCATTTTGCTCCTGCCTGAATATTTTCAGGGAGGAAAATCCCCCTACAGAGTCCATTCCACTTTGGATCACTTTTAACTATTAGGAAGTTTTTTCCTTGGATTGAGCCTAAATCTGCCTTTCTCCAATTTACCATAGGATGATAAGACTAAAGCTCTAGAATTGGAAGGAATCTTTAAAATGATCTAATCTAACTTCCTCATTTTATATAGAGGGAATTGAATTTAGCCCTCACATTAAGATCAAGGGTGAAGCAAGGATGCCCCTTCTCACCACTATTATTCAATATTATACTAGAAATACTGACTAACAATAAGAAAAGAAAAGGAAATTGGTGGAGTAAAAACAGGCAATGAGGAAACAAAAACATCACTCTTTGAAGATGATGTGATGGTATACTTACAGAAGTCTAGAGAATCAGCTAAAAAACTAGCTGAAAGAATTAAAAACTTTAGCAAAGTTGCAGAATATAAAATGAATTACATATCTACATAATCATAAGGATTTCTACATACTACATACTACCAGCCATAAGACATAGAAAAAGGAATTCCTTTTAAAATAATTGCAGATGATATAAAATACTTGGGAGTCTATCTGCCAAGAAAAATCCAGGGATTATATGAACACAATTACCAAACACTTTTCACAGGATTAAACAAATGTAGAAATATTAATTGCTCATGGACAGGCTGAACCAATAGAATAATATAATAAATATAGCATATTTATAATATAACATAATATATTAATAATATAATAAAAATTTTACCAAAGTTAATTTATTTATTTAGTACCATAGTAATCAAAGAATTATTATAGAATTTGGAAAAATAATAACAAAATTCATCTGGAAAAATAAAAGTTCAAGTAGATCAAGGGAATCAGTGAAAAAATGTAAAGGAAACAGCCTTAGCAGTTCCAGATTACATAGTTTTAGAACACTTTGGGCATAGTTCCAAGTTGGTCTCCAGAAAGGTTGGATACTAACCACAATTAGTTCACAACAGTGCATTAGTGCATAATTTTTCCAAATCTCCTCCAGCATTTGTCATTTACCCTTGCTGTCATTTTATGCAATCTGATAAGTAGAAGGTAGTATCTCAAAATTGTTTTAATTTGTATTTCTCTAATCAGTAGTGATTTAGAACATTTTAAAGTACAAAGTGGTAATCCTCAAAACAATCTGGTATTGGTTAAGATATAGAGTGGTGGATCTGTGGAATATATTAGGTATACAATCCACAATAGTAAATGACCATAGTAATCTAATATTTGATAAACTCAAAGATCCAGGCTTTGGGGGTAAGAACTCACCATTTGACAAATATTGCTCAGAATACTAGAAAGCAATTTGGCAGAAACTAAGCATAGACCAACACCTCACACAGTTTGTCAAGTTAAGGTCCAAATGAATAAATGATTTAGACATAAAGGGTGACATCATAGGTAAATTAGGGTAGCATGGAAAAATGTACCTGTCAGATCTAAGGATAAGGGAAGTTTATGACCATACGAGAGATAGAGAACATAACAAGAAGAAAGATAAGATTATTTCAATATATTAAATTAAAAAGCTTTTGTACAAACAAAACAAAATGAATGCAGTCAAAAGTAGAAGGAAAATAGGAAACAGGGAAAAATAAAACAGTTTCTATGAAAAAGACCTCATTTCTCAAAAATGTAGGGAACTGAATCAAATTTATAAAATTAAAAGTTATTTCCCAGTTCATAGTCAAAGCATGTGAACAAGCAGTTTTCAGAAGAAATCAAAGTTATCAATAATCACACACACAAAAAAATGTTCTAAATCACTACGGATTAGAAAAATACAAATTAAAACAATTCTGAGATACTACCTTCTACCTATCAGATTGCTTAACATGACAGCAAAGGTAATTGACAGATGTGCGAAGGGATGTGGAAAAATTGTGACACGCTCTGTTGTGAACTAATTTTGAACTAATCCAACCATTCTGGAACCCAACTTGGAACTATACCCAAAGGGTTCTAAAACTATGTATATACTCTTTGACCCAGCAATACCACTACTAGATTTATATCCTAAAAAGATCAAAGAGAAAAGGACCTATTTGTACAAAAAAGTATATTCATAGCAGCTCTTTTTGTGGCAGCAAGGAATTGAATATTGAGCAGATACCCATCAATTGAGGAATGGTGGTATATGATTGTGATGTATTGTGCTATAAGAAATGACAAGCAGTATGTTTTCAGGAAAACCTGGGAAAATTTATATGAACTCATGCAAAGTGAAGTGAGCAGAATCAGGAATGAATGAGTTGTATATTCCTCAAATTCAAAGAATTCACCACCAAAGGATGGAGAAGATCTTTTTAAACAAGCAATTCTTGTAAAAATTAAACAAAAACCACCTTCCCCAAATCGGTGATATTGACCAAGAAACCAACACAACTTCGGTGTCATTACAGAAGATTAGTGCTTAACTCAAGAGAGGTATGGTTCCTCTGTCCAGCATTTGCAAGGCTGGTTACCCCACACCAGAGTGTTCCCATTGATTCCTAATTCACTGTAGCTAAATCTAAGACTAGAAAAATTTAGCTGACTTCTTATCTCTAGCAATCAAGGATGTGACAATCCTTTAAATAATTTCTTTGGTTTTGATCTGTGCATAAGTCTCAATTCACTTCTTTGAATTAAAGGAGAATTCTGTGGATTTGCACTAATTTATTTTATTTTACCTTTATTTAGCCATTCTTTACCAAATGCCTAGAGAAGGATGAGAGAGAATAAAACAACCAACAAGCATGAAAATGAACATATTGTTTCAAGAGCAGTAAATATTTTCTTAGTTTATGCTGACCACAGCACTGCTTAGGAGTCTAAGGAGTTCAGAGTCCTGGCCAGAATTCAATGTGACATTTGGCAATGTGTCAAACACTAGACTATATGTTACAATGACTTGGGCTTCCTCCTACTTATGTGCAGATTTTGCTCTAAATATCCTTTTGTTTCATCATCTTTGTGTTATGGATCTATGGATATTTTCTCAGAAACTTTAAAAAACTCATAATTGAAGGAAATGCTAATTTTGAGTTAGAAGTTGGTAAATATAAATATGTAATTTGTTTTTCTCATCCAAGCTATTGGATTCCCTGAAATGGGACTTTAAAGAGGTCTGTTTATCCCAAATTAAGAATTCCTGCCTGAAGACAATTTTCTCACTCCTACATTTTAGTAGTATACTATAAAAAATATTACTAATTACATACATGTTTCATGCAAAAGCTTTTTGGAAGGACAACATTAGCAAATTTCAGTTAGTCATGATAGATGGTGGTGGTGGCTATCAAGTTCCCCCAAAGCAGGTTGTGTAGCAGTGACAACCTGCTGCTACACTGTGCATTGCAGAAATAAAAATCTAAGACAAAAATGAAACAAAATAAAAAGGAAATCCTTCCTTCCCTTGAGGAGCTTATATCCTACTGCTCAAGAGTTTACAGACCTCTCTGTCTTCTCAGTTTGCAAGGGAACTAGAGTAGATCTCCTAAGATGAAAAAACCATCATCACCATGAAGCATTCTTTGCCTTCATTCTTTCACAAACTCAAGTCTGGTGAGGAATTGATTTTGAGGGGGGATATATTCCATCCACCCAACTCTGAAATTTAAGCAGAAACCAAAAGAGTATGAATTATCCAAGATATCTTAGCAAAGTGGGGATTACTGTATGGGAGAATAAGTGAGGGAATGAAGACAGAGAAAGCTGAAAAGACTGAGAACTTGGAGCACACACCAAGGGATCTGTCCTCCCAGCTGCCCCTGGCCCTTGCCACCCATTTTCCATTTCCCTTACTTTTCCATACCAACTATATCTCTCCAGGATCAGGTTCCTCCCCCAGATCTGTAGCTTACTGCTTACCTTTTCTGCTATATTTTTATTGGTTCATTTCAGTTATATCTGACTCTTCATGATCCCTTTCAGGTTTTGTTTTGTTTTTTGCAAAGATACAATTAGTTTGCCATTTCCTTCTCCATGTCTGCTATACATTATTTTTAATGCATTTTTATTTATTTTGTTAGATATTCCCCAGTTACATATTTTAAAAATTGTAACATTCATTTTTTAAAAATTTTGAGTTCCAAATCCTTTCCCTTCCTCCCCCCTCATATCATTTGAGAACACAAACAAAATGAGATCAATTATACATGTGAAATCATGCAAAAACATGTTCTGCTATATACTCTTGCCACATCCTAAAGTTCAACAAGAGAACTATCATGAATTGTCTGCCACCTTCCACCTCATTAGAAGATTGAGGGATTGACAAGTCTATTGTGGAAGTAAGTGAAGTCTGGGTTCCACAGATGTAGGCTAGCTATCCCCCAACATCACCACACCCATGACATCAGCCATTTAAATGGAACAAGGGAAGTGAAAGAGGACAGATCCCAAGGTGGGATCCCAAGGCCTCCTCATACCCCAGATAAGTTATTTTATAGTCTGGCCCCACCTTACTTCGTTCACACAATGGAGTTCATAATTTCTTCCCAAACCTGACTATCCCTACTGCTTCAGGTATCAGAATTCCTAGTTCTTGCTCTGGCAAGTATACGAATTGGGCTGGAATGGGAAGTACATGAAGAAGAATCAGAAACATG
This sequence comes from Potorous gilbertii, assembly GCA_028658325.1. NCBI lineage: Eukaryota > Metazoa > Chordata > Mammalia > Diprotodontia > Potoroidae > Potorous > Potorous gilbertii. Next base: position 608,608,026 of record CM053770.1, read on the forward strand.
CATGAAAATGTAGGCTAGTGCCAATTTGCAACAGGTTTTAAAAGTTAGGGTGAGTAGTTTGTATTTTCTCCCAGAGACAATAGTGAGACATTGAAGACTCTTGAGAGGATAAATGATATAGTCTGACCTGTGTTTTCAGGAGAATCAGCATCCGTGTAGGTGGAAGTAGAGGAGGATACTAGAAGCAAGGAGATAAAAAAGGAAGATTTGCAATATTCTAGGCAACAACACAGAGGGCCTGAAATAAGGTGGTAGCTAAATGAACAGAAAGAATGGGATAGACCAACCAATCAAGAAATATTTATTAAGTATCTGACACTGCAATTGGTGCTGGAAGGATAAACAATCAAAATAAAAACCTAAAACAATATTTAAGCTTACATTATCTAGGAGGAATTAGCATTCTAGTGGAGAAATGAGAAATAATGTGGAAGCAAGCTTGGCAAGGTTTGACAAGTGATTTGGATGTGAGAAATAAGGGATCTGGAAAAATTAAAGCCTATCTTGAGGCTGTACACCTTGGTTCTTAGAAGGATGGTAGTGTTCTCAATGGAAGTGAGAAAATTGGAAGAAGGGCAGGTTTAAAGGAAAGATCATTAGCATCCTTTTTTCAGTATCTGAATATACTGAATTTTTTGCTTTTCATGTGTGTGTTTGGATTTAGGAAGACATACTCTTTTATGAAATTATATATTTTGTGGCCTTCTTAGTCATGTTTCAAATATGAATATAAACAAATATGCAGAGGGACTTTGATTTTACCAGTTTAGGGAACTCTAGGCATAGGAACTCCTTTCCCCCTCCTCTAAAATTCAATCTCACCTCTACATTCTCTAGATTCTTTGCCTGGTTCATTGTCCATGGGTAATATTCACTCCTTTCCCTGCTTTCCAAAATCCCTACAAGTGTTGTCTTTCCCCAGTAGAATATAAACTCCTTGAGGTCAGGGACTATTTTGTTGGCTTATTTTAAAAAATAAAAACATATTAAAAAACAAAAGCTAATGAAAAATCAATATGATTCTCTGCACAGAACGTTTCCTCATCGATTTTTCTAACCCTTTCCCCGCCAAAATTCCAGCAAATTGACTCTTTCTGGTTTTCTACTTTTCCACCTTAAAAATGTTATGCATTAGAACTGAACAAGTAACCATCATGCCTATCCATAACATTCCCAGAGCATATTCTTATCTTACACTTAAATTGTATCGATTCTGATAACAAGCCAAGCTTGTTTTGGTAATAGTTAAATTCTATGGATAAAGACTATTTCTTATTCACCTTGTTTTTTCCCTAGTATTTAACACCTTCTACCACACATTGTAGGTTCTTATTAAAAGCTTATTAAATTGAGGGCAGCTAGATGGATTGCTGGGATGGAGAGAGAGCACTGTACTTGGAGTCAGGAAGACCTGAGTTCAAATCCTACATGAGGAATTCACTAGCTAGGTGATCTTTGTCAAGTCACCTCGTCTCTGCCTTAGTTTCCTTACCTATAAAATGGAAATAAAAATAACTCCTACCTCCTAGGTTTGTTGTGAGGATAAAGTGAGATAACATTTTTAAAGTACTTGGCACAGTGCCTGGCACATAAAAATTGCTATATGAATATTAGCTATGATTACCATTAGTTGAATTATTGGCATAGCCACAAGTGTACTATGAATGGATTTATGCTTCCAATGGTTATGAGTATGCCTGGATTTTAAGTTTAAATCCTAATCTCCCATGAAAAATTTTCATAAAGGAATCTCTTACATGGTAGAGTGAAATGAACCCTAGAAAGAGTCATAAGAACTAGATTTAATCATGGACAAGACATGATGTCCACGTAGAGGACAGCAGCAAAGAGTGTTCAATTAGAATCAGAGGATGGAGGAGCCTATGACCTGGTTTCCAAGCTCAGGTCTTCTATTATTACCTATGCAATCTTAGAGAAGTTGCTTACCCTCTCTAAGTCTTGGTTTTCTTATCTATAAAATGGGGAGCATGGACTTGATGACTTCAGAGATCCCTTTTAACTCAAGATTTGATCCTTATTTCAAAAATTAGAATAATATGACTATATTCTTAAAATAGATTTTAAAGACAACTTTTGGTTTTTTGTTACATCACCAACAATTTACAAGTATCCTTCCCCAATTCTCTAGAGAGCCATTTCATGAATCATTTTTTTTTTGAGGCAATCAGGGTTAAATGACTTGTCTAGAGCCATACAGTTAGTAAATATCCGAGGGCACATTTGAACTCAGATTCTTCTGACTCTAGGGCCAGGGATCTATCCATTGCTCCACCTAGCTGCCCCCATAACAAAATTTTTTGTTACAATTTGTTACAATTAAAAGAAAAGAAGTCAAGTTAGTAAAACTGATCAATACAAAGAAAAGTCTTAAAATATATGCAATATACCACATCCATTGAACTCCCACTTCTATAAAGGCATGGGATGGCAATCTTTTCATATCTCTCCTTTGGAGCAACACTTTGTAATTTTGCTATAAACTATATTATCAGTGTTATTTTATTCATTGAGAAGATGATGCCTCTTCAATGGAAAGGAGTACTCCTCAAAGCTCTTACAGGTACTTAAACGGCTTACCACCACACTCCACCCCTCCCCATGCTTTACAAGGACAGCTGAGAAACTACAGGGCAGACTCATAGGTTTCCTGGTTGTCTTCTCTGTTGTTGCTTCCAAGGCAATGACATCCGTGTTCAGATTTGGAGACATGGTTTCACAGACAGAGCCACAAGAAATATGTTAATGTAAGCATATCCCATTGATTCATTTTTATTTTCATCTAGTGAAACAGTGGGTACCAGAAGTAATTCCTCCCATGGAATGTAATCAGTGTCAACATAGGCAGTGTTACATACAGTGGCAGCTGCTGTGTCAGTCCAGAAAATTCCTGAGCCAGCAACTCTTTCCTATAACTTGCCCACTTAATGGAATAGGGAGCAGCAGGTACCTGGTGTGATGATAGGTGGATATCACAGACACACTGAGAAACTGTCACTGGGAGAAGAATCTGATAGATGGCATGTTGTAAGAAGCCCTTGATTTTGGGGTTTGGGGTGGAGCATTGATTACCTTTTCCAAAGTCTTTCTTTGCTATAAAATTTTTGTTTTCAAACCTGCAAATCCAACATGTTTATGTTGGAAAAGAGAGGGAAGATATGTCCAATTTTGATAGTAACATATCATTTTTTTCCTCATTTCTTTAAGTTAAAGTAGATTATTCAATTCAATTAATTGAATTTCTATTAGATAGATGCAAGGCACATTTTAGGAGCTGTATGGTATACAATGACAAATAAGAATTGCTGGAATTTATTTGTGTTTTAAAATCTGAGCAGCATCTTACATCTACTAATTCATGCGGTTTTACAGATGCTCCCTGCCCTCAAAGAGCTTACAAATCTAGGGTAGAGAGATGACAAATAGGCCAATGACTGTTAAGCAAAATAGAATATGGTAAAAGCTATGAGAGACACAATCGGAATGTTATTGGGGTTCTGAAGAGGGAGAGGGCATGTCTGGTGGGAGATTATAATAGTAGTATTTATATACTCTTTAAGGTTGAAAGAGTTTTTTACAAATATCTCATTTTATCCTCACAACAATCCTGGGAAGTAACTACTATTGACATAGTCATTTTACAAATGAGGAAACTGAGACAGACTACATGACTTGCCCTGGGTCACAAAGCTAACAAACGTCTGAGACTGGATTTGGAGTCAGGTCTTCCTCATTTCAAGTCAAATATTCTAACCACTTTGCCACTTAATGAATGGTATTATGGAAGGTTTCATTGAGGAGTTGGTATATGACATGATCCTTCAATGTAACAATTCAGCACAAATTTTTCAAGCACTACTATGTTCCATACATGCTGGAGTAAGTGCATAAAAAGTACACAAAGACAAAAAAACTGGCTGTCTTTATGGAACATACATTCTTTTAGGTGAAAACAACCTGTACATTAAAAAAAAAAATACAAAGTCGGAGCAGTTGGGAGGGATTAGGAGAGGCTTGTAGGTGGCATCTGAGTTGAGCCTTGAAAGAAAGCAGGGATTCAATGAGTTAGAATTGAAGATTGAGTTCCTTCCAGGCAGGAGTGGCTACTTATGCAAAGGCATGGATGTAGGAGATTGAAAGTCCTTTATAAAGAACATCAAGCAAACTAGATTGGCTGGAATGTAAAATACAAGAAGACTAATAGGTAATATGTTAAGAAAGGCAGAGTCTAGAACTTCATGAAGTAAATTAAATGACAGTGTTTATATTTTATCCTAGAGTAAGAGAGAGTTTAGAACAGGGGAGTGGGATGGGCAGACCTGTGCCTTAGGACTATCTATCTGAGAAGAGAGAGATTAGATGCATGAAGATCAATTAGAGGTATTACAATGATCCAGGAAAGAGATGATGAGGGGCCTGAACCAGGGTGATACTGAATGTTGGAGGGAGGGAGGGGAAAGGGAAAAGGAATTGATATGGCACATATTGTGAAGGTAGAATTGACAAGACCCGGCAACTGATTGGGTTTGAGTTGTAACAGGTACTCCTATAGAAAGGAGGTTTGGGGGGCCCATCCCTTGCAATTAGAGAATCAATCAACAAGCGTTTATGAAACACTAAGTAATTCTACATAACGTAAGATTTGAATGAAAATATGTTTTATCTATCATATGCATACATACATATATTTATATCTATCTACATATACGTGTGTATATGCATATAAATATACATATATATATATATAAATACAAAATACTATTAATTATTATTTCATCAGCTTGGACACTCTCTCCACCATGTAATTTTTGCCCCTTCATGTCTTAGTAGATTCCATAAGTTGCTGTAGTTAAAAAAAAGTCGTCAATTTTTTCAATGTTCATTGTGATATTGATACCTTTCTTAAATTAGCTAGGCAGGTCCTTGAACAACAGAAATAATCCCTCCCTCAAAGTCTTTCTTTCTTGGTCAGGCTTGCCAGAGCTTGAACTCTGGTGGAACAGCTACTAGAACTCAGCATTCTCTCTGTGCCAAAGGTGGGATACCTATAGCCTCGGAGCCACATGTGAAGCTTGGATTCAGTCAAAGGGTCACACTTAAGGATCTAGAGGATTGAGACCACAGGTTCCCTATCTCTGCATTTACGCTATAATGAGTTATTAGATGTTCAAGTATAAACAATTTTGTAATAACCTCTAAATCTTCACTTTAAAAAAATTAACATTTAAGAAATTCACCCATATGAAAATTCTAACTATATATGTGAATATAAAATTATCTATTTTTATCTAATTTTACTCAAATTCATCCTTCAGCAAATTCAATAAAGTATCTATGTTTTTCTACATGGTTCCTACATGCATCACTACTTAATTTGAACATTCCCAATCCAAACATACCTTCTGGGGATCAGCTCTTAAAAATGTTTCCTCACAAGTCAAAATTTCAGGGGCCATAAAATTTCAGAACTTGTTTCCTGAAATTAGAAAAAAAAAGCACATGAACATTTATTTCAGTAACAAAATTCTCTACATACACATATAAAATAAGAAACTGCTCCTTTTTATGCTTCAGACATGGTTCTTACATTGTGTATGTATGTATGTATGTGTATATATATATATACATATATATGCATATATATATATGTATATATATATAGATAGATAGATATAGATATATATATATATATATATAGTATTAAGTAGAAGAAAGTGTGTTTAGGTAACATGGTTTCAGGTTGTCGTTCACTTGAATTTCTCATTATCCCCACACCTTGCTGTCTCTACAAAATTTAAATTCTTAGTATAAGATTATAGATTCTTTAATATTTCAAACTTTGAAATATCAATGATTTCATCAGTGTGGGTGCTCTTTCTCTCCATATGTACTGAAATCCCTCTATTTCTTTGTAATGAGATTTGTGGGTTCCAGTATAACCACCACCACCCCTCTCATACCCCCACTATCCACCTAGCTAGGTGGATCCTCTGACAAAAATCGCTGCTCCATCATCCCCAAACGGTTCTGACTTGATAGACTGTTAGATTAGCTATTTATCCAATACACTATACTGCCTCTATTATACAGGTCATTATCCTCTTCATTTTCCTAGGAAACCTGAGATAGATTAAATGATTTGCCAAAGGGCTTACTGGTAAACTATTAAATGGAGTCAGAATCAGAATCCAGGGCTATGGATTCCTAAGGCTTGTATTTTTAAAATTCATTATAATAAACCTGCCCCCCCCATCCCCGCCCCAGTTGATGAACATTCTTGGGAATACTCCTCTCTTAGGGCCTACCAACCTGGAAAGTTTACAGCCTTTCCAGGAAAGGTTATTAACTCAAGACAGATTGTGTATCTATCATCTAAGAACAAACCTTTATCTCCAGAATGTAGGGGAATTCAACAGGGCTTATTCAATTTGCAAACAATAGAGAGATACTTTGAACATTTACACAATGTTGGGTGACTACGATGTCCTATCTGTTCTACTTATACTGATTATCCGCTGGTTTGGTGACATGTCATATCTAATAAATTTCTGCCTTCACTTTGGAAAAAAATCCTGGAAATTCAATCTTTCACTTCTCCCACATCCCAAATAATATACCATATGGAAGAATTGTTGCCCTTATCAATCTATTTAAAATATAGAGCTGATGGATCCAAACAATAACCTGACCTCAAAAATATTAGTGTAGAGTCTAGTAGTTCCCTACCCTTAACACTTAGAGTAGGTCCCCCGGGAACAACTCCCAGGTTCAAGGACCTCCCAGAGGGCCTACTTTGTCTAAAATCTCATGAGGTCCAAATGATGTGTTTATCTTTAATAGTCAACTAGAGGACCCAAATAATTCAAACAAAGATTTAACCAATGATATAGAAGGAAAAGTAACAACAAAATATTTCTCTAATAAACCTGGGATATATTATTCTACAAATCCACACATAGGTTGGGGTCAGAGGACACAATGGAGAGAAACACATTTAATGAGATGTAGGACCAGACACACATATATAGGGAGAATGAGTGGCCAGGGTACATACATGGATATGCACATATACAGGAAATGTGTATGGCCAGGATATACATATATGAAGGGATAATTAACATCTTCAATGGTGCAGAGCTACTGATGTCTTCTAATAATACTTGTCTTGTCTCCCCTATGGTATTGTGTTCTTCAGTTGCTAGGTCTCACAGTGTGTATTGGACAATAATGCTCTGCTGTAGTCTTTCCTAGACATTAACCAAATGCTGTTTAACTGAATTCTTGTCTCCTGAATGCTGCTTTCTGGACATATAGTCTCCATCTGGCTAGACTGGTTTGATGATGCGTCTGGTCTGCATGAATTCTTTGGCTAGCTTTTCAGGGGGAAAAAATGAATATTGCAGTATTCTATCAACTAAAATAAAACCCTTGGACTTTTCCCTGACTCTTTTAGAAAAGGCAGAAACTCTTTCCTAGAAACCAGAAAAAAGAAAGAAAGAAAGAAAGAAAATCCCTTGGGGGTTCTGATTTCTTCTTCTCTCAGAGTCTTGGCTACACATCTCATCAGGAGAGTCTTAGCTTTAGGAGAAAAGCTCTTAAAAACAAATAGCATGGAAAAATGCCTTTAGGATTAATCTTTTTTTTTGGACTCCCCTCTCTGCATTCAGAAACCTCATCCTAGCTTATGGTGAACATGTTCAACAAAATATGTTCAAATTTTCAATCTCTGAAGATTAAGCTCTAAGTCAGGGAATGATAATTTGTGTAATTACTATCAAACATCACCAGGGTGCAATGTTTCTGAATTTTTGAATCCTAAGTTTCTTCTATTCTACCATATAAATAAGAGATTGAGTAAAAGGTACTGAAACAAGCTAAGCCCAGGGGGTAAGGTCACATAGCCAACTCTACTTGACTAACCACATTCCTTACTTGTCACGTGGAGATACAGACAATACCAAAACCTTTTTCAGGGCTTTGAGGTATATCATCAGGAATTATTAAAGCTTACTTAGAGTCATGATAGCATATAATCTGTTTTTAAAATAATGTGTGTACACACATATATATAATTTATACTACTAGTGTTTCTGACGGTAACCCTCCCCAACCTCTGTCACAGACAAATCTCACATAACAAACTTTATATATAAATGGAAAAGAAGAAAAAATTCAGTAACATCAACCAATATATTGAAAAAAAATCTGAAAATAGATGCAATGTTCCACATTTGTGAACCTTCCATCTTAGGAAAGGGTGAGATTGTCTTCTCATATCCCTCCTTTGCGACCATGCTTATTCTTTAATCTTCAACATTTAGTTTTGCTTGTTTTGTAGTTATTCTTTCTGTTGACCTTGTTATAGTCATTACGTAGAATGTTTTCTCGGCTGTGCTCATTTCATTCTATATCAGATCATATGACTCTCTCCATGCTTCTCCATATTCGTCGTCTTTGTTATTTCTTATAGCATAGTAGTATTCCATTACATTTATATACCATAACTCTTCCAGCCATTCCAGAATCAGTGGACTTTTACTGTATTTCTGATTTGATTATAATTCTCTGTTTCTAAATCTTAAAAGATGGAAAGGGTTGCAGAGGTAATATACCAATTATTCACTGAAATATGTGCAGCATCCTTGAGGATAGGCTAGGAAGACTTCAACTCAAGTCCTCAAGTGGAAAGGAATTCTTGGTCTTCCTGGGTGGTCTTAGTGTTCTTTTAGACAGTTACGATTCTTAGATATTTCTTCTTTAGAGTGAGCTGAAATCTACCTCCTTGTAACTTGTGTGTATTGTCCTACTTGTACCCTCCAGGGCTGAATGAGAACTTCTTGAGGGCTATGTGCTGCAGAGAAAAGAGCAATAGGCAAAAGACAGGAGACCTGGGTTCTAGTTCTATGTTTCCATGTCTTTGTGATACTTTGCCATACCCCAAATATGTTGTGTCATACTTTCAGGATCTAGGCATTGGACATTAGAAGGCCTGGTGGATTCAAACTTATTCAAAGCAAAAACATGATTTTGCTCAAGAAAGGTAAGTTGATAGAGAATGTCACTATTTGAGAAATGTTTATTTTTAGTACAAAAATGCAAATACATTAGAAAACAACTGTATAATGAAAATGAAACTCTTACCTATATCCCTAAAGACATGAGATATACAAGTGTTTCTCCAAAAAAGAATATGAGGTAGATTATTAATCAATACTCATCCTAAGTGCTTAATTAATGCCTCTTTACTGATTAGGCCCCAAAAAGCCTTTGCATGAGGTTGATAACAATGAAAGTGAGAGTAAAACTAAAGCCTGCTGATCTATCTACCAGAAAAGAAAGCTTATAAAGAATATACAGAGCAAGTATCTTCATCTCAATGGGAAAGTAGAGGAAAGGGAAAGAAGGCAGAGGCAGGAAGAGACAGAAGTGTGGAGCTATGGTGGGAGGGAAGCAGACAAACAGGAAGGAAGAAAGGGAAGCAGAGGAAGAAAAAAAGGAAAGAATGCGAGAATGGAGGAGGGAAGAAGGAAGGAAAAAAGAAAAGGAGGAATAGGAAAGGGAAGAAAACAAGAGTCTCCTACTCCACTCTCAACCAAGAGAGTGTCCTAAGAATTCTGTCCTAACAACCAAATAGAAAGAGGTCAAAGGAAAGGGAGCTCAGAGAGGTTGTGCACTGAAGCTAAGTCACAGATTTGAAAAGATCCATAGCCGCGATATTAGTCCCGAATAGTATGATACAAAGCAATCGAAGCATTATAAACATTCATAGAAATACTGACATTCTCTATTCATTACTAAAGGTAGAGTTTTTGGGCTTAAAAATTATTTAGTGATTCACCTATCAGATTGGCTAGCATCACAAAACAGGAAAATGATAAATGTTGGAGAAGATGTAGGGGAGGTGGAACACTAATTCATTGCTGTTGGAGCTGTGAGCTGATCCAGTCATTCTGGAGAACAATTTGGAACTATGCCCAAAGGGCAACAAAAATGTGCATTCCCTTTGATCCAGAAATACTGCTTCTAGGGCTGTATTCCAAAGTGGTCATAAAAAATGGGAAAAGGACCCACATGTACAAAACTATTTATAGCAGCTCTTTTTGTGATGGCCAAGAACTGGAAATCAAGGGGATGCCCATCCATTGGGGAATGGCTGAACAAGTTGTGGTATATGAATGTAATGGAATACTATTGTGAGAACAGGATGATGATGATGAACAGGAAGACTTCAGAAAATCCTGGAAAGACTTTTATAAACTGATGCTGAGTAGTAAGTGAGCAGAGCCAGGAGAACATTATACACAGTTACAGCTACAGTGTGAGAGGATTGATTTTGATAGACTTAGTCCTTCATAGTAATGCAAGAACCTAAAACATTTCCAAAGGATTCATGATGCAAAATGCCATCCACATCCAGAGAAAGAACTGTGGAATCAGAATGCAGAATGAAGCAGATTATTTTCTCCTTTGTTATGTTTTGTTTTGTTTTTTTTTCTCCTGGTTTCTTCCATTCATTTTAATTTTTCTATGCAACATGACTAACATGAAAATGTTAAACACATGGGAAAAAATTATTCAGTGATTAACAAAATATTCCACCTGAAGTAAGAACAAGTATTAATTATCTACTCCTACAAAATTATAGATTTATTTAAAAATGACATTCTCTGAAAGAGTTACATTTCCTGGTTTTATAGTTATATGAGGCTTCATGACATACTAGACAACATAATAGGCTTGAAATAAAAAAAAAAAACACCTGAATTCAGATCTTGCCCCTGCCACTTGCTAATTGATCTGATCATTGATAACTTATACAAGTTTCTTAACATTTTTGTATTCCTCACTCAACTTGCTAGTACTCATCTACCATGTAATATCTGCGTTGTATAATAGCATCATTTGCTTCTAGTGTTCTTATCTCCGGTAACTTGGGTTAGGCTAATTTTGTCTCCCTTGACACAGCTTCCAGGTATCCTCTCATCATAATGACATGACTTCATGGTCACTTAAAAAAACATTTAAACATTTAAAAAAACAAAAAAAGACCCACCTATCTGGGGCCCTTCAGACTTGGTAGATGTCCCAAGACAGTGTGAGTCACCACAGGCTACAAATGTATTTCCATATGAACAAGAAGGGGTCACCACTGGCCCAACAAATGCTGAAGTATCTTTATGGAATATCCTCTCTGTGCTATGGCTAAGTAAACTTCCCTTTGCTAACTACTGAATGACCTACAAATACCTCATTTTGTTCTCAAATCAAACCTGAATTAACACCATACAAATCTGATTCAGGCTTGCCTTGTGTAGATGGCAACCTGTGTTACTAAAGGTAGTTTTCCAGGCTGACAAGGTCACAGAACCTTTGTACACATCAAGTTGTTAGCTTATGCTGTAACATCATTGTGGCTGAGCAGCATGATTTAGTAGAAAGAACATTGTTCTGTGTGACCCTGGGCAAGTTGCTTAACCTCTCTGTGTATCAGTTTCCTAATTTGTCAAGTTGAAAACATATCACTTGCACTCCATACTTGAAGTATTGTTGAGAAGAAAGCACACCATAAATAAACCTTCAGGCAATATAAGAATATGAGCGACCACCACTATTAAAACAAACTAATTTAAGTCTACCCAACAGACCATATTGGAGAAAAGGAGGTATAAAGATGAATTATTCAATGTCTTGAACAAGGGAGGAGAATAAATATTACCTGGATAAAATATTTGGGATATAAAAGACAAGAAATAAGCATCAGAATATGGTACAGTTTCTTGAAAAGTTTAATCTTAGCAATGACTAAGGAGTTTAGCAGTGTTACCATTGAACTCCTGGGGCTCGAGGTGGGAAGATTTTAACTTTTGTTTGATCCTCTAACATACAGAGCCAATTCCAGTAGTCCAAGACATTAATTTCAGGTTTTAACCAGTGCTACCCAAAGCATTACCTTTGTACTAAAACTTTACAGTACCGTCTGCCAGCCTTTGGACTTAATGCTTATACCCTTGGTCTTAATAAAAGTGAGGGTCCATTTAACTGAATCTCTTTGCCATTAAAAAAAATTGGTTTTACAATCCCTTTCAAGTCTCCCTATAGAAAGTTAGTATACAAAACCTACTTTGATGTGCTCTTAATCTTAATCACTCATTCCACAGGCAGAAAATGTTAGGGGAAAAAATCCCAATAAAATGCAAAAACAAAAATGTAAGCCAGTTTGGTAGAGTCTGACTTGCAGGTTTGTAGGGACTTGGCTAGCTGCCACTGTTAAATAGAATCCAGTTGGTGGGGACAACAGGGTTCCTGGCAGCAAATCAGTACCGAAAATCTGACCAAATAATGTCTTTCCCAACCAATGACAGCTAAAATCTGTTCTCTGGCTGCTATTGCTGTGAAGAAAAGAGACAGCTATTTTACTTAAACATGAAAGTGCAATAGAAAATTGTTATTTCTATTACATTAAAGAAATCCAATGCAAAATGTTTCAAAATCTGGGTAACTATATTGGGTTTCTTTTGCAAGCTTCCAATAATTCTGCACTATATTACATGGTAATGTGATTCTAGTGATTGTCACCTTGAAAATAACCTGGCTTCCTCCTTCTGGTGTGTTGTGTGTACGTATGTATGTGTGTGTATAATAGGTAACATTTATGCAATGCTTACTATGTACCTGGCTAATTATTTCCTCATTTAGTCCTCACAACAACCTGGAGAAATAGGTGCTACTATTTTCCTCATTTTACAGATGAAGAAACTGAGACAAACAAAGGTAAAGTAACTTGCCTAGTCACACAGCCAATAAATGCCCAAGACTGGATTTGAACTCAAGTCTTGCTGATTCAAGTCCGATGCTCTATCCATTGTGTACCTGGCTGTATATGTGTATGTATGTAAGTATGTATATAATATATATAGACTCATGGGCATATACATACATACATGTATGCATACCTATATGTAGTATGTACATACATATGTGTATGTATGCATGCATGCATATATATTCTATCAAATCATAGGCTCATTGGCTTAAAAACAAAAAGGACTTTAGATAACATGCAGTCCAACAGGCTCAATTTAGAAGCAAGGAAATTGAAGCCCAAAGAACTAAAAGGTCACATAGGATTAGAAGTGGCAGATCCCAAATTTGAACTACTGTTTCCTAACTCCAAATATCCATTTCAAAGAGACCTCATTTTCTATTTACCTCAGACACTTTTAATTTTCAGGAAAAGGTAAAAGGCTAAAACAAGCAAAAGAAGAAGCAATGGCTGAAATAGATCAGTATAGGATGCAGAAAGAAAAGGAATTTCGAGAAAAACAATCTTTGGTAAGTAAGAATGTCAATTAATGATTTATACAACATTTTAAGCAGAATCCCATGGGAGGCAGTATGACATGCTGAAAAGAACATTGAAGAGGATGAACGAAGACCAGGATTCTAGAGCTGGTTTTGATATTCAACTATCTGGGCAACCTGACTCTTAGTTTCAATTTCTTCATTGGTGGAATGAAGGGGCTGGAGATGACTACTCAAGCCAACCAATTCAACTAAATTCAACATTGATTTAAGTGCCTACTCTATAGAGAACACAGCCCATATTTATTCCAGCGGCAAAAGAAGGCATATGTGTAGATCAACTAGACTGGGACAGCAATGTGACATAGTGGACGTACAGCTGACCCTGGAATCAGGAAGACCTGAGTTCAAATTTGACCTCAAATGCTAACTATGTGACCTTGCATAAGTCACTTGACTTCTGTCTCCTTCAGTTTCCGTATCTGAAATGTGGATTATAACAGCACCTGCTTCCCAGGGTTGCTATGAGGCTCAGGTGAGATGACAGTTGTAAAGCGCTTAGCACAGTATCTGGTGTATATGGTTATGTAATAGTAGAAGTAGCAGCAACTACAGCAGCAGCAGCAGGAATTCTGCATACTAAGGGGATACAATGAAAGATGATCCACTAGATGTTTTGGGAAAGGGAATTTCCATACTGGAATTTCCCTACACCAATGAAACACCACTACATTTATATAATCATTCATTCCACCATTTGTTCTTCTTCCAAGTTTAAATCTGCATTCTCTCTAAGACCGAGTGGTTGGTAAAAGTGACAAGCCATCTACAGATGAGAGAATAACCTCTATAAATAGAATCTATTTATAACATAAGTTTCTTATATATTCTTGCTTATGTATAGATCAAAGAGCTCCCTTGGATGACAGGAAATATAGTAATGACAAAGCAGAAATATAGGTATAGTCTACCCTCTGTTGTCACTTGATTTCCCCCTTCCCCCAAAACCACTGATAAGCCAAAACAACACTAAAGGAAGCAGTCAGCTCCACAGGAATATACTATAAATATATCAACATAACGAAGGGGATTTTGTAACCAACAGTGTAATGGGGCTTGATTACAAAGTGCTAATGATGTCTGGGGAAACCATATTCTTAGGATCAAAAGTCTATATATGCAGTACCTAGTGTGAGGGTGTGGAAATGCCATCTGATATCTTCCTAGTCTTGCACTAAACTACCTTTGATTTAATTATATTTATTTATTTATATATTTTTAAATTTTTGTGTATACTGTTTCCACCATTATAATGTAAGCTCCTTATAGATAGGGATTGTTGCCTTAATTATATTTGCATCAGTAGGTACTAACACAGTACCTAGCAAAGAGTTGGTACTTAATAAATTCTAACTGATAGATGAGTTTCTTTTAGGTATGTGTTGTAGAAACCAAGAAAATACTTTCATTCTCCGATATCTTCTAGGAATTCACCTATGATTTTTGTTTTTGTGAACATTATTTTTGTGTAAAAGCAGGATCACAGAGGGTACTCATAGGCTGTAAAACCTCCTCCCAAGCCCTTCATGATATTAATATATTAATAGTAGCTGCCACTTAGATAGTGCCTATTATATACCAGACGCTATGCTAAGTGCGGCGTAATTTACTATCCCATTTGATCCTTAGAACAATCCTGGGAGATAGGTACTGTTACTATTCCCATTTTACAAAAGGGAAAATTAAGGCAAGGGGGTTGACCAACGTCACAAAGCTAGTAAGTGTCTGAGGCCAGACTTGAATTCAGATCTTCCTGACTCCTAGCCCAGAGCTCTGTGAATGATGGCACCACCTAGCTGTTTAAGGCACAGAAATGGTTAAAGGACTTGCTCAGGATCACACAACTAGTAAATGTCTAAGGATGAATTGGAACCCAAATCTTGCTGACTTGAAGTCCAGTGCTCTATCCACTACGCCACATTGTCTCTCCTTTTCTTTCTTTCATAAGAACTAAAAGATCAACTTTTACAAGAAAGAAGCTACTTATCAGAAATCACATGATTCTTTTTTATAAAAAGAATTATTATCTTTTAGTATATCAATAAAAATAAAACTGCAAAAAAGTGTGTAATGCATGTTGAATTTGGAGACCAAGGGCCTGGATTCAAGTTCTAAATCTGCCATTTACTATCTGTAAAGTTACTTGCTTATCTGGCAAGTTACTTTACTTTTCTGGGTCTGAGCTTCTCATCTCTCAAATGAGAGGGTTGAACTAGATGCCTATTAAAGTCTCTTACATATAAATCCATGCTCTATGATTGCCTCCTAGCTTCCTTGACTTCCTCCAAGTCTTAGCTAAATTTCCACCTTATACAAGAAGCCTTTCCCAGTCCTCCTTAATCTTAGTGCCTTCCCTCTGAGATTACTCCCAATTTTTCTTGACTAGATAAATATATAGTTAACACAGTGTGTGGCACATAGTAGATACTAAATGTTAATCAACTGATTGACTATGATTACTTGGAGAGGAAGATGGGGAGGGGAGGGAGGAGAGAGACAGAGATGGATAGATAGAAAATTAAATGCTGACTATGTACCAGGTAAGTATTTAGCACTGGATATACAAATAGAAGCAAATAAGACAATCTTTGCCTTCAGGGATTTTACATTCTCATAGGATGAGGAAAACACATGACGAGAAACCAGAATGCATGAGTGGGATGGAATTGGAGGGTGATATGCATCTGGAAATATTGATCAGAAGGTGATACAGAAGACTGGTTCCAGACAAGAAGATAAGAAAGCTCACTTATTGGAGCCCAACATGGTTCCCAGGGCAGAGTGAAAGGTTCAGGGCCAGGGGTGGGGGGTGGGGGCAGGGGGAGAGGAAGAGAGGAAGGGAACCTAGGGAAGGAAGAAAACACATGAGATTGTGGTGACTGGGAAATGCTTTCCAAACTAACAGACTTTCCTGTAATAACTCTTTTTTGAGAAACAGGACACAGAAAAGATCTATTTTTAATCAAGGAGTATTTATCAGGCAGAATCATGTGTCTTGGGAAATATCTCCTCCCTGACCAATTCCTGACCAATACAGTTATGATGAACCCATGAGACAAGAGTACCTGGGAACACAGTCTTCTCAATTATAACCACCTTTGGCTACTTTATTGGAAAAGAAAAAGAAAGAAGTTTTGTTGTCTTTTTCTCGGTATCAAAAATGAAACAAAACCCCCCAGCACCAAAGCCATCCTAACACTGCATGTAGTGGGACTGCGGGGATGCAGAATCTCTTGATATGCAATAGCTAAGAAGGTTCCTCCCTAGGAGTTGTATAAGATGTAAATCTAGTTCAGGAAATTAACCATCGGCATTGAACTTGAATAAAAACTCGTCATTTTCACAATTCAAGCCTAAGCCAATTTCACAGCTGGCTGATCAAACTGTGTTCATGGAGAAAGGCCAGAGTGCATGGAGGCTGCTCTGCTGAAGATTTATTATAAAAACTGTCTCAGCACTTCTACTCTTGGTGTGACCTCACAGTATTCGTTGTATTGTTATCCCAAGCAAGATTCCTCGTGATTAACCTAAGCCTAGGGTCAAGCAGGAAGAGCTGCCTAGAGTCTAAAGAAGAAAGAGTCTTTGAGGCAATCATATTGAGTTCTATGTGATGTTCCCAATATACGTACAAAGGCATTTATGGTTCCACATCCATCATAATCCATTCAACTTAACATTCTGTATGTAGCTTCTCTAAAGGATGTGATTATCTTTGTTGCAATAAACCATCTCAAAGTATTGTAAACAAAACTTTTTTAAAACAACAAAAATGGAATAGTGAGTGTAAACATCACTATCTAAAGGTTACTGAAATAACAATAGCTTATGTATAGAGAGATATAGTTAAATAGAGATGATAGATGACACAAAAACATATGCATATATATGTGTGCATTTATTCAGTTCAGTCTTTTTTCAGTCGTGTCCAACTCATCATGATTCCATTTGGGGTTTTCTTGGCAAAAAGTGATTTGTCAAGAAGATGAGTCTTCTTGACTCCAGGTCCAGCACTCTATCCGCTACATCACCTAGTTACCTAGCTGCCTTGTATATTTATACATAATACATACGCACATACCAGTATCTATATATATATATATATGTGTGTGTGTGTGTATAGGTATATGTATGTGTACCTAGAGAGACAGAGTGCTTTAAGGTTCACCGAAAGCTTTACATTTGTCATCTCATTTGATCTCCTTCATAACATCTTGAGGTAAGTGCTCTTATTATTAATCACATTTTTATATATGAGGAAACTGAGTCCAAGGAAGGTTAAATGAATTGGTGAGTAAACGTCTGGGATTTGAACTATCATCCCAATATACCACCTAGTTACTCCGTGAAATACCACAGGAGAGAGGGATAAGGCAGGAGTTCAAAATCCACCCAAGTCACTTTGTCAGAGGTGTAGTCAGCAATGTTTTCGCCTGGAAAGAAGGCTTCTTTCAGCTACAACCCCATGGGTTAGGAAGGATATCCTGGGAATTCCAAGGTTTCTACCCTGCTGAAAAATAAAAAGTGAACAGAATTTCACATCAGTGGCTGATGGGAAAAAGTGAGTAACCACCACTAACAGAGTTAGAAAGGAGATAAAGAAGCTATATATCTTTTCCCACCCCCAAACTCATCACTGGATGCCCCTACTCTAATTACATCTTTGCATTTTCTTTCAAAATGGTTCAATTTAAGTTATACTGAATTAGCTAGATTCCATTTTAGGGGAGAGAAAACTGATAACTCCACATGTTAATAAGGAACAGAAACCACAACTTTTCAGCTCAGCTGTTGTAAAATCTTCCATTTGCCCCCAAAAGAATAACAACCAAGCACACTCTTTGCAAGCATCCTGAGGGTTATTGTCCCTGAAGCTGTAACCTTTAGCCATGCAACAAAGCATATAAAATAGCTTCCTGACGACAGTTCTCTGTCAAGTAGACATTTCTAATTATTGAATTTTATGAATTTCAATATGATGGATCTGATAGCTTTGAAAATTCAGGGAATACCCCCAAATTATTTTTCAAATGTGTCTGGGGCTTGGTCAAATCCCAAACACTTTGATAAGTCATCTCTCCCATATTTTTAAAACCTTATGAGAAACAAAGAAAACATAATCCATATGGTTCTGATTCATTTATATTTAACTCATCAAAATGTTATTTTGAATAAGCTATTGGATATCTAAGGACCTATAATATCCTTTCAAAGCTGTTTTCCTTTGAACTGGGAAGTCAACTTTAGCCTGAACTATAAACAGAACAGGAGTAGAACCTGGATAAACTCAAGCTCATTTGATTTCAAGTTTAGGACTCAGGAAGACCAAATGGGCACTGAAGTTCACTAGACTTTCACAGCCCTCCAGAAGAAGCTTACAATGGTTTACTGTCCTAAGTACCTTGTATTCCTTTCCGAAATGCCCATAGAAAGCTAAGTAAAAGAAAAGAAAGAAAGGGTGTATACACAAAAATCAAACTGAAATATGAAACTGACCTTCCTAAACAGATAAAATAGGACTCAGTGGTTGACTTTACAGAAGAATGTCTAATTTTACAAAATGCAAAATTCCTTTATATCAGAAGTTCTTGACATTTGAACCCTTTGTGTAGTTTGATGAATCCTATGGACCACTTCTCAGAATAATGTTTGCTACCTTCATTAATAACTGAAGAAAAATGTCAAATTTCAGTTAGAGGTTAGTAAAATAGAAATGCAATTTGTTTCCCATCGAAGATCATGGATCCTTAAAGTCTTAACAGCTGCTTTAAATGGTGAGCTCCCACACACTGTGTTTTAGTTTTAATTTACAGATTATTAACTTTTTGCCAGAGATTCTAGGATTATTAAACAGTAAATTCAGCATTGGGGAACTTTGAGAATAGAAATAAGAATTAAAATATCTTTAAAATGATGATGTAAGTCATCCCACCCTATCATTTATTCACATCATTGTCAAGCAGTCCTCTTACTACCTGTGCTGTAATTAAAAAAAAAAGTTAAACTTAGATTCACACAACATTGTTAGTTTTTAAAGAAAGTGGATATGAAGTTCAATGACTTGTGTTTTAATCTTGGCCCTACACCTTACCCTCTGTGTGACCTTTAAATAGGCCATCTCATTTCTCTGAGCCTCAGTTTCCTCATCTGTAAAATAAGGAATTAGACTCAATGTTGTTCTAGTTCTAAATCTATGGTTCCCCCTATGATCAAGGTTTAAATCTTGCCTCAGATATTTGGTAGCTTTTTGATTATGGAAAAGTCTCTTAATTGTACAGAGCATCATCAGTTTCCTTCCCCTAAAAACGGGGGATAATAGATGTTCTACCTATCTCATGGGGTTTTCATGAAGAATGTGATTTTGCAAACCTTAAAGTACTAGAGAACTCTGAGTTTTAATTATTATAATGCATAGGTCTGAGCATGTAATTTCTCTGCTCAAAAATCTTTGAAACTCCTCATCTTTTATCAGATAAGATGCAAACTCCTTAGCCTATCACTCAAGCTCAGTGCTAAGACTTCCAACTTTATCTGACAATTCTCCTCAGTGTACATTTGGTGCTCCAGGCAAATTGTTTCACCAGTCTTGTCTTACCCCTTCAAACTTACATGCCTTGAAACATGCTAAATTCGATGACTGCAATAGAATGCATCCCCTCCCCATGTACCCTGTCTGCCCATATCCCATTCTTCCTCATTTCCTTGCTCAGGTACCATAGTGAGCCTTCTCTCTTCCCCCAGGTAGAAAAAACTTCTCCCTCCTTGGATCTCTCAGGCATCTCAAGTTTGATCTCCCCATGCACATTATCTGTTCCTAACTTTTATTATAAGTTATCTGTGTATATGAATCACAAACATACCCTCCTCCCCACTGGGATGCAGCAGTTAAGTGATGCAGTTCATACAGTACTACTAGGTCTGGAATCTGGAATACCTGAGTGAAAATCCAGCCTAGATATTTACCAAAGTAAGTAATAAGATGCCCAATCAAATCATTCCTTGAAAGGCCTTAGAGTAGCATGAAAAAGCCTTTGAAGTAGAATGACTTAGAAGAATTGTTTAGGTAGAAAAAAATTGACCACGCCCTGGATATCTCCCACAAATAACCAAGGTTGTTGAGACGGGATTATTCCAGATACTGAAGTGAGTTAGCATTTTAGCTGAAGCCTTTGGAAAGAAGCCAAACCCAGGGAAGGAGGGACCCTAATCTTAGTTTTGGTGAGCTCTTCTTAGCTTGATTGACCCTCCTGATTTATCCAGAAGAGAATCCTGTTAAGCTGAGAATAGTCTTGTGGGTTTTGGAATTCCCTTCAATGGCCTAATCAACTGCATCCACTGATTGCAGTGTCTTAATTGGGAGCTAAGGGCACAAGGAAACGTTCACACGTTCAAGTAGAACTTCTTAACTGGGCATCCCACAAATGGGAGGAAAAAAACTTCCAACGACCAGGACCTATGAGTTACCTCTTTGCCACATGTTATCTCTAAGCTTGAGCCCACTGTTCTCTGGACTCTCCATATACTTACGTTATAGACTTGGGGAGGAGGATTTTTTTGCCTCAGCTGTTCTTAATGTTACATGACTAAATGAATGCCAACAAATAATCTTGGGGGAAAGCACATCAGTGGAGACTTGAGTCAATGACATAAAAGAAACTAATGAACCTTCAGGAGTACTCCCCCAAAAACCCTAAAAGGAAGATATTGCCTTGCTTTGGGACCCAAGACTCTTTGCTACAGTGGCAATTGGTATAAGGCTCTTCAGCTATATGGGCTATGGGTGCAAGGGGCATTAATGGAGATTACCACTCCACCACACTTTGGAAGCTGGTTTCATGAGTTGCTGTGGGAAAGCGGGATGGGCATTTATGACCTGGGCATTAAAAAATCCATCTGGTGAAGTTTAAGTGACTCAGTGCAATATCTGAATCAGCCACCAGGTGGCATTCAAAGCCCAAGTTGTTCCTTTACATAGCCTGACCGAGTCAGGTTGCCTTTCTCTGTCAATAGCTGAAAACAGTTTTTCCTTTTCTGCACATGGAGGCTTCCTGAGTTCACATCTAAAAGATAATTAATATTAATTAATATTTATTTAATTTAAAAATAGTAATGCTATCATTATCTCAGTTCATCCCTATCTCTTAGTATATCTGACCTTGGCTAATCTGATTCTCGGACTATCACGGGGGTGATGTTGAGAACTCTTCTGACTTGGCAGGGCTTGCCAGAACTTTGCTTTTTTTGACATTGCCCTTGAGAACTTAGAGTCACCTCAGAATAGGACTTTAGATGCTTTACTCAGTGGGTGTCTCATATAAGTGTTTTGAGTTGTATTAAATTTCTCTAAGGGTCATTTCAAAATTTTCTGAAACATTTATAGTAAAAAAAATAGAAAGTCTGACAAGCTGGGTACATAACAGTAAATGACTCTCGGTTCAATGAGTTTCTTTCTTTTTGCCTTTGCAGATCATGGGTTCCCAAAGCAACCTCTCAGTTGAAATAGATGAACAGACAATAGGAAAGATTCAGAACCTCACTGGTAACTACAAGGAGAGCTTGGAAAATGTGATGAAGCAACTTCTGAGCATGGTTTGTGACTTGAAACCTGAAATCCATAAGAACTACAGAGTCACCGATTAAACAATGTTCAGATTCATCAATAAACAGCACATGTATGTTGTCTGGTGGCTTTGACTCTAGCATTTGTATCATAGGGGGCTGTGATTATGACATTCAAATCATATGGGCACTGGCAGATTTTAGAATGACATAATTTACTCACAGGCACTGAATGAAAGGGAGCTTATTGCTTTTCCTCCACAGTAGTAAAGACCCTGTCATTTAAAAACGGCCAAGTCAGCCAGGCGGAGTCACTTATCATTCCACACTTTACATAAGAAGACCAGACTGACAACTGTTTAGTGGGTTTTGGATTTCTTTTCTCCCTTCAGAAAAAAAATGTGCTGTTTTTTGAGAGTGCTGGATTAAATCAGTCTCCCTCTGTAATGGGTTTAACATATTACAATCTAAAACTGAAATACATTATTTTATTTCTTATTACAGCAGGTTCCTTTGTGGAGATGGAATGAGTTAACTTGGATGAGAGTCAGACTAATAACTGCTAAAACTCAAAAGTATATACAAAAAATAGTTTATGACTGCCCTTTCAACTTATACATACAGAGGGAGTCAGAGAGAGACAGACAGACAAAAGAGATCAACACAGAGAGGCATCCCTCAGTCATATAGAACTCATCCTGCCACTGTCTTCAATTCCTCAACTAACATTTTTTCCCATTCTTAACTGCAGTTTTAAGCAAAAGAGATAAATAAGAAAAATAATATTAGGGAACAGAGTGAGTTTCTTTTTGTTACTTTAATTTGTTTGTTCAGTTTTGTTTCGAAGAAAAAAATAAATGGCTCCCAAGGGATGTCTTGAGGTCAGTAAACATTCTACCCAGTCTACAATGCCAAAAATGAAGAACTGGTGCTCAGAATGCAAACCTGTAGATGCCAGAACATTCTTGATTACCAAAGAGTGAATACGAACCTTTTTAACATGTGCAGGGCCAGAAGAATTAGTAATGTTTACCTCTTCCTTTAAAAAATTCAGATAATGAATTTTAAAATACAAATATAAAAGACATTTGGATTAAGTATCTTTTTGGATCAACTGCCTATTAGAAGAGAAAACCAGAGTGATCTGCATTTTCTTAAAAAGATGCAGATATAGCTTCTAAAAGAAGAATGAAGGATCCAGTGAAAACAGTAGTGACTCTGAAGGCATAAGACCTGACATCAAAGCTTGCCACTGTTACTTATTAGTTCTGTCAGCTTGGGAGTATCACTTAAACTCCTTGGGCCTCAATTTCCTCATCTGTAAAATATGGGAATTGAATTAGATGATCTCTGAGGTTTTCTTTTTATCTATGATTTTATGAGATCTATAGCATCTTAGTGGAAGTGTCAGACAAATAGAAGTATTTGTAAGTAATATTCCGGCAAGATAAGTTTTTAAACAATTTTATTTCTATATTTGTACTCCTGCATCACATAGTAGGCACTTTGTGGGGAGGGGTGATTAAAGTTGCATTGTGTCATTTGCTTGGCTGCTTTGATGTCAACAAACGTTTTTAAAATGCCTACTGTGTGTCAGGCACTGTATTAAGTGCTGAGGATAGAAAGAAAGAAAAAGGTCTCTGTGCTCAAGAGGCTCACAATTGAATAGGGAAGACAATATAAAAACAATTATGTACAAACAAGATGTACACAGATTGAACAGGAAATAATCACGGAGGGAAAGGCCTAAGTTTAACAAGGATCAGGATATATTTCTTGCAGAAGATGGAAGTCTAGCTGATACTTCAAGGAAACCAGAGAATGTAGGAGTCAGAGATATGGATGAAGAAAATCCCAGGAATGGGCAACAGCTAGAAATCTCCTGTCTGCTTTTTTGTGTTTTGTGCGTGTGTGTGTGTGCGTTCGTCTTTCATTGATGAAGAAAACCATACGATCAGAGAAATAACGACATGACTTCCACTTGACTTTGTTTTGAGTGAGGGAGGCCTGTGCAGGTCACCAGTCTCACTTCTCCTCCAGAGCCATCTGAATCCAGTGACTAGATATTCATCAGAATGACTGGAAATGATCCAGGATGAGGCAACTGGAGATAAGTGACTTGCCCAAGACCACACAGCTAGTGAATGTCAAGTGTCTGAAGTGAGATTTAAACTCAGGTCCTCCTGACTCCTGTGCTAGTACTCTATCCACTACACCACCTAGCTGCCCCCTCCGCATTATGAACCAAATGACTTGTGTAAGCAGCATTCATAGGCAAGCCCTCCACAGATACATGTTGGGAGTGAGAAAACTTAAATCTGTTCTGCAGGTTTGTCTCTCCTCCACATAATTGGACTGGAATGGGAGAAACAGGTTCATAATTAATATTTCAATAGTGTATTCTCACTGATGGAGGTGTTCCAGTGGCAGAGATGACAAACTAACCACACCTCATCTTGTCCCTACTCATCCATTCCCCACCATAAATTCTCCACAGGCCTCCATCCTAAGTGTTAAGGCTTTCTTCTAGATGTCTTATGGGTATCATTGTAACATGTGGTCTGTGAATCTGTTACCCTTGCTTTTACAACATGACCCACCCACATCTTTTTCCAGTTATGCATCACCTTGATAAGTTTTGGCTATTTTATGCACATAATTCACCGTTGGACATATGCTTCATCTCTCCATTGCTCTTTAGATGACCCACCATTCCAATTTCTCTGAGCCTGAGGTATTCTGTGATTCATAGCATGTAGCAAAATTATTTGAGCACTGGTTAGAACATGAAATTTTCCTGCTTGACGCCCAGTTTCACCCTATTTTTTTTTCCCTAAGATCAATTACAAACTCCTGTTGGACATTTTAAGCTCTTCACAATCTGGTTCCAGTCAATCTTTCCAGGCTTATAGTATGAATTATCCTCATTCTTACACTGTAGTCCAGCTAAACTGGTGTTCTTTCCCTTATACAAATTTAACCTTTCATGTCTCATCTCCATATCTTCCCACAGGCTGTGCCTCTTACCTGAAATCACTCCCTCCTTTCCTCATTATTAGAATCCCTAATTTCTTCAAAACTCAGTGTAAATATTACCTCCTACATGAACATCTTTTCTGATCCTCCCAGCCACCAGTGTCGTCCCAAACCCCCAGTTCCAAATTACCATGCATTTCCTTTGTCTACATGTCATACGCACTTATGTGTGCACATGTTGTTTTGTAAAGACAATGTGAATTCTTGGAATATGGAGACCAACTTTTTCCATCTTTGTATTCCCAGTATTTAACACAAAGCCTAGTACATAGAGCATTTGATAAATGCTTTTTTGATAGATTAATTGATAAATAACATCTAAAACCATATTAAAAGACAATAACAAGGGACACTTTTAAAAGTCTTACTAATTAGAAAATCAGTGTTAAAATCAAAAACCTTTAATTTGGCCCTAAGGATTCAGAAAAAGTCTTATGTTTATCCTTTTTAAATTTTATCTGCTATTTGGACAAACGTTCTAGTCTTTCAAAACTTTTCTGCACCTTAGCTCTGTCATCTAGTTTGTTAACTATCCCTCCCAGATTTATGTCTCTTACGAATCTTATAAGTATGGCTTACTATAAATATATACATATATATACATGTATGTGTGTGTATGTATGTATTTGTGTGTATGTGTGTATTTATGTATGTATATACATCTATATATATATAGATATATATATCCTCAAATTAGTAAAATGTAAAACATAAGGCTAAGCACATATCTCTACTGGAATTCCACTGGAATTCCTCCTTCCTTGAATCATTAATAAACACTTTTAGAGTTCAGTCATTCTATCAACATATTGCAGTGTACAAATTGCTGAGTCGGAGTTAGAAATACCTGGGTTCAAATCCTGCCTTAGACACTTACTGTGTGACCCTGAAAAAGGTACTTAACCTACCTTGGCTTCAGTTTCCTCAACTGTAAAAAGAATGGGGCTTTCATAAAGACTGGAAGGTTGGTGTCAAGATATTTGTTGAGAAGTTCAAGGGTTTTTTTTCTGTTCTAAACCACAGCATCTGGGACATAGCATAATGTTTGTCCACAACAACTTTAAGATTTTATAAGGCAAAATTTTATAACTGTTTAGATTTTATAAACCAAAATGCCATAAAAGCTTTTAAAAGAACCACAGTCCTCCTAAGGTCAGGGATCTTCTAAAAGGCAGTTGACAAAGAACTTTATGGTGAATAATTCATTTGAATTTGAAAAATAGTAGATTGAGCCTAACAAATACAAGAGTTGGGATGATGAAAAAGAGTAGGGGGTCAAACAAAGACATCAAGTTAACTTTATAATGAGCATACTGAAGAAGAGCCAAGAACTAGAGAAAATTCAAGTTATTCATGAAGTCAAAACATACACCTGATCCAGACACCAAGTGCAGGCAAAGGAAAACATTGGAAGAGGAAATGATGTTTAGTTACAAGAGATTGTCAACTTGTAAGGTTCTTCTTAGATCTTAAAATGTTCCACAACCATTACTATGTATCTCTCTCAAAAATATCTGGTAGAGTGGAAATTCTACTCCATTACTGGTTTTTCACATCAGTTCAACCAAACAAGCACTAGTGAAAAATACATCTATTCCCCAATGTTAGCTGTAAACCATCAAATGTTATGGATATTAGATTGTGCATTTCAAGGTTAAAGCTTCTCTAATAAATGCTATTTTGTAAGTGATGAAAGTGCTACTTGTAATTGCAGAAGTGCATAGCAAGACAAATGCTGTGTCATTCGGATAATGGCTTCAGGCATTTATCTAATACAATAATGGCCTTGGGTTTTCAGGTCATTGATACAAAAAATAAAGTATTTCTTTTGCATACTCCCTCTTTATTGTTATGGGAATGGAATACAATTGTGTGTTTACTGAATTGCCAGTTTGTACAGTAATTGGTTATGAATTATGTTCTGTACTTAATGTGGGTTAAAGTTTTCTTGTTTTTGCTTTTATATTCTTTGGTAGAATAGTTGATGATAGAATATTTCATCTTATATGAAACAAAAAAAAAATAAAAGGACTGAACTGAATAGTCTCTAAAATCCCTTCCGGACTAAAGCTATGAGTCCAAATAGTTGCACTAACTCATGTGTCTCTCTCTTTGTAAAAGAAGATTATAATGGATTTTATCCAATGCTTTGCTATAATCCAGGTAAAATGTATCTGCAGCATTCTTCTGAACTATCGTTTTAGTAACATTGTCAAAAAAGAAAGTAAGGTTAATGTAACCTAACTTGTTCTTGGAGAGGACATACAAGTTCTTTGTGATCATCACAGCCTCCCTTTCAATATTTTCCTTTGTCAAATTGCCTGGAATAAAGTCAAGCTTATTGTTCTCTTTATAGATTTAGTTCTACATTCTCCTTTGAAAATCAAATACCATTTACCCTTCTTCAGTCTTGTAGCAATGTTCCAAATATCCAACATCTTTCAAAGATCACTTATAATATAATGGCTCAATTCTTTTAGTAAGGAGAACTCACCAAAGTCAACTTAGCTCTCTTATAATTGCCCACCTCATCTCAGGTTTCAGCTCCTCATTAGCCATATTTTACCTGTCTTTTCCAATCCAAAGATCATTCTCCTCAGCTAAAAATATAAGAGCAAAATAGCTATTGAGTAACTCTATCTTTCCTCTGTCGTCTGGTCATTGTCCCATCCACTCCAAGTCACAATACTGTGCCTTCTCTAAGTCTATGCTGGAGACCCTCAGAATCGACATTGAACCATTAATGAATATTCTTTGGGTCCAGTCATTCAACCACTTCTGAATGCAACTAGTTATACTAATCATCATCATCACCTTTCCACAAGATTAGAATAAAAGATTTGTTTTCATATTTTGCATGGGTTTTTAAAAAAAAAATCTAAATTGATTGGTGGTTTCCCTGTGCATCAGTCATTTTATTGCAACCTCAGCATGTAGCATAATGCTTGGAACTAAGCAAATGTCCTATCTACCTGCCTACTTGCCTATTTGTCTGTCTATAACTTTGTCAATACACTTCTCATCTTGGGCCCTCCATTCTATCAGTAGAAATGATAGAAACACCATTGATTCCCCTGAGGTGTTCAGCTTCTTGTCATAACCTTAGAATTCCTAACAATGCTTTCTAGCTTCCTTCTGACAGTATTTTTATAGTGAGTAATGGACACCAAGTTTGATAGGGCTTGAGAGACTCTTACATCCCAGACACATATACCAAGAAATAATGTACCTCTCTATTGTTTGTGTCAGGCTGACCATTGGCTGTCTCAACAAGAAATTTCAAATCCCCACTCTTTATCTCTTCTTCTAGTCAGTCTTAGCTGCCTTCTCTTTGTCTGAAATGTCCTTTTTCCTTAAAGCATGAAAATATTTTCCTTTTAAAAAGATCTAGCTCTACCCTCTTTGGGAAGAGTCTTTAATCTACTGCACATCCCCAAAGGCTCAGTGATCCTTCTTTCCCCTTCCTCTCTATTTCCCATCCATCTACTCTCTAACTTACTCAAATACATTCAAGTTCTGCTCTGCCTCTGAAATATTGCTTCTTTCTTTTCTTTGAAAGACTTTTCCCATTATTTTGAGACATACTTTATTCTTCTTGATAACTTAAAGAACAGAGAAAAATTCCTCCAGACCTTAGACTCCCCTATCATAGGGAACAACTCAGAATTTGTTCCTACCTAGGTGATATGTGACACTAGCAGAAACATAGCATGCTGATTTCAGGCTGCTCTGAAATTCACCTTTCCCCCCAGAACTGCTGGAAGTGAGTTCTTGTGTTCTCTGTCCTTTTTTTTTTTTTTTGGTAGCTCTTATGGTTAACTCGTATGTCTAACTGCCATTTGTGTTTGCTTACCTGTAAACTCTTAAGGGGTGAGATTTGGGGTAGGGGGAAGAGTTCTCAATTTTAAGTTAACTTCTATAATAGCTTTCTGACTGTTTTTGATTCTTACCTTTTCTCAGAATAGTTGTATAGTTTCTTTCATCCATCTTTAGCCTATAATTAGAAGATTTCTACAAAAATCCTGAGAGACAGAAGTACCCCCCCACAATTGTCTGAGGAGTCTTAGACAGAAATCCAGCTACTAATAACTTCTCACTTTCTTTTCTGTCTTTCTGCCAATCAGAGCTTAAAGGCTTTCTTCTTCCATCATTCCTCTTCACTGTCTCACCATGTTTCATGTCCATCTTAGCTATGAACTAGAGAATGAAATTCCATTTGGCACTGTCTATATAGGTAGTCATTCAGTTCCTCAATTCTTTCCCTTCCAAAGTTCCTATATTCACTTAGAAGATGGAATGAAAATCCCACCTGTGTCCTCTCCCTCATACTAAAAACTCTATTAGTTTCTTATCTAGAATTCTACAATTTCTACAGGAACTTTTCATTTTTTTCTGCCCTCCTTCCCTGCCCCCTACAAAATATTTGGAAGCACATGAGTCAATAGAAATAGGGATTGATCAGCAAGTTTCAAAGCTCTCTGCCACATCTTGCATGCATACCTCAATATGGAAAGCATCATAGAAAAATCATACTTTCAAAAGTTTTCGTGGGGAAAGAATTCTGCTATGAATTCTAGTTTCATTTCTATCTTTTTACCAGTTGTGTAATAGGACAAGTTAGTTTAACCTCTTTTGATCCCAATTCCTTCATTTGTAAAGTGAGAGAATTTGTTATTGTTTCTGAGTCATTTCAGTCATGTCCAACGCTTCATGAACCTTTTTGGAGTTTTCCTGGCAAAGATACTAGAGTGGTTTGCCATTTCCTTCTCTAGCTCATTTTATAGATGAGGAAATGGAGGTCAACAAAGTTAAACAACTTATCCAGGGGTGCATACCTAGTAACTATCTGAAGCCACAGTTGAACCCAGGTCACCCTAACTAAACCCAATACTCTAGCCACTGCAGCACCTTAGGGTAGATAGTAATGAAGGAAATGAGAGATTCAAATGAAGGACTCTAGGATCACAACTTCTAAAGAACCTTAGACATCACCTAGTTTCTCATTTTACAAAGCAAGAAGATCAGGTCCAGAAGGTTAAGTGACTTATCCACAATCACATGTAGTCAGTAGCAGAGTCAAGATTTAAACCTAGTCTTCAGATTCCAAATCCAATGATCTTGCTACCACCAACTGTATAGTACTATGTAGATTAAACTACAATTGGTGAGATTGAACCCATAATTCCTGGCTTAAAATGCTAGTGACTTCAATTAAGGCAACAAGATACATTCAGCAATTTACATTGTCTCCTACTTCAATGAAGAGATGGGGGCTTTCTGATAAAAACTCTCTTAGCTCTTCCCTCCTCACTTTTTCCCCCTCATAATTCAGGAACAATTCCTTTCTTATAGAGAAGAAAAAGTATTCATAATTTTCATTAAAGTTAATCCATTTACCAGCACTCTCAGTCGCATCCCTTTTCACCTGTTGTAGGCAATCCAATAGTTATTCCTTCTCTGTTGTGCCCTTTCAATTTCTCCTTTCCCAGTGATTCCTTCCCATCTAACTGCAAAAATGATCCTCTATCCCAAATCCTAGGAAAGATTTCCTTTGACACTTCTATCCTGACAACAGGATGTCATGGAGGAGCCCCCAAGTATCAAGTCATACAAGTCAAGTGCCTGTTAAACTCAAATTGCATAGGGCATGCTTCCTCTTCCGGAAATACATTAATATTAAAATGCATTAGAATGGCTTAGTATAAAAGTGCTAGACTTGGAGAGAAAGAAGATTCTGGGATTAAGTCTCAATTGCGCCATATTATTTGTTGTAACTACCCTCATTGGACAAATAACTTCATCCCTAGGAACCGCACTTTCCTCATTTGTGAAAAGAAGACAATAATTTTTGCACTGCCTACATCATAGGACTGTATAAGAATCAAGAGATACTACATAAATAACAGCTTATTATTATTGACAATAACAAATAGTTTACAACATGGTGTAGCAGAGGACTTGACTTAGAATCAGGAAGACCTGTGTTAGTCCTGCCTTAGACACTTAGTAGCTGCATGACTTTAGTCAAGTCACTTAATTTCTCTTAACCTCAAGCACATTATCTGTAAAATGGAAATAATGGTTAACACTTACTTTACAAGATTGTTGGGAGAATAAAAGATAATGTATATAAAGTGTCTTGAAAAAAATTAATGGACCTATATAAATATTAACACTTGTATTGATCTAGAGTGTGTTGTATACCCTTAGTAAAATGCAATCGCCTTAAAGCCAATGGCTATTTCTCATTTTGTTTTCATATGGGCAGAGATTAGCAATGTCCTTTGCCTATGTCAGGTACATGTTAGACGCTTGTTGGATTGGATAATCCATGTGCTCCCACACATGGGAACTGCTGTTGTTACCAGCATTCTTTATCACAAGAGAGAATTATAGTATATAAATAAGTATATTCTAATGGGTATAGCCCAAGAGGAGAAATTACATTTCATTCAAACTCATGAGAATTTCAGGCAGGCCAAAAAAAGAAAGAAAGAAAAAGCATGGGAATAAATATGATAAAAGAAATAAGAAGTAAGAGACAGTTGGACAGAGACAGACACAAAAAAAGAGGGACACGAAGAGGGATACAAAGATAGAAAGACAGAGAAAGAGAGAGAAACAGAGACAGAGAAACAGATGGAGAGAGATATACAAAGAGAAAGAAGGAAAGAGAGAGGGACAAAGAAAGATAAAAAGAGATACAGAGAATGACAGAGAGATGGAAAGAAAGAGAGTAGGGAAGGGGGAGAGCACAGTTAGGAAATGAGAATGAACCTGACTCTAGCTGAGCTACAAAGCTCATGATGACAGAATTTACTTTGAATCTGGTGGGCCTGACAATGTGTGAAATGATTTTGTACAGCTAGGTCCTGTTACAATTTCCCTAATTTGAGCCCAGCCCTACAAAGAGTGGTGCAAGTAACCATGGAAGCTAGGCCTATGACACAGGCCTCTTGCCATACATAGGGTATAAAACCCCCAAACTGGGCTTGCCTTAATGCCCACACCCCCACATACACAGACACACAGAAGTATCAACCTTTAAATCAGGTAGGATATTACATAAAGAACACAGAGTCTCAATGGTTGGAGCTCAATGAGGCTTCTCTATAGGACAAAAGGGACATGAGCAAGATAGAGGACAAAGAAAGGTTTAACCTCCAAAGAGAAAACTTTTTTTTTTAAAGCAAGAAACTAAAAAAAAAGTTCTTATATAAAACATCAAATCAGCTTTTAAACATATGTATTGAATGTCTAATAAAAGATAATCAAAGAATAGGATAAATAGTACAAATGTTCTATGATCTAGTTTTTTCATTCTTGCTAAAAGGATAGATTTCAGTCAATTACAGCAGTGGAAACCAAATGAGATTCATCTTTGTACCTTTCAAAGGAAGAACTCTTGACATTTTAGAAAATTAAGACATCTCCCCTTCCTGGTCCTTTCCTTTTTGAGAATGACTCATAGGCACTGATAGACATAGTTCTAGCTTCATGTCACAAAATAAGATGATGGCTTTATCCTCTGCATACCAAACTAACCCTCAGACTAGAACATTTCAACCCATGACAGTTCATTAAGGCTCTGGTGCATTGGAAGGAGTGGAAATAGAGTAAGAACAGATAGGGGATGACTAATCTGTGAATAACAGAGTACTAAGTGCTTAGGGAAGATACTGGTTTTTTGCCAGATAGGCATATACAACAACACCCTACCTCTGTTGGATCTAAGTGAGCTAAGCCACTTACCTTCTCCCTCTAAGGGAACCTCTAATTCTGGACTTACATGGAAAGCCCCATTCAGTCCTAGAGGAACTTGACCCCTAAAGAGAAGGATCAGTCTTTTTACATCTCATAATCTTTGACTCTTTATTTGCATCTTTCTCGCTTCCCCAAACCTTGGAGAGAATCACTTAAGGCTTAGGTTTGGCTCATGTCTAGCCCCCAAAAGTAACAAAAAAGTAGACAATATATAAGATAAATTAAGTATAGGACAGCTGTTTCTTTTCTGCTGCAAAAGAAATGCATACAAAGACAGAAGATTCACAAGTGCACATTGATAAAGATTTAGCTGTGCAGCAATAACTCATAATTAATACGGTTTCCTAGAAGGCAGATTCTTAAAACATCAAAACTTGAAACATTTTGGTTGATTGATGGACATTTCATCTTTGACTCATGGTTGCATTGTCAGAATAAGTCCCTCAAGGTAAACATGTACTGATAATTTAGGCAGAAATTGGGCTCCCTCTCTTAACAGTGGCCATCTTCTCCATAAAACACCATAATAGTTTCAAGGGATTTCTCCTAAAATGCAACCAGCACTTACTGAAGAGGCCAGGAATTCTCACATTCCAGAAGTAGATACTCCTCAAAAGTCTCTCTCTCCCAATTGATTTCTGGTCATCTATCATCCAAGAAAGAAACACAAAGCAGGGAGGTAGCAGAGGCCATTTTCCTAGGTTAAAACTTGCCAAGGTATCCAAAGCTATCATAACTGCTTTGGGAGGGAAGAGTAGCCCTCCCTTAGCCTTTGCAGGAAGTTCAAGAGAAAGAGAGTCACATACCACATATTCCATAGAAAGAAGGAAAGAGAGAAACAGAAGTTGGAGTCATTTCTTTGAATATCACAGAGTGGGTGACTCTTCCTCTCATTTGATGAAGTCCAAATCCCCTGCTGCCATCATAGGGGTCAATGGATTGTTGTTCAATCCCAAAGAACCAATTCCTTTGTCATTGAACCCCATGTGAAGCCTGCCAAGAGTGACATATTACCGCAGAACAAGGAGAAGGGATTAAGTTGATGATGCCCATTGCCATATATGAGGTTAGAAAGAAGCATGTGACTGTCAAATTGAGCAATATTGGTCAAGAGGCTATAAGAATTGAGAGAAAATAGTGTGGAAGAAACTAGGCATAGACCAATGCCTGATACCATATACCAGAATAAGTCCAAATGGCACACAATCTAGGTATAAAGGCTAATACTGTAAACAAATTAGGGGAGCAAAGAATAGTTTATTTGTCAGATTTGTGGAGAATGAAGGAATCTATGACCAAACAATATAGAAAACATTATGAAATACAAAATGGATAATTTTGATTACACTAAATTGAAAACTATTTGCACAAAGTCAATGCAAACAATATTGAGAAGCAGAAAGGTGGGAAAGAATTTTTCCAACTAGTGTCTGATAAAGGCCTCATGTCTAAAGTATATAGAGAACTGAGTCAAATTTATAATACAAGCCATTTCCCAATTGACGAACGATTAAAGGATATAAACAGGTAGTTTTCAGAGGAAGAAATTAAACCTATCTACAGTCATATCAAAAAATGCTCAAAATCACTATTGATTAGAGAGGTTCAAATCAAAACAACTTGGAGGTACCATATCACACGTATCAGACAGACTAACAAAACAAAACAGGAAAATGATAAATTTTGGAGAATATGGAGGAGAGTTGGAACACTAATTCATTGTTAGTGGAGCTGTGAGCTGATCCAAACATTCTGGAGAACAGTTTGGAACTATGTCCAAAGGCCAATAAAAATGTGCATACCCTTTGACCCAGCAATACTGCTTCTAGGGCTGTATCCAAAGAGATCACAAAAATGGGAAAAGGACCCACATGTACAAAAATCTTTATAGCAGCTCTCTTTGTGGTGGCCAAGAACTGCACATCAAAGGGATGCCCATCAGCTGGGGAATGGCTGAACAAGTTACAATATATGAATGTAATGGAATACACTGCTGTGCTATAAGACATGATGAACAGAAAAACCTGGAAAGACATATACAAACACTGATGCAGAGTGAAGTGAGCAGAACCAGGAGAACATTTTGCACAGTAAGAGCCAGTGTGAGAGGACTGATTTTGATAGACCTAGCTTTTCTCAGCAATGCAAGGACCTAAAATATTTCCAAAGGACTCATGATGCAAAATGCCATCCACATCCAGAGAGAGAACTATGGAGCTGGAATGCAGAATGAAGCAAACTATTTTCTCCTTTGTTATATTTTGTTTGTTTTTCTCATGGTTTTTCCCATTCATTACAATTCTGTGCAACATGACTAATGTGAAAAGTGTTTAATAGGAATATATGTGTAGAGTCCATATAAGATTGTATGCCATCTTGGGGACAGAGGGAGAAAATTTAAAACTTACGGAAGTGAATGTTGAAAACTGGAAACAAATAAATTAATAAATTTGGAATAAAAAAGTAGCATTGAGAGGAAGAGATCACTGTGAGCTGGGTCGTTCGGGGTGACCTTTATCTTAGCTTAAACTGATTCTTATTCTCAGAGAAGAGCAGTTCCAGAAAGCACTGGATTTAGATTAAGAAGACCCGGAGTTCAAATTCTAGCTCTAGGAAACTAAGTGGCATTTTCAAATCCCACCTCAGATAGTTAGTTACTAGCTGTATGACCTTAGGCAAGAGACTTAAACTCTATTTGCCTCTGTTTCCTCAACTATAAAATGAGGAAAACAACAGCACCTACACCTCTCCCCCAACCCTTTTGGGTGGTTGTTAGCACCAAGTGAGATATTTGTAAAATGCTCAGCGTAGTATCTGGCACAAAGTAAGGGCTATATAAATGCTAGCTATTCTTATTATTTTACTACTATTACTGGGGCTGTTAGATAGTACAGAGGATAAATTGCAGAGCCGGGAGTCAGGAAGACGTGTTTTCCTGAGTTCAAATCTAGTCTCAGATACCTCCTGGGCAAGTCACTTAACCCTCTTTGCCTTAGTTTTCTCATCTGTAAAAAAATATGGAGAAGGAAATGGCAAACCATGCCAGCATCAGCCAAGAAAACTGCAAATGCAGTCATGGAGAATCAAACATGACTGAAATGACTCAACAACAACAGCTCATATGGGTTAGGACAAGTCACTTTCTCTCTTTGGTTTTAATTTTCTTCATTCACAAAATAAACTAGTAGCTGAATCGGGACTGAACCAGATGATCTCTAAGTTCCAAATCCAATTTCACTAACCCCTTCTCTCTCTTGCTCATTCTCCAGAAAGTTTTGCTCATTTCTACCAATCTTTCCAGGGTAGGAAGTGATCCCATACTCATTTAAACAGCTATAAAACTGTATAAATATCTTTTAATAATATCACCTTCTATCTTGTATTCGTATCAGAGAATAATCAATGGAAGGGGTCATAAAGGTCATCTAATACAACCACATTATTTTACAGATAAGGAAACTCAGGCCCAGAAATGTTGAATGATCTGCCCAAGGTCACATAATCAGAGACTAAGAGGTAGAAAGGACTCTACAAGCCATCTGGTCCAATCCTTTCCTCTTACAGATGAGGAATCTGAGACACAGAGAAGCTAAGGTGACTTCACCCTAGGTGAGATTCAAAGACCAGAAGTCTTCTGACTTAAAGAAGTCAATGTCTTTCCACTGTATAATATTACTTCTAGGTCACCTAGGCACCAGGTGGTTATTAGGGGATTTAGTTATTAGCATATCTATCTAACTTCTCTACTAAACCCCATGCTCCTGGAGAACTAGAACTACGAGTAATTCATCTTTGTATGTTCCATAACACCTAGCACAGCATTAATATAATGGCTGCTCAGTAAGAGTGATCAGATCAATAAAGAGAGGACATTCCAGGTAGGGGATATAGTATAAACAGAGATGTTCAAATAGAAATGAGCAAGCTATGTTCCAAGAATTGTGAGAAAGGATTGTGGAATTGGAAGGTAAAATTGATCATCTCATGATGAGAGTGATAATTTATTTAGCACTTTATAAAATACTCCTCATAACCACCCTGTGAGGGTCAATACAAGTATTATCATTCCCATTTTATAGATTAGAAAAATAGGCTCAGGGAAATTAATTTAATTGCCAACAATCACATCACCTGTGATTCATGGTCTCTATCCAACTCCCAGTTTCAACCAACCCTGCCTACTTCATGATTCCTTTTTGCTTTCCTACTCCTCCCAAATTAGATAAACCAGGAGATATGAACCTTGATAGACCAGAAATATTACAGATCAAACATATGACATTGCTTTATATCTTTGATGAGCTCTTAAATTCAGAAAGCAGCAGAAACTAATATAAGCAGTTTCCAACGTACAAGAATATTGTGTTCTCAAACTCATCTGAAATTCCACGTTGGAACATGAGAAGCATATGTCCCCCCAAAGCAATTCTAGCAATGAGGAAGAAAGCTTGGCTCCTGGTACATGAAGCCACAACAGAAGTTCTGAGATGCCCCAGAAGCCAAGGAAAGCAGAGAGAGGAGTGGGAAGGGAAGCAATGCCCTGAGGTACACTAGGGAGGGTCTCAGGCATTCCTAGCATGGGTGGAGAAGGAGCAAGATTCTTGGAGTCCACCTAACTACCAGGGAGAAAACTGTATTTATGGAAGCTGAGACTGGGAGATGATCTAACTCATTCTTATGTAAGAATCATTCTAAAGAATAGGAGGTAACTGACACCACTGAAAGTATGTTAGAACCAGAGCCAAAAGATCTAACTTCCTATGCTAGGTAAACTATTCACTAGTTACATGATTTTAAACAACTCAACTTAACCCCTCTGGATCTCAGAATTATCAATAAAATGAGGGGAAAGACTATATGACCTCTGAGGACTCTTTAAAATTAGTCTGAATCAAGGACTGCAAGGTAATCACAGTCAATTTTAGTTTCTAGGTGTTATACATATGTGTGTGTATATATATATATATATACTGTCATATTCTGTCCTGAAATTTTGAATGGTCTCATATATATATATATATATATACTGTCATATTCTGTCCTGAAATTTTGGTCATTTGAAATAGGATGAGATATAGACAAATCAGAGAAAGCTTGAAGTCTAAGTTAAAAATCACAGATTCATTGACTCAGAGTAGAGTGAGACCTTGGAAGTGGATAATCATACAGCAACATGATATTAAAACTGCCATTTACCTTAAGTGTCTTCTAGCTTAACCCCTCTATTTAATACATTATCAAACCGGGTCTTAAGAAAAATGTGACTTGCCTAACTAACATCATGGGACTCATAAATGGGAGCGTTGGGATTCTAATCCAGGTCTTCTGATTCTAACTTCAGGACTCTTTTGACTGAATCTTTCTCTTCCATCTATCCCATAAAACATATATATATATGCTATGCAAAATCCCTGACAAAACGGTCAATCAGCTTCCACTTGAAGACTTCTAGTGACAGAGAGCTCACTGCCTCATGAAGCAGCCCATTTTATTTCTGGACAGTTCTCTCTCTCTCTCTCTCTCTCTCTCTCTCTCTCTCGTTGTGTGTGTGTGTGTGTGTGTGTGTGTCTTTCTCTTCTTTCTCTCTCTTCCCCCACCACCCTTTTCTCTCTGCAATCAGGGTTAAGTGACTTGCCCAGAATCACACAGCTAGTAAGTGTCTGAGGTCAAATTTGAACTCAGGTCCTCCTGACTCCAGAGTCAGCACTCTATCCATTGTACCACTGGATACTTCTAATGGGTAGAAAAATTCCTCCTTTTTAAAAAAAGAATTGACATCTGCATCCCAATTACCTTTATCCTTTAATTTAGTCTTAATTCTTTCCTCTGGAAAAAAAAAATCTAATCTTTCATCAACCTTACTTCAAATACTTAAAAAGAGTTATCATGCCCCACCCCCTATGTCTTTTCTTATCAAAGCTAAACATTTCCATTACCTCAACTGATACTTACATGGAATAGTTTCTACAACAAGAACTAACCAGTTGACAGGTTGATGGGAGCCAGTGTATGATAAGCATGAACAAGGACTGATATCAACTTAGAAATGGATTCTTGGAGATATCCCAGACTCAGAACAACCTGAGGTACTTGCTCTAACATAGGGGATTGACTGAAGAAGACATGTCATTTTGGAATAGCAATCAGTGTATTTTCGGAAAGAGAGAGAGAAATAGCTGGAAATAATTACATTGGAAAGAAACTGTGATCTTGATTGATAGTAAAGGAAGAAGAAATAGCCCCTATGGCCTCTCCACTGCAGACATAAGCTACTGGTAGTGGTTATGGAGACCATACAGAGGGTGAGTCAAGAGAGAACATGTATTAGGAGGCACCCTTTCCAAAATAAAAGAAGTAAATGGGGTTGGGAGAGACCAGGCTGTGAAGTGTTATTAGGGAAAAGCAGAAAGGTCATCCTTCTCAAGTCACCACAGCCATTGCCATTTGCAAAGAAGTAAGGGGATGATGAGAGGAGTTTAAAAAGGAATCTGAGAAACTCAACTACTTTGAAATGTGAGCTATAGAGAGCAACTCCTGGTGTGATATAGATCCAATATGGAATACCATTATTACACCAGCAATAAAGAGCAGCTTTCCAGTGTGGAAGTGGGTTGCCTCACTACGTATTTTCTCTGTTCACATATATTCTCTACTCTATGTACAGAAACCCCATAAATAATTCCTATAAAGGTGGATTCTCTTCTCTGAGTGTGTATATCTTTATGAGACTAAAATCTCATGCTAATGGAGGAAGTGTTTTATTATTACGTTACTTACATTGCTATTGTATTAAAATTCCATTCTTATGAATTAGATAGTAAAGGTAAAACCAGTGAGTAAAACTCTAGTTTGGAAAGAATTCTGAGCCTCAAAATACAAAGAACCTGAGATGACTGACAGAGGGAAGCACACCTTGATCAATATGTGAGCTAAGAAAAGGGTCTTGCAGAATTCTCTGCCACCAAAAGGCTAGCAAAATTTGTGGAAGTGTATTTTGACTTGTATGGAACTGTTATGGGGGTGGTTGCATAAGTTTCAGTTCCATTCATCATCTTGGTTATTCTTCTGTGCATATAATTTTTCCTTTTCCTTTACTATTCATGATACTGTCTTTGTTAACTGACAAAAGTAAAATAAAATGAAACTTTCACTTCCTTTAATATGGACATAATTATCAATATTAAAGATTTCTCCCTGTAAGAGGAAAAGAAGGTACTTCTACTGGAAATATGGGTTGCAATTGCACCAGTCAGATAAGTAAAAAGCAAAACAAGCAAACAAAAAAGCCAGAAAATATTCACCAAGTCAGTTACACAATAAGATACATAGATTCAATCAGTATCAGTTGACACAGCCTATATATATATGTGTGTATAGGGTCTGGCATTAAATAAATACTTATTGACTTGAATTAAATACACACACATACACACACACACACACACACACACACACACACACACGCACACACACAAACCTTAAATGTGTGTGTGCATCTCTCTAACCCAATTTACTGTTTTCCCAAGAAGATATTACTAAATTGGATGAATAATACAAATAATTCAGAACCCCAAAAAGGGATCTAGTTTTTCAAGGAATGATGAACCTTTCTCTATATCTTTCCAGAGAAGGCATAAAATATATAGATTTTGATTCTAAATAATTCAAAGAATAGACAAAAATTAAAAGTTAAAAACAGAGGAACTGATCCTAGTCAATTTGTGTAATGTGGAATAAATTCATTTAATTGAATGAGCTTTTGTTTTCCCATTTGTCAAACAGAGATCTCTCTTGCTTATTTCATAGCATCATACTATATTAGACTTGAAAGACCCCCTTAGAGGTCTTCAAGCTCACTTTCAACCCCTCAGTAATCCTTTTGGTAACATCCCCGACAGATATGCAACCTGACCATCCAGCCTTAATTTGAACATTTTCATTCTTCTCATAGGAAAAGCATTGAAATGCATTGGGCTTTTTGGAGAGATTGCCATAAATAAAACATTTCATTATCTTTATTGATAATCTTTACTCTAGTATAACAATGCTGCTCAAATTCATATCTGTCCTTTTTCAGAACACATAAGGAATTTTAATTGTATGGCAGGAAAACAGATGCAGATAGATTTCAAAGACTTCTTGCCAGAGAGATAAAATGGAGGGGGTTGGGGGAAAGGGAGAGAATTGGGAAGAGGTAATTAATTTGCCTGGTCATTGGAGAAATCCATCCTAAGGTTCCATGCAATGCACAGATCTATTTCCAACAGCATCTTCCCCCATTCTTTTCCCTAGCAGCCTCAGGGAGTACACTGTCAATGCAATAAAACTCTTAAAAACCAATAAAAGAAGAGTATTAGACACAGGCAGTAAACTTCCCGCTTACTCAAGCTGAAATGTATCTTCAAATATCCCCACTGAAAAAATAGATCCATTAAATAAAGGCATTTCTCACACATTAAACCTAAACTTAGGTTGGAAAGAACAGAGCTCTCATAACAAAACGATTTCTGGAAACATTTATGCACTCACAGAGAACTGGCTTTATTTTCTTATTTGTTGTTCAATATTAGATTTTTCACTTTGTTCAATTAACAGCATAGAAGTATCAACTAACAAAGGAGTGTGCAATGATTTTTTAAATGAATAATTCATAAGGGAAGAGATACTTAAATTTTTATTGAATGGAATATAATAGAAAAGGTACAGAACTCCTGAATGCTTAAGTGTTGTTGTTGTTTTTTTAATGGTATATAAAATAAAGTGGGTAAATAATATCAATGCTTAGCAGATGCAAAATTGTGAAAGTCAAATAATAAAAGGTCTTAATACTCTTATAGCTCTTCTACATGTTAAGAAAGTACTTTACTCACTTTATAGGTAGAGCACACATATTTATAAATGTAATTTTTTTCCTCTCCCATCTCATATCCATTAACATGTTTTCGACCCAGACCTAATATCACTTTTGAATATCCACATTATATGAGTTAAACAAAAATTCCCTCCATATGAGAATATTGCCCTATTGATTCAAAGGGCCCCAAACTCATCCCATCAAAGGCAATTCTATATTTCCCCCTCTATTCTTTGCCTTGGTTCTTGTACTAACATTGCTCATTCAGGCTACAAATAATTTATATTGAATGCCTGTTATGTGCAAGGTCAGAGTTCTCTAGATTTCATTGCCATTCTTTTCATTCCAATGTGATTTGTATGACATAATCCCACTAGAAGTTGTGCTTTCACTTACTTGTGTGATTTTATTTAGTCCTTCAAGGCTTTCTTTGAACTCCCTCTTCTCTTTCCTCTTTTGACTCCTCCCATTATACTTCTTCCTCTCTTTTCCCCAATCCCATGTTCCTCCTTCTTCTAAGGCTTTGAATTCATCTACAATGGACCTGTTATTCCCCTTTCCTTTGATCTTTCCCTCCATTCATTTTTTTTCTCATTGCTATTCTGCCTTTCTCTCCTTTCCTAAGGACTTTAAAGAAATTTCGCTTTGGAAATAAACATTCTCTATCTATCCCTTCATCCTGCAAGAGATGATTTCAGCCTGCTATTTTCTTTACGTTCTTCTGATTTCATCTCCACATACTTCATATGTTTTCTCATTCTCCATCACAGTTCTAAATCTTTCTTGAAAAATAATAGTAGGAATAATTTCCAACATGTCTTTCCAAACTCGTCTTCTACTTTTTCCTTCTCTTACGACCACAGGTCATCTACATCTATTTGGGCAGATATCGTTAAGCGAATTGTTTCTTTTCACTTTCATCTTGGGCTTTTGAGGTTGGCCTCCCTCTGTTTGTTTCCTTTTTACTGCATGACATGCTCAGGAAATTTGTACAAACACATACTTTTTTTTTATTTCAAAAGTTATACATGGTGGTGTTACATCCTTGTTTCTCATATCTAAAACTTTTCTCCCATCACATTCAGATCATTTCCTGAGCTGGAATGTAACAAGGTTCTGGTTTTCACCTCTGCCATTCTATACATATAAATTGAAAGCGCTTGTTAGGTTGGTTAACCCATTAATCCTCTTCTATTGACAATATAGAAAGCCATAATCTAAGCCTTAAACTTCCTGTTATTTTTAGTGGAGTTTTTAATACCTTGTGCTATCTTTCAAACTGAATATCAATGTCTCCTATATCCTCTGTTTGGTTTCCAATGAAAATGAAGGATAGTTTAGGTAGATTTGGTTTTCTAAGAGGAATCACCAGTGATGCAGGTCTTAAGTCTTTGATTCACTGGCCAAAATAAATCCCTTTCCTCTCCTCTCTGATCCATTTAAAGTCCCTTCTTTCCCAAGAGACCACATTGACTACATATACAGTCCTTGATGACCAATCCCAACTGAGTACCCATAATCTCTTGTGATGCAGTTATTCTTATTCCTTTTGAAGAGGAGTTCCAAATCATTTCCATTCAATGAGCATTTATTAAGGACCTACTATGTGAGGAGACAAACATAAAAATTAAAGTCTTCCTCTGCCCCATTCCCTTTTTAAGGGATCATCCTTGTGGTTGGAACAATATCAGGTTCTCCACCATATAGGCTAA
Source organism: Potorous gilbertii (assembly GCA_028658325.1). Classification (NCBI taxonomy): domain Eukaryota; kingdom Metazoa; phylum Chordata; class Mammalia; order Diprotodontia; family Potoroidae; genus Potorous; species Potorous gilbertii. Next base: position 608,651,328 of record CM053770.1, read on the forward strand.
TACAGTTCTTTCCCATAAAAAGGAAAGAAGTCGTCCCTAAGACTTGATTGACCCTAATTCTGATATCTGAAGGTCTGAGCTTAAGTCCTGTGTGACCTCAAGAAAATTGTTCACCATCCTAATGCCTCTTTACCCATTGGTGAACTAAGGGAGGGTGGACTAGATAGCTTATGAGGTCCCTTCCAATTATGGATCTATGATCTCATGATCTTTTTATTTTGGTGTAGCAGAATGTCATGCATAAAGTTCTGGTCTTGGATTCAAGAACTGGAATCAAATCCTTCATCAAATACTTGATAACTGTGACCCTGGCCTCAATATTTTTATCTCTCTTGGCTTCAATATTTTCATTAGTGGAATGAGGAGATTGAACTTGGTAACCTCTCAGCTCTCTTTTAACTCTAAATCTATATTCTTATGATGGCTGCCTAAAGGCACAAAGAGGCCAGTTCATATGGAGTCAATACTTTCAGAGTTGGCAGATAATTACCCTGTGTTAATGACCAGAAGCATTTCTGTGTGGAGAGGAAACGTGCATCTACCTGTATGCTTGCTGAGTATCCTTCCCATGCTATGGCTAAGTAAGCCTCTTTTTGCTAATTACTAACTAAACTAAAAGTGCTTCACTTTTTTCCAAACTCAGATATATGCTAACAGCCCAGTCCAAGTCAAGCCTGACTTATTCTCTTCTCTTAATTAAGGCAACTAGGCTAAGATTTCTTTTTTATTCTAGGCACCTAACCCCCCCATATCCATCTTTATATTTATATCCCCAGTACATATCTTAATGCTTAATAATTTTTTTAAAATTTATTCATTCAATCATTCATTCAGGCAGAACAAGTAAAATATAGAATAAACATTGCAATCATTGTTTTCTCATCAGTCATCATCCCCTTCCCAATATTTGCAATTGGTTTTCGCATCCTGGAGTACAGTTGGCACAGTGAATTTTGAATATGTTAAATCATGATTAAACATCTGTGAATGCAGAAGACCCCCTGTAGGAATCAAAATATTAAGACAAATTTGAATAAGAATTTATGTGCCACATGCTTCTTATATTCTTATTTGTTATAGATATTTGTATACATGTCTCATTAGACTGTAGAATTTTAGATCTGGAGAGGACCTTACTTACTATAGCCTAACACCATCATTTTACAGGTGAGGAAACAGAGGCCTTGTTTTCAAAGTTGGCTTTTTTGTGCAACCATTCAGACTAAGCTGTAAACACTGAGAATTATAGTCCATCTGGTTACATTTGCAACTACAAATAAAAAAGCATAAGTCCATTTAAAAAATTAACATCTTTTCCTAGGAATAATTAATTTCAAAAGACTTCAGGAAGACTCTCTAGCAACAACTCCAAAACTTCTCGAAAGTAATGCTTAATAGCAGGAAGATAAGCCTCGTTCCTTGCCTGTCTTGCCAGAAGACATAGACCTGGAAGGATTTGTTTGAAAACTAAAGATTCCACAATTACTTCTTGTTTTGATGTCTTAAGTATCAAGCTCCAGGGAGGATATAATAGCACTAATGAATTACTGCTGCTCTTTGTTTCTTTGTTAATTTACATTTGTCTCTTACATAAGAGTATCTTTAGTGAGGAGTCATCAAGTCAAGAGCATTTTGTTAAAAACTGTGTGTCAGGCACCATCTTAAACACTGGGAATAGAAAAATTGCAGAAGCAGAAAGAAATATAGTTTCTACTCCCAAGGAGCATATAGGCTAATGGAGAAAAACAACATTTATAGAAGAGGTAGGAAAGGAGATAAAAGTACCTGGTAGGGGGAAAGGGAGGAGACATGGCAGGCAAAGTCCTATGGAGATGAGATCAGAGAGAATGAAGACATGGGTGACCTAGGTCTCCTCCTAAAAGTCAAGGTTCTGGAAGGAACCAGTCAATCGGAGGAGAGGACACAGGGAGGGTGTTGCAATGATCCAGTAGGATAGGGGTAAAGTAAGATTCCAGGGAAAAGGAGTCTATGACATAATAAATCAAGTCCTGTGGAGATATTGGTAGTACAATCCGAAGAGAAAATGAATAGCTGTCCCATAACAAATTTATATTGTATGTAGAATACATTTCTATTCTCCCTCCCTGTTTTGAGCCAAAACTAGATGTAAACCAAATGGGACCTTTACATAATTTTCTCCAAGGCTTTGGGTTGGAAAGACCAAGTAAGTATATAAAGTGGATCCTGACTTCTTTCTTCAGTCACCAGACTTCCTGGAACTGAAAGGGCCCCATTAGTGGAAAGGAAGAAAGTGATCCTACCAGTTCTGCTGGGTCTAGTTTCAGTTCTGTGTGGTTACATCAATAGCTTGGACTTTATTCATAAGGCAAAGAGATAGAGATTGGCAAGGCAGTCGTTGGTAGAGGTGGAAAGTTGCAGAGGAATAGAAAGGAACAAGTCAATTCTTCCAAAACCAGTTCAGTTCAAACACCACCCTGTAGTGTCATTTCAGTCAATACATACTGGCTTTAGTCTTTTTAATAGCACATCAACAGTGTTTTGTGTTTGCAGTGGAATGCATTTATGAAAATTAGCTTTAATCAAATTTGCATGATTTATTACCTCCCTCTGGGACTGTGGTAATAACCTGTCAACTGATCTCCCTGTCATTAGCTTCTCTTCTAATCAGACCAACCTTCATACTTTAAATCTAGTGGTCAGTTCAATCATATCACTCTTCTTATCAAAAACATTCGTGGCTTCCAGTAGATGATTCCTGGTATAGTACCTTGCACACAGTAAGTACTTATTAAATGTGTGGTGACTGGAAATTTGCCTATGATCAATAAAGTTTCATTTCCTTATGGAGATGTCTCTTCACCAACAGGCTTAAACTTGAAATGTCAATATCAAAATCCTCTAATGACAGGGCTCTAGTGATCCAACTTGGATAAAGACATAGATGGCATGGTTATTAAAATAAAATATAATTTTAAAAAACCAGGCTCCCAGTTTTAGCCCTAAAACACCTCAGAACTCCAAACACAAGTCATGCACTAGCCTCAGCTTCCCTAGGAGCAGGTGCCATGGGCATATACCACTATGCTGAGCTAGCTACTCTTTTTCCCCCTACATTTCTCAGATTATTTTGGAACTTTCCTTAATGATTTTATTTTTTTTAATGTTTGTGATTAATTTTTCTTATTAGATTGTAAACTCCTTGAGAACAGGAGCTACATCTTATTTTATCTTTGGATCTTTAGCACCTAGCACAATGCCTTGCACAAGGAGGACACTTTAAAATTATTTGTTGAATCAAACTGAAGCAAATTGACTGAAATTGAAATGGGGGGCACAACAATAAGCTGGAGGTAGGAGGGTATCAGGTTATTCAAATTTCGAGGAACAAATTGGAACTAAATCTGGAACAATACTTGCAGAAGGAAGGGAATTGCAGAAAATTCTCAGAAAGGTGGTTGAGATCAGAAGTCCCTTAAAAACAAAATATTGATCCTATGATGAGTTTAAACTCCAATTCTCAGCATTCAAAACAAACATAACATAATCTAGGAAAGTTCAATACTTTTCCCCAGCTAGATTTATTGGTCATATTCAAAGTTCACAGATATAGAGCAACTTGGTTTTGACTGGTGCCTTAAGAGGATATCTTTTCTCATTAAATACTGATCAAAAGCAGCTTTAAAACAATAAACAGAAAAGACACAAGCACACATTTAGTGACTGATGTATGTACTGTCACTTGATAATGCAAAAGAAATGAAATAGAAGGATTGGTTTGAGTGTCTCAACTAGTTGCAGACTAGGTATGAAAAACAAAGTTGTCATACATATCGATAGGGTTGATTTTAAACAAAAACCAACTCATTTTTGTTTAACTAAAACAAAACCAGGTTTGCTTTTACCTAGTAGCCTCATTTTCTGTAAAAATCAAGGAGTCCAATCCAATTGAATCTACAAACACACACACATTTTTATTAGACCCTTGCTACATCTAGAACATACTATATACTACATTCTTGGAGAGGAAGACAATTCAGAGGACTTGAGTCGGAGCAATGAGACCTGGATGACCTAAATTTTAGGGATCTATTTTGTTCAGATTCCATGATCAAGATAACAAATGAGTTACTTCCTACTTAATGTCACTCTTGTATGGTACAGTAGATAGAACAAAGGACTGGAGTCAAGAGACCTCAGTTTGAACACCATCTCTGCCATCTGTTTATCCTCTATCACCTCATCTCTGCATATGGGTGGGGGATTGGGGAGCTAGAGTGGAGATAAGGGAAGACAATTCCCACCTGGGAGAAGCTGGGGAGCTGCTTTCAGAAAGGCGTGATGCTATATAATAGAAGTGCTTTGCTCCCTGATTTGGAGCATGCACAGGCATTCTGTAACTGGTTCCAGTCTGCTAACCATGTGATAAAGGGATAAACTATTGATGGGCTATGTGGGTGGAAAGAGCGCATTTATTCAAAATGTACTAACCAGAAAAATGATTGCTTTGCTTTACTCTGAGTCCTGCCTGGGTCCTGTCTGGGTGAGAGGGACAATGATGTAAAGGGCCCTTCAAGGCTGAGCTGTAGAGATATAGTCCCCATGAATACAGGCTCTATCACCTCTGCTCTTTGTTTCTCTGTCTTGCTACTACATAAAGGGGAATTGGAGTTTTGTAATTTGATCTTCCTGGGCCTCAGTTTCCTTATCTGGAAAATGAAGGGGTTGGACCAGATCACCTCTGAGTTCATTCCATTTCCAGGTGGATGGCCCAATGATCTGTGATTTCCATTATTCTGATGGCTTCATGCCTGGACTATTGCTACTTAGAAAACTATCATTCTTCTAACTGATCTCCTTGCCCTCATTCACCATGAAGCCATGATTGCCACCTAAAGTCCTACTATGATCATACTGTTCCTCAACTCAGAAACCTTTAATGACATCTATTGCCTTGGGTCAACTAGGTGGCAAAGTGGATAGAGCACTGGGCTTGGAGTAAGGAAGACTCACCTTCCTGAGTCCAAAATTGGCCTCAGACACTTAGAAGCTGTGTGACCTTGAGCAAGTCACTTAATCCTGTTTGTCTCAGTTCTCTCATGTATAAAATGAATTGCAGAAGGAAATAACAAACCACTCCAGTATCTTTGCAAAGAAAACCCCAAGTGGGGTCACAAAGAGTCAGATATAACTGAAAATTACTCATAGGATAAATTCCAAAATTCTTAACCTGGCATTTAATAACCTGGTACCAACCAACCTCTCCACCTTCATTACCCATTAATGCTTTATATGAATGCTCTGATTTAACCTTCCTGAGTTCAAAATTGGCCTCGACACTTATAAGCTGTGTGACCCTGAGCAAGTCACTTTATCTAATTTGAGCTTCATACCCCTAGAAGTAGTTATTGTTACTATCCTCATTTAAGAATTGGGAAACCTAAAGCAAAAATTAAGTCACTTGCCCAGAGTCATATGGCTAGTTAGTGTCTGAGTCAGGAGTTGAACTCAGGTCTTCCTGACTCCAGGTTCAGCACTCTATGTACTGGCTACACATCAACAGAAACAGAATGGCTGAGGAGTCTATTAAGTGCAGCCCAGGATAACATATGTGTTTATCTTAATCTGATCTACTCATGATTTTCCACAACCTGAAGGTCCCCTAGGTATATATATAACCACCCCTCATACACACACATCACATACATACATATATGTGTTATCTCCGCCCAACTAGATTATAACTTCTATGCCAACAGAAACCTCTGTTTCCACCTTAAAAAAGTAAATAAATATTTGTTGATTGACTTAGATGTTCATTGATTATGAATCTATACAATTATATATCTGATGTGATAGGATGTTAGACAGCTATGGATTAAAAAAGGATAATACAATATCTACCTCTAAAGAACTCATTGTGTTCCCAGTTGACCTTCTCCTCTATAGATCATAAAGCCACCCTTACTATATATAAATCTGGGGAGGAGGTTGGTAGCTAGTATAACATTCAGGAGACAGCATCAACTGACATCAGCTAATTACTATAACTCCCTCCTATCTCCTCATTGTATTTTTCTCAAGAATTCTTATAGTGTCATGTCAATTAGAGTTAATGCTGATCTCAGAAATAAAGAGTATGCTAAGTTTTCAATAAATATTGAAACTAATTAATACATAAAGCATGAGACAAATCAGTCCTGTTAATGATCAGTGGGTTCTTGATTTAAATCATCCTAATTTCAATTTGCTGGAAGCCATTCAGATGTCGGCTACTATTCCCAACATACAATCTTAGAGAAGTAAATTTGAAATTGCATTTTTTTGCTTGCTCAGATTGAATTATAGTCTATCCTGGCTATCTATATATTTCAGTATCACTTTATTAATTCTTGTTTATACAAAAGTCAAACAACTGCCTCTTACACAATACACTGGGGTCATGTTTTTCAGCTATTTCAGTGGCTTGCCCTTGCTTCATTTTATTGTTTCTCATTTTACAATAGTAAAAGACACTTCAAACCATGGGGAACTTCCCTAAGGAATGTTAACACTTGTTGTGAATACATGACCCAACCAACATTATTGCAAAATGTCTGGGAAATGTGACATCGGAGTATTATTAATAAACTTTACAGCACTTACAGGACACGACAGTATATAGAATTCCATGCCAACCTGCCAGCTTATTATTGTCAGGAAAGTTCCTGTTCTTATTAAAGATACGCTAAATTTCATTTATCTGACCCACGTAGATCCCTGTTTATTGTTTCCCTTCACTGCATGGATTACCCATTGGTATGCCACTCAACCTGGCTACATCTCTCTTAAAATCAAGGATGCTTCGCCTCTGGCTCTTGCTGTACTCTAAACTCTCTCCCAGATGGATATGTCCATTTATAGTATTCACAATCTATAGATTTAATAGTTGTTCTCTAATAGGGCATTAATACAACCAAATTAAACCAATTAAAGTATGTATTTACTTCTTGAGAAAATATTTTATCCCTTAAATTACATATTTAAAAAACATCAATGATATATGTCACTGACTCCTCTTAGACCCTAGTTAGGGTAATTGGGACTTGGATATGAGAGAAAGAGAGAGAGAGAGAGAGAGAGAGAGAGAGAGGGTGTGTGAGTGTGGGTCTGTTCCTATTACCTTGGCAGAGATTTGAGAGTAAAGCATTCTCTTTCACTCATAATGAGATGAGAATACTTTTCTCTGTTACTACTTTACCCACCTGGGACTATATTACTTTTCCTAGTCCTAAAATCCTTGCTGATTTGAACAGTAGAAAAAATGACTTCCTGTCTTTTTTCATAAAAGTCATATTTGGGAGGGACATTAGTCCAAAGTTAGATTATGTCTGTTACTTGGATATTCCATGGCTCTGTGGTCTCCTGTCTATTCTTTTCTGTGATGCAAATTACAATCTATCCATACCTTTACTTTTGTCCATATTCTCTCAAAATTTACCATGGAGGTCCATCCAACATTCTAGGGACTCTTCTCTAGCTACATTTGCATTGCAAATGTTAAGAAACTGGGTGTGTTCATCCTTCATTGCAAAAGAAGACCATGTCATCAGAGAACTAATGACATGACTTGCACTTGACTTTGTTTTGAGTGAGGGAGGGCTGTGCAGGTCACCAGCCTCACTTCTCCTCCAGAGCCATCTGAATTCAGTGACCAGATATTCATCAGGATGACTGGAGATGACCCAGGATGCACTGGGAGACCTTGAGCCCTTTAAGCCAAGGTTTTTGCAGGTACTCACTTAGGGTGAGGCAACGCCCATTGATTGAATAGGCCTGTTTAAGAAGTAACCAGGGCATGGCCCCTTTAATGACACCAAGAGAAAAAGACATCAGGCTGGGAGGGAAACAGCATAATATAGATAATCACTATAAAACTAGAAAGGTCCATAAGAGCCCTTAGGCAGGGGCTCATTGGCATCCCAGCTTCAGAGTGCGTTACCTTTAAAGTTTTGGGAAAGGGCAGGAAAGGGAAGGGCAGGGAAGGGAAGGGCAGGGAAGGGAAGGGCAGAGAAGGAGCTAGTAAAATCTGAGTCAACTGGGCATCTTTTGGTCTTCCAAGTTTACCTTCCTTTGGAGAGGAGAAGGAAGGGGAGGGGGAGAAAGATAGGAGAGGAGGAGCTGAGTTACTCAGCTAGCTGGGTCCCCATTCAGCCAGTTGCATCTTCTCACAGGATTGTGTTCACCCTTCATTGCTGAAGAAGACTATGCCATCAGAGAAATGATGACATGACTTGCACTTGAATTTGTTTTGAGTGAGGGAGGGCTCTGCAGGTCACCAACCTCACTTCTCCTCCAGAGCCATCTGAATTCAGTGACCAGATATTCATCGGGATGACTGGAGAAGGCCCAGGATGCACTGTGAGACCTTTGGAACTACCTAGAGTCAGCTAGGTCCTCACCTCAAATTCATTTAAAGTACTCACCTACATACATTAACTACAGTTAATAGGCTTCCATTGATGGTTTCATTGTCTCACTGGTTTCTTTCCTCTCTATGAGGGAGACAGAAAAAATCATGACGCTATCAAAGGAAAGATCTAGACACTAATTCTATTAATACAATTTATTGAATTCCTCCACCAAAGTTCTATTCCAAAACCTCCTCATGGCTCAGAGTAGATTCTGTATTCTGGAAGGCCATATCAGCAGAGCACAAACTCTTAGCACCTGATTAGGACTAGAGGGAAAAGCTGACTACTGAGTTAACAGAGTGATAGGCTATCAAAAAGCAAATGATGCCATATTGCTTCCATATTTCAGGGATCTACAATTCCTTCAGAGTGGGTACTCTGTCCACAGAGACAGATCACAGCCCCTTTATCATGGAGGGGTCTTTGAAAGCTGCTAGGGTAACAACAAAAACAAAATCATCAATCCCATTTAAAGCTATGGTAGACATTATAAAATATTTGGGAGTTTACCTGCCAAAACAAACCCAGAAACTATATGAACACAATTACAAGACATTTTTTGCACAAATAAATTCAGATCTAAGTAAGTGGAAAAACATAAGTTGCTCACGGGTAGGCTGAGCCAATATAATAAAAATGACAATTCTACCTAAATTAATTTACTTATTTAGCATCATACCAATTAAACTATGAGATAATTATTTTCTAGAGCTGGATAAAATAATATCAAAATTCATCTGGAAGAACAAAAAGTCCATTATAAGAAAGGGACTAATGAAAAGAAGTGCTAGGGAAGGTGGCCTAGCACTACCAGACCTCAAATTGCATTGTAAAGCAGCAGTTATCAAAACTACTTGGTACTGGCTAAGAAACAGATGGGTAAGCAAGTGGAATAGACTTGGCACTCAAGACACAGTAGGCAAGGAATATAGCAACCTCCTGTTTGATAAACCCAAGGACCCCAGCTTCTGGGATAAGAACTCACTGTTAGACAAAAATTGCTGGGAAAACTGGATAACATTGTGGCAAAAATTAGGCATAGACCCATGCCTGACACTGTACACAAGAATAAAGTCCATATGGGTTCATGTTCTAGGTATAAAGATTGACACCATGGAAAAATGGGAGGAGCAAGGAATAGTGTATTTATCAGATTCATGGAGAAGGGAAGAATTTTTGACTAAAGAAGAGATAGAAAGCATTATGAAGTGCAAGATGGATAATTTTGATTACATTAAACTGGAAAGTTTTTGCACAACCAAACCCAATACAACCAAAATTCAGAGGGATGTAGTATATTGGGAAAGAACTTTTACAGCTAATCTTGGGGATAAAGGCCTCCTTTCTAGAATATATAGAGAACTGAGTCAAATGTACAACAATACAAGTCATTCCCCAATTGATAAATGGTCAGAGGATATGAACAGGCAATTTTCAGAGAAAGAAATTAAAGATATCTACAATCATATGAAAAAATGCTCTAAATCACTTTTGATTAGAGAGATGCAAATCAAAATGACTCTGAGGTACCACATCACACCTATTAGATTGGCAAATATGACAGAACAGGAAAATGATAAATGTTGGAGAGGATGTGGGAGAGTTGGAACACTAATTCATTGTTGGTAGGGCTGTGAGCTCATCCAACCATTCTGGAGAATGGTTTGGAACTATGCCCAAAGGGCTACAAAAATGTGCACACCCTTTGACCCAGCAATATCAGTTCTAGGACTGTATCCCCAAGAGATCATAAAAATGGGAAAGGGTCCCACATGCACAAAAATATTTATAGCAGTTCTCTTTGTAGTTACCAAAAACTGGAAATCAAGGGGATACCCATCAGAATGGCTGAATAAATTACGGCATATGAGTGTAATGGAATACTATTGCACTATAAGAAATGATGGACAAGAAGACTTCAGAGAGGTCTGGAAAGACTTATATGATCTGTTGCTGAGTGAAAGGAGCAGAACCAGGAGAACTTTGTGCACAGCAACGACCACAGCGTGTGAGAGTTTTTTTGTTAGACTTGTATCTTCACAGCAATGCAAGGACATTAAAAAAAAATTCCCAATGGTCTTTTAAGGCAAAATGCCTTCCACATTCAGAGAAAGAACTATGGAATTCAATAGCAGAATGTAGCAGATCATTTGTGTGTGTGTGTGTGTGTGTGTGTGTGTGTGTATTATGTTTCAGTTTGCTATATGATTTCTCCCATTTATTTTAGTTCTTCTACACAGCATGACTATAGTGAAAATGTATTCAGTAGGAATGTATATGTAGATCCTATATAGAATTGTATGTTGTCTTGGGGAGGGAGGGGAGTGGTGGGGGGTAGATAGGGGGAAAAAATCTAAGTTTTATGGTAGTGATTATAGAACATTAAAAATAAATAAAATGAATACATTAAAAAATACAAAAAACAAAATCATCACCCTAGTGTTGGAGTTTTCTGAGCATAACTATGCTGTCTCACACAATAGACATGAAGTACATCGATGGACCCATAATTGAATCCTTTCTAACTTCCCAGAGGCTGTAAGAGTTTATGATCTCCTAGTATAGCCTTCAAAAGTTCAAGATCACCTCTGAGCCATGATGAAGATCTGGAATAGAACTGTGGGGAAGGAATTCCTTAAGTTGTGTTAATAGAAGCAGTGTCTGGAATAAGAAAAGGAATAGTTTCAATGTACCTGCAGAAGCCTGGAGGAATGGTTGGAGTCAAAAAGTCCTGGGTTCAAATCCCACCTCTAACATTTACTAACTATGTGATCCTGGGTAAGTTGTTTAACTTCTTAAAGCTGTCTGCCTCAGTTTCCTCATCTGCAAAATGGGAGAATAAGACTAGATGGTCTTTATTATAAAAACTGCAGTAAATATAGTATTGGACCTGTCATCAGGAAGATCAGAGTTCAAATCCGATCTCTTAGTAGCTGACACTTAGAAACTTTGTAACTCTGGACAAGTTACAAACTCTGTCTGCCTGTTTCCTCAACTCTAAAACTGAGGGGGTGGGGGGAATTGTAAGGATTCAGTGAGACAAAACTTGAAAGCACTATCACTGTACTTGGCACAAAATAAGTGCTATGTAAATGTTCTCTCCTTTCCCCTTCTTTTCCTTCCCCTTCACTTTTTCCTTTCCTTCCCCTTCCAATTCCCTTTCTTTTTCCCTTTCCCTAACCCCCTTCTTTTTTTCTTTTCTCCATTCCCCTTCCCTTTCTCCTTTCCCCTTCCATCTTTCCTTCTCCTTCTCTTACCCTTTCCTTTCTCCTTCTCCTTCCCTTTCCCCTACATTTTCCTTCCAGGTCAAAATTTATGATTCTATGTTCTATAATGGTCAAATGATATTTGAAGTAGAACGTTTAGTTCTGGGTTCACATTTTAAGAGGAATATTGACAAGCATGAGCACATCTTAAAAAGACTAACCAAAAGGGTGAAGGTGCTAGAAGGTAGAATTTAGAGCTAGAAGGAGTCTTAGGAATAATCTAGTACAAACTCAACATTTTATGGGTAAGGAAACTCAAGTCCAAAGAATTTGAATGACTTGCCCAAGGTCACTACATGAGTAGGATGAAATTGAACCTAGATTTTCTGACTCATGAATATAAAAATCCTGATTCTTTAAACCAGAGGTGTCAAACATGGGCCAGCTGCCACATATTGTCTGCAACACTCCCCAGTATAAACCAGATTAAAATGTAATTGGGAAACATTTAACAATTTTCATTTAAAAAAATACAGTAAAATGGGTAACATTACATTTGAAAACTAAGCCAATATGTGGACCCCAGGGATTCTTATGTATGGATGAAGCAACCCTATTTGTATTTGAGTTTAACACAATTGTTTTTAAACTACATCGCTATGTTATGTGAGGAATTGCTGCAAGAACTGGGAATTTGGGGCCCTCTGAAGTCTTCAGGCTTGAGGACAGGGACTATTTAGTGTTTTTATATGCACAACATGGATTCTTGTACAAAGAAGTTGCTTAATAAATATGCATCAAGTGGGATGGATATTTACCTTCTCCTATCTATATATCACGTTTTCTTTCTTAAGTTATTCTTCTGAGATCAGAATTTTTAGTGGTGCTATCTGAAAATTTCATTCTACTATCCTTTGGTGCGAAACAATAGGTGTCCGAAAGCCAAGACACAGCTAATTGATTTTCCACCAACTAACATGACATTACGTACCAGTAGGAGCAAGGCAATTTCGGAAGCTAAGATTTGAAGAGATCCACCAGACTGTTGAGTCTAATTCCTAACCAAACAAGGATCTCCTCTACACTATTTCTGGAGGTGACTACACAACATTTTTCAAAGATCTCTGCTGAGAAGAAGCCCATGGCATGTAGGTAGACCATTCCATTTTTGGATAAAGTCCATTGTTATCACATATATTTGCTTTTTCTTTACATAAAGTCTAAATTTACCTCTTGACAACTTCCCCCCATGGTCATATTTCTACACTTCAGGAGTAGGGGGAGAACTCAAATAGAGCAAATGGAATTCCTCTACCATAAGATAATCCTTCATGCTTGAAGTCAGTTATCATATAATATCCCCTCACCTATATTATCTCTAGCTCATATTAAACATTTCAAGTTCTTTCATCTAATCTTTAAACAGTGTGAACTTGAGAACATTCCCCAGATTTGTTTGCACTTCTCTGGAACTTCAACATTTGTCACTACCCTTTCTAATATTCAGTGTCTCAACCTGAATATATTTTCCATAGGTGGTCTGTCCCTTAATATAGGACAGCAGGATAATCCCAATTAATTCTGGACCTGATGTCTCCCTTAAAATAGACTACAATCACATCCTTTTTCTTTGCTGCTATATCACATAGTTGACTCATATTGAGCTGGTGACTCAATATCTCAGATACTTTTAGGTAAACATTTCCTTTCCTACATTTTGTACTTGTGAAGTTTAGTTTGTGAACCCAAGTGAAAGATTTTACATTTGTCCCTATTAAATTTCACCTTAGCAGATTTGATCCAGTGATTTAGCCTTCCAAGTGGTTTTGAATCCTGTTTGTCACCCACTAAGTTAGCTATCTCTCCCTGCTTTGCATCACCTACAAATCAGATAAGTAGGCCATCTGTAGCCACAGAGAATTTTCCCAATGGCTTTTCCTTTGCTCAGGTTTTGTCTCAAGTAAATTAAAATTCAACGATCGATTTTCTTAAAAAGGCAAAACAAAACGGGAAAAGCGTCTTTCCAAAATCGTCTTCAAAATACCCATAGGGAACCCTTCCTGTCCCCGATGTCCTAAAACAAAACACTTGTTCAAAGCCAGTGAGACTGGCAAAGCTGCAAGGTGTGCCCATAGCTACTTGTGTGTCTGGTAGCTGCACCAAATTATGCAAACTGGGTACATTTTTGCTGTTTTACAACAATATGTTTTGTTGTGCTCATTCTAAGTCCTTTGCCAGGGGCAAAGCACTGAAGTATCTAGAGATACCCTCAGTCATAGCTGGCAGCACTGATCCTGAAACCTCTTGGCACTCCTCTTTTAGCCAAGAGGCACAACAATTGCTTACCACTAAGTCAGGAAAAGCATATAATGCTTGTAATAGAAAGTGTGAATATTTTAGCATTTCAGCCTTCTTCTCTTCCCCCCTTCCCCACCCCCCACAGTGACATAATATTATACTTGGCAAAGGTATTCCTTTTCCCCCAGGATGGATAATTAAAGATGGGTGTGAACAAAGATGAGAATATTTAAGATTTAAAAAAAGGCTATTTTAATCAAGTGGGTAAAATGACAAAACTTACAGTTGTTACACAAAGCATTACCTAGAATAGCATGTGGATTCTCACATTTTTAACACCTGCAAGATTTACAAAAATATTTTTAAATTAATAAAGTGTTTATAAAATACTTCAGGCACCTGGAAATATTAAATGTAAGGAACGTAGCTTCTGAAAGAGATCTGGATGGCTAAGGGAAAACAGTAAGTAATTCCAGCTGCATTTAATATGATTTATCAGCTTGTTGGGAAACCTTCGAACCCCACTGCATGTTATCAGTACCTTGAGTTAACAATTATGATTTAGAAGTCATGCAGGGGCCCTTGAGAATTATTAACATTCTGCTATAATGGACATTTTGTCAAGGTATCATTGTTTATGGTATTCAGAACATTTTCTCCCCATCATTCAGAAACAAAAATTAATTTCATCAGTAAGATTTGGCCCTAGCAAAACCACAAAATAGTGTTTATTTTTTGCCATTGTCTAATCCCTCTGTTTCTTGATAAACTAATATTAATGGCTAACTTTGCTAATCTACCCATGTAACAATGCATTTTTAATACTGGCCTTCAATGTCTTGAACCAAATAAACGATCTGGGAATTTGAAGTAGTGTCAGAGCCGTGGGAGAAATATTTAAAGGCAGCACCAAATATTTCAGTGACTTCCAAATCACTGCATGTTGATTCTTTTGACTTTGTTCATAAAAATCTCAGACCATTTTTAAAAATTTTATTAAATGTTAAAATCAATCTCTTTTTCCTAAAAGTTGTTTTAATATTATTAGGACATAAGCCATACTTCTTTCCAGGAATAATTGAAACAATAATTTGCAAAAGGACAACTTGCTGAGGAACTATCTCTTTAATTCTTCCTGTCTTCCATAGAACTTAGCAGAGTGCCTTACATGTTAGGCACCTGCTGTGTGCAAGGCACTGGCTAAGTGCTGAGGATATAAAAAGGGGCAAAAGACAGTCCCTGTCCTCAAGGAGTTTATAATCTAATGGGCGAGATAAGACCTGTTATTTCCTAGGTATGGGAAACTAAGAGTAGACACTACACATGTGACATCACTGATACATTCCCTCCATCAGTAGAGGTCATCACCTTCTCTGCAATTTAGAATATTCAAAAATTGCCAACAGGTCTAAGAGGCTCAAGATCACGTAGCCACTATTAATCAGAAGAAAGACTTGCATCCATGTCTTCCTTGCTTGAAGTCTCATTCTCTAACTACTATGTATCACTACCTCTTTAATTAATTCTTAAATATTTATATTATCATTAAAATGTAATATTAAAATTGTAATATTGGTAATCCCTAAACAACCTGAAGAAACAAATACCCTCTATGTCTCTGATTGGAGGGCAGAATGAAAAATGCCTCCCAGAACCTCCAATTAAGGAGGGCATCCAGGCCAGCCATCTCTTCATTTCTCAACCACCTGCATTTCTTTGGGACTTCTCCACCCTGGCCCTAGGAACATTGTCGTTAGAAACCTCATCATACTGCAAGGGGGCAACAGCCTTGATACTCATACCTTATCAGTACCCACTGTTTCTCTAATTGGAGGGCAGATTGAAGAGCTCTTCCCCAAACCACCATTTAAGGAGTGTCCAGAAATCTCTTCATTTCCCTCCAGGCTGTATTCCTTGGGACTTTTCCACTGTGACCCAGGACTGTACCTGGGAACTATTATTTCCTGTACTTTATGAATTTCCTTTTGTGTGTTTTCTTTCTCCCATCAGATTGTAAATTCTTTGAGGGCAGAGACTCTTTTTCAAATTTACATCTCCAGAGCTTAGTACAGTTAGTTATATGGTAGGCTTTTAACAATTGTTTATTGAGTGACTGGCTTCCAAAAGCAACCAAGTTACTCTTTTCTGAAGCCTTAGTTTCAATTAAAATGAACACTGGACTCAGATCAGGAGACTTGGGTTCAAATCCTGCCTGTGACACTTCCTAGCTACATGACCATGGAAAAGTGAGAGTGTGATAAGACCTTAGCCTAACATGGCCAGGGTCACACATTGCATCCTGGGCCATCTCCAGTTTTCCTGATGAATATCAGGCCATTGGACCCAGATGGCACAGGAGAAGAAAATGAGGTTGATGGCTTTGTGCAGCCCTCTCTCACTCATATAAAAGTCAACTGCAAGTCATGTCATCCTTTTGATATCATGGTCCTCTTTGAGACAGAAGGACAAACACAACCTGGGCAAGATTTCCTTATCTATAAAATACCATTAAACCTCACAAAGTTGTGCTAAAAACACTTTGGAAACTTTAAAGTACTATATAAATTTTTGCAACAAGAATAATGTCCCAGAGATGCCGTTACTATTTCATAGAGCTCAAAATAGGGGCATGTGGAACCAATGACTGAACAGGGTTAATATGCATAGAACAATCACCAAATTCATGAATTGCCCTCATGTTTTTTTATTTCAAATCCAAAGGATAAATGTTAGTTTAAGTCATACCTAATGCCTTGATCATAGGTGTTTACAAATCAAAATGTTGACTATGCTGGGCTCCCTGGTGTGAAATGAAAGGCTTGAGACATTCAGAATCATTCTGAAACATAAGCACAATTTTGTTTATTGAAGGTCAGGAATGGCCTGTAATCAAGTCACAGCCCATTAGGTAAACAGACAGTTTACTTGGTGTATGAGGAGGATAGTTCATGAATTTGCTAATTGTTGTTTAGGACATATTAGCCTCATTCTATCTTAGCTAAAATAAGAGAGTTGGAGGGGGGGAGGGTAGAGAATTAACTTCAATTAAATTACCTGCTGTTTTGAGGAGGAAAAAATGTTTCAATGAAAAACAATGAACTTTTGACTCTAACTAATCATTTCTTTTTTCAATCCAAAGCAAATATTGAGGTGAATTTGAAAATGATTTCTCCCAAAAGCTGTTAATGTGTATATAGAGTCTAAATAGGATTCAGTTCTTTAATAAATAAATTATGGACTTGCCCTGTTTGTTGTAAATAGTGTAGATTGACATGACACAAACCATCTAAATTGACTTAAAAAAATCCTAATGTTATGTTTTGTATCATAATGTAGAGGGTCCTTTCCATCAAAATTATTGAGACTTTACTCAATTACTAATATCCAGTTCTAATGGAAGACTCTATTTTGGAAATCCTTAAATAAATGTTATTCTAGCTCATAATTCCCCCAAGGGATCATGCTTAGATCCCAATCTTCTTAAAGCTTCAAGAGCAGTTTTTGTTCAGTATGATATTAACAAGGGGCAATGAGATGTATTGGATAAAGAGTTGACCTTAGCCTTAGGAATCAATCAATTAAAAAGTATTCATTTTCCATTATGGTGCCAGGCACTGTGCTAGTTACTGGAGATTCATGCACAAAAATGAAACTGTTCTTACCTTCAAGGAGTTTAGATTCTATTAGAACTATTAAAAAAAACCCTAAGTTCAAGTCTTTGAAACTTGGATGCCTAATAGCTATGTAACCACAAAATCACTTAATTTCTCACTGACCCAGACAACTCGGAGTCTAAATAATAAACTAATTACTCATTTGCACTGGTAGAAGGAAAACCAAAAAAAAAAAAGTAATTTTAAAAAATGATACTAGCACGGTGACAGTAGCTCATGAGTAATTAATCCAACAACCATTATTTAAGAACATTTATTTTGAACTAGAAACAGCTCTAACAATATGTTTTATGATTAAAGATGAATATTAAAGAATCTAAAATATTTTCAAGTTTAAAATAAGGTTGATCAGATTTTTTAAACCATCTTTCTTCAGTAAAAACTTTGGAACTATCCAGCTCTATTTAGATATAATTCATTGGCATTGGTCTGATGCTTCAACATCTAATGAATTCATAATCTGTAGCCTATTGAATCTGGAATAGTGGAGAAAAATCTCATCTATATTATTTTGTTTAATCTTTGTTAGATAAATTGAAGAGAGGCTTAATTTAACTCTGGAAATATTGATTTAATGGGTTTGATGAACAAGGCTTCCAGTATCATTTAAATATAACTTTTGATTGTGAATAGACAATTCCTGAGCAATGGTTTTTCATAATAGATCCATCTCCTATTGAGAATGCTTTATGGAACCAGGACAGAATCCTTAGCAGTAATCAGTGCTTTCTTCACCAAGTAGAAAGAATGAAATCATAATACTTTAGAAAGATTTTACTCAGAAAAAAAAGAATTGTGCTACGCATTCATTGTCTCTTTGTTGTATATTATACATGATATAAAAATATCTGTCTCCTTAAATCCCTGATTTATCTTGTAGTAGTGTCTTTTGTTTTAAATACTATCTTTTCCCAAGCTCCTAAAACTTCCTCATATTTCTTATATACACAGATGCTATTGACAGAGGAGGAAATTTCTCAAGGGCATGGAGCTGAGGTAACCATTGGATTTCCTTAAGAACCCCTTCCCCCCCCCCCCCAACAAAGTTCACAGCTGAGATACTCAGGTGTGGCTAAAGGGAACTGACTGAATTCTCCAACAGGTGAAATCAAACACTTCCTATTCTCAAATATCACTGTAGTTCTCCTTGAACTGTTCTACCAAAAATAATGCCTCATGCCTTTTCTGTTCTGCTATTGTTTCAGGGAAAAAAATGTTTTCACTGAGGATTATAGATTTAAAAAAAACATTAACTTGCCTCAGGAATACACATTTTTTTATCATTACTGCTCACCAAATTAATTCTCTTACATTGATTGGTTCATTTGGTATTATAGATGCTAAAAGCAGCCAGTGGTACATGCTGGATGATGTTCATTTTCTTAAAGTCTCAGATTGATTGCCCCTCTTCTTTGAAACCTGAACTGTCACTACCGATTTTCTTATAAAAAAAATTTGGGGGATATTATTTTGTGACATGAGGCATGTCACAAATGATAAATAATGTAAACTGATTTCTAAGCTAATATTACTCAACTTAATGTCACATTATTTCTGGGAAGGGTGATTCCGTTTCTCTTGAGTTGTACTTTTCATTAACAATAATAGTAGTACTCATTCAGATAGTGCCTTAAGGTTTGCAGATGATTTCCTCAATATTATCTAATTTTAGTCTCAAAGCATCCCTATAAATATTTTTATTATTTTACAGAGCATGGAATAAGAATAGTCCTAAGTAGCTAATCATTCTTCTAAAGTATCTGGGATGGAAGGAGGGAAGAACATAGATGATTTTTTTTATTTTTTTCTAAATGTGTTAATCTCGTAGCCTAGGTTTCCTCCTCTGTGAAACAAGAAGTTAAGCTCTCTGATCTCCAAGGTCCCTTCTAGCTTTAAATCTGATTGTAAGGTAATATTTTATTCTAATCAAATGAATCCCAGCATCATTAAGTTTCTTGTGCCACTCGCTAAGATGGTTTACCTTCTTCACAATTTGAAGGGAGTATACCAAACCAGGCACTCATCCAAGTGCATCACTTAATCAGAGAAAGTAAAGGATTATCGCCATTGTTTCTGTTATAATAAGTCAATAACTATCTGATTAAAACTTCTCCATAGTGCTGACAATCTGGAATCTGAACACTAGATGGCACTATGAACTCATCTAATCAACAACCAACCGGCCCTATCTACAATTTCAAACAAGGAAGAAAAAAAAGAATATACCCTTTGCTGATTTGATAGCCTGACACATATTCATAAAGAAGTGAATTTATATGCTGTAACCTCGCTATTTCATTAAGTTACATTTGAAAAACACCCCCTTTTGGCAAGTAAAAACTGGCTGTGTCTACACACACAATCCAGTTAAATCAGTACAAAAAAGTCTAGTCAGTTCAAAAAAAAAAAGTCAGACAAGCGTGTTGACTGACTTGACTGTTTTTTGACTGACTTGACTGTTTTCTTGACTGACTTGACAGTCAAAACATTCCAGCCAGTATATGTGCGTGTTGACACAACCTATATGTTAGCTGATTACAAAGTGAATGGCCATGTGTGTTCTATCCATCCTCTAGCTCTTTGTAGTCTGGGCTGCTTAGCAAGCTCCGCTAAACCAGCCTACTAATGAGGCCAAGGTCATATTTCCCATCACTGTAGGGGCAAGTTCCCTTTACACAGAGAGAGCCTGTTCCAAGTCTACAAACTGCATCCACAATCTTGGTAAGCCATCTCAAAGAGCTTGCCCTTGATTACATAGAGAAGCAGGTAAGTGAGCAGGGACAGATCAGTGTAAATCCATCAGTGGGGGGGGGGGTTAGGGTGGGAGAGAACAAAAAAAAAACTGAGTTCATGCCTGAATAATGGTAGGTTTCCATTGTCATTGTGTGGGAAGTGCAGCAGACTGACAAAGGATTACTTAACTGCCAGCTGATTCTTTAGCAATCTCCTCCCTTATTTCTGAAATCAGAGCTGTTTACTCACAGAGTCATGAAAATATACTAACTTAAGATGGATGCATCTGTTTGATTGGGGAACCTCTTAATTAGATCTTGTTCAATGCTCTACACTCTTCCCATGTACCAGGAATATATCAGCCTAGGTTTGCAGATGCTTAAGTTCCTGAGCCCCATCCTATCATTATAATTAAAAAAAAAACAAACCAAAAACTTCCAAGTGTAGTAACCTCTGAGATCCTACTTCAGATCTAGGGTGAAACAACCTACCTTATGAGAAGCATGGAATTCTGTTCTGTGGCTATTACCATCAAAAACATCAGCATCATTAGAGACATTTAAAACATCTACTTACTTAGGTCAGAAAGAAATGAAGACTTAGAGCCATGAGGGTGAGGGGGGAGTATGTGGGGTGGGCGGGGGAGGTCTTATAGTGGTGTGGAAAATAACAGGTAAATTCAGTGACATGTGAACCCAGGTCTGGCTTTGTGAATGATTGAAATGGATGCCTGAATGATGTGATTTTTAAAAGGGGATTGGGGGAGTTATCTCCCCTACAAACCAGTCCGGGCTTAGAAATTCATTCAAGGCTTTTCCCTCTTCCAGAGACTCCCATTAAAATGCAAATCAATCTAAAAGAAGTAACACCTTAAACCAGCATCAATTAACACCTTCTTGGTCTAGGCACTTGTAATAAGGGAATGTCAAAGGCAGAGAGGGAGAGGGAGTTAACTTAAGGGAGTGAGTGGGAGAGAGGAAGGGAAAATGACAAATGAGATGAGAAGCTACCAAAACTGATTTTTGCCAACTTGAGAATTTTGTCTAGGGCTAGCCCTCCATAAGACCACAAAATGAAGAAAAAACTTCATAGTTTAAAAGAAACTGTTTCTAAGAAGAGTGGACTCCCCTGAGATACTGAGATACTAGCAGCCAATTTAGGCCCAGTCAATTTGCCAAGTACCCAAGGTAGGTCCAACATTATGGGAACCTTTTCTATTTTGAAATATGGGTGCAGTCTCCTAGTCCTTTATTGATTCATCAGAATGGAATTTATATAATGCAGTGTTACCTGCCCACCAAGTTTCTTAAGAAAAGCATTCAAATTTAATGGGGGAAAATGCTGCTAGGGAGTCAGGAGGTCTAGTATCCCATCACTGGCTCACTATGTGACCTTAAGTAAATCAGTTAACCTTCCTAGGTGTCAGTTTTTCCATCTATGAGATGGAAATAACAATACCTGCCCCTGCCTATTCCTTAGAGATGTTTCAGGGATAAATAATAGAATAGCTGTAAGGTGATAGCTTTATTATTTCAAAAGGGCTATCTTCTGTGTGCTTCAGTACATTCACTCTGCTTCCAGAATTGGCAATGAGTTATATTACTGGTGTCTTGACCCAAGTGCCAAGATTCAGTCCGCATTTTAGTGAGTGAGGGAGTGGGGGTGGGTGGGGATGGAAAACCATGAATTCTCATAACTATGCCTAAAATTCAATGGGTAGTATTAAGGTAATAAAAGTGAGAAAATTCAGGACCGTCTCTAACTGCCTTTTCCTGTGAGCCAATGTTAATAGGTGCCTCCCAAGCTCTGCATTTACTGAGGAGGTGTTTTCTCTTACTATTTTGGAAAAAAAAAATTAGAATAGTTTCACTATTGCTTAAGTCTTCATTGGTGATACCAATCATACCAGTAGCAGAGCTGCTAACGTATTAATGGTCTTTATATTTCCACAAAACTGTATAGCTATACCAAGTTCCATTATGTTTCAGCATTCTTGTTCAAATAACTGATGAGAGTGTTACAGTTCAACTTTGAGATGTAGATCTCCTGATCTCACCCCTTCCTCTAAAAAGAGCAACTTTCAAAAAGTTGCTTAGAAAAAGGAGACACCATTTTTGCCCAAATTTTAGTAAAAATTTCTAGAGTTTTTGAATAGAATAATAGATTTGGTAAAATGTCTATAACTGGCAAAGTGCTCTGAAATGCAATTTAGTTTTTATATATGAAATATTGTTGTCCCAGTTCACAGTATGAGTTCCTGTATTAGGTTCTAAGTTCCTAGAGGGAGCGATATGCAATGGGATATTGATGACCCTGAAATGTAATAATAAGATGTAATTCAGTTAGATCTTATCTTAGAGACAGACTCTAAGTTCATTCTAAATGAATCTTCCACAGACAAATGCCTTCTATTTACAAGCTGAAAATATGCGAACTTCCAGTTTTTCTGAAGATAATCTTAGTAATAGTAATAGCTGATATTTTGGTTCTGATACTGACCCTTGCTAGTTGCGTGAACATGAGCAAATCAGTTTCACTGTCAATTAAAAGGGGCAAGAGCATTTTTCTACCTGTTTCACTTGAGTTGTTAATAAAGTAATTGATAACAATAGTTTATTTATATAGTGTTTTAAGATTTGTAAAGTGTTTTACAAATGTAGTTTCCTTTGATCTTCACAACAATCATGTCAGGCAGACGACTGATTTTATCTTTATTTTATAGATGAGGTTACTGAGGCTGCGAGCAGCTAAATGATTTGCTCAGGTTCACATAGCTACAGCCAGTAGCTGTCTGAAGAAGACTTTGAACTCAGGACTTTCTGAGAAGTCCACTATTCTATTCACCATGTTCCCTATCCAATAATTATTTTTTTCTCATCACCAAGAAATGGGACATTACACTATTAACTTGGGGGAGACTCATAGAACTATTTTCTAAGGCACACAGGAATTGTAATGTTCATCAATTAAGAGAGAACTCAGACATGTGAAGCAGAGATCTTTTAGAATGCTTAAGGATTTATTTTTCTTAGATGAGCATGCAACTAATAGTTAAGAAAATGATAAATGATTCAGGATTGAAAATTCCTGGCTCAGGGTCTCATGTTATATGTTATATATGTTATATAATATATGTTATATTATAATATATATAATAAACACATGCTAATTATAACATCCTGCTTTTGTTTAGTATTCAATCAAATCTAGAATCAGAATCTATCATGACCATGGTAAAATACTAGATTCTTTGATTCAAACTATGAAAATGAAAACTTTCCACCAGTGAAAGTAGGTAGAATAGTCTGAAAAGTCTGTCAAGTGTTACTCATAGAAAAGAGAGGGAGGGAGAAAGAGAATGAGAGACAGACATAGAGACAAGGGAGACAGAAACAAAAAGGAGAGGGGAGGAGAGAGAAAGGAAGGAGAGGAGGTCATCATATCTTTTGATATTTACTTTTAAAGTTTGATATTCAAGGTCAAGCTGTTCAAACACTCTGGTGAGGTGGTAAATGCCAGTGAAATTAGTCAGCTCCCCTTTTTTTTAAGAGGGTCATGTCCGAGACCCCTTTTGGGGTTTTCTTGATAAAGATACTAGAGGAGCTTGCTACTTCCTTCTCCAGAATCAGCTCATCAGTTAATTCTAAATTTATTTCACATTCTAACGGGTGCTGTACATAGGTTCAAAATTATTCTGGGCCCATGTAGATTCTCACCTGCCCACGTAATTTTCCATCACTTAACTTACACTTGTTACCCCCTCCTACTATTTCCTGTATTGAAATGCTAAGAGAGCAAATGTCTGTAGCTAATAATTTTTTAAAGAATTTTTTTTAACCATGGACGCTCATTTCCATGGGATGTCTTATGTTACTTTGGGGTCATCATATGAGCTTTCTTACCAGTGTCCAATAAGCCCTATACATGAAGGCATATATTTATTTGCATGTATGGTATATAATTTTTATATGATAAATAGATTTCTAGTAAACTAATTATTTTATGTCATGCAAGTCCTGCTCTCAACTATATAATCCACATAAGAAGCTATTTTTAGCTTGAACATTATTTTTTAGTTAGGTGCCTCACTTGACATCTGACATTCATTCTGTATGCCCACTTTTTCTGTATTTCTCTACTTAAATAACATAAATGATGAATGTTAAGAAATCATAAAGCTGCAAAGGAGTTTAGGTAGTGTGCTATAGTGAAAAAGTCCTTGAGTCTGAAATCAGAGGACCCGGGTTCAAGTCTTAGCTTTGCCATTTGCTACATTTCAGTGAAATTTCTTAACTTCATTCAGCCTAAGTTTCTTTATCTATAAAGTGAGAGCATGGAAGTATTTAACCTCTGAGGTGCTTTGAGCTCTAAATCCATGATATTACAACTTAGTTTAGTATATTACAAAGTAATTCGGTTTTTGTAACTTTAAATATATTGATGTATCCCATAAATGCTGGTTTTGAAGAGGGAAGCATGGAAATTGAAATAGCCCTTTTATAAGAGAGTGACAGGGTTATTTTGGAATAAAATAGATGCAATTAAGTCCATTTTTGTATGAAAAAAAGTCAAAGCATATACATGTAATTGGGATTGGGATAAATTCAATTGATAGTCTAATGTAGGGGCTCCTTGAGAGACTTGCCTAGAGAGTGCCCAAATAGCCTAACATGGAAGCTCTCTGCATCCTCTACCACATGGGAAGGGAGTGGCCTCCTTTCATTGGCAACATGGGCTAGAACAGGCCATGTCTTTAAAACTGGCCAGACTTTTTTTAGTTTCTTGTGCTCTGTTTTCTGCTGTGACCAGAGCAAGAAGAAGATGTTATAGTTTATCTCCATCATGGTCCCCATGAACTGAAGTGATAAGAAGTGAAGGATTTTCTTCTCCTCTCCTCTTTTTACTCTTGGTCCAAGGAAAGGTTTGATGGTGTTTGTTTCTGTTCTAGATTGTTTGTACTTCTCAGTTTTAGATATCTGGTCTATCTCCACTGGATTTGAGTCACGGTGACACTGGAGTCTGGATTGCAGAGGGTTGCAGATAGGATGCTGCAGCCAGCTAGCCAGTCAGTCTAGCAGGAAAGCTCAGAGAAGTCAGGCCACTGAGGACTTGAGCCCAAAGAGGGGGAAGGACTGGACCGCAAGTCCATAATATAGGAACCAAGCTAACCTGTGAACCTAATCTCTTCCCCTTTCCTGGAGACAATATGGTGCAAGGGGGAGGAGGATTAAGGGGTACATTTTGGGCAATAAATTTGTAGATTGTAATTATATCTTTTGAAGTGAAATATTCCTTTGTCAAAGCTAATCCAACTATTAGTGACTAAATGGAACTGGGTTGTAGCAGACCAACCCTAAAATCAGAGGGAACACCATCAGTGGAGGTGGAATCAAGGTTATGGAAGAACTCTGGGGCAGGGGTAAAATAAAACATGTATTGCCTTCCAGGAAGCGGAGGTCAGGGTAGTCAGTGGATACACAAGTATTTTTATAACTAATTTCATATATAATAGTTTATAGGAAAAATATCCCTAATATCTAGTTGTTCTTCACAAATCATTCTTTACATTACACAGAGCATCAGTGTTTTACCGAACTCAGTGTGGGAAATGTTTATCGACCATCCTCCCCCAGTTTTATAGATAAGGAAGCTGAGGCCCAGAGAGAAGAGGCAATTTGCCCATAGTCACATGTCCAGCAAGTGGCACACTAATCCTTAGCCAGGTATTCAGACTCCAAATCCAAGGGACCTTATTTCCACCACAGCTGAATCATATTATTCTTCACTTTCCTTCCTGTTATGCCTGTTTCACTCTGAGAACTATATTAGGTGCAATGATCCTAATGGATACATATATTTAGAGAGAAAGAGATTGATACAGAGTCTGTACCCATGATTTCATTAGCGTAGGGAGCTTCCTGATGATAAAATTGCCAATTTGTTATCTCTCAAAGCAGATCGGCAACTGTTTTGCAACTTGTAGTCTTAGAGAATTACCTAAGAGCAGAAATGTGTGTCAGCCCATCAGACTTGGACCAAGACTATCCTGATTCAGAGGCTTGCTCTCCATCCACTGTGATAGTGGATATTCCTAAATAGCAATCAAAAAAGTGATGGCTAACATGTACTCAGTACTTTAAGGATTGCAGTGTTACATGTAGAATCTCATTTGATCCTTAAAACAACCATAGGAGGAAGGTGTTACTATCATCTCCATTTTATAGGTGAGCAACCTAAGGTTGAGAGAGATTAAGTGACTCCTCTAGGTCATACGACTGCTCTTTAAGGCAAATTTCAAATTAAAGTCTTCTTGATTCCAAGTTCAGTACTCCAACTAGTGGCCTCACTAAAGTATTTCCTATTAGTAATATATATGTTTTATGGAATATATCTTATTTTATATAAACATGTATGTATACATATGTGTATGTGTATATATGCATATGTATGTGTGCATATATACATATGTACATATATGTGTGTGTATATGTATATATACACACACATATATCAATATAGATATAGATATTTAAGGGGCAGCTAGGTGATGCAGTAAAGTACTAGCCAGAATCAGGAAGATCTGAGTGAAGATCTAGCCTCAGATATTTATTAACTGTGTGATCTTGGACAATTCACCTGCAAAATGAACAAAAGAAGAAAATGACCAGCTATGCCAGCATCTTTGCCAAGAAAACCCCAAATGGGGCCAGTGAAGAGTTAGACATGACTAGAACAGTAAACAACAAAATCTCTTTTAAGAGAAAGACTATAAATTAAAAGTAAACCACTGAAACCTCAGTTTGGATGGTAGAATTGTAGTCTCTACTGAGAAACATCTGAGTTTGAGCATGGTGAGAGTGTAGGGAGTATAGAGAAGTCTTTGATTAAGCACAAACTAAACAGGAATGGATTTGTAGAAAAATGTGTATGTGTGTATATATGCATATATACATATAAGTATGTATTACTAATAGGAAATACTTTAGTGAGGCCACTAGGTACATACACACATATATAAATTAGAGAATTCTTGTCCCACTATACATCCAAGGGAGACATGGTTCTTTTTTTTTTTCTATTAAGGAAACATAATTTTAACTCTGACTTCTTACTCTTTATCCATTAAGCTATTATTTGCTTATCTGAATTTCTTTTAGGCATGTATTCTAGAAACATCCACTATAGAATTGTCTGAATGGGGCCACCAGGTTCATCTATATTCCTCATGGTAACACAAAGAGTAACGTTAGGTTATCAAATCAATACCAGCAGATCCCAAACTCTGGCAAGTCCTACTAAACCAAAGGTTTCAAGTTCTAGGGCAAGTTATAGACTGTTGTCTAAGAACCAATTCTTCCATTTAGTTCAAGGATCCTCATCAAGATCCTTCCAATCTTAATTGATGAGCTGCAGCCTATGTCACTGGAAGGAAAACCTAGACACATAATCGCAGATATCTGGAATATTGAAACCATTTACACAGAGTTTTTATAATAATCTTCCAAGAAATATTTGTGGGAATACATTTCAAGATTTAAAATTAATACATACTAAATGTATACCTACTTTTCTATTCACTTACATGTGAAATAAAATTTGTGAACCTTTTTTTCACTAATCCATTCCTGTTTAGTTTGTGTTAGCTATCACTATACTCAAACTCAAATATTGCTCAATACACACTATAATTCTACCATCCAAATTGAGGTTGGAGTGGTTTAGTTTTCACTTACAGTCTTCCTTTTAAAAAATATTTCTAATTTCCAAGAACCTATCAAGAGACCTTTTAAAAATGTTTTATTGATTCCTTTTAATTTTTTTAATTTCAGTCATTTCCTGATATGCCCCTCTAATCCATTATACCTTACAATAAAGGAAAACTACTTAGTAAACACCATGCAACCACATCTGATAGCTATCAGCAAACTTAAGAAGAATTTTAATTAAGAATTAATTCACAATTTCATTATTTTAGTAATTAAAATGTCTTGTACTAACTTTGTATATCCACCCCTATTCATTCTTTTAAATACATAGGCATACTATATTTTCTTTTCTAGCAACCTCAAGGACATTCATTCAACCAATCAACCAACAAATAACTTGGAGACCTACTAAAAGCAAGGTATTTTGCCAGTGTGATTTTAGGGATTTATGAATGCCCTGCTTTCAAAGAGCTTATGATCTAGTTCAAAAAATAAGCGAAATACACATGAAAATATAATCAATATAAAATCTAAGTCAAATTAAGGCAAGGATATGAGATGATATAACAGAGTACATGATGAATTGTCAATAAATGGTATATACAATAGGACCTATGAAGTGCCAGGGAAGTGGATGGCAAAGAATAATAAAAAGTTTGGATTATTTGGAGATAATTACTAAATCTTTTACCAAGCAGAAACCAGAGAACTAGCTCATCTCTGTTCAGTCTTTATTCTCATTAGAGAAATAATCTCATTGCCATGACTTAGTCTCTCCACTCTTAGAAACCCTAGGTTTTCTTCTAGTTTTTTTGAAAGTTTAGCCCCAATACCACTTTCTGGAACTTAAGGTTCTCTTTGATTCTACTGGGTACTAATGCCTCCCTTCCAAAAGTGAAGTTGTTTTTATTTTATATGTAATTAGTGTAAATTTAATTGAGCACATATATTATCTCCCCTAGTGGAGTGTAGTCCTCCTTGAAGGCAAGTATAATTTGGGATGGAGGGGTCTTTTTTATCATTTAGTACAGTGCCTAGAACACAATAGATATTTAATAAATGGTTACTGATTGATGGCTGCTTCTTTTTAAAAGTTCCTTTTTCCTAAACAAAAATAGTATCTCATAATGGCACCAAATCCCATAACATGCCTGAAAACTTAGCTTCCTGCCATGCTTTTGTTAATACACAAAATGGGTTCAAGTTATCTCAACTGAATTAATGGGCTGTCAATTCAGTATTATACTAGATGAGATCCTTGAGGTGTTACAATAAGAGAGGTCCACATACTCCCTCTTCCTCCTTTGGAGAAATTGCTTATTAGAAAGGCAAGTACATAGGGAGAAAGAGAAACTAGACTGTGGTACACATAATACTTCTTCCATTCACATATAATCATAGCTAGGGGATTTTCTAACTTTTTCACTCTCCAGTGGGAAGACAATCTTGTTCTGCTTGAAGGTCATTGCTTTAATTATAATTGAATAATTCACTTACAGAATAATTCTGAACCCCCCCCCCCAAATGTTAGAGTAGCATAGTAATTTGGAAAGTGAAGAAGCTTATAGTACGCATTCCTAGAGTGATAACTGCATTCAATCAACATTCCATCAGATTGATAATAGCTTACGTGTGGTCTCCAAGCTAAATTGTTTTCCCTTTGCAAATCATCTTCACTTATATGTAATGCATTAATTAAAAGTAGGGGGATCTATTCTGACAGAGGATCTATATATGATACTCTACCAATTTCAGTAAGAGTCTCCAGTGCATAATCCCTGACCTGAATTCAGTCCTAATTATAATGAGACTCTTGTGTACAATGAGGATATTGGAATAAATAATGTTAGCAATATTGTGAAATTGGGTAAGGAGTGATTTCATATTCCTATACAGATAAGATATATAAATGCTTATATATAACCATATAAGAGATATAAATGCTCAAAATAGATTTCCCCCATTGCCAAGTGTATTTCCGATCAAATTTGATTTTCATTTTATAAACTTGGAAAAATAATTCTCATTATGTAAGGCAAAATAATGAACTAGCAGGGACAAGGATTCTACTAGATAAACAGATATTTCCAAACAAGGTTCATTCTATGATGTAATGAATTCAATACAGGCCAGTTTTTGTACTATTTTCACTGAGAATTTTCCCACTGACTCATGGGAGGAAAAAGTAACCAAGTAACAGAATAATCTTACTTGAGCATACAAAGGTTAGCCATTGCTTAATTTATCAGCTGTTAGAAAAATGAATTAGTATCCAGGTCATATATTCTTAGACTGTCTCTACCAGTGACTTGTGCAACTCCAGTAAGTTGGTCTTAGGCTCTTTGCATGTGGTTTCTTCCATGGCAAAGATGAGTTAACAATACAACTTAGCTACCATGCCTTAATGAAAACAGCATTGTTTATTTGGAAAGTACTCTCAAATATGGACAAAGAAAGTGAAATTTAGTTCCATTTCTCTCACCAACTCACCATCTGACCCTAGGAAAATCAACTTAACCCTTGTAAATTTTAGTTTCCTCATCCAAACAATGAATTTACGGTAGAAATCAACCTCAGAGGCCATCTCATCCAACTGCTGCATTTTATAGATGAGGAAATTAGAGCTCATGAATATTGTCAACTAGTAAACATTTAGTAAGTTTCTACTATGTACCAGGCACTGTGCTAAGCCCTAGGGATAAAAGACAACCCTTTCTTTCAAAGTGCTCACGATCCAAGGGAAGAGACAAAATGCAAACAACTATGTACAAATGTATATGTATATTTATACAGGACAGATTGGGATAATCCACAGATGGTAGGCACCAGAATTCATGGAAATCAAGAAGGACTTCTTATAGAAAATGAAATTTTAGCCAAGACTAGAAAAAAGCCAGAAGATGTAGATAAGGAGGGAAAGAATTCTTGGCATGGGGGTCAACCAATGAAAATTCCTAGTTAGGAAATAAAGTGTCTTGTGAGAAAAGTAACAAGAAGGCCAGCAAGAAGTTAAATGAATTACCCAAGGTCATATGGTTACCTGATGGAGTTTGAACCTATATCCTGCAACTCCAATGTCAATGCTCTTTCAAACAAAGAATCTTTTCTGGCTGCCCCTCAAGTGATACAGAAGTGACACCATCCATAAGAAATAGAATACATTCTGTTTCCAGTAAGATTATACTTATTTGTATCCATGTTCATATGTTAGTACATATGAATATCCAGTTGCCTATAGAACCCCAGGGAAAAAAGGGGGATAATGATGGAGTCTCAAATACATTGCTCCCTTTTGGTAGAATGTAAGTTGAATTTAAGTAAGTTTCGTAGAATGTAAGTAGAAGTGGGTAGAGGAGCACCTTTGCTCATTGTAGTGGAGAAAGGTAGATTCCTCAGAAGCTGAAGCTGAAGTAGAATTGAATCTAGGAAATCTCATTGCCCTGACCTCCCCAAAGCTGTATGGAAATTTTTGTGCCAGGACCATTATCTGTATTGTTTGAAAGAGATGACCATGGGTTGGGGTCTGGGAAATTTTTATGCACAGAGGTTTTCAAAGTAAGATTTATCTAATGAGATTGAATTCATATCTTAAATGTTATGACATCCCTTCTGAGAAATTCAACAATTTTCATACATATTATTTCATTTACCATCTTAACGTCCCTATGGGGCATGTTTTATTGTACTTCCTAAAGAGTCCTAAACAATGAAACTTCTAAATGAAAACAGATTTCAGTGTCCATTGGAAATCAACATGTATTTACTAAGTGGTACCGCCTGTCAGACTTGGTACTACAGGCTGGCAATACAAAAACAAAACAAGATGGTCTATCCCTTCAAAAAGCTGATTTTTTTGTCATCAGAATTCTTTCCTCTTCTAATGTAAATAATAATGCACCACTTATATCAAAAATATGTTCACCAGTCACTTCTTTGATTTTACTGTTGCTGTTTTTCGGTTGTATCTGACCCCGTTGGCAGTTTTCTTGGCAAAGACACTAGAGTAGTTTGCCATTTCCTTCTTCAGCTCATTTTACAGATGAGAAACTGAGGTGAACAGGGTGAAGTGACTTGCCTAGGGTCACACAACTAGTAAATGCTTGAGGCCAAATTTGAATTCATGAAAATGAATATTGCTGAGTTTAGACCCAGCGCTCTATCCACTGCACCACATAGCTGCTCCTTGATTTTATCACTCAAACAATCATAATTGACATTCATATAGTGCTTCCTGTTTTACAAAGTGTTTTCCTGACACAACCCTCTTAGATCAGTAGTGCAGGTGCTACTATCCCCATTTTACAGATAAACTGAGACTCAGAGAAGTTAAGTGAGTTGACCAGGGTCACATGTCTAGAAGGTTACAGAAATCCAAACCTTCTGATTAGTCAATAATGAACTACTCAGAACACACACATCTATCTATCTATCTTTCCATCCATCTATCTATCTGTCATCCATCTATCCACACAAATGTATATATGTATATGTAAATACATATATATGTAGAGAGTGTGAGAGATAAAGAAGTGAATTGATGCTAAATATGATAAAGGTTTAATAATATAATGTCAATGGGCTGAAACAAAATGAACATGTAAATCCATTCTCACTCCCTACCTTCCTCTTCTTGGAGGACAGCAAGCCTCTTAAATTAGATTGGTCATCAATAATATTAATTTTCTAACACCTGGATATTCAATAATATTCTTGGTGGTTTCAAGTAAGGTTCTCACACCTTCCCGAGTGTGGGCTTCATTGCTGTTTGTTTATTTGTTTGTTTGTTTCAATTAGAGAACAGGTTGGAACTAGTTGCAATTTTCCTCTTCTCTTTTAGATGCCTGCAGTCACCCAGTGACATCACACAGCTGCCTGAGGCACAAGAAGGTGCTCTGCTGCTGAAAGGAACAGCAAAATTCATGTCCAAATATCTCCATGGTAACAGCAGAGCATGCCAAGATATTGAACCATGTGGAAGACAAAAGTACATTTTGCTAGAAGTCTCCATAACAACAGCAGAGTATTAGGGGAAAGGGGAGTCCAAGCAGGGGATGCGTCTATCAAGTCAGGGTTGTAGTATTCTTTTTTCCAAAGATCTTCAACACCTGACATTGACCAACTTTGATTAGAAAAGCAATACTATGATAAATATATGAGGAATATTGAGGCAAATCATAGTTTCATTCTATTAACCAAAACATTCCATTGAAGGCTTTAAAAATATTCCTTAGGAAAACTCCATTCACTCTTTAACATTCTGCAAAATGCTAGCAATAGTAGTAAAAGAAGAAAAAGAAATAGAAGAAATATGAATAAGGAATGAGGTAATAAAGCTATCTTTTTGCAGATAATATGATCATATATTGGAAAATCCCAAAGACAACTAAAAAGTTAGTTGAAACAATTAATAATTGTTAGCAAAATAGCAGGATATAATGTAAATCCACATAAAAATTCAATTTGATTTAACAAGCATTTATTAGGCACCTATTGTGTATTAGATACTATCCAAGTTACTGCAGTTGTAAAGAAAAGCAAAAACATAGTCCCTGCCTTCAAGAAACCTAAATTTTACTGGGGGTAAGAGAGGGGTGGATAGATTTTATGTTCTTTCAGCATATAAACCTCAGCTAACACACAAACCTAAGCCCAACATACAAATCCAAAAAACAAAAGTGTTTGCTGTTCAGCAAACCCTTATTAAGCACTGACTATATGCAATCATCATTAAAATAAGCCAAGCTATGAATCTTGGTTCTTTAAATTTGTAGTCAAAAGATCTGAATTGGAATTCTGGCTCTGCTTTTATTAGGTGGAAAGCTTATTGCTGTAAGCTAGTTGTTTCCATCATCTGGATTTCAGTTTCTTCATCTCCAAAGGAAGGATATTGGACTAGTTATCTCTAAAGTGTCTCCCAGCTCCAAATGATGTTTATTCAATTACTGTAAAGCATCAAAGCTGAATTTAAGATCCTATACTTTTCCTTTGTTAAATGAGTAGGATCCTAAGCCATTTCTCTTGTTACATCTTGTTCAATATTATGATGTTCAATATCACCATAGTTAATTTTCTTGAATGTGCATTCAGTTTAACAGAAGTAGTATTATACTAAAAGGCAGTATTTCAAGAATTTCTGCCTAGTGACTTGTGTGTTTGTCCTCCGTTGCCAAAGAAGATCATGCTATCTGAGAAATAATGACATGACTTGACTTGTTTTGAGTGAGGAAGGGCTGTGCAGGTCACCAGCCTCACTTCTCATCCAGAGCCATCTGAATCCAGTGACCAGATATTCATCAGGATGACTGGAGATGACTCAGGATGAGGCAACTGGGGTTAAGTGACTTGCCCAAGGTCACACAGCTAGGGAGTGTCAAGTGTCTGCAGTGAGATTTGAACTCAGGTCCTCCTGACTCCTGCACTGGTGCTCTATTCACTGCACCACCTAGCTGCCCCTCTCATAAAAATATTTGTTCTCTGAAGGGTCTATAAATCTTGGTGGCACAGTGGAGAGAGCATTGGGCCCAGAGTCAAGAGGATCTGAACCTGGATATTTACAAACTATAGAACCCTAGGCAAGTCAGTTAACCTCTGCTTGCCTCAGTTTCCTCCCTAAAATAATAATAACAGCACCCACCCCACCAGGTTGTTGTGAGGCTCAAATGAGACAATATTTGTAAAACGCTTAGCAATGAATGGGATATAGTAAGTTATATGTAAATACTTATTCCCTTTCCTTGCCTTCGCATCTAAACATTCTTCCAATTGTCCAACCTGAAATACCATGATTTTGATCTACATGATCTTAATTTTTACAGATAATTTGAGTTTTCCCATATTGATTCAAATAGTTTATCAACTACATCCCAAATCAATCCATCTATACACAAGCCTAAAGGAGAGCTGGGGAACTCTCTACCTGAGTAACATGATGCTCATAAATACAGCTGTCACTGTAACTTAAGCAGTAGCTATATTGGCTAGACTGAATTCAATCTTTAAAACAAAAATATTTTAAAATAATTTTTTAAATTATTTTTTAATTTAATTTTTTAATTATTTTTTCCCTTTTACAGTGTTGTCTAACTAACTACTCTGATTTGAATGTTTCATTTTTTTAAGTTGGTTATTCTGGAATTATACAGATGTAGCTTTACTGGGATTAAAGTTCTCATTTTTTTAAAAAAAAAAATGAGCTGACTGCATAGGGAAAGCCCCAAAGATTTCATCAATTCAATAGCTAGTAACTTGAAAAAGTTACGCCAGCCAAATATTTGAAGATAATTAATTATGAATTCAACTGACTTAGAAAAAGAAAACAATATTTGACAGACCTGCTTTGTATGCAGCTTTGGGCAAGTCACTTGACTCCTCCATAAATCTCCGCTTACTCATCCATATGAGTAATAAACAATGTACCTTCACTCAGGTTTCCTCAAAATTGGAGGGGGGAGGGAGATGAAATAATGCATGTAATACCCTTTCCTCTCTTTCAACCTCTCCCCTTCTCTCCAATTCAACAAAAACTGGTCCGTTTCCTATGTTTTACATACTACAACAGCTTCCCCCATCTCCACGTCTTTGAACCATCTGTCCCCCACTCCTGGAATGGGTTTGCACTTCTAGTCTTCCTCCTAGAATCCTTTGTTTCCTTTCAAAGATCTTCTTAAATAACATTTTCTATCAGGAACATTTTCTGGTCCCCAACTACCTACCTCCCCTCCAAAATTTCCCTTTTATTTATTTAATTTATTTTTGTATGCATGTATTTATGTAACTATGGGCTGCTAGGTAGTGCAGCGGATAGAGGGAAGGACTTGGTGTCAGGAAGCCTCCTCTTCCTGAGTTCAAATGTGACCTCAGAGATTTACTAGCTGTGTGACCCTGGGCACGTCACTTCACCCTCTTTACCTCAGTTTCTTCATCTGTAAAAAGAACTGAAGAAGAAAATGGCAAACCACTCCATGTCTGTGCCGAGAAAATCCCAAATGGGGTCATAGAGAGTCAAACATGGCTGAAATAACTGAAAAACAACATTTATGTAACTATTGCTTCCCCTGAGACCTCTGAGAGAATTCAAATTCTTTAAGGACAGGGGCCATTTTTATTTTCTTTCCATATCCCCAAGGCCTAGCACATTGGCTATCACATAATAGGCACTTATTAAATTCTAGATGATTGATTTTAACTCCTTATTGGCTGGTCTTTCCACTATATCTTGCTGTTTATTAATAATAACTAACAAAAATAATAATACCTAGCACTGACATAGCATTTTAAACCTTGTAAAGGACTTCATAGCTATTATCTGAGCTTATTCTCACAACAACCTGTTACATCCACATTACAGCTGAGGAAATAGAGATTAAGTAGTTTATCCAGGGTCACACAGACAGAAAGTGTTGGAGGTTGAATTTGAACTCAGGTCTTCCTACCTGCAGGTCCAAAGCTCCATCCACTATAACCCCTAGCTAAGCTGCTTACACAGCAACATACAAATCAAGAAAGAGAGTGTCAAAATTGCAAATGATTTGGACACTCAGTTAATCACTTTACTTGTTGACCAGTTAGTAGTATGAAAAGATTGATCAATAAGAGAAACTGGGAGGATGTTATTCAATTTTGTTGTTCAAACAACAAGAAAAATAGTTAGAAATCTTTCCTTAGCAAATAAAAAACTTTCACCAAATAGCATTTTTGGCGTAGCACCAATTGTAAGCCAACTTGTGAATGAGATGACTTTCTTGGAATGTAGACAGACTTCCTTTCTTCAGGTTCTAGCAGTCCTCTCTTTTCAGAGAGGCACGGAAAGAGTTAAGGGAGTCAGGCTGGTCTGCCTGTACCATTCCATTCAAATGAACAATGCAGATTTGACAAGATGTGACTAGATTCCCTTATTCACCAGGTGTGAAAAGGTGTGGTAAAGAGCCCACCTGACATACTTTTAACTCTTTTTGGCTCTGGTGGGCTGATGTCATTTTCCCAGGTGGCCCTGAGAATAAATCTTCCTCTCATCTGAATTTCCGTTGATGGCTAACAATAACCAGCATGCTATTTGCATTAGCTGTGACTCACTGTCATTGATCAATAACATTGCATTCTGTAACTTTTCAGGTTGTCATCATCACCCTTTGTTATTCAGTGGCTAGAGGGTGCTTAGCTAGGGCATGTGGTAAAGATTTGCCTTGGTATCTGCCCCAGAGAAGTTTATATTCTACTAAGGGAAATAAGCAAGCAAATGTCTGGGTGAGTGTAATAAGTCAAGTCAAAAAGTCTTTATTAAGCACTTAGTGTCAGGCACTGTGAAGAGAAAAGATAAATAGGTGTGTTTCCTTTGTGAGGACAGAATCTCTTTCGTGTTAAAGCAAGAAAAGCTTCCTGGAGCAGATGAGTCAAAGTAGGTGATATGTGCAAGTATGATGGATGGAAAGAAAGGGGAAGATTCTTTCAAGTACAAACTTAGGTTGTTTGGAGGATTGGAGGCCAGAAAGGTTGCAAGAAAGGCAAGAGCTAAAAGGCTTCTTCAGTAGATTAGGTGTGGACTTTTTCTATGAGAGATGATGGGTCTTGGTTTAATGGTCCAGTGTGATCAGTCGCTCCAGTGAAGTAATATCTGACAAAGAACACAGTCTGGTAATAGTGGAGAAAGCGTCAGAAGCCAAAGGCCCTGGGTTCACAGCCTACCTGAAAAATTAGGCCCAAGTAAATTAAGTCTAGAAAGACTAGAAGAGATCTCAGAGGCCATCTGGAGCTTCCCAGAACTCTCATTTAAAGAGGTCACTCTGATGAGCCACATCTTATTCCTTTCCAGGCAGCACATAGATCTTCCTCTGCTCCCAAATCTTCATCCTGAGGCCTCACTAGAATTCCCACACAGGAAATACTCTCTGCAGCCTCTGTCTCTGATTGGATGACTCCTCCCAGACCCTCGTTTAAGGGAAGCACCCAAGCTAGTCATCTCTCATTTCTGTGCAGACTTCCTTCTGCACTTTCTCTACTTCATCCCCACAATGAGTACTTTTGTCTCCCTCTCCCACTTTCAGCTTCCTTTTATGGATTATCTTCTGCTATTAAATGTAAGCTCTTTGAGGACAGAGACTTTCTTTCTACTTGTATTTCTAATCCCAGTCCAGAGCATAGTGCCAAAGACATATTAAGCACTTCATGAATGTTTTTAATTGACTGACCATCTAGTCTAACCCCCTCTTTTTACACAGAAGGAAACTGAGACCCAGACACAGTGAGTCACTTGTCCATGGTCACACGGGTAATAAACGGCAAAGTTAGAATCCAAACCCAAATCCTCCGATTCTACTTTCCAAATACTTTCAATCGCGCTTCTGACACTTCTTGTGTGACTTTGGGCAAGTCACTTGAAATCCCTAGATCTCTGTTTCTTCATCTATAAAATGAGGAAGTTGGATGAGATGACCTCTGCAGTTCCTTCCAACTTTCTATGATCCAATGACTGATGTAATCTCAATGAGGGTTGAGGCTGATTTCTTTTCTTCCCTCTCTCCAATCCTTTTCCCTTAGAACAGGACTGGTACCTTGCCTGTTGTACATGCTTATTGCATTGAAAATTAATAGAATGATATCACTCTGGTGTTTTGTGGTGTTCTTTTCTCAGTACTTTGATGTGGCATCATTTTTTTTAAATCAACAATATGTATTAATTCATTAATGGCATGCTTTTCAAATTGCAGATATGCACTCAGAAGAAATTAACTAATATTAGTCAATCGAATGAGAATTCAAAACTATCTCCACAGCTGAAATAATGAGCCCAAACTAGAAAAACATAACTGTATAGGGATTACAGTGTAATTTACGAATACATGATAGAAAAGACCTGGTTTAACATAAAAAGGGCAAGTGAGGGTTGTCTGATCACAAGTTCAGCGTGGGTCAACAATGTGACATTGTTGCCAAAAAAAAGGTATTATGAGTTTAGGCAAAATTAATTTCTAAAATAGAGTGTGTAGACCAAAGGCAGAAGTAATCTCATTGAGCTCTGTACTGATCGGAGTGCATTTGGAGCACGGGTCTGGGTTCTGGGCAGCACCCAGAGAGTGCTAATAAAAAAAAAGCAAGCCATTGATAAACTAGAGTATATTTGGAGGAGAATAACGAAGCTGGAGAGGAGCCAAGAAACAATGTCATATGAAAATAGTAAGAGCAACGAGGGATGCTAAACTTTCAAGTGATACGAATATTTGTCTTTTAAGTATATCTTTAAGTACAAAGGGAAAGCAGAAGTAGGGAAAGTAGGGGGATAAGCATAGGACCTATGATTCCCAAGCATGGGAAATTTCTAGGTGAAGAAACTTCTACCAGTGCAATACTTAATCTACAATTCAGAGTGGCCGGATCACCAAGAGGGTAAACCTAATCTCATGTGATTCACAAATTTCAAAGGCAGAATTTGAACCCTATACTTCTTACTTTCAAGGCCAGCTCTCTAACCACTATAACATGTTCAACCAAAAAGAAAAAGAGCTTGGAATAGGCTTGACTTAGATTCATCACCAAGTTTTGCATTTTGATTCTATTGATTTGTTTTCCTAAAGTTTTCTGAATCTATCACTCCGCAGTTATTTCACATTTAGGGAGGTCAGTTCCCACCTCACATAAAATGTGAGTGCCAAACTAGATGGTGGCCGAGGTCCCTTCCAACTCAAATATTCCATAATCATATTAGCCTTCCATTTGTAGTGACTGGGGAGTATAATCTTGAAAATTGGTTTTAATAGGCAGTTCTTCTTATGGAGGATATCTTATCAATTTTTCCTCATTTGTCTTTAAGAAAAGAGAGTTGGACCCCCAAAATTATACATCCTGACATAATGTCTCTGGTTCACACTTTAATTTCATCAGTCACTACCCGAGTTCTCTCTCTCATGCTTCAGAAAACATCTAAGAACTACTACTGTAAGATCAGTACCCATGGAAACTAACACCAATTATATTAAAGTGAAGTCTTTTTTTTCTGGACAAACCATTGTTATTGCTGCTATCATTATCAATGTTTTTCTCTATTATGAGAGTGATATGTGATGCATTTCACATCCATTAACTATTATAAAACTCCTTGGCAAGAAATACTAAGGCATAGACTAGCAAGCTGCTAAAGAAAATATTTTTGGACATAGTCATTTGTTTCCAGGTTGCATTTTGGTCATCGATGTGGAATTCAGAGTAAAATATTACAAAGTGAATGCCTGTGTTTTTCTTCTCCGCCTCCATTTCCATTCATCCCCTTCATTTTCAGCACCATACTAGTTCATTTATATGGCAAGCAAGGCATTGCTGAATACAGACATGCTCATTCAGCAGCCTATCTCTCCAGTTCAATTACCAGTACTTTAACAGGGCTAATTAGCATTCCTCAGAGCTAGATCTCTTTGAGTGACAGGTAACCATGGAGAGGCACACTCCTCTAGGTGATCAGCAAGAGTCTGACTTTTCTTTTTAATTAAAAATTAGAAATGCCTTAAAGAAAAAGAAAAGCATTTACTGATTCATTCTGTTATCCCAAGGTTGCCATTGTGGAAAGAATAACATTAATGTTGGAGGGGGGGATAAGGGGAGGGGATGACACCATTTCAAAAGGATTACAGAAAATATACTGTGAAAGTAGGATGCTGGAAATATGTTTATTGTCCACAGTAAGAGTGAACACCCGCAATGAAAGCACAAAATACCTAAATAGCATTTGTTTCTTAAGAGAGTTGGCTCTGACAACAGGTGATTCGCCTTCAAAATAGTGAACATAAATCCATTGTATTCCATTTGAGAAATAGAGTTTTTATTCCCATTAGGGATCAGGCCAAATTAGACAGTGCCTAGGATTTCCATTGTGCCTGGAAATAGGATGAGTACAGCTCATACCAGGCATTGCTATAGCTAGTGAGAAGAATTTTAAGCAAAGTACAAAGGTATTAATATTTCTTCTAAATCTTAAGTGGTATTTGGAAGGGTTCCTGCCCCTCCATTGCACAAATATTGGACCCAGTCCTGGGAACTGACATCAGTGGAAAATGACAGGTCTTTTAGGCAAAGTGGCTACTGTAAATAAGGCAGACAGATGAATTTAGGATTGTTATCTTACCCTGGTATTTAAAACCCACACCCAAGAGGTATAGTAGTCTCATTCTACAGCTTTCAGAATGAAATGTTTTTAAAGTGAACAGAAAGAAAATAATATTTTAATGAAACATATTGATGTTTTTGTACATCTCATAAAAATGGAGGAAAAATTTTGGATAAGATCATACTTCTCTCAAATTTTATTTTCCCAAGCTGAAATCAACATTTTTTAAGTTCAATTCACTATTTTTCTCATTCAATTTTCACATGCCTCTCCCTTTCCTGTTTTCACCCAAAAGCAGAATTACCATAAACACAGCCTGTTCTGTTATTGCTGGCTTGGAGAAAGCCAGGAAGCTCTGAAAATCATGTGGGAGAACTACATCCCAAGAGATTTCCAGTCTGGTTTCAAGACATTAAAACTTTTTTTTCTTTTGTATACTTTGTATAAGTTTTAGATAGGAATGTAAGCCAAAGTGAGTTTTTCAAGGTTCACCTCTAAGCCAATTCTAGATTTCCAAATAATTTCCCATAAAGAGGTAGGAAATATCCATTGATATTCATATATAGTTTGTGGAACCTACCTCAGTGCCTTATAGTCACAGTGTGAATGTATAGATCCATTCAGACTTGAAGAGTTCATTTTTGAGTTTTCA
The DNA here is from genome assembly GCA_028658325.1 of Potorous gilbertii. Classification (NCBI taxonomy): domain Eukaryota; kingdom Metazoa; phylum Chordata; class Mammalia; order Diprotodontia; family Potoroidae; genus Potorous; species Potorous gilbertii. The sequence goes on from CM053770.1 coordinate 608,693,119, forward strand.
TAGCTGTATGGGATCTTGGAGTGTATTTCATAGAATTGGAGAGCTGGATGGGACCTTATAAATTCATCTTGTCCAGTTTATATCTTATCAGGAATCTCCTGTATAAGGTCCTTGGTTAACGGTCATCCAGGTGAAGGGGAACTATTACTTTTGAAGACAACCCACTTTACATTGGGACAGTTCTAAGTATTAGGATATTTTTCCTTCCATTGTGCCTGCCTCTCAACATTGTGTACCTATTACGGCTACTTCTGCCCTCTGACACCAAGTAGAATGACTCAAATCCTTCTACCCAGGAATCCTTCCAACACTTGAAGACCACAGTCATGTTTCCCTTCACCCCATCCTACATCTCCTCTTTGGCAGATTAAATATCCCTCGCTAATTGAATGCATCCATTTATTATGTGGATTTGAATCTCCCCTCACCATCATAGTCACCTTCCCTGGGCTTACTCCAACTGCCAATTTCCTTCCTAATATGTAGCACCTAGAAATGACCATAATACTGCCACTATGGTCTGACAGGACTGAACACAGCGGTTCTGATGCATATCAGTTGTAGAACTCTACACTGATTTCCAGTGGATTTCATTTTATTAGATTGAGCCTACCAATCTAAGCTTACTGAGATACTACTGGTTCCCAATTCTTGAATCCAATTATTCTCTTTAATTCTCATGTTCAGCAACAAATCTGATGTGCATGCTATCTATGTTTTCATTTGTTTTGGTGAAAATGACAAAGAGAACAAGGCCAAGTGTAGATCACTATGGTATGCTACTAAAGACATCATTCTAGGATAACATTGATGCATGGACTCACTTAATACCTTTCTACTTCAGGCTGAGCCATTCAAATGATTCCGAGTCTTTCTAATGGCTATTATCTAATATACATCTCTCTGATTTGTCTACAAAGATATCATGAATGGATATGTCAAATGACTTTAAGAAATCTAATTACACTATGTCTGAACCTTACCTCTCCTACCATATTCTGTGTTAATTAGCCTTCCCATTTAATTAACTAGCATGTATTAATTGCTTACTATGTGTTAGACACTGTGCTAAGCTTGCCAAACTGACCAGATGATAGCCTGAATTACTTGACCCTTTCAACTCTGGGATACCTGCTCTTTGACTCTCAAGGTCCTCAATAGTGTGTGCCTCTCTTGTGGCCTATTATAGCAGGCTGGTTGCTCTAGTCATGTTCTACCTTATTCTTCTGCCTGTTACTCAGGAGCTATCTTAACATATATACCCTCCTGTCCTCCCAATTTCAAGTTCCAGAATTACAATCCAATCAGTACTGCCGTGGTTACAGGAAAGGGTGTTTTTGGACAATCTACTCTCCTATGGCTCCCCCCGTACGTATACATATGTATGTCCCATAACTAGTCATTTGTCATCTCATATTTTTCATACTAAAGAAATCAATAGTTTTCCTTCTCTCCCTTTGGATCTTTTGCAAGAAGCCTGACTAGGTTTATCTCTTATCATTCCACCCTCTCTTCTGCCTCAACACTCCAAAGGCCCTCGTTCAAAGACCATTCTTAGGATTATTATAAGTACTTGAACTAGGTACCCACTCTAAGATAATGGTTTATTTCCAAGATGACTGAATATATGTTAATTACGAGAAATGCCAAGGTAAGACCAGATTACAATAGTCCCCTACACTTGAAGGTGCCTGAGGTGTTGAATATGGACCAAAACCAAATTACCTAAAAGACTAATAATGAGTTCAGAAAAAAAAAGTCCATGAGTTTCCCCACATGTTCTCCAGTCAATTAGTGCTCCTAAACATTCATGACCAATGAAAAAGGGGAACTTGGCTATTAAGCATTACCAGAGATGGAGCTCTTTCTCTAAGGGAAAACAACCTATTCTCAGATTTCAAAAGGCCATTCTATAATACTTCTGTAGATATTCCCACTTATATTTGTATGCAATAGATGACAGGGGATCAAGAACTCTTTAGGCCTCAAGGAATTTACCTGGAAGTTCCTTAGGAGGCTCTGACAGCCTTCACATTCCCTATGCTACCTATTCATTTGAAAGCTGGACAGTTATATTTGCTCTTCAATAAATTCCACTGGAACATACACATTTTCTTTTGTTGGGTTTTGCTTTCATCTTTTGGTGATATAGAGATTAATAACAATTTATTTAGAGATCATTTGCCGCTAAATGTTGGAGAATAGGTTGGAGAGATGGAGCATCTCTCCAACTGGCAGAATTAGCCTCTCAGATTTAAGGCAAACACTAAATATTACTGATACACTGGCACAAGACCATCAGCATGGCATGCCTACATCAGAGAAGGTGCTGTGCTCTAGGATCAAAGCAGAATTGAAACAGCTCAAAGGAAATGTAGGATGAGCAAATTTAGAGAATTCACCCCAAATGTTCACATGGACTATTCATTCCCGACCTGTGGTAGAGCATTCCAAGCTCATACTGGTCTGATCAACCACAGTCAGACACATTGGAACTTGACTCCAGTATAGCGATGTCATTTTGGTCCTCTTTGAGAACAAAGGACAACAACCAACCAACTATTTATTTCAAGTAATTTTCTATTAATAGCAATAAGAAACACTGAAATTACTGTATACTCAGAAATCTCAAAATATTTATTCAGAAATTCCTGCTACATCTAGCAGAATGCTACTATGAGCATCACAAGTATTCCCTTTTGGTTGGTTAAATAAGATTTTCTTCAGAAGCATTAGGATTATCTTGTTTTTGTACTATAATGGAGCACTCCTTTTGGAAAGATAGAAATGCCTCTTGCTTTAAGCTTCACCCTAAAATGAAAACACAAATCAATTTCACTCACTAATGTGGAAACCAAACAGTGTTACAGTGGAATAAGGAAACCAAGTTTCATCCAGACAGATGATTTATTTAGCAATGCATACATTTGCAACAACAGGCATGTGGAACAAAACAAAATATATCATGCATACTAAGACACATTAAAGAGAAAAGCTACACAGCATAGTTCTGGTTCCAAAATGCCAGATATGTTTAATAACAATTTCCACTCAGCTATTTCCTAAATAAATTTATTTATTGAATATTAATGAAACTAGTGAATATAATAAAATTATTGAATAAAATCAATCGTTGCTTTAACTGTTTCTGTTGGCAAAGCAAAACACATGCTACCACAGAGCCTGAATACTGCAAGCTTCAACTATTCCTACTTCAAAGCACTTCAAAGCACCTAACACAAAACCTTGTATCTGGGGATAGGAACTGGATCTGTGATCGCATTGGTTTAGGGAACTCCCAGATGAAGAGATTTCTTCTACCCATGCAGGCTGTTACTTGCCCAAGATCAAGCAGTCAGTATGTCAGTCAATTAATAAATATTTATTAAGCAATTACTATGTGCCAAAAAATGTGCTAAATGCTGGTGATACAAAGAAAGGCAACTAGTAAAGGAACAGATACATTGATGATGGATGGATGGATGGAATAGGCCTTACTCTCAAAGAGCTTTTACTCTAATGGGAAAGACCATATGCAAACAATTATATATAAACAAGATATATACAGGACAAATTGGTGATAATTAATAGAGAAAGCTGTGAGACATTAACCTAGGTTTTCCAGGGTTTGAGGCTGTTTTTCCATCCCCTACACCACACTGACACTCAGATAGTAGGTACTTAAAAATGTTTATTGAATTTAATAGAATATTTGTTCAATATCCTGAGGCAAAATATCTCTGAGGTAGACAGTTATTAGCTATTCCTTTTGCTAATAGCTTCCTATGGATACGGAAAGTAGAGAAAAACCCTGAAATTAATTAAACTCTTTATAATATATTTTCTTTGATTAGTCAAAGGGGGGCAGGCATCCTCTGGAGCTCTGAAGGGCATTTCTATAGTCCAGTATAATATCTGATCTTTAGTTGTTCAATTTGAGGGTTAACTGTCTCTTCTCTATTTTAGCACTTAATAGTTTGACCTTGCTGTTAGCAGCAAATATTAACTTTTTGCAAAAAAAATATATAATTAGGCCAAAAGCCTTAGAAGTTAATTAACTCCCATTACAGGTTTGTAGAGGCCCCTTCTCTTATGTAGGTTTATGGATTCTAGTGTCTATGACATCATTTCTAGTAAGTTTCTTCTCTGAAATTCTCTAAGGATAAGCTTCAATTTCACTATCAAGTTCTTGCTTATTTTGTTCACATTTTGTTCAACAAGTCAATCTGTGGCTCAGATGGTAATACAACATCCTTGCTTCAGAATCACTATTTCCAAGACCTCTCTCTAAGAAGATGTCTTTCTAATCTGTATTTCATAAATAAAAATAGCATACAGTACCTTTTTGATCATCATTCTATTTATATAATATTTTTATACATGTAAACACTGCCCCTCCAATTTATCTGCCCTCAAGTGAAGGCTTTGTTGTTGTTTAGAAAAAAAAACTATCTTCCCTTTCCTTTATCCAATTTCTGTTTTTAGAAGTTGAGATGTCAACGATGGACAAGCTAAAATAATCATATCAAATAGATATGTTTTAAATAGCAAATATATATTAAAGTACTAGAGAAATATAGCTAGTATTTATAACTATCAATAACAATTTACATAAGTCTTTTAAAATATAGGAGCACTACTAGGCACAACTAATTGGATTTGTTTTTTTTCTACTCAAGACCACTGAAGGTGTAACAATACTATTTTAGGTTTAGGTACAAACATCAAAGGCAGCTTAGTTCAATTTAAAATTCATTTTTCTCTTATTTCCAGTTATTTTCACTGCCTCAATGGCATCAGTCAGGATCACATAATTTTTAAAATTTTATGCTGAGTACCTTACAAAATACTCTAAATAAATAGAAGCTGCCTCTCCTCCATAGCAGAAGAATGAATGGATAAATGAGTGAATGAAAAAGCATTTTTTAGCTGATTACTATAAGCCAAACACTTTGCTAAGTGCTAGGGATACAAATTCTAAAGCAAAGACAGTTCCTAGCCTGGAGGGGCTTACTAATAGAGAAATGACACACACAAGGGAGAATTGACCAGGGAAGGGAAGGGGTATTTTCCTCCAGAAAGTTGTAAGGATGATAAATACTGCCATAGGGAGAGCAGAATGACACACCCAATCTAGGATTGAGAAGCTGGTACTACAGAAACAGCTACTAGAGACTCAGAAAAGAAAATTCTCACCAGCAAAGTCTCTAACACTGTCAAACACTTCTACATCAAAAACAAATGTGATTTTGTCAGTGGAAATTCTATCAAAGAAGGGGCATTAACATCTTATCTGCCACTGCTTTTGTCAGAGAGCAAAAACCTTCTGAATGTGTGGTCTTCTCATTAGAATGGGAACTCTTTGAGAACAAGCATTGTTTATTTGTATTTTCAGGGCATAGCACAGGGCTTCTCATACAGTAAACACTCAAAAATGTTTTATTCATTTTTTCAAGGAAGGAAAGGAAGAGGAAAGGGGAAAGAAAGGAAGAAGAAAGGGAAAGGGAAGGGAAGCAATGAACACAGCTCAAGATTCTGGATCTAGAGGATGGGCATGGAAGGATTGGATGGAGAAGTGGGGAAAGAAAGGGTATTTGCCCAGGGGAGAATCAAGTTAGCTATGTGTCCCTCCACAAGTCATTTAACCTCTTTTCGCCTCAGTTTCCTTACCTATAAAATGGGGATAGTAACAATATCTACCTCCTAGGGTAACTGTGAGGTTCAAGTAGGATAGTAATTATAACCCACTTAACACATAAGTGCTATTTAAATGTTAGCTAGAGTGACAGACAGGTAAAGAGAAAGGAGTGAAATAAAGCACATTTAGGATTTTTCTGATATAATTTAAAATCAAATCACAATAACAAATGGGCTACATAGGACATGTAATTCTC
>CM053770.1:608699512-608806916 GCA_028658325.1 Potorous gilbertii
TGTGAAATATCTCATTGGAAAAACAACTGACCTGGAAAATAGATCCAGGAGAGACAATTTAAAAATTATGGGACTACCTGAAAGCCATGATCAAAAAAAGAGCCTAGACATTATCCTTCATGAAATTATCAAGGAAAAAAAAATTAAATTTTACTTTTTTTCAACTATCAAGCATTTAATTCTTTCTCCCTCTCACTTCTCCCCCACTGGAAGAAAAACCTAAAAAAACAAAATCAGAACATTTTAAATGACTAGACAATCAAGCAAAACATATTCATGTATTGACCATGTCCAAAATGTGGGTTTCATTTTGTTCATCTTCAGGCTTCTAGGATCCTTGTTTATCACATTGATCAGTGCTCTGAAGCCTTTCAAAATCTTTAAAATCAGATTCATTTTCACAACGTTGTAAACATAAATTATCCTCTCTGTTCTACTTCTTTCATTCCATAATAGTTCCTCTAAGTTTGAGGTTTTTCTGAAACTATGTCTTTTATAATTTTTTTACAACACACATTGCATTCCTTTCACATACCATGTGTCATGTATCTTTGTTTCCAGTGCTTTGCTACTAAAAAAAGAGCATGTGTGTACAAACATCTATACATAAATGGATACACGTGTTTACATATATGTGTCTTTCTGTGTATATAGATGTATGTATGCATATATAGACATATATTTATATATTTTTATGTGTGTTTATGAATATATATATATATATATATATATTTATATAGGTTTTCCTGTTCAGTTGTTTTCAGTTATGTCTTAACTCTTCATGACCCCATTTGGGGTTTTTGTGGCAAAGACACTGGACTGGGTTGCCATTTCCTTTTCCAGCTCATTTTACAGGAGGAGAAAACTGGGGTAATTGGAGTTAAGTGACTTGCCCAGGGTCACAAAGTTAGTGTTTGAGGCCAGATTTAAACTCACGTCTTCCAAGTTGCCTCAGTACACACACACACACACACACACACACACAAATAAACATATGTATATGTTCACTCCATTCCATTTCTGGATTTAATGCTCAGTGTTTTCAATTTGGTTATATATTTACCCAAAAATGAATTTTCACATCTATTACTATTGGGGGAGGGGTTATATAGTTATATTTCAAAGACGAATTTAGTGATCACACCAAAGGGTAAAGGGCATCCAACTTTCCATATAGGTGTGTGTGTGGTGTGTGTGTGTGTGTGTGTGTGTGTGTGTGTGTGTGTGTGTGAGAGAGAGAGAGACAGAGACAGAGACAGAGACAGAGGGGGGGGGAGGGAGGGAGAAAGAGATTCAGGACTTTTTCTTCTTTATTTGATCTCCTTGGGGGTATAAATATAATGATGGTATTGTTGAGTACGCACAATTTAGCAACCTTTTGGCCACAGTTCCAAATTGCTTTCCATAATGGCTATACTAATTTCCAACTCCAACAGTTCATCAATGCGCCTGTTCTCCAATAGCCGGAGAGTGTCTATGCATTTCAAGCATGAGGGAGAGCCTGAACAAAGATGTGAAAGATGAACCGTTGTGTGTGGGTAATAACAAGAAGGCTAGACTGACTGGAAGGTAGAGTGTGTAATAAGGGTATAATGTAATTTGGAGAATCATTTAGAGCCATTCAAAAACATTAATGCTATTCCTTCTTACCTTAATTAAGTGGTTTAAGAACTAGTTTGCTTTCCATGACATACATAGAAAAGAGTAGAAAAAACAAACAATACTCCTTTTGGTCAAGAATTCAAGGTAAACTTAAGTACAATGATATGAAAAAGGCTTTACAGATAGAAGAGTTTCTTACCAACTCTTAGCATGGACCATTCATTTCTGCAAGATTAACACAGATTATTAATAAAGATACTTTTCACATTTTTACAGCAACTTTTCCTGATAAAATTTAATGACCTAGTTTTTTCATATTCATAGTCACCAAGGCAAAGTATTCAAAGCCTAAATTCTAACAATATTTTCTGAAATAATAGTTTTGTTCTAGTTTTTGTGCCATATGAAGAACATTCCCTTAGAATTCTAAGATATTTCTAAAATATTAATTATTAAATTATATATTAACAAAATGTACATTATATGTGGCAGTTTCTCAGTATGAAAATAGACTCAAAATTCTTTAGTTCATTTAAATTTTTCCCTGATTCATCTTTATGTATTCTGCGCCCTAGATTCCTGGATAAGCATCTATCAATTCCATCAATATATTTCAAATTCCAAGTGTTTTATGGCCAGATTAGTTTGGTAGCCATTGTTCTAAATGGTTCATTGTTTTCTTCTACTCATCACTCAAAGGTAAATTGACAATTTAATCTGGCTTCCATCCTCATCTCTTTACTGGAAGAAATTGTATCCTTTAGAGTCATCTTGATGTTCCAAATGACCAGCTCCGGTGAACATTTCTCTCCTAATTATAGAATAATACTAGGTAAGCATAATACTAAAAGAGTGATGAATTTGGAGTCAGAGGTCCTAGATTCCATTTTTATCTTGGTCACTTACTACCAATGTGACTTCAGCCAAGTCACTTAACCTCTGTGGGGCTTAGTTACCACATTGTAAAATAAGGAGATTATCTGGTCTGCCAATGTTTCTCCTAAAATGCAACATCCCAAACAGAATGCAATGCTACAGATATGGTCTGACCAGAGAAGACTAGGGAAAAGCAGTGGGACTTTCATTGCTATCCCTATGGATAACTCTATCTCCCTTAAAGCAGCCTGAGTGCAAAAAAAAATTTTTTTGTTCACATTATTGACTTTTAAGACTGTATTCTTTCTACTAAATTAAAAACATGTTTAAAATCAACAATTAACAGTGTGAGACCTTATATTCTCTACATCTTTTAATCAATCCCTTACACCAATGTCAAATCAATTTTCCTAAAGCTTAAGTCCAGTCAGTCTTTAATAGCTTGAAACTGCTCCAAGACTTTTGGGACATCATTTTAAAACTGTTGTTTAAATCCTTTCATCATCTGGCTTCAGACTACTTTTCTAAGCCAATTGCATATTATTCTCCTTCAAATACTCTATATTCTTCAAAGTGGCCTAGTTGCTATTTCCCATATACTATATTTTAATTCTTTTCCCACTGTGCCTTTTTGCAGGCGATGCACCATGTATTTTCTTCTGACCTCTGCCTTTTAGAATCCCTAGCTTCCTTCAAAGTTTAGCTTAAGTGCCTTCTCCTATACCCTCTTTCCTAATCTGCTCCTACTTGTTGGCACCTATGCCTGCCAAATTATTTTTATATATTTCATATTTACTTAGCTGTATACATGTTTAATGCAAAATTATTTTTAAATATTATTAAATTTGTTATTTTCCCTCACTAAAATGTAAGCTTCTCAGGGATACAATTTTATTTTTGCCATTGTATTTTCAGTGGCTAGCTCAGTGATTGACGTAAATGAGAATTTAATAAATATTTGTTGGATGAATTAATCCACTAAAGAATGTAGAAAAATTCACTATCTGAATCCACTGCCCCTGAAAATGGAGAGCACCAGCACCTTGGACTCATACTTGACTGCTGTTGGCATTGAAAAAAAATCCTGAGACAGAAAGCAAAATTCCCTGCAGACTAGGTCTCTCTAAGGAGAAGGGAAGGAAGCCCAGGTCCTAGTCCTGAGTAGAAACACAACAGATGGAGATCTTTTAATTCATTTGATTTCATTTCAATAAGCATTTACTAAGCATCTACTAAGTGCAAGATACTATTCAAGACCCTGGAAACTGAAGGCAAAAACTGAAGCAGTCCCCAGGCTGAAGGAGCTTACATACTTGTCAGATCTTTCTATTATTATGAAGCAGAATCAACTAAGTGCTGGCTGTTCTGCTCAGTAAGGAACATGAGCTGAATTTACACCTGGGGAAGACAGATTTCTTTTAACCCAGTGGTGTGATCACTAAACTACTCTTTGAAATATAAACCCTCCAAAATAGGCATTAGATATAAAGATCCATTTTTTTGTCAAATTTAGGACAAAATTGGAAATATTGAATTTTAAATTCAGAAATGGATTTGAGTGAACATTCTAAGCTTTGAATTCTGTTTGACTCTGGAAAGAGTAAAAGTTTGAGTTATTATCTATCATTTTATTCCCTTGACAGTTCCAGGTGTAGGGAAGAATTATTTTTTTAAAGGAAATCTTTATTTTTACATCAAATCTCTTTCCATTTAAATAGAAAATTGTGGGTTATTTTATTTTACATAAATATGGTTCAAATTATATTTCCCTCAAATAGCTAAGAATCAAGGAGTGAAATATTTTATAGAACTCATGAAAAGGTTCATGAAGTGCAAAAAATAAAATAAAATGCTGTCAGATTTTTCCTCAGGCATTTTTTGAGCTTCCTTTCTAGCCAATGGGGACTGGAGGAAGGAGGTGAAAGGAGGCAAAGAATGAGAAAGGCTAGAAGAGGAAGTCTCATTTCTCCATATATACTTGCATATAGAATTTCATTGTTCAGAGAGTGTGAGTTTGTCTTGGCGGGGAGTGGGGGGAACGAGATGGGGGAGGGGAGGGCAGGGTGGAGAGTACAAGAGCAAGAGAAAATTGCCTGACATGGGATATAGTACTTCTCTGTCTGACGACCATGACATTCCTACAAACATGCATTTGTGACTCAGTTATCCAAAATAAGCATGAATATGGAGCTGAGGTTCTATATGTAGGAGCCATAGATTTTTGTCTTTCATGACCTAAGGGTCTCCAGTATTCTGCACTTATCCTTCATACTCTATCCCTACTGAGTTAAATGCTTTTTCTTTGGGGTGGAAGGGAGAAAATATACCTTCCAGCAGCAGTAAGAGGCAATGAACACTACAATGACCTGGAAAACAGCAATATGAAATTCGAGTCATGCTTCTGTCCCCGTCTCAATCTCTGTACTTATCTGAAAATGGGAAATGGGAATATTTGTAGCATATTTTGAGGGCCATGTGGAAATTTTAAAGCTCTTATATTTATTATAATGTTCCAAGTCAGTTCATTTATTATTGCTATATACAACTGGTAGCTAGGTGGTGCAGTGGACAGTGTGCTGAGCCTGAAGACAAGAAAACTCCCTGAGTTCAAATTTGACCTCAGATACTTAACAGCTGGGTGACCCTGGGCAGATCACTTAACCCTACTTGCCTCAGTTTTGTCATCTGTAAAATGAGCTGATGGAGGAAATGGCAAGACACTCCAGTATCTTTGCCAAAAAAAACCCAAATGGGGTCACGAAGAATAGGACAGAGCTGAAATGACTGAATAACAACAAAAAATGCAATTTATTAAGTGTCATATGTAATACATTTTATGACGTACTACTATATATGCATGTTGTCTCACATGAAGGAGTGGAAGTTCTTGAGGGCTTTCGTCTTTGTATTCTCAGGGCCTACAATGATGTCTGGCACATAGTTATCCCTTAATAAATGTTTGTTGACTGATTGAGTATGTATTCCCACTGATCTAGGCAGTTAAATTTTATCAGGAAAAGTTGCTGTAAAAATGTGAAAAGTATCTTTATTAACAATCTGTGTTAATCTTGCAGAAATGATTTGTCCATACTAAGAGTTAGCGAGAAACTCTTCTATCTGTAAAGCCATTTTCATATCATTATACTTAAGTTCACCTTGAATTCTTGACCAAAAGGAGTATTGCTTGTTTTTTCTACTCTTTTCTATGTATGTCATGGAAAGCAAAACTTTAATAAACATGGAATCAGACTCAAATAAATGTGTTTTTTTCTAAAAACTGACCAGATCCTGGTTCAGCTTTTATTTCTTTTAAGTTACTTTATGACTTTGCTATAAATTCTTTGGTCTCCATTTTTTTCATAGCAAAATTATAACTAAGGTGGACAACTGGACCTGTGCTCCAGGGAGTTGAATTTTACAGGGTGGTGATAAAGCACAGAAACAACAGAGCTTAACACCTAGTCAGCAGTAATAATTAATTAAAATATGAATGTACTCTACTGTAGGCTAAGGTTATCTCCTTCCCCCACTTGTTCTCCCCAGCAATGTCCTCCCACTAGTGTTTTAGGTTATCTGTCTCTCCCTTACAAATACACACAGGACAGTGACCCTGATTGGTTGTTTTTCTTTATGCCCCAAGAGGACCAAAAAAACATCCATGTGTTGGGATCAAGGTACCATATGTCCAACTGTGGCTGATCAGACCAATACAAGCTCAGAAGACTCTATGACAGGTCAGGCACAAATAGTCTATGTGAACATCTGGAGCGGATATCTCTAAATTTGTACATCTCACATTTCTTTTGAGAAGACATTGTCCCTATTCCTTCATCTAAGGGCAAACTCTGTGACGGTTACCCTGGAGTATGGGGTACTTGCCCTAAGTACAAAAATTCTTTGTAATGATTCTGTGTTATACTTATATTTTAAACTGGTAAAATATGTTAGGGTTTTTTATACCAGTTATACCATGCCTAACACATTTCCCCCTTAAATGAAAACATCTATGTTACTCTTCCCTGTTCTTCTAGTGAAATCACTATAATCATTGAAAATTGTTCTATTGGCATCATCTTCCCCCCGCCAAATTCAGGTATGGGTGTTTGCCTACTGACCTGAGTATTGTCAAATTATTCCAGAAAGAACAGCTGTTCCTACAAGATTTCTGGCTCCTGGTATTGGAATAAGAAACACTGAAGTTGAGCCCCTTGTGAAATAGACTGAAACTTTTTTTTAAAAACTGCAAAAGTTTATTTAGTTGCTGAGTAAAACTGTGCCAGCTGGAAATCTGGGGCACCTATATAACAAATATTCTAAATCTTAAAAAAAAGGTAAATGAACAGAAGGAGATTTTGCACATATGAGCATAGATGTAGCAAGGAAGGGACCTCATTTTACAGAGAGGAAAACTGAGTTCAAGACAGATAAAGAGACTTGCTGAGGGTGACAAATAATAGTTATTAGCAGAACTAGAATTCAGAATGAGCTACTCTGACTCAATCTAGAAGACTAGCAGTAGGTGCTAAAGAATTATTTGATTTAAACAATATTCTCTACTATCACATCAAGACTGGCAAACTTTGGGCAGGTGCTATTTCTTAAATATCTTAATTTGATCACCTAAGCACAAATTCACCTCTTTGATGAGGAAATTTCTCTTCTAAATAGTCCTAATAACAAAAAAATCCATAAAATGTTGCATTTTTCAGATGGAGTGCCAACACAATCCAAGTACATTTGAAAGCATTTGGCCACACACAGAGGAGCAGATCCAGTTACAGTACAAATTCCAAAAAGATCAAGGCTCAGCATAACCATTGTATTCTCAATTAGCATTCCATTCAGACAAAATGAAGTGTGAATCCTTATGACGTCTTTCAAAAAGTGACCATCCAGGAGATTTCAGGATCATCAGAGTCGGCTTTACAACAAACTGCAGGCATTTTGCTTCATCCTGTGACTCATAGGGTCAGAACCCAGAATAATACGTAGCTATGAGCTTCATTAGAACTACACTTACAGCTTTCCTCACCTTCCTCTCCTCCCCACCTGCCCCCACCTTTTGAATCCTCCACCTTCAGCCCCCAGTTCTACTGTCACTTTAAAAAGTCATCCAATAAATTGGTCATACTTATCAGAATTACCCTTAGGCAAAAAAAGAGACATCATTTGATGGATTGAGACTTGAGTACCTTTTCCATCAACCGATATAATATTTAAGGACACATTAACATCTTCCAAGGGCACATAAGAAATAAAATATGTTTCTTTTATTGTCAGGCTATTTGAAACAAAGACACATTTCCATATTCGCTAGCATAGAGTGCTAGAAACAAGAGAAGATCCCATTGAGCTCTTTCACCAACAAGGGAGATTTTGACATTGATGCTTAGGAGATAAGGTGGCTTGAGTTAAACAATGGCAGATGTCCCAAGTGTTTCTTTAGTTTCTTCTTGGACATAATCAATGGTCCACATCACAGTCGTAGTTTTTAATGATTGATCTGAGGGAGCCACCAGTTGTCCACAAATGATTTCAAGATCTTAGCTGTAGAACCAAGTGAGGTCCCTTGAGGAATTGAATTTAATACTTTAAGGAGAACCATATTTTGAAGGTTCACATATAGATCACAAATTGTCAGGCACAAGTGTGTGTGTCTATGCCCATGTCTGGTGTGAGCCATACAGAACTCACATTTCCAGTCCTTTGATTACCTACTGTCTTGTCCCCGTCTGGATAACTTTTCAGAAGCTGCCAGAGCTTTTACTATTTAATTGGTGTTGACACCTTTTGAAGCCATGCCTTGAGGCACTAAGGGTCATTGTCTGCTTTTTCTGTTTCTCTCAGAATGCCTCCACTTGGTTACCTTGCAGCCTGTGGTGCCTTGTTGGCCCCTGCACTTTTTATTCATATTCCTACTTGTTCTGGGTCCTGTTACAAGAGCCCTTGTTAAATGCCCAGCAGGCAGCACTGAGTGGAGATTTTTGACTATGTGGGATTTAAGGCCTCTGGCAATAATGGAGAATAAACTAGAAATATAAAAGTATCCCTGTAGTGACTTGTGTTGTAATCACCAAAGTTTTATTCCATGGGACCTCAGCCCTAAGTTATTCTTTGTAAATACACTTGACTGAAAGCTTCATGATTAGGTTTCAGCCTTTCCATCCTAAAGAATTCTCTTTTCTGATTTCTTCTTTGCCATTACTTCCAATTTATCCTGTATCTTCTTCCTTCTTATAGCAAGTCTTTTATATTAGGTATATAAATCACGTCATCATTTTGAGTTGTTCTCTATAACAAGTCCAACTTTAAGTAAAGACACCAACACAATGGAACACTTCCTTGTCTCTACAGATTCAGTTGCACAGAATTGTGTTTATCTCCCCACTCCCAAGAGCCCATGTTTTTTAAAAGGTTATTTGGTTCTCTTATCCCAAGGGTTTGGGAGCCTGAGTAGTTGTCACTTTCGCAAGGCCTCCACTTATTTGGCTACAGTCTCAAAGTTCTCTGTCAGTTTTGTCAAATGCTTCTGACTGTATGGAATGTCCAAAGAAAATTGCCCGTTCCCCAAATCCATTTTGAAAAACCACTTATCTATAAAAATGGTCAGATATTCTGGGGAGCTTTGCCCTTATCTTGGCATCAACTGCCATACTTTGTACAGCGAATTTAACAAGAACTGAGACACAAATAAGACAATTCCCCCAAAAGTACTGACAACAGCCAAGTCATAATGCTCATCCTGAGCATAAATACAGAAGGGAAAAATAGTGTTGAATTCTGTCAATATTGACATGGCTGTCCTTACAAAGAAAGTGGATTCAACACTGCCCTAAATGTTCAGATGATGGCATGAAATATTTTTAAACTCAAATCCAAATATATTGACTTTAAAAAAGGGCAGTTCCAATTTTGTCAAATCTTTTGTATGTGAGAGAAAATGGGGGGTAGCTAAAGTGGGGGGAGAGGGTATGGACCTGTGATTTCATCAGTGAAGGGAAATCTCAGCATTTGTAACTCTTTCCACCAAAGAGAACAGCAACTTTATGTAATTTATGAGAGTTGCCAGGGCCTGGGACATTGAGAAGTTGTGACATGCCTATGGTTAACCTCCTGCTTTGTGTCAGAAGAAAGATTTGAATCCAGGCCAGCTAACCATCCACTACTGACGTAACATTTTTCCATTATAAAAATAGTTATTAATAAACAGAGAAAATGACTATCAGCAATATTCTCATGTGTTCAAATAACTAATTTCTTATTTAATTGAAAGTTTTGGTGGAGAAAAATTCAAAATAAAAATCCTTTACAAACAAAAACATGTTACAAATCTTAAGTTCTATGTAAATGGTACATTAATATGCTCAGCAGCCACCATAGCACCTTCTGGTCATGGATATAATTTTATTGTAAGACTTTTCAGCCTCTCCCAGTTTAGGCAAGTATCTTCCTTAAACAGGAGAGAATGCTAAATAAAGTAAAACAGATAGGAAAATAGGACTTCCAGAGGATTATTTAGGCTAGAGAAGAAAGAACTACTGGTTAATTTTCATCTTTATTTAATGAAGTGAACTCCTTTTGTGTAGTGGATAGTTACAGGGAAACTATTCTCCATATTTGTTCAAGATAGATACCAAAAAGAAACTTGAAGGGGAAAGGGAATAGGCACTGATATGGTACCTACTATGCGCCAGGCACTATGCTACGCTCTTTACAAATATTATCTCATTTGATCCTTACAACCACTCTGAGAGGCAGGTGTCATTATCATGTCCATTTTGGAGTTGAGGAAACTGAGGCAAATAGAGATAAAGTAACTTGAGCAGGGTCACACAGTATCTGAGGCTGCATTTGAACTCAAATCCTCCCTGCCAAGCCCACCGCTCCATCCACTATGGTACCTACCTGCCTAAATAAACTCGTCTAAATTACATTGAGCATAAGGGATTAAACTTATATCCATCGAGAAATATTCTCGATGTAAATTCTGACAGCATTAGGCCAGGTTGCCAACAAGGAATTTTATTCTCTTAGGTATCTTTAAAAATAAAATAAATTCTTTTCTGTCTGGAGCAATTTAGGTGTGACCTTAGAAGAACACATGGGGTCTTTTCCATCCCTGTTATCCTCTGAAGCCTCTATAAGCCCAAAAGGGTGTATTTCCAGAGGAGTATTTTTGTTTTTATACCACTGAATCATCCTTACTTGTCTAGGATTGAAAACTAGAATCTTTCTTATGTCAATCATCATGCCTTTGGAAAGTGTGTGCAGGGAATCAGGCAAATAGCAAATGAAGAATCTAGTCCTGGCTCAGTCACTGAGTAGTGTGGGACTTTGAGAAAAGCCTTCAGTGACCTGCAGTATAGAGCTTGGTATGAACATAAAACACTCCCCAGTAAAGAAGGGGAAGGTCACAGAAGCTCCAGGAATACTCTCAGGAAGAATGTCACATGGCATGGCTGTGAAGAGAAAATTTTACTAGGAGCCAATTTGTTCAGTGAAGAGAAATACGATATAAGGGAAATAGCTTTGGACCAGGAGTGAGAAAACCTGGGTTCTAGGCCAAATCACTCCTTCTTGCAAATTACTTAGACCTAGAAATAAGATATAATAGGGATGGAAGCACCAGCAACATCATATTGTTGGCATCTATAACCAATGGGTCACATGTTAGCTTGTCAGCATTGATGAAGAGATCAGGTCACTAAATTGACTTTCTCTCTCTCTCCCTCTCTCTCTCTCTCTCTCTCTCCCTCCCTCCCTCCCCAAGGTTAACTGCAGTTCTCACCTCTATCATCAATTGAGCTAGTTACTGCCTTTTGTTTGTACAATTGGTTCCAGATCCTCAGAAATCAAAAGCCTTTTATGCACTATGCAGTAAGTGGACAGTAAACAGAATTGGGCCAAATTATTCTGAGAGAAATAATTATTAATAACTAACGATTTAGGAAGATTCAGAGTTCCTCCTTTTCTCTCATTAATCTCATTTCAAGACCTCAGTCTCTGAACAGTGAGTTAACCTTCTCCTCTATTTGAACCCACCCAATCTTACAAGGAATCTCTAGTCTAAGGTGAATTCCATTCAACCAATCTTGCATGGAGAAATTTTGTCAAAATTTTGTGAACCTATCACTTGTGTAGTTCTTTTTCTCAAGCCTAATTTTACTTCTCAGCAATTACTACATAATTTTGCCATTTGGGACCAAGTAAAACAAGTTGTTCTTCCACGTGGCAACCCTTAAAATCAGGAGTAATGGTCCAGCAAATTTTGTCTTTTCCAAGCTAAAATTCCCCAGTTCCTTGAATAATCTTCACTGGCATAATTTTGAGACCATTCAACATCCTGGCTACTTTCTTTTTAACATTAATAAATTATAACACAATGTACATGACAAATTGTATTTGCTTTCCCAAGGACTGGCTTAGCTAGTATATAGAGGTGATAGGTAAAGTAATAAGGTGATAGATAAAATTATCCAGGTGATAAAATTCTTTGGCTACAAGAACCCAAGAAACAAAGAAACATGTAACATGACCTTCAGGTCTTGTGTAGTTCCCTTCTTCTGCAGTGATGGCATAGACAAGTAAAAAGGGATACATAGGAGGCCAGTCACTACAGGTGAGACTTAAGGGATTTAAGACATCAATGTAAAACATCGATATAGCTAAATAGCAGAAAAAACAAAGCACTTTGGGTAAAAGAAGGTCACATATCTTATAACTACTCTTTCCACAAAAGGACAATCAAGGAAAGATAAGTAACTATTGACTCATATGCCTACTTTCTAATCTTTTTAAAATCTTGATGAATAATCTACACAAATTATCAAATACATCCCTAACAAAAGTAGGCAGATTATCACAAACAATATTCTCCAGCAGATCACATCTTAATAATCCCACAATTGAATGAAATATGCAAGGAATTAAAGATCCAAGTTGGGCCGATAGTTGTTAACTAAAAAAACCCACACATTTCATTTAATAAAGCAAGATACTGCCTTAAAGTTTCATCTCCAATAATACATCCTCCATACAATAAAATATTTTTAAATTATTGAATTTTTTTTGGAAGAAGAAACAACAGAAATAATTTTGTTGAGTCATTCTGATTATTAATATCAAATAAAGCATAAAAAGGAAGATATGTATCAAAATGGTTGTTGCTATTTTGCAAGACATCCAGAAAAAAGTCTAAATAGAAATGGAATTCTCTGTTGATGATAAAGTATAGCATTAAGTTCTTGATTAAAGAAGACATTGTGGTAACCATATAAAACTCTCAAATGTTACAAAGTCTCCTAAATAGATTCATAATCCTATCTCATATTAAAAACCAAGTGGATAAAGAAAGCGTATTGTCTAGACTATGAAGTGCAGTTAGATGAACAGTTTATAGTTGCTGATGCATCACACATATCCTGAATAAACAGAATAAATGCACAATTATCTGAGCTCAAGACTGAATGAGATGGAGAAGAGTCTGATCTGCCTTTGTGGGCTGCACAGTACATTTGATGAGTATAAGCTTCTCCCTGAAAGATCTTCTTTTCACAGTATTCCTCTGGTGAGAGGCAGGGTGGAGCAAATAAACAGAAGACTAGCCTTAGAAACCAGGAAGACCTCCATTCAAGTTCTAAGCTCAAACAACACCCTGGCTGAATGAACATAACTTCCTAACATACTCATCTTTCCTGTTCCTCACCCCACCCCTTCCATAACTCCTTAAGACTATAAGTTACAGAAAAATTGTTGATCTTTCGCAGAAAGAGTTTCCACACAAAGATCTCCCCACACTGATGAAATCACTAATAGAAAAAAAATCCTCTGGCAACACTGTATGATTATAAATTATGGAACACTGTAGCCTCCAAAGAATTAAAACTGAAGCTTACCCAAGGGCAATGAAAAGATCTATGATGTATATAAATGGGAAAAAGCACACTAGTAACAGGATGCAGCAGAAGCAGCTTAAAGGATATCATCAGAAAGATACATGATTCCAAAAGGAAATAGACCAGTCATGTAGCAAGAGCAAAGAATAACCAATGGACTTCCAGTGTGCTCTATTGGAACCTATATTATATTAAGAGGTCCTGAATGAATCCCCAACCTTTGGGTAGATCCCCTTCAAAAGACTTATAGGAGAATGTGAACAAGAACAGGGTATGAAATTGTGGATGCATTCAGATCGTGGAGGGAATATTCACTGAAGACAGTAATGGATCCATTGAATTATCAGAGAATAATTTACTTTTCTCAGCATTTGGAGTTGAGAGAGGCAATATGGTACAACAGAAAGTGCTGACTTTGGACTCACATAACGCAATCCTCCCTCTTAACGTCTCTTGCTTAGCCTCTCTGGATCTCAGTTTCCTCATTTGTAAAATGAAAACATTAGACTATATAGCCTCTATAATCCCTTCCAGATATATATGTGTACATATATACATACATATATACAAATGTGTGTGCATATACATAAGTACACATACATTTTTTCACATATATACATAAGTATATGCATGTATACAAATAGATACACAGACAGATGATAGATAGATTCCTAGGATATTCATATGAGAATGCCATTGGATTCTAGTTTTTCTGGACTTAGTTGGAGGCCTACGGGGTGATAGTGTTCCTGTCCTATCTATGAACTGATGAGAAATACTGTCTTGTTGCTGAGATTTCTAGAAGAACTGCCCTTAGGGTACCATGTCTTGACTTTTCTCTTGGCTCTCACAACACTCACACAATTCAATCTGTCTGAAATTTGCCTCCTTCAGATTTCCAAGAAAGGTATAAAAGTGAAAAGGTAGAAATGATAGACAGCAAGTTCACAGTGCCTGAGGGTAGGCAAGCAAATTATACACATGCCATATGACACTACACACACACACACCACACACACACACACACACACACACAGAGCACCCCTTCATTGTGTCTCTTCACTTTGTCCATTGCTAATATTTTATCACCAGGATAGCTGCCTGCTTATTTCTATTTCATTATCTCATTCTTCAGCTGGAATAGAATCCAAGGTCTAATGTTTCCAGGTCTGAATAAAAGAAAGGATCTCATTGCTATAGAAAAATCTTTCCCCAGAGTACATACATAGATTTAGAACTTGTCTTTTCCTAATATTTTATGATACTGTAGTAACCCACAGTAACTAACCCAAGAGAATTTGGTCATTCCCATGGGTTAGGCCTCCAATTTTGTGACTCTTTTTTAAGGATAATCTTTTTTTCCTTTTATGGGATATTTTACCATTAGTAAAATTGTTTCTTTTACAATTTTTTATGTTATTGATGTCTTTTAGTTTTTCACATCATAGTCACGTCAGGTTATGCTCCTTGCCAGGCCTATCCCCAACCCCCTGGAGCATTTCTAATGAAAAAAAAAATAAGCAAAATCAACCAACACATCAACCACATCTGACAGCAAAGGCAACATGCCACATCCATAGACCACCACCTCTCCAGGAAAAGGAAGGAGAAGCAATTTCTCATGCTTCTCTGGGGCCAAGATTGGCCATTATAATTATGTAGCATTCAGTTCCATTTTGCAGTTTGCATTTAAAATGGTTCTATAGTTTTGCTAGCTCTGCTTACTTTACTCTGCATTGGTTTGTGTAAGTCATACCCCTCTGAAGTCTTCATATTTTAAATTTCTTATATTGTGATCATAGTCCTTTACTTTCATACAATTTGTTTAGCTTTTCTCTACCCTTACTTTAAAAATAATTCAAATTTGCATAATAAAAACTGTACAGTACATAATTCAAATTCTTTTTCTCACTGTGAAAATAAAAATTTGATAGCATGAAATAGAAGCGGAATATTTGACCACATTGTTGAAATTATTTAACAAATACAATGCTATTAACATAAGGAAAGGAAGCAAAAGTAAAAGGGAGTAGGGAGAAGTTCAAAGTTAAATTGAAGCCTTACATCTTTGCAATATAAAGAATGCAGTAACTAGTCATAAGGAAAACCTAATAAAGTTATCTATTTATGCCAACCTGGATTGGGGGCGGGGTAGTGAAGAGTGGTGAAATTCTCTTAACAATGTGATTGAGCTGAACCATTACCAGTCATTGCAATTTGGAAAATAAAGCTCAAGCTAGCCTGCTCTTGTCAGCCTCACCTTTAAAGTGGAGATTGGTAAGAGAAAATATGAGACAAAGGAACAGATTTCCAGAAGAAAATATAAAATCTTGGCTACTTTTGACAGCTCATTTTTCCAGATTACTTAAGCATATACTTCAAGCACACTAACATATTCTAATCTATCTGAGGCTGGTCTGAGAGTAAGTTGCAGAATACTTTTAAAGAAATTTAATTTTATTATTTTAAATCAATTCAACAACAATGCTGTCAGGAGAGGAAAGGTCAGTCAGATTGCATAACATAGAGAATTTTATGAGTGTGGTAGGAAAGAAAGAAAAATCATTCAACATTCATCCATAAATTCACTATTTAGATGTAAACATTAATGTTAAAGTGGCCTTTATAAATTATTTGCCTTTATTTGTAAATAGGCAAAAATGTCTCATTTATTTTATTAATTTATCAAATCCTTTATTTTTTTAGTTAAAAAAAATGCAGGAGAAAAATTTTTTCCTGCCTTGACTAAAATGATGTGTTTTTAGTTAGTGGGATTTGAATTAATGAGGTCCCTCTATATTCCTTCATATTAAGATATGGAATTAGCAATACACAGGACAACTAAAATAGGTACTGGGGTCTTGCAGAGTAAGGTAGGAAGGATGTGCATATCTATCTGTGAATTCTTTGGTGAAGGGAATTTTTGAGGTAGACGTTCCCTTCACAGATGAAAATAGCAACTGTCTATAATTTATAGAACTTAGAAAATTAACTGGAATCTGGGGAGGTTAAAAATTTGCCCATTATCATCCAGTCACTAGTCAAGTTTTCTCTTCTCTAAGGAAAACTTTCTATCTATTATGACGTAATACCTCTATTTCATGTAGAAATGTACCATTTTGTTACAAATTTCATATTTGTATATCTACTAACATATATTTACATATCTGCTAACTAACCCCCATAGCAACAATAGAGTATTTGCTCCTTAAGGACATGTCAACTAGAATTTATTAAGTACATGCTATGTACTAGGTATTGTGATAGGTGCTGGGGATTCAAAAAAAGGCAAAACAAAAAAATAAAAACCAATTCCTACTCCTAAGGAGTTCACACCCAGTGGAGGAATTCACAGTCTAAGCTTGATGCATTCTAGGGACAAAAGTGAAGTTTTATTTCACCTCCAAACCCACCCTCAGTCCTTACCTTGTACCATCTTTCCTTTAAATCCAACACGCACACAATTACCAGGCATACCTTCCTTAATATCACTTTCATCATGCTCTAAGATCAACTCCAAGATGTTCAGGAGTTTCCTGTTTCCTGCCTTATGTAGCATAAACTCGTTTACTTGGACTTCAAAGCTCTCCATAATATGTCATCTCCATCTTAATTATCAAAGATAATTTTCTAATAAGACTCAAGAAATACTGTTCACTAAAGTTAAATCAGTGTTCTTACTGCTCTACAATGCACAATGCTCATCATTCTCCCTCTCCCTCCTTCTCTCTCTCTCTCTCTCTTTCTCTCTCTTTTTTGTGCTCATTCCAACTTTACCAGCTACTTGGAATGTCCTTTCTCTTCCCTTTTACCTATCCAAGTTTGTCCATCTTTTAAGACTTATTTTATGTCCATTTCCTTATTGCCAGTCTTTATTAATAATTTTCTCTTATACCACATTATTATTTACATGAGTATATAAATATACATAAATTGTACACACATATGCATATATGCATGTATTCTATGACTATGTGTGTGCATGCATGTGTATGTATATATTCCATTGAGTATACAGGACACAAATCAATCAATCAACAAGCATTTAGTCAACACATAGCTTGTGCCAGACACTGCATTGGGCACTGGGGATACAACTGCGATGAATGAATTCATCCCTACTCCAAAGGAGCTATTCTGGCAGGTTAGACAACAAGGACACATAAAGAGAATACATGAAGTAGTTAAACAAAAGCTACTTTGAGGGACAGAGCACTAGCAGTTGGGGCTGAGGAAATGCTTCAAGGAGAATCTACAACAGCTGTGTATTATCTTACATCATTTGTTTTTGTTGATTATATTAGTATTTCCTCTCCAACTAGGTCCTTGAGAACTGGTTCCATGTCTTATACTTCCCTTTTTATCCCCACTGATTTTTAGCATGACCCTGACCAAGCACAGCAGATCGACAATATAAATTAAATTAATTAAATATAAATTAATTGATTTGTTAGTTTATTTAATGTATGTTCTTAATGTGAAATTCAAATATCCAAATATATCTCTGATCTCCAAATATCCTGATGATCCAAATATATGTGTGATCTCTTAGACTATAAGCTCCTTAGAATAGGAACTGTTTTTAGCCTTTGTGCACCCAGCACTTAGCACTGTGCCTTGCATGGGATCATAACAATGTTTGTCCTTTGTTCTCAGAGAGGACCATGACAACAGGAAGGTGATGCCATGACTTGTGAATGAACTGGATCTAAGTGAGGGAGGGCTGTGCAAAGTCACCAGTCTCACTTTCTCCTTTGAAGTCCCCTGGGCCCAGTGGCAAGATATAATCAGGACCACTGGAGAAGGCCTCCCTTGTACATGACAGGTTCTTAATAAATGTTTGTTGACTGATAGATATTTACTCCAGGCATACAGACCATAAACCATCCATGTCTGCCTATCCTGTCTGATTGTCATTCATATCCATATGGTGTTCACCACATGGAATCTACCCAACATGCTAGAAACCTATCTCAATTTCTCTTGACAATGTAAGGTTATAATGGCACATGCAGGCTATCTAATGATCATACCATGTTCTTACCACATGAAACCCATCTTCTTTTTAAGTCATCCATTTTTTAATATCTTTTACTATGCTTCACCTAATTCTTTGCCTTGATAGCATAAAAGAATTATAACAACTATGGCTAACATTGTGTAACTTAATATTTTGTGGGGAGGAGGTTCCAGAGCTTCATCAGGGGACATCCTTGATGAATTTGGTGAACTCTCTGTTTGATTTGATGAGGCTACAAGGTAGGAACCCTTGTCTCAGCTGAAGAAAGTACTTCCTCATAGACAATGTAGGCATGCATATTTAAGTAAGTATGCACCTTGTTGAGAGGACATAAAAAACTCCTTTTTGGTTTTTAGTGACTGAGACTGCCATAAAAATGATTGATTAACTAGAACTCAGGAGAATTGATCCTGTTAGATCCAAGTGAGCATTTTATTATACACTGTCTTGTGCTTTGTCTTGAGTTATGTCTTATAAATTAAAAGATTGTAAATCATCTGAGGACAAGTGAAGCAACTTCTCTGAGTTTAAGTTGGGGGGCAGAATGGCATAGTGTGGTGGACTTGGAGGCAAGATTTGGATTCAATCCTACCTCAGAGACTTGTACTAACTGTGTGATTATGTTCAAGATAACCTATCTGTGCCTCCATTTCCTCATCTGTAAACTAAAGGACAAGAAGATCGCTAAGCCTCCTTCAAGATCTAAATCTGTGATACTATGATCCTAAGTACTAAGTTAGCCATAACTACTATATTTATTATTCTTCAGTATAGTATTGACTGTATAACAGGAACCCAGTAAATACTTGTGTAATTCAATTCAATTGCTACATTCCCTTCAAGGACTCACTTAGCTACCTTGGAGAGCTCCTGGCTTGGATAGTATCACTTCTCCCCTCCTCTCCTAGTAAAGGCATTTGTGATCTCAAACAAAATGTGGTAGAATCTTTGCAATAAAATCTTTTAAAATTATTTCCTAAAACCTAAATGGTATCAATTAACTTCAAGTTTGTTTGTTTGTTTTAGGTCTTCTATATTCATAATGTTTTTCCCTTGGTTCTAATAATATTGCAGACTTATGAGAATTTTGTAATTATTTGCTCTCAAGAGATTGTACAACTGGGTAACATAGGGCATCTGTGCAAAGCATAAATTGCTGTGACTTAATACCCAAACCCCAGGAGTGAAGCACATGTAGAGAAAAAGATCAAATGTCTTTTCCAATAAGACATTAGCAGTTAAGTATCAGAGGCAGGATTTGAACTCAGTTCTTCCTGATGATAAGCCCAATACTCTATTCACTACAATGTGGTGCTTATAAATGTTTTGTGCTTGGAAACGATATTGGATAGGATAGCTCATTCAATTAGGTGCTTCACAAAAATATTTACTTTCTCATTTACATGTCCTAAGCCAGTATTTGAAAGAATTTTTTTGGTTTATCATATTTATGGATTTAAAATTCACTATATTTTGTTCTTAAATGTACAATTTTTTGGTAACCATGAAATGTGGTTTTTAATTTGGTGACATAATACAGAATAGATCATTAAAAGGTACTCCAAATTGAAATTAGTTCTTACTATGCTGGTCATACCAAAAGTCTTAGAACTTTTTTTAAATTTAATAGCTCAAAACTGCAATAATGCTTTTGGGACAACTTCTATTTGTGTTTCTTATATATTAGGGATTTGGTTCTTAAACAAAATTTTATGAATGCTTGTTTTACCCATTAATTTTTAGTATATTTGCATTTTTGTTTCATCAAGCTTCCTAATTTTATACTTTTTTACTCAATCATCTATAATGGATAATACATCTATAGTAAAACATACATCCATCTATAGTAAAACAAGCAAGCCTGAGAAAATAAATGTCCTATAATCAATTTCCATACTATCTACTGAGACAGACCATAGTGTATCATATATTATTGATCACATTCAATCAGTGATCAGTTCTAGGTCAATAAGTCAACTCTCTCATCATATGAGTTACTTTGACCAATCCCCATTAATGATTCTCCCCATTGGCTACATACACATTGCAGATGAGCAACGCAGACATCAAAAATAGGTTAGCTGCTCATGCCTGTCCTCCACTACAAATGTTTCTTTGAGGACCTCTTAGAATTTCTCTGTAGTCATAGAATATTTTCACAAAACACAGATAAAAAATACTATGCTAAATTTTCTTTAAGCTATAGGACTTCCTTGAAGGAATTGAATAGTCAGAATCAGATGCATCTTGCTTGCCATTTCCCCAAACTCAATCCCATAACATGGTTCTTGCATTTAGAAGGTCTTTTCAGGTTTCTCTACCCTTGTCCAGCCCTACCTCCACTTTACAATACTTGGTGTTTCCTTAATAAATCGAACTTGCCCCATATTCCTTACTATTCAGTCAAAATCATAAAACGTTGTTGAACGAGGTAAAAAGATCAATTTAACTGAGAAAATATGAAGGAAGGATTGTGATCACTACCTTTTACCATTTTACTGCTTTAGTTTTTCAGCTTTCTACTAAAGGTTCTATAGAAAAGTCAGTTGTTATTAAATCCAGGACACAGAATCAAGAACTTGAGACTTGGAAGGGACAAGTCGTCATTCATATTTTGCTTAAAGATTTCAAATGAGCGGAATCTACTACCTCTTGATTTTGTCCATTTCACTTTTAGACAACTCTAATTTTTAGGAAATTTTGCCTTATATCAAGCCTGAATTCCCTTTTTTCTTTTTGTATTCTATTCATTGTTTTTATTTCTCTTTAGGATCTAACATAAGAAGTTCAATCCTGCTTCCCTATGACAGCCCTTCACATATTTGAAAAATAGTTATTCTTGTACTTCTTCCCCTTCATTCACCCACCTTCTCCAGGTTAAAATTTCCCAGTTCTTTAACTAGTCTTCACATGGCATGGTCTTTCAATATCCCGATTCTCTTCCTTTGTACATTCTCTAGTTTATCAATGCACTTTTGTTGTGAACCAGGTCAGAGTCAGAATAGCCTACTGGCTCAAATTTGAGTTTAAAATGAAATTATGCACTTGTAAACCAGGTAACAATTAACAAAAGAAAGTTTATTTGGCTATGGCATGGAAAGGAAATTCATCAAAGATACATCATTGATCCAACTGGTTGTAGCTTCCCTGCCTCTGCAGTGCCCATGCTATTTTTCCGGTCAGAATAGTATGTCAAACCTGCTCCTCATGTGCTGCCTTTTGTAATTAAGCCACTAGAAAATAGTATCAATAGGTTCAGTCTTAGTTTCCTAGAACTGAAGTGTCAAACATACATATGTAGCCCACAACACTCCTGAGTGCCACCAGAATAGATTAAAATGTAATTGGGAAACAATTAGCAAAACTATAATGAAACATAGATAATGCTAATATATGTAAATTTCTAAGTCAGTATGTAGCTTACAAAGATCCTTCTGTGTGATTTAGTGCCTCTCCCACTCTCCCTTTTCTTTTTAAGTGTGAGACCACTCCCCTATGCTAATTAAATTTCCACAACAGCTTCAGTACTTCTCTCTTTTTTTTTTGGAGGGGGTAAGGCAAGGCAATTGGGGTTAAGTGACTTGTCCAAGGTCACATAGCTATTAAGTGTGTCAAATGTCTGAGACTGGATTTGAACTCAGGTCCTTCTGACTTCAGGGCAGGTACTCTCCTCACTATGCCACCTAGCTACCCTGAGCTTCAGTACTTCTTAAGGGAAAGACTAGCTTGGCCTGTGTAATATGAGATAGATGTTGTTCCTACAACTTTTCTAAAATGTGGTATCCAGAAGTGGACACAAAAGTTCAGTTGTGATGTGATAAGAGTAGAGTACAAGAGGATGACTGTCACTTTCCTGTGAAGCTATGCCCTTCTAGAATGTATTTCTTTCAAAATATATATTTTCTATTATGAAGTTAATAACAAACACAAACCTTCTCAATACACAAAGAAGAAAATGAAAGATTGCAGAAGGAAATGAGTACTTGTGTGTAGTTTGTTTTGAAAGAAGTTTCTTATACAGTAAAAATATTAAATAAAATAAAAAATTATATATTTTATTAAATATTATTATAGCATATGCTATTAAGTTATCCCATATTAATGGGATTTGATGATGGACCCTGGAGTCAATGGAGTTTATTAAATAAGGAAGTGGTATGGTCAGACTTCTCCTTTAGGAAAATCACTTGAGGAGCAGAATGAAGGATAGTCGGAGTGGAGAGAGACTTGAGACAAGGAGACTAAAAGGCTATTGCAATAGCACAAAAGAGAAGATGGAAGCCTGTGTGATGTTGTGGTTGAGTGGGTGGAGAGAAGGAAACATATACAAGAGATACCATATAAAAATGAAAAGATTTGACAATAGATCAGAACCCTGATAGCAAACTTTCTAAAGTTTGTAAGAATTGTGAAGGATAGGTGAATGTGGATGGGTTGAGAGCTACATCATGAAAGAGAGCTTCTCAATTGTGGTCTTATCAAGACCACAAATTCAAGAATTTGAATATTACTACCTACTTACCCACCTCTCCATCCAAGTAGAAACAAATATGTACAGTCCGGCCAAGCAAGTCAATACTTTGGCCATTTCTAAGGAAACAGAAAACTCAAGTCGATTATCTTTCTGCCAAATCAGACTTTTGAAGTCATGATAGGTCACTGCTTTAGTCAAAGACATAAGGTCTTATAAAATTATTTTCTCTGACATAACTATTGTGGTTGCTGCATAAATTGTTCTCCTAATTTTGCTCATTTTGATCTGCTCATACATACAAGATTTTCCATATTTCTCTATATAATATTTCTCCATATAATAACATTCTATTATATTCATATATTATAATTTATTCACATATCTCTTTAAGTATGCATTCCAGAATTTCCTGAACATTCAAAGCCAATCTTACTAGATTAGAATGTGGAGATTCTACTCTCTCTTGCTGTTAAAAAAAATTCAGGACATTTGCCTTTTTTCCAGTTCTACCATACTTTTACTGTTTGGCACATTGAGTTAGGAAATCACAAATTAACACCATATATGTTGTATTGCATTTTTAACTTATTTTATTAAATGTTTAGCAATTATATTTTATCTAGTTTGGCAGGGCTGGAAGCATGTTTGACATCTCTGTGGTGAAGAAATAAAGAATAACTTAATTAGCTGGAGGAATATTTGGTGTTCACGGCTAGACCATGCAAATATAATTAAAATGACAATGTTACCAAAATTAATTTATACCTTTAATGCCATACCAATTAATTTACAAAGAGGATTCCTTATAGAACTTGATAAAATAATAATAAAATTCATTTGGAAAAACAAAAAAAATCAAGAATACTAAGGAAAATGATAGAGGTGAAAAAGGAATAGCATTTCCAGACATAAAACTTTATTATAAATTAGCAGTCATCAAGATTATCTGGTATTGGTTAAAAATAGAGACAAACCATAGAACAGAATAGAAAAGGGAGAATGAGAAATAATGGAACTCAACAACCCAGAGTTGAATGGAGCAGAAAGTATAAATTACCTAGGAAAATACTTAATTGATTTTTTTTTAAATTGTAAAGAAAATTGAAAAGCAGTCTGCCAGAAATTTCATTTAGACCAATACCTTACACCATATACCACAATATATTTTAAATAAATATACACCTCAATATTAAAAGTCACAACATTTTAAAAAATAGAAAAAAATTAGGTCATGTACCTCTCATATCTTCAGGGAGGAGATACATTTTTTAACCAAACAAGAAATAGAGGCAGTTAGAGAAAATAAGATCAATAACATTGATGACTTGAAACAATGGTTTCTAAGCAGATCCAATTAATGTACCTAGGATAGCAAGAGAAGTGATTGAATAGCAACAGAATCTTTGTATTAAATTTCTCTGTTAATGATTTGGCATCCTATATATATACATATACATACATATATATAAAATGAAGAAAGAAGGGAAGGAAGGATGGAAGGAAGGAAGGAAAAGGAAAGAAAGGAAGGAAGAAAAGAAAGAAAGAGCAAGGAAGGAAGATGAATAATAACTGTTGCCCAATAGATCAAAGGTCAAATAGATCAATAGGTCAAAGGATATGAGCAAATAATTCTCAAAAGAAAAATAGCAAAATATTCATAACCACATAAAAGAATGTTCCAAATCACTAATATTAGTATGATGATAATCTAAACAATCCTAAGATTTCACCTCACACTCAACAAATTGGAAGAGATGACCAAAACATTTCGATAGTCAATGTTGAAGGGACTGTGGAATGAAAAACACACTGATACATTGTTGGTGGAGCATTTTGGAAAGCAATTTGAAATTACACAAATAAAATGACTAAAATGACTAAAATGTCACTTTAACCAATGACTCCATTATTGAAGTCATATTCCAAGAAAGCTACTGATAAGAAGGAACTCCCTACATAAACCAAAATATTGGTATATAAATGAAATGGAATATTATTGTGCTATAAGAAATGATTTAAGTGATTGAATAGCATCATGGAATGATCTACATGAAGAGACGCAGAGTGAAATAATCACAGCTAAGAAAACTATAAAAACAATAACCACAACAATCCAAAATAAAAAGTGAATGTAATGAAATTATAAAGACCAAGCATGACTCATATGAAGAGACATGAGAGGATATACACCAACCCATTATTTCTTAGAGAAGGGAAGCACACAGGGGTTATATATTTTTAGGCCTTTTCAATGTATCGATCAGTTGTGCTGATTTTTTTCCCCTTTTAAAAAGTAGTGTTTGTCACATTGAACGGTTCTCTAGGAAGAAGATGGGGAGAGATACTTGGGATAACTATGATGATATAAGAAACAGAAAATATCAATAAAAACTTATTTTAAAAAATTATAGTCCCAGAGAGTTGCTTAGAAAAATGGTGTTAAATTCCAATTGACACACCCTTGTGGGCTATATTTTTATTTAGAAAACCACAGGTTAATGTTATCTATGGTGTATTGTATTTTGATTTATTTTGTTAAATATTTTAAATTATATTTTAATCTAATTCCAGTTGTACTTGGAGGTATCATGGAGCACATGTGGCTTGGCAGCCAATGTTTGACACCTCTGACTATAATACTGAGAGGTTAAGTGACTTATACCCAGCCAATATGGTTCAAAAGCCGTATTTGAACTGTGGTCTTCCTGACTCTGAGACCAACTGTCTATTCACTACCCTGACACAGAAAATGTAAATTAGCTAATAAGTTCTCTGGCTGTCACCTGATCTCTCCCATTTCCACTCCTTATGGGAATTGTTTCTTTTCTCTCTTCAAAATCCTATTCTTGAGCGTTTCACAACCCCCTCATCTTACTTTCTCTGTATATAGTACGCAGGATCCTATTATTTTTCTGAAGCCCTCAAAATCTACTCTCTTATCTAAAGTCTCTATCTGACTCTACTTGGCTTCCCTTTCTTCTTTATCACTCTAAAAGGAAATGGTCACTTTCTGCAAAGGTTGTCATCATTTCTACCCCAGCAATGAGTTGCTCCCTGTTGATGAAAATCTGATTCAAATAGTTTCTCTAAAGACTTCTTGTCACTCTGAGGTGAAACAAAATGGGTAAGTTGATTCATTCTGAGGTTTTGCCTGATTCTCAGGAGAGCTTTTTTCTGGTCTTTCTGAGGTTCTCGGGTACCAATAGGACCAAGAATTACTAATGGGCAAACTTTGGAGGCCAAGCAAAGGAGCATTTCTGACACCAAGGAGGCATAACTGGAGACAAGCAGAATTCCTCTAAGGGGCAGTTTAGTTGGGAGATGAATAGACATCAATGAACACTTGCTAGGTACCCTCATAACTTAGGCAGGTAGATCTGGAAGATGAGCTCAACATCAGTTTTTCCAAGAGCAACTTCCAGCTGAGACATGCTCAGGCCACAGAAGAAGCAATTCTCCAAATGAGTTGGAAGTCCTGTTGCCTCTAGATCACAAAGGCTTAGCAGGGGGAATTTAGTTGAATACACTTAGACATACATATCTATCCAGAAACTGCATGGGATTACTTGTTTGCTAATTGAATTTGTTTGGTTGTCTGACCTTAAGAAAGCAGTTATGGGGCAAGGGTATTATAAAATATTCATACTTATTCTTAGAACCTAAGTCTGAGACTCTGGTTAGGTGGCAGCCTCCCTCTTGAGAAATGATTCTTTTGGTCTTAGGATATCAAGAGAGTAGGACAGAATCATCCCCTGGAATGTTGCATTATATTTGTACTTAAGAATGACTGCACTGACAGCCACTGCTATCTATGACTCCTTAGGATCTTAAGATCAAAAGAATTAGAACTATAAAGACCAGCTTAGAGAGAGCTCTAGTTCAATCTCTCATTTTACATACGAGGAAACAAAGGCCCAGATGGTTACCATACTTCTCCAAAGTCATGTAGCCAGTAAGAATCAGGATTCAAAATCAACATTGTTCCAGTAATCTACTAGTTTATTAATCCAGCCAGCTTGTTCAGCTTCTGTGTCACCACTAATCCCTTTCTAAACCTTGGAGAAAGATAGGAAGGTAGAAAGAAACTAGGAGGCTGTCCTGATGAGCCATAAAGGGAGGTGAAATGAGGTTAAATGAACTGTCTGTTCTTCATATTTCAACTTAACTTAATTAGAATTATCTAGTCCACCAGTTCCTTCTGTAATTACTCAGTTCCATGAATTTTATTTTCTAAAAAGTCTTGCAACTCAGGCACTCCAATCTACTATCAGGTTAAGATCATCAGACTCTATGTGCACCTACAAAGCTTGGGCAAGTCAACATTGAAGCAAGTGCTGCTCTTAACTGAGAAGTATTCAGGGGTGGGAGGAAATGTCATTTGAGAGAATGACTTTCTTTGTAGCTTGGCAGTCAGTTCTATCATTACACTGTTCTTCAA
Source organism: Potorous gilbertii (assembly GCA_028658325.1). Lineage (NCBI taxonomy): Eukaryota > Metazoa > Chordata > Mammalia > Diprotodontia > Potoroidae > Potorous > Potorous gilbertii. The sequence continues at coordinate 608,726,818 of CM053770.1, forward strand.
GTGTTCTTTGATGAATGGTACCCAAGTGATACTAGAGAGAGCGATGGTGGCCAGGGCAGCAGAGGCAGTAGTCTGCCCTTCTAACTGGTTGATGAACCTAAGAACCATATACAGCCTGTGAAAGGGAGACCCAGGGTGGTAACTGTGGTCATCTTTCTCTTTTATGATTTCTCTTTTTTTTCATTAGGTTTGACATGTTTGAGATTGAGCTTTGTAACTAACTATTAGCCCAAGGCAGAGGGCTGGGGGAATGCGACTTTACAGGGGGAGTGCACTTCCCCTACCACTCACAAAGTGTGAGCAATTGTACTTGGAGTTTATTGTGAAATGAACTTGAGCTTAGATTTATGTCCAGATGCTGCAGCTGATTTGACATAGTAAAATGAAACCAGCACCCACTGCACCTAGAGACAGGCCAAGAGGCTTTCAAAAAGAAATATTTCTATTATTTTTATTTTTCTGTGTTACGGTATTTGAAATGAAAGGTCCCTGACCACTCACTACCCATGAAAAAAAGCATCTTTTGCCATCTCGGATGGGCTGGTGTAGTTAGACTCCTAATAAAACCACACAAAGAGAGAACAACCTGACAGAACTAAAGGCATATTTGTTATGAAACTGTTCTCCAAAGTAGAGGCCCTGTGTGTTTACAGCGTCTTTACTACTTCATAAAGGGTGAAAACCTACTGGCACTAGTTTCTTTCTCAGGTACACAAAGCTAAACCAACTGGTTTGATAGCTCATAAAATGTTTCCCACTAAGTCAGGCTCCCTGACTCTGGAGTCAGAACTCAAATTTGATTCCTGACTCTGAATTTTACAACCTGTGTGACCCTGAGCAAGTCACCAAACTACCTTGGGCCTCAGTTTCTCATCTGTAAAATGAAAGAATTGGACTAGGAGACCTTATTTCTAGACAAGCCTTTCAACTCCAGATCTTTGATCCAAAGTTCGGTTGTGATTCCTGAGTTGGACTGTCATATTTTTATTTTGGGTTTTCTGAGATTAAATATTATCAAATTGCCAAATTATTGACCCTTAATTCTGGGAGTATCCTTTTAGGTCATTTACTCCAAGTTTTTGTTTTACAGAGAAGTAAAGGGTCCTTAGACCTCATCTAGATTAAACTCATTTTACAGCTAAGGAAATTGAGTCCCACTCAAGGGAAGTGGCTTTTTCAGCTCATCTAATGAGGCTACAGGAAAACTGGATCTAGAACTGAGTCCTACAAGGCATGGCCCAGGACTTTTTCTATTTCTTCTGCTTGCTTTTGATTTCAACTCAGTTTCCTCTCTCTCTCTCTCTCTCTCTCTCTCTCTCTCTCTCTCTCTCTCTCTCTCTCTCTCTCTCTCTCCCTTGTAGAGTGATTACCCTGTGCATATCATCAGCCTAAAATCTGTATTCCCTAGAATGAGGACCTCTCTCTTCCCTCAAAGCTAAACAAATCTGCTTACCACACAAAATCCCCAATTAAAAAATCATTTCAAACTCCTTGCATTTTCCACACTTGTTTTAATGGCTGGCACATTTTGATTGTGCTTCTGAGGGAGAGAGATTTCTCTAAGCTCGAAGCTTTTCACCCCTCACTTGGAGAAAGACCAAACGGGCTGCTTTCAGGGTCCTCCAATTTGACAGAGGCAAACCCTGAAAACCAGAACTCCCAGCAGTGAAGGACTAGGGGTCCCAACTGAAAGAGAATACATTTTTTCCTTATTAAAATAAATTAATTAGCATAAAACATGAGAAAAGAGGACAGAAAAAGAAAAAAGAATTCTCCTTGTTAAATGCTTGCTTATTCAAGCCCCAAGGGGAACATAGAGTCTATGGAAATTCTGCAGAGAATTACAAAACATGTGTAGTAACAGTGCCATTTCCAGCACTAGAAAAGATGGAGAGCCTACAGAGTCCAGGAGAAAATTCCAAACTACACAAACGTGATTGAAAGGTTTCTCCACTTTAGTTTTCCCTACTGCCTTGTGATGAGTTTTCCTGCTGTCTGAATGAATGGATAGATAGATCGATGAGGGGAAGGGAAGAGAGAAGGTGAGGAAATAAGCATTTTATATGACAGCCACTATGTGCCAGGCACTGTGGTTAATGCTTTACAAATATTTACCCTATTGGATCCTCACAACAAAACTGGAATGTCAATGATGTTATTAGCCTCATTTTACAATTGAAGAAACTGAGGCAAACAGAGGTTAAGTGTCTTGCCCAGGGTCACACAGGTAGTAAGTAGGTGAAACTGGATTTGAACTCATGTCTTCCTGATCCTATCCTTCTATCCACTGTGCAACCCAGTTGCTGAATGAATGAATAGGTACTTAGTAACTGCTTACTGTGTGCCAAACACTGAGTGCTAGAAAAAACAGAGAAAGAAGAAATTCCTTCTTCTCAAGTAGCTCATACTCTAATTCAGAAAGACAAGACATATTAGAAGGGTTCCATCTCAGGGCAATAAAAAGGCCCTTAAGTTCCTTAAGGAACATTTAAGGTGTACCTAGCCACAGCCCTTGGGAGGAAGGAAGTTCTCTTTAGCTCATGGGTAGAGCAGGGATTCTAGGTTCCCTCCAGCAGGAGGTGAGTTAGGTGTGTTTCATCACACAACACTACACAGGCAAAGAAGTTGAGGGACTTTGTTAGGAAGGCTTTTCATCAGTGTTGTTCCCATAACAATTCAAATAGAAACATTTCTCTCCAGGGCAAGTGGTTTTATTCTTTTCATGTGAGAAAACAACAAAGAGAAGTCCTTAAAGGTGCATGGCTCAGAATACAAATGGGTAATGGATGGATGGTTAGGCACAAGTCTAGTGTCTGAATGTTGACATTCATGTTTCAACGTCTTCTTATTTTCATATCAATACCTCCTCCTTCCTCCTAACTCTTATAGCATTTATTGTTTATACCAGTAATGTGGCACTTATTGTGCACAGTCTACTTGTTTTAATGATTTTATTACTATAACTGGACTAGAAGCTCCTAGAGGAGACCATATCTTACTCACATTTCCAACCAGCTCAATGCCATGTACATACAAGGTGTTCGGTAAATATGTGTTTGTTGATCTGTGTGGGGGTAGGCTTCTGGAATGAGTTTCATCATATTAAGATGAGGCATGGTAGTGGTATCAAGCATGAGTTCAGTTTAGGCCACAAAGACTCAATCACTAGAATTTTCTGATAGCATAGAGATTGAGACTCAATTTAAAACCAAAGACATTAGAGAGTCTGTGCTGAATTCAATTCAAAAAGCATTTATTGAACTACTACAATGTACTAGTCATTGTGGTGCAGCTAGGTGGTGTAGGCCTAGGAAGACTTGAGTTTAAATCTGGTCTCAAATACTTACTAGCTCTTGGGCAAGTTGCACAACCCTGTTTGCTTCAGTTCCCTCTTCTGTAAAGTGAGTTGGAGAAGGAAATGACAAACTGTTCCATCCAGTATCTTTGTCAAGAAAAATCCAAATGGGGACATGAAGAGTTGGACACAACTGAAAAATAATAACCAGGCATTATGATAGGTACTGGGGATACAAAGACAAAAAGAAAGAAATTGTTCCTGTTCTTAAGGAACTTACATTTGACTAGAGGATACCCATTCATCAGAAATTCCAAACAGACCATAAGAAATTCTGGCCCAGTCAGAATTCCCTACCACCTCCATCAATGGCCTCCACTTCTTGCTCACTGATATTTAGAATGACAAATCCTGGGAGCTAATACTACTTTCTTCTCCCTCAGGGCCCTAGAAGATAGAACCTCCAGTCCATTGTTTCTTCCTCCAACCTGTGGCTGGCAAACACTTGCCTCGTAGTCTGATTATTCCTTTAATTCAGAGTGATAGTATTTTGCAGGAAAAGCCTATTTTTTTCTGCCAACTCCCCCAGACCTACTTCAACCTGGCCCTTCCATAACGTATAACACCCTCTGCCCTTTCATTCTATTACACCCAATGACACCTGCATTCTATTGTTAATAAACTCTCCCTTTAACCCAGAGCTCTTTTTTATACTTCACATCTTCTGATGCTTACAGATATGGAACTTTCTTATGAGGGCATCACCAATCTGGTTTCTCCCCCTCTCCAATGAAGGCTGTTTCCTCTCTCATGTTTTCCAACCCACTGGGCCAAGAGGAATGGTAGCTATGCTCTTTGCTTCTCACTTGGCCTTCCCTTTGGTAGTATAACTCAGCAAATTCTTCTTAGGAATTCCCTCCATTCCTCTATATTACTCTGACAACTCACATTGCCATAATCTAGCAGGGTCCTTTGTCAACAAGTCCACCATGGCTTGCATACTTCCATTTTACCCTACTCTAACCTTGTCCTCATACTTGGTGGACTCAGTTGCACAGTGACATGCTTTTGAAGACCAATGGAAACACATATACAGATAAGCATAATGCAAACTAGACTATAAGTTGTAAAAATATGATAAGGTACTATAATATCAGATGGCTGAGGGAGAAATCTCTAGAAGGATTTGAAAAGGCAGAGCTGGGGTGAGGCAGAGGTAGAAACAAAAGAATCCCAGTACTACAGAGAAGAATGGCAAAGTTCCAGAGGTAGAAAAGCATGGGATGTATTGAGAATACATCTTAGCAGAAAAGTGGAGACCATGATGGAAATCAGTGTTACTTAAGATCTTCAAAAGAGGCTAGAGTTAGATTGGAGAGGGTTTTTTAACACCAGGCTAAATAGTTAGGTTTCAGTAGTTAGGTAATAGGTGGCCACTGAAGATTTTTTAGTACCAGAGCAATTGGAACAGGCTAACCTAGTGTTAATTCACAACCCAGTGTTAATTCACAAATCACCAAAGATTTATTTTTTTAAAGAAAACCTATGTTGAATGATGAAGGATAAATGAATGAAAAAGCACTTACTGTGCACCAAAAACTGTGCTAAGTGTTGAGCTGTTGTTGAGTCGTTTCAGTTGACTGATTCTTCATGACCCCATTCGGAGTTTTTCTGGCAAAGACACTGGACAGGTATGCCATTTCCTTTACACATACACAAAACCAAATATAGTTCTTGCTCTCAAAGAGTTTGTGTTCCAATAAGGAGAAACAGATATGTGGGGAAGTGAGATCCAGGGAGACACAGGTCAAGTAAATGGAACCATGAGGCAGGAAAGTGGACACCAACTTCCAAGAACAATGATAGAGTTGGTCTGAAGAGAATGAATGAAATTCTGTTTCTTCTACTAAGGGTAATATCTTTTTATTGATAAGGATAGAACAGAAATGGCTAATAATGAATGAAAAACAAGGTAAGTGAAGAGATGGTAAGAGAATGTATAAATAACCTCAATGAAGTCATGACCCATACAAACTGCATCTCAGGGAATTAAAAGAACCAGCATATGTAATTAATGAACCAATGTCAGAAATCTCCAGGTGGATACGTGAGAAAAGAAGAGCTATTGCAAGAATGGAGTTTGGTAAATGTTCCTATTTTTAATGCAAGAGGAAAAGGAAGATCTTTCAACATTTAGGTCAATGAGGTTGCCACTTATTCTTGGAAATTTTTTCGAATGTATTATTCAAGGAATATGTTGGATATATATAGTTTGTGGTAAGTATAGGTGATTACTATGAACTAAGATAAATTCATTAGGAATAAGTTATTTTTAGCATAAGATGAATCATATAAGAAGATAAATGGCAGAAATAATTGAGCTAAACAAAGCACGTATGACCCTAGGTAAGTTAGTTAATTTCTCTGGTTCTCAGTTTCTTCATCTCTGAAATAATAAATTACAGTAGATTACATTTATGGTTCTTTCCATAGTTATAAGTCTATACTGTCTAGTAAGAGTTTTAAACAAACTAGACCTAACTGATACAAGGAAGAATGTGACAATGAATATAGCTTTTATTCTCGTATTCACAGCCCTCCTACCGGAAAATTTATCATGTGCTAGGCCTCAAAGAAATAGACAAACATAAACATTCCAAGATTCTATAGGCAACGAAATGAAATGCATAATAAATGGTTCAACGAACAATAGTCATAAGCTCTCTAGGAAACTAAAAGAGTGATTCAATAATGACTGGGTAAAAGAGGATGTTATAAAGACAATAATGTTACATCAAAGACGACAACAGAAGAGATACCGTATATCATTATCAGTGGGATGCCAGCAAAGTAGTGCTCAAAGATAAATTCATACTCCCTGAAAGCCTATTTTAGTAAAGGAAATGGTCAATTGGGCTTAAACCTAAATAACTAGACAAGAGACTAACCAATAGAGAAGAAAAAAGAAATAATCAACAATATAGCAGGTATTCTGTAGAAAATAAGAAAAAATGGAGAGAAACTCTGAATGAAATTTTAACGAGCTTAAAAAATAGCAATTAAGTTTAATTTTTTAAAAGAAGAGAATGAACACAAAATTAGAAAGGATAAAGGAGAGATTATAGCAAGGACAAAAGAAATCAAGAAAATCAGAAGAGATTGCTATACTTACTTTATGCTAATAAATTTGAGAATCTAGACAAAATAATAACCTATGGAAGTGCACAATTCTAAAACTAGTTAAAATAAGAAATTGATAGCCTAAATAGACCAATCTTAAATGGAGAATTCAAGCTGGTTATCAGAGTGCTTCCTTGCAAAAAAGCACAAGGCCCTGATGCATTCACAAACTTTTAAAGGACAGCTCTTGCACTATAAAGTGTGTTTTAAAATATAAAGATGATGAATCACATAATTCCTTTTAAGAGTTAAATATAGTGTGCTCCCTGAATTTGAATAAAGGCATAGCTAAGAAGAAGGAAAAAACTATGGACTGATATCATTAATAACTATTTATACAGAAATATTTAAATAACAGAGAGGAGTCTGCAAGAGTTAGATGAGAAAAACTATGCAGCATGACTTACCAAGTAAGATTTAAAACTGGAATGCAAAACTAGTTTTCTATCTGGAAAACAATATAATAAATTGTATTTATAAAAGAAAAAATAGACCATTTGATCATATCATTAGATACAAAGAAAGCTTTGCATGAAAAACAGTATTTGTTATGTCAAAAGAATGTTTAAATATATGAAGGAAGTATATTTTTTATAATGTAAAAAAAAGTAGATAGCTGAAAGCCCAAGTTATTTTATGAAATGGAGAAACACTAGAAGCAGTCCCATGAAAAACAGGTATTAAATGAGAATGTCCACTCTTCCTGTTCTTATTTTTTGCAAGAAATTTTATTGATACTATCCCATGTTATACATTCTGAGTCTTTTTCTTTTCTTTTATTCTCTTAATAATGGCCCATTGGATCCTTTTTATTTTTTAAAATTATGAACTTTAATGCTAAAAATAAAAGAACATTTCCTTATACACAGTAGAAACATGTATTTGCACACTCCCCACACCTGTAATGCACTTTCTTCTCACCTCCACCTCCTAGAATTCCTGACTTCTTGTAAGGCCCAGCCCAGATTTTCACCCTTAATTCTCCTAGTTGTTAATATTCTCTTTCTGCTCAGATTATCCTGCATTTGCTTACTTGTTGTATATGTTGTACTGCCCAATAGAAAAGAAACTCTTCCAGAGCAGGGATAGATTATACTCCCCTAGCACTGTGCCTGTCACATTATAAGTATTTAATAGATGCCTGTTAATTTTTAAATATAGCTTCAAAAATACTAGCAATAGCAAAAAGACAATAAAAAAATAAAAAGAATAAACAGAGACATAGATGAAGTTAAAAGATTTCTTTTGAGAGATGACCTAAAAAATCCAAAGCAGGCAACAAAATCATTTAAAGAGACAACAAATTATTTTAGTAGCCAAATACATGAGAACTCTGTATCACCACAAATAACTAAGAAAAACTGATAGAGAAATATCTTTTATAATCACCACAAAATGTACCAAATATGTGGTACCTTATCCAGATAGATAGTCACAACACTAACACAGAGATAATTATAAAATCATTTTGGCAAAAATCAAGAAAGTACTAGTCATCCTTAGTCCAACAAAAGTGTTAAAAATGACAGCAGTTTCCAAACAAACTGACATTTAGTGAAATATCAATCAAAATACCAATGGGTTATTTCATAGGATTAGGTAAAGTCGTAATGTAATTCATATGGTAAAAAGAAATATCAAAAACTGTGAAACGGAAAACCAATTAAAGGAAACTAGCATTACCAGATCTTAAGATATACTACATAAAACAATAATTACAAAAAACTGTCTGATGCTCAAAAATGAATAATGAAATAGATCAATGAAACAGAATAGAAAAGCCAGAAATGGAGCCCAATGAATATAAAAGATTAATGTTTGATAAACCCACACTTAAAAAACACAGGGGAATGGAATCAATACTTAATAAAAAAAAAACTGCCAAGAAAATTGATACAGCAAAAGGTGGGGGAATGGAATTTAGTCTCATAATACATTCCAGGATAAAGTTTAATTGGATTAGTTTTCTAATTTTTTATCATTAAAAAAATTGGAAGAAAAAACGAATAATATACTTGAACAAGAGGACCATTTATTCGATCAAAGACATGAAAATTATTGGAAATAAAACTGAAGAGTTTGATTCTATACAGGTTAAGGGAAATTGCCTCCAAGATATTTCAACTTAAAGGAAAAGAAACATACTAAGTAAAATATTTACAGTAAATTGCTCAGATAAAGGTCTAACATACAGGATTTGTAAGGAATTAAAGATGGTAACAGCAATAAAACCAATAAAAATAAATAATAGTATCTAGCATCTACATATTGCTTACAATGGCAAGCACTGTGTTAAGTGCTTTATAGTTATGATTTTACTTGATCCTTACATCAACCCTGAGAAAAGATGGTATTGTTATCACAATGTTACAGATGAGGAAAATGAGACAAACTGAAGGTGTGACTTGTTCCAGGTTGCACAACTAGTAAATATCTGAGGCTGGATTTGAACTCTGGTCTTCTTGATGTCAGGCACAGTGCCCTATCAATTGTACCACCTAGCTAGAACTATAGCATAACTCTAAGACTAAAAATACATGCTTCCTGAAGGAACAAAAGTCAAAGGACATAAAGAGATAATTTATGAAGGAGAAAAAAGAGAAAGTTAATAACCACATGAAAACATTCTCAAATTTGTTACTAATCTGAGAAATGTAAATAAATTCAATCTTAATATGATACTTAATCTACATGCATCAGAGAGGTAAACATAGGCAAAAAAGTGCAATTTTAAAGTATTAAATTAAAATGAGCAGAGCTATAGGGAAATATGCTCTAATAAATACATTGTTTACAGGACCTTAAAGAGATACAAACATTTTGTAAAACAATATGGCAATGGGCATCAAGTCTCAAAATAGTCTCTACCTTGCAACCTGCCAGTTTCATTCATGTTGATTTCATATCTCAAGAAAACAAACAAAAAAATGGAAAGAATACCTGTCTGTACAAATACATTCATAGTTGCTCTCCTTGTAACAACCAATACAAAAATGGGAAACAACCCATATGTAAAGGAGCTTAAGAATAGTGAAATAAATAATGCTATATTGATGCAATTGAATAGTATGACACTGCAAAAAATATTGGTGAATACAAAGCATAGAAGGAAATATGGAAGAAACTGTATGAGGTGATACTGACTGAAATCAGGAGAATAAAGCAACATTGCATTCCCATAGTGACTAGAACAATAGAAAAGTGAAAAGAGAAGAAGGAAAATGGAGTGAAAGCTGGTGAATTTGGGGTGAATCTGGAAGGTAGTACAAAAAAAGCATTTTCTTTATTTGCTTGTTGTTTATCAGTTTGTTTGGTTCTGTTTGTTAAATGCCCAGAGCAAACTCAAAGGGTGGGGGTGGGCAGGGTAATTGTGGCTTTTTGTTTTTTTAACTGGTGGTTATTAAATCTATATTTTTAAAAATAAAAGAGCACTGGTACCAACTAACCTCATTAACTTTTATGACAAGTATACTTGATCAAGGGAAGTCAGGCAGCAGGTAGCAGACCTAGATTTCAGCAAACTTTGGCAAAGTCTGTTATATTAACCTTGTGGGCAAGATGGAATGATATAGGCTGAATAATGGTACAATTAGAGGGATTGAGAATTGGCTTGTTTTACTGAACTCAAAAGAAATGATTCACATCCCTCTGTAATGAGATCTTGAATTGATTGCCATCATTTGTTCATTGAAGAACATTTCTAGAAGGTTTGAACCCAGAGTGTGATCACTCACTGGGAAAACTCTCTAGGACTCCATTTGCCATGATAGTATGCCTGCACATCAGGGTGATTGCATCAGGAGGAGGAGAAAGCAATGTGACAGTTTCTGGGAGTTCATGAGCATAAGCAGAGGGAGAGAAACTGGAGCATTCATGAGATGACCTCAACCAGGATGCTTATGAATGCCTGAAGACAGTTAAGCTGATAATTACATGGAGATGTACAATGAAAGAGATGAGGGAATGGACATTAATAGAAAGTTTTCAAGCAGAAACCTCTGAGTTAAGGTAGTGGATAGAGTGCCAGGTCTGGAGTCAAGAAGAGCTGAGTTCAAATACAGCCTAAGACATTTTACTCCTGGACAAGGGTAGTGAGCCTGGGCAAGTCACTTAATTTCTGTTTGCCTCAGTTTCCTCATCTGTAAAATGAGAATAATGAGTACTTCCCTCTCAGGGGTGTTGGGTTGATATTTGTAAAGTGCTTAGCGCGATGACTGGCACATAATAGGCACTACTTAAATGTTAGCTATTATTAGTATAATTTTCGGTTGTCTATTCATATTCTATTGCCATAAGAGCAGCATTAACTGAGAGAACCATTCTGGGGATGGTGAATAATGTTGTATTTATTCAGGAAAGGATATGAGATTTCTCTGTTATCTTAGAGTTTCGTTTAGTCCAAATAAAATGTTTTTACCAATTCAATGCATTATTTTGCCCACACTCTATTAGAAGAGTGAGCAACTGAATAACCAGCTCCTAGTTTCAAACCGGGTGAGGGAAAAAGAGCTAGAATACTGCAAACTTATCTCTAATCTCCATGAATCCAGAGCAGGAAATGAGCTATAAATGTGATGATAGTATGAAAGCCGTTATGATCATGAAAGTCAGTGTGGTATAGTGGAAAGAAATCTGGACTTGGGATGTCTGAGTTCACATCCTAGCTCTGAGGTTTATTATTTGTGATTGTGCCTAAGTCACCTAACTTCTCTCAGCCTTAGTTTCATCATCTATAAAGGGGGATACTTATATTTGTACTTCCTCATTATATTATTGTGAGGAAAATAATTTGTAATCCCTATTAACTGGGGGGCTATGTGGTACAGTCAATAGAATGCCAGGCCTGGAGTCTGAAAGACTCATCTTCCTGGGTTCAAAGATGGCCTCACTAGCTCTGTGACTCTGGGCAAGTCACAAAGAGTCAGACATAACTGAAAAATGACGGGCCAAACAAACCCCTGTAAGGTGCTCGCTCTTTCTCTCTCTCTCTCTCTCTCCATATACATATATGTATATAATATATATGTGTGTGTATGTATGCATACATGATACATTTGTATATTTGATATTATTATAGCCCTTTTATATGGTGCCCTAAGAAGATCACATTTGAAGGGTCATGTTCAGTTCTTGGCGCTACATTTAGCAGGGAAGTTGATAAACAGAAGTGTGATCTCTGAAGGAATACCAATTTGATAAGGAGATGGGGAAACGATGCCATATGATTAGAAGTAAGAAGTGGGCCTGTTTAACTTGGAGAAGGCTTAGGGTAGTCATATTAACTACATTCAAATATTTGAAATGCTGTCCTATGGAAGAGGCATTAGACTTTTTTTTGTCCCAGAGGGTGGTTCTAGGAAGAATGATTGGGTTCAATGTAAGGGGGACGCTTTTAACAATTAGAGTTGCTAAAAAAAAGTTGTAATAGGTTACCTTGGAAGGTAATGAGTTCCCCATAGTCAGAAGCCTTTAAGTGAAAGAGGAGAAAACCACTTTGGTTGGATGTACCTAGAGAAGGCCCTTCTTGCTCTAAAATTCTATAAGCAAATTGTTGGGGGAAGATTAGAACAGAGAGAGAATGGAAGTATGAGGCCAGTTGGTGAGTTAAGCCAGAGGTAATTCAGATAGATCTCAAACTAGCATGGCAACAATGGGAAATGCCTTGATGTTGATGGGCCCAGTGTAAGTGAACTCTTCTGAATGATTAAGGTAGTTCAGCACCCAAATAGTCAGAACCATGGCCACTTCTTGATTTCTCCATAAATGAGTATTTTTCACTGTAGTCAAGACTGGGAGAGGAGAAAAAAAAAAAAGGCCTAGCCTGGTAGCCGTGAGTATGGTCACATGGTTATTGATGATCTATCTTAACTACTCTTGACTTTCATCTACCACATTAGGGAGCCAAGCTACACTTAATAGAAGTTAGATATTTGAGAGATAGACAGAGACAAGGAAAAAGACAGAGAAACAGGGACAGAAACAAATAGAAAAAGAAACAGAGAGGGAGATGGAGAAGGGGGAGAGAGAGAGAGAAAGACAGAGAGAGAGAGATAAGGAAGGGAGGGAGACAGAAAGAGAGAGACAGAGATCTCTTTCAATAATTTTTTTGTTGTGGTGGTGGTTTCCTGGGTGAGAGGCAGCCACACCAAAATAAGCAAACAAGTTATAGACTGGAAAGGAAGACTCTTTCCTGAAAGCCTCATTGTTTCCTCTGACGCAGATAAGAAATCTAATTCAGTAACATTTGGTCATTGTTTAAAACAAACCAAGGGAGAATTCCAGAAGAGCACATGCATCTAATTTGAACCTGCAACTTTGATTGGAGAAGATACATTCATGCTTAAAAAAATGGAGCCAGATCTGGACAAAAAAGAGGTTTTTAGGAGGGGGGAGGAGTGGCTTTTCACTTACTTCCTGTGGCATCAAAGAAGTCTTTAAAAACTAATAAAATATCCTAAAGTTCTCCCCGACTCATGAAAAAGTATAATTATGTTCTTTCAACATCTGATTATTGATTCTTATAAAATAATTTATGGGCTCCTAAAACCATGATTATTCAACCCTCCGGGTGCCACAAAGTCGAGTTTTCAGAAGTGAAAACTACCAACGGTGGCTTTGCCCACTGACACAGGCCCAAATTTACACCTAGTCACTCTGTTGAGGGAATTCGATGTGTATGCTAAGGGCAGGGTTGTGGGTGGTGGCAGCAGCTTTCACTTTCTTCTCAAGCTTCAAGCATCTATTTACATACATACACATACACACACACACACACATATCACTCTCCCAGAATTAACCTCTTAGTGCCCAAGCTGCACACTACACAGTGGTCTGTGCCTGCATTTTATAGTCTGTCAGATATTCATCTCCCGCTCACAGTTTTGCAGGCTGGATACTCAACAGAGTAGATTTGATGTCAGAAAATCAGCAGCTACTCGTATATCACACTGGTCATTAGTGGAGGATCATTCTGGACCTTTGCCCACAGCACCTTGCTATGGCAGGAGAAGGGCTATAAAACCCTAGGCCCTGTCAGCCGTTGTCATTTAGGTGAGAATTTATCAGGTCTCCGAGTGCCCTCTGACTGGATTATTATGAATAATGAATGAAGCTTTATGCTACACTGAGGCATTAATAAGACTGGGAACGACTGGGAGAAATTCAGTGCAACATGATAGCAGTGACTTTCTGGGTTAGCACATTCACAGCTGGTGGGCTCGCCAGCTCGGCTTCTGCTGAATCTGTGACTGAAGAGAGGTCCTCATTTAATTATTAAGCACAACTTTACAGTTTTTAGCTTAGCCTGTGGGTGGTATTGCAGAACTGGAAATTCTGGGGTGTATAACTAAATAAAGAGGGGCAAGAACAAGGCGAAGAAATATAGTTTTTCGCATTAAGCTTGTGGCATCATTGAATTTAGAGTTGGAAGAGATTTGAGAAATCCCATAGTCCAACCTCTCCATTATACAGATAAATTTTTTAATTTGGTCCAGACGGACATGTCCAATCTATATTTGACCAAGACTTTCAAATGAGAGCTTAGGATTATGACACAAGAGTTTCCAAATATTCAAATATCTTGACAAAAATATTTAGTGTGTTACTAACAATCTAGTCCTGAAACTTATATGTGTATGTGTATGTGTATGTGTATGTGTATGTGTATGTGTATGAGTATGTACTTAAGATTTCCCCTGTCTGAACCTCAGGGATAAGCAGGCTGAGAAGGGAAGAGAGGACAGCAGGGGAGGAAACAGCAGCACTGACCTGATTGGGGAGGTAATCTGTTTTAAGAACATTCAAACTGAGAACATTTTCTAAAATTGTTGGTGCAAGTCAGATCAACCTCCCCAGCAGATCCAGTCACCGAGATGACACATTCTGCAGGCCGTCATCTTGGAACCACATCAGGATATTCTGGTTACTTCCTTCCAGTTTTGCAACTGCTTTAGTCATAAATCATAACTGTGTGACTACCTTTCTTGGGAAAACAGATTTCAGGTGCACAGCATAAAGGAACACCATATATATGTCCTCTTTTCAGTGGCTTTGTATTAAAGTGTTCTTGTAATATTTAATGTTGGGGAGTTCCTCTCCTTTTTACTCACCCAAGAAAATCCTACCAAGTCCTGTTGCTATAAAAAAAAGTTCCATGAGAGAAACTCACATTCCTATACCAAGTCAAACCTGTATGTTTTAACTTGAGAAGCAATTTGGATCAGTGAAGAGGTCCTGAGTTCTTCCATCAGTATGACTATGGACATGCTGCTTAAACTTTCTGAAACTTAGTTGTTGTTGGGGTTATTTTTTTCCATTTATAATGAGAAGAATGTATTAGATGATCTCTAAGACAACCCTTTTGGCCTGAGGAGTCTAAAATGCATCAAAGTCTATTTAGAGGTTCTTAAATGAGAGCCTATGAAATTTTATTCATCTTTTGATATGCATATTTAAATATAATTGATTTCTTTTGTAATCCTGTATATTTCTAATGCAGTTAAAAACATTGTTTTCAAAAGGGGTCCATAGATTACACCACCCTGTCAAAGGGATCTGGTCCTTGACACAAAAAAAGATTAAGAAGCCCCTACCTAGGATTTCTGAATGTATAACAACAATAGCAACAATTTATATACACATTTTCTCCATTCCAGTCAAAATGCCTTCTGATTATTTTTAATACATGACATGCTGTTTACTGCCTCTAAATTTTCAGATGGGCTCCCATGTCTGGAATATAATCCCTCCTAATCTCAGCCTTTTAGAATCTGTGGTTTCCTTCAAAGCCTGCCTTGGGTACCAACTCCCACAGAAGGCTTCTTTCTGATTTCTTCCTACCCCATTAGTTTTCCCTCTCTCTTAAAATTGCTGTGTATAGATTTTTTATTGACTTGTTTGCCTACCTCCAGTAGAATGTAACATGAGTATTTATTTCCCTTTCATCTTTATATCACTAACGCCTTGCCCATTTATTGTTTTTGTGCAGTCATGTCCAACTCTTCGTGGCCCTATCTGGGATGTTCTTGCCATCTCCTTTTCCAGATCACAGATAAAGAACTAAGACAAACAAGGTGAAGTGACTTGCCCAGGGTCTCACACTAGCAAGGGTCTGAGGCCGGATTTGAACTCAGGAAGATGAGTCTTCCTGACTCCAGGACCAGCATTCTACCTCTATTCCACCTACGTGTCACTGTCTTGCCCACAGTAGGTGCTTAACAAATGCTTATTGCACCATATTACATGACATCTTGGAGTTTACAAAGTACTGTTATGTGCATTATTTCATTTGATCACTAGTCTCCTCATAAACAGCTGTACGAATAATACCAAGCTGAGGAAGGACAGTCCTTCCCTGGACAACGGGAGGCCCATCAGCAAGCAAGTGGTAAGATGAGCAGCAAGGATAAAATCTGTAGGGGAAATTCTTATGTACATTGTATAGTGAAGGATAATGACCTATACACAAGATGTGGCATAAAACTAAAAAGGGAGGTTTTGGTGGAAGAGGCATCCTAATCCTCCCCCCTATATGTTAGGCTATTTTTCCTCAAAAGGCTTTGAAATCATCCTTCAGACTTGGCTGACTTAGGGGACTAAAGGTTCAAGTTATTTACTTCATTTAATGGTCACCAGAGTACAAAACAACTATGTGAAGATTCAGGTGCTCTTCGATGCTTGACTAGGAGAAACTATTTTCAGGTAAACTATCCAGATGCAGTCAAATCAACTTGAGTTGTCATCAGTGTCTATCCTTGTTGACTATCCTTCTGCTATAGCTAAGTAAATCTCCTTTTGATGACTTTTTAATGACTTTCAAGGGTTTCATTGCATCCCAGTATCATATATAAATTACTAAGTGACAGCCCTGAGTCAGGCACAACTCAGAACAATGGCTAGAATGTCATAAAGCAATAACCAGGGAAACAGAAATGGATAGCTCTACACTGTTCCTCAAGTACTCAAACAGTTCCATAATCTCATCAAAATGGATATTCTCTCCAATGATGAGAATTGAAACTCCTTCACGCCTTTCCTGTGTAACTCTTGTCCATTATGCTCCCAGAAATTCACCCCATAGAACCTCCCCAGTATGCTAGTGGTTTTCTTTTCATTATCCTTCCATGACCAGGAGGCTAACGGAGCTTCAAACTGTCCATTGATCAATTCTCTTGCCAAGTGGCAAGCCCACCCTTATTTTTCTAGACTGTATATTTCTTTGATGACATCTTTCATACCACAAAGTGTGACAGCCTCCTCACACCCACCATTCAACTTTCCATTGTCCTCTGGGTAATCTTCAACTTCAATTCTATAGAGATTATAATATTCTATGACTCACCGTCACACAAACATCACCAAAAGAATATTGACCTTAAGAAGATGTGCCTTTGTTTTCATAAGGTTTTTGGGAGATTTAAAATAATTTTGCAATTTTCCAAAGGCAATTCAGCTCTCCTCCTTCTGTTTCACTTAAAGCTCAACTCATTTGCAGAATCTGTTGCCAAAAAAAAAATGTATAGGCAGATGAGATCCATAGGTTGTCCATCCTTCTATCAGAGTGTATGATAGTTGTTTTTCATTCCTTGAGTTTTTCCCAATGTGTAGTTGTACCAAGTCATGTTCAGTTCATTTAGAAGGTTCTACAATGTTGCACGTATTTCACCAAATGTCATCCACAAACAGGCTTCTAAAGAATTTTACCATCTCTAAGGAATGCTATTTTGAATCTTGTTAAGGAATTCTAATTGGGGAAGACGCATCTATAGGAAGGCTGAGTTACAGAGCAGATGGCAAGTCCTAGAGGACACAAGGATTCAACAGCATGAAGGATGAGAAGGTCCAGGACTCCTTTGGTACATTGCAGTGTTTGTGTCAAATCCCTCCAAGCACCATAAAGGAACATCCTGGGCTGGAGAAGAGTGAGAAAAAGGGTAACTTGCTTCATGCCAACTTTGGTCTCATAGTATCTAAGCACTATGAAGAAAAATTCCTATTACAACCCCTCCCCCAGCAAATGAAAGCTATTGAATAATGTTACTGTTTTTCAGTCATTTTCAGTCATGTCCAACTTTTCATGACCCCACTGGAGTGGTTTGCCATTTCCTTCTCTAGCTTATTTTACAGATGAGGAAACTGAGAAAAATGGGATTAATTAACTTGCCCAGGATCATATATCTAGTAAGTATCTGAGGTCAGATTTGAACTTGTATCTTCCTGACTCTAGGCTGACTCCAGCTCTCTATCTGCTGCAACCCCTAGCCATCAACCTGATAAGCCAAATATAAAGCGTTCAACATGCGTAGCATAACCTAATCCTATCTTGTTCTATATCACTTCTGTGCCTTTACTCAGTCTGTTCCCTCACTTAGATTCTTTCTCCTCTTTTCTGAAGAAAAGTCTTATCTATTCTCATCTAGTATCATCTAGTCTTTAGTGGGTAAAGTCCTAGTGTGAAGCCAAATACCAGCTCTGTATTGTAAAATACGCATAATACCCATAACACTCACCTCCCATGGTTATCATAAGGAATGATGAGAGGATGCACTTGAAATGTTGGACAAATTTCGATGTGCTTTATGCCACCTATAAGTTTATAACTCCTCTCCATTTTTTGAAGTCTCACTTTCCTCCAGGAAAACTTCCTTGATGATCTTGGCACAAAATGATGCAATCCCTCTGTCTATTGAACCATTATGACACATCTATGCCATTCATTTGGAACTTGACTTACAGTGCCTGGTATTGCTAGCTATCTTTGTGTATGTCTTGTTTATCCATTTAGCCTTTAGCTCCCTGAGAGCAGACTATTATACTTTATATATCTCCCACACCATCAGTACAGTGCTTTTCATATAATAGGCATTCAACAAGTATTTATTGACTGAATAATACACATTCTGTTTTGTGTGTATATTTTAAAACACATGTGCAAGGAAAGTAGACCATTTTGCCCATTCACAATCTGTCTTAAAATAATACTTTACCAAGTTGTACTTTTGACAATGGTTAGGAGTCAGAAATGTGAGAGGAGAGCTGTGAGACCTAAATCATGCAACCTTTTCAGTGTGTGTGTGCTCCTGTAAGTTATATACAAACATGCTATTTGCTAGAAAGGATGGCTCCCACCCCTGGGCCAACAAAAGTTCATTATTTAACATATTGGCCTTGGCAGACTGTCATACCACTACTAAGTCATAATCTGTTTGGCAGGCATGAAAGATGTCACAAAATCCCTGCATTAATTGGGAACATGGCAATAAATGCTAGACCCCCCTCCCAGAGAAGGCTACGTATTTAAAAAGACAGACTTGTACCTTTCTCACAAGTACAAACTTTCCTTCGGATTCAGTTAACAGAAAACTCTTTAGGCTCTCACAACCACTTTTTACATAATTATAACTTTGAATAGTGTGAACCCCAATATATGTGACCATTTCATGGGATTCTAAATTAATCAAATAAAGTAGGACCTAGTTATTTATTTTTAAAAAAATATTCCATTGTAGGAAAGGAGTATGGTATACTGGAAAGAATATTGGACCTGGAGTCAGTAGGAGTAGGCTAAGGGAAGGAACTGAGGAGGAGGAAGAAAGGATATAAAGGAAAGAGTGAAGCAAAAAGGGGAAAAAGGCAAGGCAAAATTGCAGAATTAATATTGGAGAGGAGGATGATCCATGAAACACATTTTAGGATTTTTCTTTTCTTTCTAAAAGGAAAGACCTTTCACTGATGAGGATGGGAAAAAATGCTAGAACAAGAAGAAGCCAACAGAAATAAAGTTTTGATTGGGGAAATGATAAAGAAAACAAAGCATGAAAGGAATGAAGAGCTAAAGGGTAGAAAATACATAAAAGGAAAGAGGTTGAAAGGAAATGAAAAGTGGGGAGAAAGATGAAAATAGAGAAATGTAAATACCGTAATAATAATTGATACTGTCTTTCCCCCTAGGAGCTCAAACAAAGGAAGAAGAAAAGATGTCCATATTTATGACTTATTCATGTTCCTAGCTTTGGTAGCACTCTGGCAAAATTCCAGCAGCTTAGCAGTTTTCAAGAAAGGGGACGTAAGAATGTGGCTGTTCTGAGTATTTAGGTCTTGTAATCTCTTTTAATGTTTCTACTTCATCTAAAGGTCATTCACAATTCAGATGTTCAAAAAACTGAAATGGGTCTGACGTCCCTGGAAGTGCCAAAGGCCTGGAAGGACACGGAAGGTCTATGATAACTGTACCTCTCAGGTGAAAGAATACCACTCCCCAAAGGTGTCATTCAGTTGTGTCCCAGGGTTCCAGCAGGACTGCTTCACTGGTCACTGGGCCTGGAGCTCCCTTTCTGTGACGACCACAGCTGAGGAAGTTTCAGTCAACACTCAGTCCTCCTTAAGTGATGGTTTCAAAGGCAGTCCTCCTTAAACTACGCACCTGGTAGTGGAGTGGAGAGATAAAAGGTAGACAGTCTCTCTACACTTTCCTGCAACCACTGGATTCTGGCTACATTAGGCAGAAGAGTTTACTTTCTGTTAGTTCATTCTGACACCATTCCAGAAAAAAAGTCCCCCACTGGCAAATGTTATCTTTTGGTATGTCCTGGGCCTTTCTTCTTCCTCTGGTTATTTCTCATTCTTTTTGGCCAAGAAGTCATCTTTACTTGCTAAGACACCATCTCAGTCTGCTTCTGTCTATCTGTTTCTGTGTTTCTATTTTCTCAATCAATTAATCAATCATATATACAAAGTAAGTAAAAGTATTTGGGGTGAGAGGGGATCAGGGAAGTGTTTAATTCTATGTGGTGTGATATGGCATGTGTGTGTGTGTATTGTGTGTTCCATATCTCTTTCCTTCTTCATATGGGTCTCTCTATGTGTGTGTCTCTACACCAGTGTGTCTTTATGTATGCATATCTCAGCATAGCTCTATGTGTGAGACACAGTTTATATCTAGCCTACAGCTGCATCCAGTGCCCATGAAAAGAGTGCACATTTGCAATTTTAGGCAAAGTTTATTTCAAGGATTCACAATATCAAGGAAGTACACATCAGACTGATGGCCCCCTAGAATCACAGATGCTCCAAAATGAGGCAAGTAGAAGTACATAGCCCTGCACGTCCCAAATGACCCATAATTGAGTAATACACCCCTCTCTATTATTTAATGGTTTATTAGCCAAAAGAAGGGATGAATGGAAAAGTCATGGCCCCATTTGGGAATTTTGACACATTACATAACCATATATGTCCTGGGCTTGTGTTGTGCCTGTATATTTGTGAGAGGCAGGAGCTCAGAATGAACGGTAAACCTTTGTTATACTAGTACTTATTGAATTACAAAAGAGAAAGATAGACAGACAGACACTAATTTCACCCCGTGAGCCAACTTCCCCTACATGTCTGTTTTCCCAATGTCTATTTCTTTTCTTCATATTATTTTTTCCCTAATGAGAGTCTGGAACTATACCTGTCCTCTCTCTAAGCAAGAAGCAAAAAGATGTCTTTTCTCTCAAGCTCTCACTTTAATTCTGTGATGTTGAGTCTTGATCTTCTCCACTAATGAGGAGAGTCTTATGCAAATGATCAGGCTTGAACCCCAGCTTACATAGGTTCATAGTCTCTTTGGATTTTGAGCTGAAATAGACCTCAGAGACGATCTAGCTCAACTCTCTCATTTTCCTGATGTTATTCTTTCCTTATGGAAAAGAATTTCTAACTCCTTCCTTAGAAAGTCTTTGCCTTGATGTGGTACTTGATGTTCATGATAAAGATTTATCTATTTTTTAACTCATATAGCTCATTCACAAAAGATGTATCATGCAATGTACTTAGACACAGTTTATTTACAATACAGAAAGATTGCCTCTCAGATAAATGTGTAATTACCTTCTCCCTCCTTCCCCTGGTAAAACATGTATGCTGTATTATTTATCAGAAAATCTGGCCTGACTCCAGCACTTTCTATGTAATTACTTAATTAGATGGTTTCTTTAAATAAGCATCATGTATGCAAACAGAAATTTTCTGTTCTACCATGCAATTAGGTACTATAACTGTATGCAGTCTAATAAAATCTCTGGTCAAAACTCATTAAAATATATTAAAAATACACAAGAGATGGCATTTATACTTCAGGCTTTCAGGGATTTGGTTAACACTATGTCAACTAAGTACTCCAGCCTACTTACTGACTAACCCAATTCTACTCCATGAATCAAAGGAGTTAATATAGTCAGTGATGCACTCATAAGCATCTTGTAGGAGGCATAAAATGCAGCAGATTCAATCTGAACTTCATTTCCTGTATGTTTCGTTCAAACCCTGGTAGCACAGCATCATCAATCAGAATAAAGCAATCAAGTCACAGTCCCTTTTTCCCCCCTGGAAACTAATGTAGTGAGTTTTATATAGCTTTTTTTCTCTTTCTAAGCATTAAAGATCATGCTGGATTTTTCTTAAGTGTACCTAGCATACAAAGTATAGAGTTTGGATAGTCAAGAAGGCAAGATCAAGACTTGACTCTAGCAGGTACCCATACCATGGGACCAGTGGCAAATCACTGAATACATTGGTATCCTCAAGAAATTCTTTAAGTCAACCAAGATTTTTTTTTTATTTTGTGAATAATTTCATTGCTAAAGATGGTACCTTAAATGGTTCTCCAGTCCCTCTGTTCCTCATACTTACTAGGATAAAACTACAGCCAAAGAATGCCAATGAAGAACCTTTCACAAGAAGTGAATTAACTGGATCACAGAGATCACATTGGCCAGGAAAACTAGAGGCCAACTAATACAACCTCTTCATTTTATAGGAAACTGAAGTCCAAGAAAGTGGAGTGATTTTTCCAAGGTCACACAGATAGGATTTGAATTAAAGACTTCTAATTCCAGAGGCAATAGCAATTCCTCATGTTTTACCTTGGAGAAGCAGCTCAGTATCTTTAAGCTCACCTTCTACTGGCCACAGAAGTAAAAAATGCTCATCATAAGATGGAAAGTCAATCACCTCCATTTCTACAGTTTCTATGAGGAACTCATTTGTCTCCATAAGGAAATAAAGCTAACAGCAGTCATCATGATATTTCATAGTTTGGCTATTGTCCTCATAGATATTAATGTTTTTGCATGCTATTTTTGTCCTTCCTTTGCTTAGCTAGAATTGTTTGATTTTAAAATATTAATAATAAAGTTATGCATATGAAATCACTGTTAAGGGGGCAGAAGGGTCTGTCATTTATTATAAATCACCAATCATCCTTGTGATTTATAATATATGTTCTCTGTGTAGAAGGTAGTAAATAAATTAAAGTGATATGAAAATAGCGAGAAAATATGACATTATGCATTCTGTATTTCTGTATTGCATATATACAGAGATGCACACTGTAATTCAGGCGAGTTTGCATTTGGAGAAAATTTGCAAATTCAATTCATCACGCAATAGCATGGCTTCATCATTAACTAAATCAGTCAGTTGTGCAACTATAATGGTCAAGTATGACTCAGAGGAAGAAAGGGGGAAAATGTACCACCCTTTTTTCTTTGAAAAGAAGGGGGACTATGGGTATGGAACCATGTTTACATAGTTGGTCAATAAGTTGAATTACTTTTGTCAAATTGATTTGCTTTTCTTCTCTTTTGCATTTATTCTTTGTTAAAAGAGATAGCTCCTTGGAAAGCTAGGGTAGGAGCATATTTTAAAATGAAGTTCAAGTAAAAACCAAATATATCTATCAAAAAATTTTAAAGAAAATATTAATTTTTTAAAAGATTAAATCAGTGAAGTCACATCACCTTTTTCTTTCAATCTACATTCTTATAGAAAATTGAGGACAGCTCAACTTAGGTTGTCTCTTTGCAGAATTCTGATCAGAGTTTTTTTCCCCCCAAAAAGAAGGAAAAGTTGGGAACAGGGAGAACACAGAAGGAATCCACAAAGAGTTTGGCATTTCTTCTGACTCGGGGCCTTAACATAGACTTCATTATTTTGTTTAAAATTCTGCAAATTCCCAGAACATTAGGCAACAAACACAAAAAATAATTTTAAAATTATATCACAAGCTAAATTAAATTATTTTTGGGATCATCATGTGCCTCCATTATTATAGATAATTGTGGGAAAATGAATTATTGATATGTTTCAATTAAAAGAAATGAAAGTTTCTTGTTTTCCTTATGATATGTTTTAGGCATGAAAAGTTCAACTAGAATATTGATTAGGAAAGATTTCCAAGGCATAGATAGTGAACTTCTGGATGGATTCAAAGAGAATGTCCAAGGAGCACTGGAAATGTTGGAGCAGGGATTCATCCACTAAGCAGAAACTAAATGAACCATTAGGAATCTCTTCCAATTCAAGGATTTTATGAAGTAGTAAAGAGGAAATTTCTTGGGATTTTTTCCATCCTTCTATTGTAAATATATTACAGTTCAATCAATTTACCCCTCTTAATGGAAACCCAGTATTTAGAATTTCTAAATAGCAGATAAAAATAGCAGAGAAAAGATACTTTTTAAAATGCCAGATGCTTCACTACTATATAGAAGGACTCATAGGACATTGTTACTCTCATCCTGGGAATGGAAAACAGTTATGATTCCCTCTGTTTTTCCTGCTATTAGTCAGCATTGTACTACCCCTGGAATAATAGTGTCCAGCACCTGGATAATTAGTGATATGAAACATGGTATTCATTGGCAGCTGGATCTCTGGATTCAGGGAAGATAAGGCACCAAAAATGTCCCAAAAAAAGTCAGGGGAGAGAACAGGAGCCAGGGTTGGAAAGGACCTTAGAGATCATTTAGTATAACCTTCACATTTTACAAATGGGGAAACTGAGACTATGACTTAGAGTCAAAAAGATAAGTAGCAAAAACAGGTTTCAAATTCAATTAAACCCAGTAACCCTTCCACTAAACTACCCTGCCCTTCTACCTTCAACTAAGAAAAAAAATTAGAAAAAGGAGAACAGAAAAGAGATAAAGGCATTTCTGATTTAGGAGGTTTCTCCTGGAGTTGTCATACTGTTGTTTCTCATACTATCCCCTTGCTATAAACCATTCTGATGCCGAAAGCAGCAGAAGAAACACATTCTTGGAATGATCAGGGCCATGGTTCTTGGGAGGCAGCAAGAGGATAGAAGAAGAGGTTTAAAGGGATTCTTGATTGCACGGGCCAAGAAGAGAAAAAGGAAACGGAGAAACATCAGAGGGAAAAGGAGGAAGAGAGGGAGAGAGAGAAAAAAAGACAGAGACAGAGACAGAGATTCAGAGAGAAAGAGAGATAGAAAAAAGAGAGAAACAGAAAGAGAAAGAGAGAGAGAGAGAGAGAGCGCCCTCCCTACCACTCTCCCTTCTGGACTCCTCCTGGGTCCATCTCACATACATCTAGAGATTCATTATGTCTGTCCTCTGTCCCCTTAAACATGCATTTATTTACCAATGAAGTGTGAGGAGGAAAAAATGGAGATGGATACCACAAACCACACAGGAAATCCATTAAAATTACTTTATAACAACCTTTCTCACAGGTTCTAATACTATACATGGAGCAGGGGCAAGAGCACTAGAAGCCTGGAGACATAGGCTCTAATGCTGGCAGCTTAGCCATTTTTGAGTCCTGGCCTCGTCACTAATTAGCTGTCTAAATTAGCCCAGGCAATTGACTTTGCTTATTCATCTTCAAAGGAAGGGGTTGCAGTAGGTCAGGGATTCTTAACTGGAGTCAATGGATAGATTTCTAGGGTCTTATGAACTTGAATGGGAAAAACAATTATATGTTTATGTTGATAGAATGAGTTTCCTTTGTAATCCTATGTATTTTATTTCATGCATTTAGAAATATTCTGAGAAGAAATCCATAGGTTTCACCGGACTGCTCAAGGGATCATGATACAAAAAAAAGACTAAGAACCTTTAAAATAGTTAAACCTCAAGGTCTTGGGTTTTTTTTGTATGATTTTTACCATATGATTTTTCATATGGTTAATTTAACAAAATCTACTTACTTAACAAAAACCCTATGCTCCTAAGGAACATTTTTAGAAGCCAATTTAACCCATAAAGCAAGGAGTATCTTGCTAGTAAGTGTAGTAAAAGATTATAATCTTTTTTCTTTTCCTAGTATAGCATTATTGGGAGATTGGTTACTTCTACAAACCTCCTCTCCTCTGTGAACACTATTTTAATCTTTCTGCTCTGAATAATGAAAAAAGCAGCGCCAAGAAATTTGAATAACATCATTCCATAAGTCCCAAGGTGATTTGAGGAAGCCCAAAGGGACAAGTGCAAGGAAAACTGTAGGACTTTGTTGAGGAACTTCTAAAACAATGAGAAATACTAATGCAGGAAATAGGCACAAATAAGGTGGGGATGAGTCAGGAAGATGCCATACTATGAAAATCACCCTTTGTTTGGGGACAGATGCGGTGTTTTCCTGACTAGTAAACATGCTCCCAAGAGATGACAGGTCCAGGCAGAGCCTTTGAGCCGGATGAAGAGAGACCGGTTGTGTTTGGCCAAAACAAGACCATTGAAAGCTCTAAATCAGAGGTGGGGAACCTGTGGCTTTCTAGATCATCAAGTGCAGCTCTTTGACTAAATCCATTTGGATTTTTTTTGTCATCACACTTCATTCACACTTAAGGACCTAGAGGATTCTGTCAAAGGGCTGCATTTGAGGACCTAAAGGGTTACATGTAGCCTCAAGGCCACAAATTCCCCATCTTTGCTCTAAATCATCTACAAGAGGCATAAGATTGACATCTGATTGAGACCTTCTGGCAGAAAGCTCCAGAAAAGGACATTGGGTGTTATCTACTAGGAAGATTGCCCGAAGTGCTCATGGAAGCTGTCAGTTGAGACCTATACACGATCAATATCTTCTGCAACTTAACTGAAAACAGAGGAACTACAATGAAGAAAAATAATAATGCTAACCATCTTCTGGAAGTCCCACCCAAGGCATAAGCATAAAAGACTGGTTCATATCAATGCTTTTGATGAGTTATGAGTCCTGTTTCTTTTCTCTGACCTGTAAATAAACTGGTTCAGTCTTTGAAATTTCTAAACCAGGTACTTGCAAGGGGAATTAGAAACAATATAGTGCATTGGATCAGATTTGAAGTTTCTAGGTTGTCTGGGTGAGGACAGTGAAGCAGTGAAGAAATCTCCCCAAATATACTGAGGCTCTTTGAATCCTCTAAGGACGCTGAAACAAGAGCTCTGTAACTTAGCATCACACTTTCATTTCTGCGTTGACAAGTAAAGAATCTATTCCCCTACTTGCACAGCAAATATTTTTGGTAAAAATGTCATGTTATAGAACAAGAACTGAATAAGAAGTACAGGAGATTTGGACTCAGAACATGAACTCAATTCCTGGCATATTCACTAAGGAGTATTTTTTTAATTTAAATATAGTTTGTTTTTATCTGAACATCATTTTTAAATATAGCCCTCCACCCTCTGATTTCCAGATAGACATCCTTTTGTTACAACAACAACAAAAAAGAACAGAAGGGAAGAAAGCAGTTCAGGAAAACTTACCAATACATCAATCAAGACTGATAATTATATGTAACATTCCACACCCCTATTTCCCCACCTCTGTAGAGAGGGAGTCATTTGTAATGACTGATATAAAAGAGCAAAAGAAAACATAAACATGGAAAACTGAGAGAGATCTTAATCCACTCCCTCTCATTTCACAAATGAAGGAACTGAGATCCATTCATATTACATCATGGAAATCAGAGCATTAGGTTCTTTTAGAAACTATTCTTTGAAGCTAATTTTGCCTTTTCTATACTTTAACCCTTCCTAATTATTCCTTTCTAATCACACTTTTCTGTAAAGTCAATGTTCTTGCCTTACTATGGAGAAGTATATACTTTCTTCTTCCATTGGCAAAGGTCAAGGTAGGTTTTGTAGTCTTTGGTATGCATAAGGCATCCAAATGTGTTATCTGTCAGGTAATTTAGCTATTTGATGCTTTTCTTGTCAGAAATGAAAAGAACATTCAAAAGGCAAAATAGAAAATATCTACAAAATCATTTATGGAATCCACATCTGCCCCTCACCTTTCCCTCAGAACTGAACTTTTCTCCTTTGTGTTTCCCAGGCAAAAAGTTTAATCCACTGTTTTAAGACACGAAAATTAGGAATTCTGAGTCTTATTTCCTTGATTTGCCCACAATGAGCACATTAATTGAACTTGCTGTATTTCTTTTTCTCCTAAAGTTGCCAGATTGAGCAATTCTTAAAGAAGAGTATCATGGAACAATTCCATTTTTTTAGTTCTTGGCACAGAATCTTCTAGTAAATGATGACTCAGTTTTCCACAATGATTCAATTGAATTTCTAACATTTATAAAGCACCTATAAAGGTGCTGTGCTAGGTTATGAGAATTCTAAAGTGAATAAGACATAACCCTTGGGAAGCTTACAGTCTACTAGAGGAAATAAGACAGTATACAAACAATAAAAAACCCAATATTTTCTTATCTATATATCCAAATAGGGTAGCCACAGGATATCTATCCCTTATTAACGTTATAGAGGCATTAAATTATAAAACCACAGTTCAAATTCTCTAGAGGAAAGAATGAGTGCTACATTTCAGTCTATACTCTTTGTGACCCCACCTGGGGTTTTCTTGGCAAAGATACTGGAATGATTTGCCATTTCCTTCTCCAGCTCAATTTACAGGTGAGGAAAATGAGGCAAACAGAGTTAAGTGATTTGCTGCAGGGTCACAGAGCTACTAAGTGTCTGAAGCCAGATTTGAATTCAGGAAGGTGACATTTCCTGACTTCAGGCTTGGTGCTCTATCCACTGTGCCACCTACTGCCTGAGTAAATAAGTACTCAGTTTGAAATCAGGGTCTGTGTTCAAATCCTGCCTATGGAACTTTCTATCTACATAACTCCACATGTTTCTTATCCTCTCTGGATGCCTGTTTCTTCACCTTTAAGGAGAAGAGATTGGAACAGCTGACCTCTAAAATTCCTCTTACTTCTAACCTATAATCCTACTACTCTACTGTTTGGGTGTTTTGTATAATGTTTGCTGCACTGTGAATGATAATTACCAAAGTATTTTTGTAATTTTATAGGAAAAATCACTAATGATAAATAATTGAAACAACCTAAAAGGAATGAGATATCACAACCTAAACACTTTACTCTCCAATTCTACCATTCAGGGGCTTTGGTGTCCTAGTCGTCCCTTTCACATAATGGTCCCTCTCCCCATTCTGTTCCTTTTCCATAACTGCGCCCTATGTCTGGAATACTGTCCTTCCTCACTTGTATCTCTTAGTTTCTCTGACTTCCTCAAAGATTCAGATCAAATCTTACTTTCCACTAACAGCCTGGAGGCCTTTCCCAGTTCCCAACCCCCGACAGCTCTGCTTTCCCTCTAAGATCACCTTCCACATGCTCTGTATATCTCTTGTATGCACATGGTTGTTTTTGTATTGTTTGTACTCTTTGATGACAAACTGAGTTTTTGCCTTTCTTTATATTCCTAGTGCTTAGCATCATGTCTAGTACATAGTAAACTCTTCTTTTAAAAAAATTATGTTTATTTTTAACATTCATTTTTTTAAACATTGAGTTCTAAATTCTTTTCCTCTCTCAAGCCCTTCCCTCACTCATTGAGGAGGCAAATATGAAATCAATTATACATGTGGAGTCATGCAAAACACATTTCCCTATTAACCATCACACGGTAAGCTCTTAAGAAATACTTGTTGAGTGATTCCCTTTCTCACTTAATAGTTGAAGCTTTTCCTTTAATCCACATACTATAAACAATATTCTCTTTGCCATAATTTTGGTCAGAGGTCATGAAGAACATTGATTAAGGCCAGGAGCTATGAAATGCATCAGGAAAGGGAGTGCACATATAAATAACAGATTGCTACAGTACAAACGATCCTATTTTGAATGAGAAGATAGCTGGTACACTGAGATTTGGAGTCAGAAGCCCCCTATTCACATTTGAATTCTTCCATTTAGTCTGTTAGGACAAGTCAAAGGATAAGGTGATTGGTCATCCGCTCTGCAACTCAGTTTCTACATCTGTAAAGTGAGGAGATTAAAAAAAACCTTGATGATTTCTTAGGCCCCTTCCCACTCTAAATTCTATGACATTTCTACTAAAAAGGGTCATTGCATCATGAGGCAGTACATTTTCTCTTGAAATGAGTCTGATTGATAACAACTATTATTCAAATAGCTTCAAAATAGGGCAAAAGGCATTTCTTTGATTACTCAAATTCATTTTTTTGAAGATTATTACTATGAAGGGATACATCCAAACTAGGGGTTGGGATGCCCAAGCGACACATAAGAAGTAAACTCAAAGACTTTGAATAATATCTCTTAAAAGATCTCAATCCATAACTGAACATTGCTGGTCAGTCAATAAACATTTATTAAGCAACTACAATATTCCAGCTACTATGCTAAGCACTAAGGATACAAAGAAAGGCAAATACAATTTCTGCTCTCGCAGAGGTCACAGACTAATAGGGGAGCCACCATACAAACAACTCTATACAAACCATATAGGATAAATGGTGGTGGTGGTGGTGGTGGTGGTGGTGGTGGTGGTGGTTCTTCATTCTTGAAGAGAACCATGATATCAGGAAGGTGATGCCATGACTTGCAAGTGAATTGGATTTAAGTGAGGGAGGGCTGTGTAAGGTCACCAGCCTCACTTCCTTCTCCAGAGCCATTTGGATCCAGTGGAAAGATATAGATCAGGTCCTCTAGAGATGGCCCCTATACAGAACAAATAAGAAATAATCAATAGAAAAAGGCACTAGAATTAAGAGGGATTGAGAAAGGCTTCCCATAGAAGATGAGGTTTCAACTGGGACTTGAAGGAAATCAGGGAAGCCATTAGGTAGAGATGAGAAGGGAGAGAATTCTAGACATGGAGGGGGCAGTCAGTGAAAATGTGCAGTTGGGAGATTGAGGGTCTTATGGGAGGCTAGTGTCACTGGTGAAGAATCTAGGATGGCTAATAAAATACTAACAATGACAACGATAAACAGCTAATATTTACATAGCATTTCCTATGTATCAGGAACTGTGTCTGCCAAGCAGTTTGTAATGACTTATTTAATTCTCCAACAACCCTGGGAGGCAGGTACTTATTATATTCATTATACAGATGAGGAAATTGAAGCAAACAGAGGTTAAGTGACTTGGTCAGGTTCACTCTTGTAAGAGTCTGAGGCCAGATGATTAACTCCAGTTCTGGCATTTTATTCATAATGCTATTCATCTGCTTTACTTCTCAACTCTTAGCTACCGAAAATCTCCGGCATTAAGGATCATCCGATAAAAAGACAAGATATATTTGAGCATATAATGGATAGAAATAAAAGTGCCCTCTCCTGACACTTTGGATGCCAAAGATCAGCCTCACTCAAAGTCTTAGGACTAATTTAAAATTTTGAGAAATAAACATTTTTCTTACCACATTGATACCAGGGTAGACGAAAACTGCTGAGCCTAGCAATAGGAAAATAGGGAACATTTCCTAAGGTTTGCATGAGGAAACTGTGAAACAAGTCTGACAATTAAGTTTTTAATTATAGCCAAGATTTTACAACCATCAGGTGTTGGCAGATTCCTTGCTGAAGAGTGACATCATTGGTTAGACCAAGGCTAGCTAAGGAATCAGAAATGGGGCTTTGGTGAGGCTTTATTGAAATGGTACATTATTCACTTGGAAATACTAATTTTGGAAAGTTGATATCACAATGTCTTAGGAGACATTAGGAGGCTGTCTTACGAGAACACCTCTTTTTCCTCCTTTCTGGCCTTTTGAAAGGAATCAGAGGAACTGACAGCTCACTCCCTTTCTGTTTCATAAAAGATGCTGTATATTGTAGTATACAATATACTACGCTAGTGTTTTCAATTCATTTCAACTTAACATGTATTTCTCAAGTAGCTGTTGTGTACAAGGCACTAAGCTATATGCTAAAAACATAAAGGCAAATTTTAAAAGTCCTTGCCTCAAGGAACTAGAAAATTGTCCTAGCTAGTGAATGAGTGAATGAATGAATGAATTTAATGAATGAATTTCCTAAAGTAATAAATTATTAGGCCCACCACTATTTCTCCATCAGATCAAAATAAACGTTTTCTAGATGGATTTCCATTTCTTCCTGAGGGTTGTGATAGTAAAACTAAGAGGGAACCAAGTGGGACTTTTATAGGGTTGGTTCTTCAGTAATGAGAAACAAAAGTCAAAAAGAATTCTTGATGTGGAAGCAAGGTGAGAGTGGGGAACACGATAGCATCCCATCGACAGTCAATTACACTCTCCTACTACTAGCTACAACATGGGGAATGTAAAGAAGCAGAGAGGAGAAGCTGATCTCATCTCAGAATCAATAAGGCTTTTACACAGAATGTCCCAAAACTGTTAGTGCTGTTTTCAGCTTTCATAATTTTAATAGTTTAAAGCTGCACTAAGTCTTTTAGGACAGTTTGTATAAAGAGGCCCTGAAATTGTAGTGTTGAAAGGTATTGTAGGAAAAATCAAGTGCAATCTCTCATTTTACATAAGCGGAAGGAAGCCAGTATGATTTTTTTTTAAAGCAGGAAATCTAAGACAGAGTCCTAGTCCTACTATTTTCTGCTTTGTGATCTTAGGCAAGTCACCTTTATCTCTCTGAGATTAAATTTCCTCATTTCTAAAATGAAGCAGTTCAACCATATTATCTCCAAGATACCTCCTGTTCCCAACATCTGTCTCTGCTCTAACTTGGCCTGAGATCAATCTATCTTTACCTGGAGGGTTAATTATGGAAACTACACGTGGGCAAAAAGGTAAGGAGGAGTATGGGCAGGCTTCTGCAGCCAGCATGCTATTTTAGACAGAGTTCTGGATTTGGAGTCAACCTAAATTAGATCCTGCCTCAGTCACTTAGTAGCTGTGTGACCCTAGATAAGTCATTTAACATTACTATACCTGAGGTTGGGACCTCAAAGATCCCTTCCAGCTTTAAAGCTATTCTATTATTCATAGAATGCAAATAAGGGAAAACTACTCAGAAGATGAGATCTGACTACTGATTTTTTCTTGTTGTTGTTAAAAAAAAATCTTATCCTTCCACAGAGGAAATACATCCTTAAAGAATCTCTGTCTCCCAACAAAATAACCTTAGTTAGTGCATATGTTATGATCATATAATATTCCTTAACAGATGCAAAACGAAATATAACCATGCTCAATAATCTGATTATCAGTTTCCAATGAGCCTTAACACAATATTCACATGCACACCAAAAGTTCTACCTTGTAAAGCAGGATGTCCTACAAAAAGTCCAATTGGAAGAGAGTTTCTCTGTAGATGGGGAAGTCCTCCAGCTACTTCTCTTTGTGGTTGATATTGCACTGATTATATCAAGCCCTAGAATACTACAGTCTCCTTAAGGGAATCTACAATTATTCCAGAGTTTGAAGTAATCATCCACTTAGGAAGATACAGTAAAGAACACCTATGGTCTATAGTAGGAGTCAGCAAATTCTATCCCATGAGCCAAATCTGGCCTATCTCCTGTTTTTTGTATGGCCTATGAGCTAAAAATATTTGTTGTTTATCTGCAAATAAAACCCCAAAACATTCCCGGATGCAAATCAAATCAACTCTGAGGTACCACATCACATCGGTTAACACGACAAAACAGGAAGATAATAAATGTTGGAGAAGATGTGGGAGAGTTGGAACACTAATTCATTGTTGGTGGAGCTGTGAGCTGATCCAACCATTCTGGAGAGCAATTTGAAACTATGCCCAAAGGGCTTCAAAAATGTGCATACCTTTTGACCCAGCAACATCACTTCTAGAACTGTATCCCCAAGAGATCATAAAAATGGGAAAGGGTCCCACATGTACAAAAATATTTATAGCAGCTCTCTTTGTGGTGGCCAAAAACTGGAAATCAAGGGGATGCCCACCAATTGGGGAATAGTTGAATAAATTATGGTATATGAATGTAATGGAATACTATAGTGCTATAAGAAACAATGAACAGGAACACTTCAGAGAGGTCTGGAAAGACATATGATCTGACGCTGAGTGAAAGGAGCAGAACCAGGAGAACTTTGTGCACAGCAATGACCACAGTGTGCGAGAGCTTTTTCTGGCAGACTTAGAACTTCATTGCAATGCAATGACTAAAAAAATTCCCAATGGTCTTTTAAGGCAAAATGCCTTCCACATCCAGAGCAAGAACTATGGAATTCAATTGCAGAATGTAGCAGATCATT
The DNA here is from genome assembly GCA_028658325.1 of Potorous gilbertii. Taxonomy (NCBI): domain Eukaryota; kingdom Metazoa; phylum Chordata; class Mammalia; order Diprotodontia; family Potoroidae; genus Potorous; species Potorous gilbertii. The sequence continues at coordinate 608,760,580 of CM053770.1, forward strand.
TCTTTTGTGTTACATTTTGGTTTGTTATATGATTTCTTCCATTCATTTTAATTCTTATACACCCCATGACTATGGTGAAAATGTATTTAATAGGAATGTATGTGTAGAACCTATATAAAATTGTATGCTATCTCAGGGAGGGAGGGAGGAAGTGGGAGGAGGGAGGAGGGAAGTAGGGGGGAGGGAGGGGAAAAAATCTAAGTTATATGGCAGTGGCTGTAGAACACTGAAAATAAATGTTTTAAAAATGTCAAAAAATTAATTCTTGCATGTAATATGACTAAGGTGAAAAGGTATTTAGTAAGAATATATGTGTAAAACCCATATAAGATTAAACGTTGGTCTGGAGGAGGGAGAGAGAGAAAATCTAAGATTTATGGAAATGATTATAGAAAACTGAAAACAAATAAATTAATTAAAAAATAAAAAAATGTTCTTGGTGGCAGGTAGGCAGGTGGTGAAGTGAATGGAATGTCAGGCCTGGAGTCAGGAAGATCTGAGTTCAAATCCGACCTCAGACACTTACTAGTTATATAACCTGATCCTAGGCAAGTCATTTAACCCTATTTGCCTCAGTTTCCCCATCTGTTAAATGAGCTGAAGAAGGAAGCATCTAGTTTCCTTGCCAAGAAAACCTCAAATGGGGTCATGGAGTCAGATATGATTGAAACAACTAAACAATAACAACAAAGCCATTCTAGCTCTCAGGCAATACAAAAGAAGGCAGTGAGCCAGCTTTTGGCCTGTAGGCCATCATTTGCTCACCATGATCCAGATTATGATATGCAGTTGAATAAACCACCCAGTGAGTTAGTTCATGCATATGTGTCTTGGACAAAAACCACAGTCAGGCAATGAGCTAGGTCCATAATTGAACAATAAGAAACATCAGCTGGATTGCATTTAGAAAATTATGCAATGCTTTCAATAATTCTAGGCTTAAAAGAAAAATATATTCTTCCACTGATCTATGTGGCAACAATATTATAGGAATATTATAGTCACTCAGAATGGTAAGTGACCCAAAATTCAACAGACAGATCTCTGGTCAGTGTAAATAGGCTATATAGTATGTTACCAAAATGAACTTGTCATTTAAAAGAAGTGAATTTGAAACTATCTTCAGGAAAATGAATAATTAGAAAAGTAGATGACTCAGTCATGTAACATGAATGAAGTATGGCACTGTTGCCTACAAAATGTTTAAAAAAAAACCCACAAAACTTGGAGAAAGGCTTTCAGCATGTCGGGTGGATCCTCTATAGGAGCTCTGTGGTAAAGAGCTATCTAAGATGAAGTATGGATCAATGATGACATGTGCAATTAGAATAAATGTCCACATTGATGAGATCACAGAGCTATTAAAGTATTTATGCTGGAGAGTTGAAAAATTCTGGAGTTCACTTTTTCCCCTTGCGCAGGATTTAGATAGTTGAAATACTGAAGTCCTTTTTGAGAAAAGGATTAATGTGTAATCTGTATCTGCAGTACTGTGTTCAGTCCTGGGTTCTAAATTTTAGAGAGAATTTTGACAAGCTTAAACATGACCATAAGAGGATGACCATATTGATGAGCTCAATACTTTGTTATTTGAGGACCAGGAGAAGGAATAGAAAATATTTAGCCTAGCAAAGAGAAAAGCTAGTGGGTAGGATATCCATCTGGGGGCATTAGAGCTTCCTTCAACTACTTTAAAAATTTGTCATATGGAAAATGGGGTAGATTTACTCATTGGTTACAGAAGGCAGTAGTTAGATAAATGAATGAAAGTTATAAGGGAAGAGATTTGGGTTTATTATAAGAACTTCCCCAAAGAAAGTTGTACAAAAATGGGATGGATTGCTTTGTAAGGTCATAAGTTCTCTACCCCTGATAATGTTCAAGCAGAGATAGTCGCTTAACAGAGATTGTAGAGGGGATTAATACATTGGTACAGGTTGAACTCAACTTTGATATCCCTTCCAAGGTGAAGTTTCTATGATTTTAGTATTTGGCTGCTCCCAGAATTTCCTTCCATGTACTTGTTTATTGTATATTATTATGTATAAATTTGAAGTATTTTAATCTTTGGAGTCATCATTACTGGTAATAAAAGGTTTATATGAACCCAAATTATTAGGTTAGGAAGAAGGAGATGGAGATGTAGGATGAAAGATTCATAGATTTAGTTGGAATAGGACTTTAGGGGTCATCTAGTTCAACCTCCTCACTTTACAAATGGAGAAACCGAGGCTCAGGGAAACAAAGTCACTTGTCTGAGGTCACATAGAGAGTAAATGCCAATACTTGAATTTGAACTGAGTTTCTCTGAGGGCAAAGGAAAACTGGCATAAACAGTTTGGCAAAGGCATACGTACTGTGGAAAAAATCTTTTTCCTGTTGTCGATACTATCATCCAATGCATCCTCGGTAGCTAGTTATAATCAACATGCAACTAGTTTTCATCCAAATAGTTTACATCATGCAGAAGGGTTTTAGTGGTTAGAGTTTTCAGGGTTTTGATTCTAGGTGCTGACAATAGTTGGAAAGGAAAACAATGGCTTGCCCTCTCCAATTCTGGAACCATGAACCATTATCAAATCAACTCTGTCATTGCTAGATGACATATACCAGTTATTTCCCTATGATTCAATTCACCAGTGCTTAATAAATGATTTTTTTTTATCCATTCATTCAACAAGTCAAAACAAAACAACTTCCTTCTTTTTTAGTGGAATAAATTCCTCTTAATATAATGAAAAACAGCACATTCATACCCTGGATCCACTATAGATTCAGATTATCTGTTCTCTGCAGAGCCCTCACTGCTTCATGACCATCCTTTTTTTCTTCCCCAGTTGATTATCCCAATCAGCATTAACCATTTTAAACCTTCTCCTTAAGCCCTCAAAGTCATTCCCAATCCCAAAGTCAAATGATACCATGATTCCTGCTTTTCTGAGAAAATCAAGGCCATCCATCCCAGTCAGCTTATTGTCTCTTATGCCAGTCTGCAAAAGCCCCTCTATATTTTACCCATCTTCTTTTAACTCTAGCTAACCTCTGAAGTGACAATTCTCTTGCCAAGGGCAGCCCCTTTACCTATGTCCTTGATCTCATCCTCTCCTGTCTACACCAATAGCTTACTCTGTTATAATCCCCACTCTCTAATTGTCTATCTTTCCTTATCAGTTGGCTCTTTCTCTGCTATGTACAAACATGCTCTGGGTTCTACTATTCTTTTTTTTTTTTTAACTTCTTAAAAATATTTATTTATTTTTAATTTACAACATTCAGTTCCACAAGCTTTTGAGTTGCAAATTTTCTTCACCTCCCTTCCCTCCCCACTCCCCAAGATGGAAGGCAATCTGATATAGGCTCTACCTATACATTCACATTAAACATATTTTCACATTAGTCATGTTGCAAAGAAGAATGATAACCGATGGAACAAACCATGAGAAAGACGAAACTAAACAAAATAAAAAGGAAAGAGACAAAATAATATGCTTAGATCTGCATTCAGACTCTCTAATTCTTTGTCTGGATGTGGATAGCAATTGCCATCATGAGCCTTTTGGAGTTGTCTTAGAACCTTGAATTGCTGGGAAGAGCCAAGTCTATCAAAGGCAGTCATCACCTATTATGGCTGTGATTGTGTACAACCTTCTTGTGGTTCTGCTCCCCTCACTCAGCATCAGTTCATATAAGTCGCTCCAGTTTCTTCTGAAGTCTACCTGCTCCTCATTTCTTATAGCACAATAGTATTCCATCACAATCATATATATCACAACTTGTTCAGCCATTTCTCAATTCATGAGCAACTCTTTTATTTCTACTTCTTTTGCCACCACAGAAAGAACTGCTATAAATATTTTTGTACATGTGGGTCCTTTTCTCATTTGTATGATTTCTTTGGGATACAGCCCTATAAGTGATATTGCTGGGTCAAAAGGAATGTGCATTTTTATATGGGCTCTTCCATTCTTAAGAGAAAAAAAACTACTTGACCTTCAAGTTATTGCCCTGGATCTTTTCACCTTTTCACTGACAAACACATAGCTTGTTCATGCTCACTGCTTGTATTTCCTTCTTGGTCATTTACTTTTCAAATCCTTCTTACTTGACTTTTGACTTTATCAGTCTACTAAAACTGTTCTCCAAGATGGTTCCAACCTTAGCTACCCATTAATAACCGAATAAATGCCAGAGAAGCCTCTATTCAAGAAAGTTTCTACTGTCCTTCCTTCATGTTCAATTTAGAGATTAGCTCACATCTATTCTCTGCCTAGTGGTCAGTACTTAGCATCAAGGGCAGCTTTGTCTCAGTAATTCAGTGTTAATGGGGCTACTGACCCAAAAAACTATTATCTGCTCTAGCTGCCTAATCTGGAGGCCCTCGAGGTTACCTTTTAGACATAGATTTTTAGGGCTCTAAAGGGTAAATACTTCTTCAAAATCTAGGGCTTCATCAAAAGCAAAAGAACAGATGGCTTGTTTCCTTACTTTGGTACAGATGATGCCTCTCCTTGGGGAGAACTTGAAGCCTGTGATGATATTATTCAATTCAATCTAGGAAAAGCTTATTAAGCACTGGACTGTGCTAAGTGCTTTGGGACGTCCAAAGTTTAATTAAGGAATGATCCCGTCTTATGAAGAATTATAGTCTGGTAGAGGAACAGATACAAAACTGTAGCAATAATTGTATTATCATAGAGCATTAAGAGTTGCAAAGTGGTTTGTACATGATATCTCATTTGATCCTTAGGACAACCTTGTGAGATAGATGCTTTTTTTATCCTTATTTTACAGATGAAGAAACTGAGGCTTGGAGAGGTTAAGTGACTTGTTCAGAGCATCTGAGAAAATATTTGAACTAAGTTATTCCTGACTTTAAGCCTATCACTTTTACCATCACACCACCTAGCTTTATTACATGATAAGACCAGCTAAGTGCCAGAGAGAGAGAGAGAGAGAGAGAGAGAGAAAGAGAAAGAGATGAAAATAATATTCATTTAATTTTCAGCACAATCAAATGACAGAGGAAAGATAAGGACAAAAGTATGTTTAGAAGGGGAAAACAAAATCACATCCTTAGCCCTGGCAGAAGCATAGTTCTCTATACAAATCCTACCCATTCTTAGGTCCTTAGACTAACTGTGTCTAGGGAAGGGAGTATGCAGGAGAAAGCTGGGATGATGCAGAATACAATTAGGCTAGGGCTTGTTTAGAAAAGACATCCTTATCCTTTAGGAGCGTAGAATCTATGAGTTAGAAGGGACTTTGGAAATCATCTTATTTATAGCATGGATCTCCTTTAGGATTTCCAGACAAATAGTCATCCATTCTTTGCTTAAGAATTCCAATCACAGGGAATTCCATTACCTTAAGAAACCAACCTATTCCCCTTTGAAGTTTTTCATATTTGTCTCTAGCCTTCTCTTTGGGTCCAGGCTGAATAGGTCTGATCTCTCTTTCCCCTGAAAATACTTAAAATTGTGAAAGAAAATTATCATGTCTTCTGTTTTTTCTTCTCCCTGCTAAACATTACTCAAGTTCCTTCAACCACTTCTTATATGAAATGGTCAAGTCACCTCAGTACTTTGGTTTCTGAACTGGTATACACTTAAAGAGTCTGTGATGTTATCTGTGTGGATTCTTTCATAATCAGTGTAGAGTTAAAAATCTCTCTGTTCCTTAATCAACGGTCTTCCTAAATTGCTGTAGCCAAAAAAGAAATTATTACCTGGAAGTCCCTTTCTGATAATGAATTTCCCTGAAATTCATTAGACTGGCCCTTGGACAACACTGATATGGTGGACCCATACTTGAAGCCTTTCTACCTTAGACATCTTTCAGAGTTTTCATTCTACTGCCATTGAATTCAAGAACCCAAGACTACTTCCATAGCAACTATAAATCCAAGAACCACAATGTCAGTGTTTTTTTCATAAGTACAGAGATCAAGTTAAAGAAAAAAAAGGAATTATAAATAGAAAACAGAGCTTGAAAGAAGGTAGAGTACAGGGTTAATAAAGGTAACTATAACTATAATTATAACTATAAATGTTTCTGGTTCAATCTAATAATCCAGGGCAAAAAGCATTTATAAGCACTCTCCATGAGTACGGTCTATAGATTCTGGAAAAACAAAGTCAAAAATTTTTTAAGTTCCTGCCCTCAGGTGGGGTGGGGAGGGGAGATTCCACATACATGATAATTTAAGGAGAGAGACAACACCAACAGCTAAGGGGCTCAGGAAATCAATCAACCAACAAGCTTTTATAAAGTGGTTCCTAGGCATTAGACACCATCTGGAATATAGAAAGAAACATGACTCATTCTTTATCTTCAAAAAACTTACAAAACTAGGAAGTCCTACAGGACTGATCTGTGATGGAAACTAGGGACTCAATAATACAAGGGTAGAGAAGGTGCATTCCTAGTTTGGAGAACAGTCTTCTATGGAAGGGCACATAGACAAGAGATGGAATGCTATTTCACCAGAGAAACTACAAAATGATAGCCACCTGCTTCTACTGAACCACATTTTATCCATTACAGACACCTCATGTCTTTATCAATTTTGAATTTTTCATTCTCAACAGAGGAAAGTTTGTTTAAGTTAATCAGAAATGAGTATTGAGGTGTGATATAGGAACTGACCCCAAAACGCTCAGTTCTTAGAATGCAAACAACACTCTCTGTCTCCTGCATGTCCATGTAGATGCTTGCTGATCCTGCTTGCAACAATTTGCACCGCAGGGACCCTCTCTCGCTGATTCACAGCATGTGCAGGTATCCTGACTGTGCGTTGACAGATTATTGCATTTCTGTGAAAAGTCTTTTAACTGACTGTTGAGTTGGAACTGAGTGTGCATACAAAAGGTCTGAACTGACAAAAATTAATCACTCTTTCTTGGAGGTGAAGCTGCTGCTACTGTCATTGGTGTTGTTTATTGTTTGTCCCTTGTTATTAAAGAGGACCATGACATCAGAAAGGTGATGCCATGACCAGCAAGTGTATTGGATTTAAGTGAGGCAGGGCTGTGCAAAGTCACCAGCCTCACTTGCTCCTCTGGAGTCACTGGGTCCGGTGGCAATACATAGATCAGGATGACTAGAGATGGCCCCTGGGGAGAGAGGTAGCAACTTATAGAAGTAGTAGTTTTCCTGATGTTTTCTGATTACAGCTAACTGCCTTATTTCACCACCAAGGCAGCCATGTGGCTGTGAATGCATGGTGCCTATATTTCTTCTATCCCTATTGTATTTATTCTGTCCTGATATTAGATGATTGAGCATCAGAAACCGGAGAATCAAGCTATAACTTTGTAACTTCAAAAAATCAGAACAACGACTAATAATCTAGCAACTAAAATCCATGGTAAAGTCTGCTGTAGCTGCAACAGTTAAGGCTTGTGAATTGCCAGCCTTGATAAGCAACCTACTTGACCATGCCCAGTAGTAGGTCAACCCAGTAGCTGACACACCATGGCATGCAAGCAAAGGAATTACTCCTCCACAGCCAAAAGGGAATTTGGTGGGATAAATTTTGGTTGTCACTTTAAGTTTGAGTCCATTCTCCTGAGTAATTAAGTGGTAGAAGTAAGCTCCTGGCTTCAGAGGCTTTTGTACTTGGACTCTTGTTATGTCTGTCAGTAAATATCCTTTTGTAAATCTAATGAATATTAATTGATAAATTATTACTGAGGAGAACTCGTTCATCATATTGAGACAGGTTAGATGATACTGAGGAGAGGACACTGGTTAACTGATATTAGGGAAAGGATAACTGTCTGTTATTATTGGTTAACACTGAATGGGAGATCATGAACAGTAGAGAAAGACACTCCCAATCCCTCAGAGTTAGTCCTAGAACACTGAAGGGAGCAGTAGACTTCTTCTGGGGACCCAACCTGCCAGTGCAGGTGGAATTTGGGATAATGCTTCAATATGAACTACAGAGCTAAAGTAGATAAAGCCATCAACACCCAGAATTTATCTGTCTTATGTACCATGCCTAACACATTAGTCTATTTTTGTCTTTCCAGATATACACTAACACATGTAAACAAGCAAGCATCTATTAAGTACCTTCTATGTGTCAGACACTCCTACTAAGCTCTGGAGATACAAAGAAAAGTGAAAGCATTCCCACTCTCAAAGAGCTTACATCCTAATACCGCACATCATGAACATACCATACAAAAGTATATACATCATATATACAACATGCACACAAAGTAGTTTTCGAGAAATCAGGAAAGGTTGTATAGAGAAGGTGGTACCTAAGCTGTCTTATGGGAAACCAGGGATTCTCAAAGGGAGAGATGAGAGGAGAATGCGATCCAGGTGTGGGAGATACCCACTCAAAAGCAAAGAAATGAGATGAGAAGTGTCCTGTGTGCCATGTAGCAAGTGGGCCAGAGATGTCAGACTGAAGGGTAAATGAGGGTAAATAATGTGTGAGAAGACTGCAAATACAAGAAGGAGCCCAGAGGTGCAGATATTTAAATTCGGAGTTTATCAAGTGTGGGGAAGGGGAAAGTGGGGGTTGGGGTAAACATGGTCAGACCTGTGCTTGAGGTTTTTGGCAGCTGTGTGAAGGATGAATTCAAGTGTGGAGAAACATTACAGATGCACACACATACACACAAAAGGAGGATTTTGTAAATGTCACTAACGTTTAGTTCAACCTCCACAAAAGGCATAGGACAAATGACCTTTTCGAAGTCTCTGGGAATTTAGAAGGGCCCAGTATCTGTAATCTGTATCTTTCTCTTTTAGGAGATTCCTTAATGACAGAAACTGTTTTCTTCTGTCAGATTCCGTTTCCCTCGGTGAAACTCTGATATTGCAAGCTTAGCATTTTAACTAACTTTTCTTGCAAACTAGGTGCTAAACTCAATCTTTTCTCCCTGCCAAGAATAAGTGCTAACAGCACCCTCTAAATTTTGGTGCCCTTGCCCAAAGCTTCAGTCATCCCACAAGCTCTGGATTCTGTCCAAGTCACCTTTGGGGAAACTCTGAAGTGTTGTAGTTTACTTTGTGAATTACTATGTAGAGGATTTGAACAGACAATCACTATTGAGATAGTAGTTTAGCATGGAAAAGGCACCCTTTAAGCCCAAGGACTCTAACAGACTTTACATAAGGAAAATTAATATTTGTGTAACATTCATAAATACAAGAATACCTAGTAACTTACCAGTATCATACTCAGATTTCATTCATAAGACGTTAATTATAATCTCCCACATAGCCTTTGGTTCTATCGAACCCAAACTGGTGAATCAGAAACATGGTCATGTTTCCAGTGACACAGCATTGTTAGCCACAATGTATCAGTGACCCACTCCTTTGGTAGAGTTAAGAAAAAGCAACGAGAAATCAACTAGTTAGCCAAGGTCAATTAAAAAGGTACTATCAAAAGGCATTTTACAACTTTTTCATTTCTCCCTCCAGCTCTTTAATCTGGCCTAATTTTGCTAGAGACTCCATGCTGGAAGCCAAACTTATAACTTGGAAGTAAGATGAGCTTTTTCATTTAAAGTCTTTTATTATACATACAGTTCAATGCAACATGCTGTTTTAAGAATCTCTGGATTATAAACATTTATGTCTAATCCACCCTTTATATTATTTTCCTTTCCAGTTTTTAAGAGGCTCAAACCATTAAAAAGTTTAAAATTTCCTAAATTTGGCTAGAGGAAGAACAGAAATGGTCCTGGTCATTCACCCCTTTGTATGCACCAATTCAAGGTTCCCTTCTACAGAAGGACCTCTTTCTAAATTTATTTCCAGCTACTTTTGTTTTCCTTGAGGGACCTTTGAAACACTATATTGCTACTTTTCATGTTTTTTATTTGCCCTCTGGAACAATAAAAGCTCAAAGGTTCATAAATATGCATTCTGTAAATGTATTATGCTGACAAAGTGTTGCTCAGATAGCTGCTTTTGCCTTTGGGGAATGAATAAGTTTACAGCATGCTTAAACAACAGTGCAAGGCAGAGAAAGACAGAAAGGAAGACAGGAAAAGAGAGGACAGAGAATGAGAGAGAAGCAAAAGGCAAGAAAGAAGAGAGAGAAAATGGGAGGGGGAGGAAGGAATACACAGGAGAGAGGAAGAGAAAGAGGTATCAGATAGGGGCAGGGGCCGGTAGGAGGACGGGGTTAGGATCTTAAATGAACAAAGAAAATGGAAAATGAAATTAAAGTCATCAATGCAAGCATATTTGAGAAATGTTTTATATTAAAAAAAATAGAGTCCTACTTTCTCCGACAATGATTGGGGATTTTGTTTTTCCTTACAGCTCTTTGAATTGAGCTAACCCTCGGTATCTGCCTCCTAATTTGGGGCAAATTTGCATTTTAACTTGAAGGGTCCCATCCTTTGAATTCTAATTCCCTCTGGATATGAAGCTAGTTCTGTTTTGCTCAATTCAGATTAGACAAAAACCTGGGTGTGCAGATTGTCAGTAACTAAGGTTTCATAGTTAACACATCTTGATGACAAAAGCAAAACTATCTAAACAAATAGTGATCTAGGTTAATGAGCAAGGATACAACTATAGGTGGTCAAAATTCTGAGGAAAATAGTTCATGTATAGAAGTTGGTATTGGGGGTGGAGGTTCCATTCATCAGCATAGAGATTTCCCAGTGTACAAACTCCCAATGTACATACCAACCCACAGCTGTACGTTAACTTCTAGTATGTTAACTTCAGTTTCTTGGAGCAATATAAGTTTAGATGATCTGTCTGCACTTAGCCACTGTAGGTCAGAAAGTGGACTTGAATGTAGATCTTCCAAGCCGCTGGTGGATGTTCCATCTACTACAACCGGGGAAAATTGACCATATCATACAAAAGATTTGGATCCTAGTCTCAATTTTCTCACTAACTGTGGTCCTCAGTTTCCTCACTTTTAAACTGAAAGATTTGCAACTCATCATCTCTAAAGTCTCTTCATCCTCAAAATTTCCAAAATTCTAAATCAACCAGTTAGATAATTGATCTTTAGGTAAAAGGGAGATAAAAAAAGGCAAACCCAACCTACTCTGGAAGTTCAGAATTACTCATTTGCCAAAGTTGAAATACAGATCTTTATGACAAAAAAATAAAAACAACGCAGCAACCCTGCATTAAAATCTACCACAATAAGTTACCATGGCCTGACTAGTAAGAAGTCAAATTTTATGATTTCTTCAGTGATAATTATTCTAGAGGAGCCTAAGTTCTTTGAATTAGCAACACTAATCTTCTTGAGCAAGACCCTCCATCTCCCAACTTTTGGAATTTTCATTAACTGTCTCCAGTGCCTGGAATTCTCCCCCTCCTCATCTCCGACTCCTGGCTTCCCTGGATTCCTCCAAATGACACCTACAATCCTATCTTCTACTGGAAGTCCTTGCTGATTGCTTTTAATTATACGACTGTCCCTCTATTATTTCCAATTCACCCTACATATAGCTTGTTTGTTCATAGATGCCTGCCTGTTGGCCACCCTCATTTAGACCAAGCAGTTCTTGAGGAAAAAAGCCTATCTACAAAATACCAAGGAAATGGTCATCCAACCTTTGCATGAATGCCTCCATTGAGAGGGAGTCCCTTACTTCCTAAGACAGTTCATTTCCCTTTTGAGTAGTTCTGCTTGTTAAGGTTTTCCTTAAATCAAGCCTAAGTGTGTCTCTCTATGATGTCTGTCCATTGAATGCTTCCACCAAAACAAGGAAAATTGTATAAACTGTGTCAATATTTTTCACCATGAGAGTTAACAACTTGTGACTTATCTATCCCTCTAAAGTAACTTTGACTTGGGAATGTCTTAGTCTCATTTAAATATACTTACTTAATGGCCCTTTATTTTATAACCAAATTACCTTGGCTTCTTCAGTCAATGTGTAACTTACTTAGGTTCATTAGGCTTAGTTATGTCACAGAAAGGTTTAAATCTGATAGAGGTAAGTAGGTGACCCATTTGGTAAGAATTCAGGAAGTCCTGAATTCAAATCCTGCCTCAGAGACTTAGTAACCAGGTAATACCTCATTCTTGATCAGCTGTATTCTGAACTTCCCCCATCATGCTTAGAAAACTCTTCTCCAACCCCAGAATTTGCACATTGAAAGTACCCTCTGCTCTATGGACCTCTTCCACTGATTAGATGACACCTCCCAGAACTGCCATTTAAGGAAAGCACATAGTCTAGTCATGTTTCTTTCTGCCCCTCCTTTTCAGCTTCCTTCTGTGAACTGATATTTCTTATATTCATAAAAGAAAAAAATGTAAAGGGGACATAGGACAATTTTACTACTGTCTTATTAAGCACATATATGTGCATACATAGATATGTGCATATGTATGGGTATATATGCATATGTATACATACATATATATATATATATATATATATATATATATATATATACACACACACATACATATCTTTAAATCATGCACAAGGTTTAATTACAATGGCTCCCATTTGTAGCCTAGGTAGGGCTGTCATCCCTTTCAACTTGCTACTTGAATGATGACATTATTTCTTATCCCGAATTCTAACGAAATTAAGGCTTTTTTATATTTCCTTATAAGTCACTAAAGTTATAGCTGCCATTAATCAATTAACTTTGTACACCCACTCCAAGTTATTATATATTATTAATTAAGCCAATATTCTATGCCTTTTCAAATTATATGATATTTTCTTATCTGAGTACATGCTCTATCCACTAATAAAATGCAAATTCCTTGAAGTCAGATTTTTTCATTTTTGTGCTTTTATCTTCTGTCCCTAGTACAGTGCTGCTTTAGACAGAGGAACAACATCCTTTTGCTGAATTTTTCCCAGCTTGAAAATATGAGTTACTATAGCAGTGTATCAAGTGTGTGAGGTTGTTGTCTTTTTTTTTTTTTAACTTGGTCCAGACCTAATTACATTAGTGTTGGAGACTGCCAATAAGAAATCCACCCCCATCAAAGTAGGTCATCATTTATTCTGTAATACATAGTCTTAGAGAATTATACATATATGTGTGTACAGGTTACAGTATCATATATACTTTGTGATAGCCTAGCATAATGGTTAGAAAGCTATCTTTACAGTAAGGAAGACCCAGGTTCCAGTTCCACCTTGGGTACCTCCTGGTTATGTATCCCTGGCAAGTCATTTGATCTCTCATGTCCTAGTAAACTATAAAATTATAAATTGCAGAATTGTCACTCTGAATCATGGAAGATTATTCCTTGGCAGTTCCTTGTACTAGTAAAATTCTATGTCTAGACCAATAAATGAACAAATAAATATATAAAGTATTTGCAAGCTAGGATTTACAAAGTGATAAATATTTGTAAAGTTGTATCTATTTCATACCGGACTTATGATCTCATCAATATAAGATACTCCTAGTGATTGAAATACCTTTTCCAGTAGCAGTGGCAGTATTTATTTCATTAAAGTAGGGGAGGGGGCCTGGGACATAAGGTACTAATAGGCTGACAAGAAGATGGTCTAGGGGAATGTTTGGGTAGGTTATGAGGCATGGCTTGGGGCCAGCTGGATATTGTAGGCAAGTGTTTTTATGCTCAGGTCCTCACCAGTCAGAGCAGCAGGCTTCCTTAAGGTGGTCATACTTGACTAGAGCCCTGAGTGGTAGTCAGGATTTGAAAAGCTAGAGGTGAAAAGGGGATTTGAGGTGAGAGGAAAGAATATTCCAAATATAGAAAAAATCAAGAACAAAGGGAAAGAAATGGGAAAACACAGGTACAGAGACACTGAGTAGTCTGGTTTGGCTAAAGATTAGTGCATTAGTGGAAGGGGATATATGGTGTAACTGAGAATGGAAAGTTAGGGAGGATCCCAGGTTGTAAATTCCAGCCAGTCTAAGGAATTGAGATTTTCTTTTACTGACCCTAAGAACCCTTTGAGTGTTTTGAGCAAAATTGATATGACTTGAGTGATATGAGCAGATTTTTATTATTAAGGTAGTAAGGGAGGAAGGTATCTCTTAAAACAAATTCATACTCCAGTTGTAGTGACATCTTGCAATCAGAGAATGTATGCACTACATTGCTTTCCTAGCTCTCAGGATGTACACAGAACTTAGCCAACTGCTGGAATAGTTCTTGCACAAGGGAGAGTGTAGAAATGCCACTTGTACTTTGTGTGACTTCGGATCTTAATGTCCCAGCAGCAGATGATACAGACAAAGGCAAGGAGTAGTGTGGACACAGTAGCTGGAAGGCAAAACCCTTCTTGTTAAGCAAATAGACTTCTCCCCTTCACCATCCTCTTCCCTTCTGCAAAGGCTTTTTGTTTCATCTAGTTGGAATTCTTTTCTTTATTTTATCTTCTTGGTTTGTGAGAGAATGTTCTACATTCCTGAACCCAGGAAGACATTTTTTAAACATATGTGTCTTTTATTCTAATTTTTTTCCTTTCTCTCCTGCTTTGATTGTGTCCCCTTTTACCTTCCTCATACTTTCTGAAGGGAATCATTCTCTTCTGAAGCAATTTCATCTCATTGCTGCTGTTCCTTTAAGGAAGACTTTAAAAGCCCCCTTTGATGTCCTCCCCATAAGCCAGTCCCCTGAGAATCCAGCAAAATCAGCAGACTACAGCGCCTGTGAATAATCCAGAATGGAGCCTATATAAACTTTCCTTTTTCTTTTCACCTAATGCTGTTTGGAAGTTTATTTAAGAAACTTTAACTTGTTGCCATATTAGTCAACAGTGGAGCTGAAAACAGAATTAGAGAAAAGTGTCTCCAAATGTAGTAAGCTTTGTCATGCCACCAACACATTATGTTGAGCCCCGATTAATTCAATTGGATTCAATAAACGTTTATTAAGTACCTGATTTGTGCCAGGCACTGCTGCAAGTGTTAAGCAGTATATCCAGACTCCGTCTGCACAGCGATAACTGATGTTCACGGTAATGATTCTGAGGTATTGCAAGATTCACTAAATGATTCACTAAAAAGGTGGATTGTCGCCCATAGGGTTTTATTGTTAAAGAAGACTCTTCGTTTCTGACTTTCTGACCAAGTAATCGCACTTCCCTAACCAGGTGAAATAGCAGCTTGCAACATAAGAAGGAAAATGCTAAATATTTTCCCAGATCAACCAAACACATAGATTCCTTTTCTGTACCCCACTATTTCTCTCTTTTTATATATACATAATATGAGAAGAAGCATGGAATGATGGATAGAGTGTTCACTCTAAAACCAAGAAGACTTGGGTTTAAGTTCTACTAGCCCAGTGACCCAAGAAATTCCCTATGACTAGGAATTGCATCCCAGGAGCCAATCTATACCTAAAAGAGAATTTCCTCTAGAATTCCTTATATCAGTAAAATCTCAGGTCCTACCAAAATACAATAATATACCTTATTAACTGAAACACTGTCCCAAATGACCATGATAACAGCTGCCATACTGATGACGCTAGAAGGTTTTCAAAGTGTTTTCTTAACAGTAACCCTCTGAGGTAGGCAGTGCAAGAATAATGGTCTCTATTTTACAGAAGAGAAATTTAGACTTACGTTTAAATGACTACCTCATTGTCTATGATTCAGGGGTGAAGAATGTGCAGCAGATTTCTCAGTTAAAGGGCCACATCTGAGGACCTAGAGAGCCACATGTTGTCTTGAGCATACAAGTTCCCCACCCCTGATCTTAGTGGCTTATCCACCTGGTATGTGTCAGAGCCAGAATTTGACCTTGACAAGTCTTTTGACACCAGATACAGTGCTTTTCCTTCTACATCATACTATCCCACCAAGGCCTCTAGTCTTTATAGATCCAATTAACTCCTTCTTCTGTATCACTCCGTGAGATGTTCAATTTCTCTATGATCCTAATCACTGGCCAGATTGAAACACAATATGGGAAACAAACTAAAATACAAATGCCTCCATGAGTACTCTAACTATACCTTGTAATTTAAAATATGTACATGACATATGAATACTTGGAAAAACTTCCAAGATGTGTTATATTGGTAAATGAGTGAATTCTCTACCTTATATTGCTAGTACCAAAAAACTTTTATCTCTGGTTCCATTCACCTCAAGTTAAATCAAGAAGATAACTTATTCGTTGAGCTAGGTAAACCTTTATGAACTTGTCAACAGCTATGGATAATGTGGTCATAGATTTAGATCTTAGAGGTTATGTATGGTCCAATCCTTGCATTTTACAGATGAGGAAACTGAGGCTCAGAGAACTTAGGCAACATGCTCAAGGTCACAAAGATGAATGACAAAGTTAGGATTTAAACCCAGGTTTTCAGACTTGGCATCTGGAGCATTCCCCACTGTACTCTGAAATCTCTGATATATACAAGATAATCTTGAAGTTGATATCTGTGACTTTAGAACTTTCATTTACAAGGCACTGTTAAAAAAATCAATAAGTCAAGGAAGAGGTATCGAGTGAACTTTGAGCAAAGCATAATTCTGGGGCACTGAACATGGAAAAATATATAAAATATAGTCACAGCTTTCAAGAAACTTCAATTTTAGCAAGAGAGATACATGTATTAAATGCTACTATGTGCCAGGCACTGTGCTAAGTGTTGGGCATACAAAGAGAGACTTTGTTCAAAAGGATCTCACAACTTAATGGGGAAAACAATATGTAAACATATATATGTAAATTATGCTATCAGTAAGCAAATAGGAAATAAATAATAGAAGAAAGGCCGCGGAATTAAGAGGGGTTGGGGAAAATGGGATTTTAATTGGGACTCAAAGAAAACCAGGGAGGTCATTTGGAGAGGAGAAGGGAGAGGGTTCCAGGCATGTGGGAAAGCCAGAGAAATTTCCTCATACTGAGATATGAAGTATCTTGTCCATGGAAGAACCAGGAGGCTAGTGTCACTAGATCAAAGTGTACATTTCAGGGGGTAAAGTATAAAAAAGACTCAGAGGTAAGAGTGAGCTAGGTTAGGAAGGGCTTTGAATGTGTAACAGAGCATTTTGTATTTCCTCCTAGAGGCAATAGGAAACTACTGGAATTTACTGAGTAGGGGGGTTGGGGTGGCACTGCACTAAAGTGGTGGTTCTGTCAGAGGAGAGAAAGAGGTTCATTCAAGAGGTGTTGCAAAGAGTGAATTCAAGAGATGTTGAAAAGGTGAAATCAACAGTCCTTGGCAACAGCTTGTACATGGGGGTGAGAGAGAATGAGGAATCTGGGGTGACTCTTAGGCTTTGAGCCTGGGGGACTGGGAGGATGGTGTTGCCCTCTACAGTAATAGGGAAAGTAGGGAGTGGGAGAGAGTTTGGGGGAAAGATAATGTCCATTTTGGACATATTGGGTTTAAGATGTCTACTGGACACCCAGTTTGGCGAGCAACCTGGCAGTGCACAGTGAATGTCAGAAAGCTAATCATTTCTTTGAAGACACAGTTCAACTGTTGGTGAAAAGTCCTAAGGAAAAATTTTAAAAAGAAATAAAAGCCAAATGCACAAAAAATACTTTTAGATCTATTATTATAGAAGGAAAAAAAACCATCTACATGACCAGTGGCTGTGGAATGTCTCCAAATTCTATCATAGAAGTGGAATGGCTCAAGGAATGTGGCAAAGTACATAGAGAACTGGGGTCGGAAATAGGAAGACCTGGGTTCAAGTCTCTCCTCTGACAGGCACACACGCGAGTGTGCATGCGCGTGTGCACACACACACACACATACTACTAGATGACTTTTCTAAGTAACAACTTCTCCATGTCCAAGCAATTCTCTAATACTGTATGATAGCTGCTGATTTACATCAGTTGGGGGAAGGGGTGGTTTCCTCTCTACATAATACCCAGTATTACTTAAAAAGGAAAATAAGAAGAATATAAAGATTTTAGTCAACAAGTAAAATATTCAAAGTAAAAGTAGAGAAGTATACATGTTAATTACATGAATATATAAAGAAGTATATGTAAAAGTGAAATTGATCAATCTAAATAATTCAAAGGGGACATATTAGGAAGAACTGATAAGCAATCAATGTTGTTAATATGCTAAAGTATATTTAAAATTATAAATAGTTTTGGAAACATATACTTCTAGGAATTTTTGTTATGCTAAATTAATGCCCTGGAATGCAGCTCACAGAAGCTATCCAAGTGGGAAATTCAGAGAACCTAAAATCTGAAAACTGTGTATTAGGGAAAGAAGAAAGGAAATTAGACCAAGGTCTAGTTAAGGATATCTGGAGCTTGCTGTTGTTTCACTGTGACCTTGAACCAGGGCTTAGACGCCCACAGGACTTATACAAAGAGGGAAATGATCAGGGAATACCCCAGATTGGATGCTCAGATTCTCCCCTTCATCCAGAAATATTATCCCATGTAAATTGTTCTCATTGCACACCATTCTACGTACACTACACCAAGGCAGTGTCACAAACTATTTCCTAAGGTCTGAAAAACACAGGCCTTTGTCATCGTCCAGATCGCAGATAACGTAGATTAGCACTAACAAAAATAACAATAATGTTTTACACTTCTAGAAGTGCAGAGAACTTGGTCCTAATAAAAAAAAGTTCCAAGTCCAGAAGTAAGGCCAAGAAAATGAGTAAATAATAGAAAGTATCAACATCCATATATTATATATAAGCAAAAGCTCAAAGAAATTTTTTTTCCATAGATTTTATTTGAATTACTACAAAAATGAATTTTAAAATGACAATAATGGTAGTATAATTAAATGAAAGCTGTAGAAAATTGGAAGGAGAATAGTCTAGTACAATAAATACTAAAGCTTACTCAAGTAACACTTGTATGTGAAATTTGATTGGATTAGACAGAAATTAATGACTGCTTGAGACAACAAGAAATACTACAACAAAAACAAAAAACTGGGGGAAAAATCAGAAAATGTAGGTTATCTCTTAGCAAAAAAATTGCCCTGAAAAATTTGTCAAGGAAAGGTAATTTAAGAACCATCAAACTACCTGAAAATGTTCAAACATGAAAAGTCTAAATACATATTTCAAGAAACAATGAATGAAAACTGCCCAGACCTATTAGAATAAAAAGAATGAAAATAAAAAGAATCCACTGATAACCTCACAAAAGAAACTCTAAAATGAAAATTCTCAGGAATATGATAGCCAAAATGTAGAACTTCCAGGTCAAAAAACTGAAGGAATCCAAAAAAAATTAATTCAAATACCAGAGGCAGTTGGAAGGTTGCAAGACCTGAAAGCTACCACTCTAAAGAAGGGGGGAATTTGGAATATAATATTCTAGAAAGCAATAAATATTCTCATAACTAAGAATAAGTTACCCAGAAAGACTTATTTAATCTATGAATAATTGAACCTTCAATGAAATAAAGAACTTACAAAATCTCTAATGAAATAAGCAGAGCAAAGTAGCTACACTGAAATGCAAACACACAAGTCAAGAGAAACAAGAAAAGTAAATAAATTTAAGAAATTAGAAAGGATTATACAATAAAAACAACATTATATATTGCATACGATGTGCCAAGGTTGAGACCATCTGACAACAGAGAACTGGTTAAAGAATGTGAACAGGCAATTCTTAAAGAACCTCAAGCTATCAAGAGCCATATGAAAAAAAAGTGTTCTAAATCAGTATTAAGTAGAGAAATTCAAATTAAAACAACTTTGAGATTCTAGCTCACCCTTATCCGGTTAACACAATTGATAAAAATGGAAAATCAGAATTATTGGTGGAATTAAGGGAAGTTAAGAACATTGTTAGTGAAACAAGAATTAGACCCATTGTGGAAAGCAATTTGCAACTATACCTAAAGTCACTAAGGACTGCATAGCCACTGATAAAGCAATATTACTACTAGACCTATACTCCCAAAGAGATCAAAGAGAAAGGATCCTTAAATACAAAAATATATCTAGCAGCATTTTGTTTTTGTTTTTGTGAACTACAAACAAAGGTGGTACTCATTAATTAAAAAGAGCTGAACAAATTATGGTATATTAATGTAATAAAATAAAGAAATGAGAAAAGAGATAGTTTCTCTCTCTCTCTCTCTCTCTCTCTCTCTCTCTCTCTCTCTCTCTCTCTCTCTCTCTCTCACACACACACAAACCATCCTCACTAGATGTTACTATCCAAACAAACGATGACCTTGTATCTTGCTTTCTCAGTCAAACTCTTTGGAAAGCTGTTTGTACTCATCCCTCTCCTGCTCTCCTCACATTCCCTTCAGCAGTCTAATAACTATTCTCAGCACTCAACTGAAACTGCTCTCTTCAAAATTACTGAAGTTCTCTTATTTTCAAATCAAATGATCTTTCCTCACATCTCATCCTAATTAACCTCTCCAAAGTATTTGACACTGTTGATCACTTTCTTCTCCTGGATGTTTTTCTCTGTAGCTTTTTCTGACACCTTGTGTATGTGTGTCTGTGTATGTCTCTGTGTGTGTGTGTCTGTGTGTGTTTTCTACCTGTGTGATTGCTCTTTCTTTCTCACTTTGCTTATTCTACATCCATGACATGACCTTTAACAATGACCCTTTACCAAAGTTCTGTCCTGATCCCTCTTTTCTATTTTTTTCTCTATGCTATCTTACTTGGTGATCTCATCAACTACCATGGTTCAAATATAGATAACTCCCTGTTCTATAGTTCCAGTCGTACATGCTTCCCTGAGCTCCACTTGTATACAGGATGTTTCAAAGTGTTTGTCCCATAGGCATCTAAATGTAACATCCAAGATAGAAGCCATGATCTTTCTTTCTCAAACCACCACTCTATTACACTACCCTATTCCTGCTGAAGGTACCACAATACCCCAGGCAACATGATGGGAAACCTAGGTGTTAATCCTTAACTTCTCCCTCTTACTCATTCCATGTATCAGATCAGTTGCCAAATCTTGATCTCTCTCTACTCATATGGTCATTACCAGAGTTCTCAAACTATTATAGTATCCTCCCAGATTTTTCTTCTTCTCCATTCCAATATATCCTTCTCATAGCTACAAAATGATCTTCCCAAAGTAAGAGGTCTATGTTCCACTCTTGCTCAATAAACTCAAGTGGTTCCCTATTACTTCCAGGAGAAAATATAAACTTCTCTATTTGGCATTAAAAGTTCTTTGCAAAATAGTCTTGTCCTATGATTGCAGTCTTATTGTATAATATGTCTCTCCCTTCTACAGTTCTGCCAAAGCTCCTCAATGACAACCCATTGTGTCCTATCTCTGTACATTTGATGTCTCCCATATCTAGAGTACATAGCCTTTCATCCTTCATCTCTTAGAACCTTTTATTTCTTTTAAGATTCAACTCAAGTACCACCTTCTGCATAGATTTTTCTGGTTCCCCAACATCCCCTCCCTTCCCTGTTAATGCCTTCCCTCGCCAGTACGGCCGTGTATCTGTCTTGTATGGGATTATTGCTATCGTTGCTATTAAAAAGCCAATATTTATATATAGGTTTGCGTAGTGCTTTACTTACATTAACTCATTTGATCCTCACAATAACCCTATGAGGTAAGTGCTGCTATTATTCCACATTATATAGAAGTAAACTGAGGCACAGGAAAGTTAAATGATTTGCCCAGAGTCACCAAGGTAGGAAATGTCTGAGGCAAGATTTGAACTTATGTCTATGTAAAGCATCAAGTCCTATTCTCTTTCAACTGTGCTACCTAGCTTTCTCAATCCCCAGCACTTAGCAGAATGCTGGGCACATTGTTTAATAAATATATGCTACAGGTTATATACATTTTCTCAAGTAAGGGATACTAATAGTCTGACCATTATGTGAGATCCTCAAACCTTTTTGACATTAAAAAGGGTCCTTATACTTGCAAAGATTGGGAATTATCACAATGGATGTTCCATGTTCAGAAGAGGGAGTGATGACTATGGAGCGTAAGCTTCACAATGGAAAGAGGTGGACATTAAGATATAGGCAGGTTTGGATGGGGGAAGCGGGGTAAGGTTTGTTTGCTGTTTTTCTTCCACTCAAGCAAAGAAGTGAATTGGGAGATCATACTTTGCCACCTAGATTTATTGATGACCACATTGAAGTACTGTCTCTACACTCATCCAAACCACTTCACGTTGGGCTGATTGTCTATAATTGTTTTTAAATTTTACTTGAGAGGTCACCAAATGATGACCCTATGGATATCATCAGAGCACATGACTAGACGTCTATCAGTTTCTCCTTTTACTAAATGATTGACCCACTTTCTTTTCAGATCATATATTTTTCCTGATAACAATCTTTAAGCTCTCTCTTATGCAATGCTTGGTTGGTAATGTCTCACAGTTTAATCATGCCTATTGCACTTTTCTTTGTAACTGAAAGTCTATGGTAGATACAACTTATTTTCTTTGTTTCATATATATAATACATTCAAGATGGGTTTCAAAGTTGCCTTGATTGTCTATAAAATCTTCTGGCCTTCCTTGTGAATTAAAAAAAATACTTCGATGCTTTCCTTTTTCTTTTATTCTCTTTTTTTTTTTAGCAGCACCATTCAAGGAGACAGTTGTGAATCTCAGGTGAGATGAGAACCAGAAAGAAAGAGATTGTGGGCACTTACTAATTACCTTCAAAGACTTGAGAGTTGAAAAAATGCATCAGGTCTCATGGACCATATGATATAATGCAGTTTCTGATCACTTGGAAGGCAATAAACTCAAAATATTGTTCCCATCACTGGGAAGCAGTAGCTTGATTGAGGGAGGACCAGTGTAGTCTAAGATCATGTCAGAGTTTGGTTCTATGCAAATGACTTTTGCCTATATATCATGGTACCCCTTTTGGACACCTACATAAAAACATTTTTATGAAGCTATCACATGTTAATTAATTCCCTCTAGAGGACTTTGACCTAGTTAGTATTAAATCATGTGAATATAGTAGAGCCAAAACCCAGTTTTAAAAAGTAACTTTGCTTTTCCATATGCATTTAGATTAGGGTAGGAAAAAAATGTGCATATGCGCCAGGTGCAATAGAATTTGCTCGTTATCTCACTTCTCATTTAGAAAATGCAAGTAGTCAATATTGAGCATAGCTAAGCTCAACTATTGACCCCAACAGGTCGATATGGTGTTCGATATTAGTTGGACACAGCTCAGCTGTCAAATTTGCACTAGTAGAAGAGGCATCTGCTTCAGTCCTGATTACTGATTCCTGGAGCCATCTCATTCCCCATGGTATCCTATGTAATGTATCTGTCATATTCAAAAAATGATACTTCCTTCTAATTTAATATCGACTTCAGAGAACAACCTGTGGGACAAAAAAGCTATTCATAGTCCATAGATTTATGTTTCCACAAGAGTCCTGACCACTGCTGATCTGTTTGTTTGGGATATTTCACAGCTAAATAGTAGGCAGAAGCCAGATTTAAAAACATCAGTTACCCATCTCCCTTCTCTGTATTTCGTTCTGTTCCAAAATCAAACATAAATTACCAAGGCCTGGCCTGACCAAGACCCACCTCCGAACAAATATTCTGTGGAAACTGTTCTTTATTCTCCTCTGCCCACTGGCAAGAGGCACAGTCACAGGTAACTAAACAAATTCAAGTTTTGCATTTCCTCGAACTTCTGAATTCGTCTTATATCTGAGGGTGCTTCTGAGGTCTAGAAGAGCAATGGGCTCATAGCCGCTTGGTAGATATTTTATTATTTTATTATACATTGTGTTCTTTTATGTGCTACTGTTTGCTTATCAATTCTATGCTAAGAATAAAACCCACTATATGCAATATTCAAGTATGACCATCTGTTTCTGTGGAATCACAAGGACATGTGATTAGTGTGCAGTGAAATACAAATTGAGGTACTCAGCAAAAGCTCCCTCTCTTCCCTTTCTCATCTTTAATCCCTCTGACATCACCCTACCCCTACTATCTCCCACTCCATTTCAGTCTTTAAGTGAGACTCTTCATTCTTTGCCAAGACCAACCCCTCTATATGCAGCCTTGATCCCATCCCCTTCTGTCTTCTCCAAAAATTTCCCCTGCTATCATCCTTGCTGTCTCTCAATCTTCAATTTCCCTATAAGTACTGGCTCTTCTCTGCTACCTAGAAGTAAGTCCATTTTTTTCAAAATCTAAAAAAAAATATTCTAATGTGACTCTACTTTCCCCACTAGCTATTATCCTAGATCACTCCTTCCCTTTTGTAGTGAAACTCCCTGAAACAGATTTCTACACTAGATATCTCTACTTTCTCTCCTCTCACTGTCTTCTAAATCTTGCTTCAACCTCATCAGTCAATTGAAGCTACTCTTTTGCAATTGTCAAATCAAATGTCTGTTTCTCAGTTCTTCATCCCTCTTGACTTCTCTGCAGTATTTGAATTTGTTGATCAATTTTGGCTGGATACTCTCTCCTTTCTGAATGTTCACAATGCTTCTCTCTTGGCTCTCTTCTTAGCTATGTGCTCCTTCTCAGTTGCCTTGGCTAGTTCTTTATCCATGTCGCACCCACTAATAATGGCTGCCCCTCAAGTCTATGGGCTGCACCCTCTTCTCTTTTTTCTCTATGCTATCTCACTTGGTGAGTTCATCAGCTTCCTAATCAGATGATTCCTAAATCTATAGGTCCCATCCTTTTCTCTCATCTCATCTCCTGTGTTACATCACTATTTTTTGGACATTTGGAACTGGATGTACCATAAGCATCTCAAACCCAATTAATGCAAAACAGAACCCATGATCTTTTCCCCATCCCTGTCCTGCCCCACTTCACTATGACTGTGGAGGGCACTATCATCCTCCCAATTAACCAGACCCACAGCTTTGGTATTGTCCTGCACTCCTCACTCTCACTTAGCCCACATGTCTACTCTCTTATAAAATCTCACCATTTCTAACTTCGCTATCCCTCTCTACTCATGTAGCCACCAATGTATGTTAGGTCCTCATCATATCACAGCTGAACTAGTGCAATCATTTTCTAAATTGTTCTCCTTTCCTCAAATCCTTTACTGCTTTTCTTCCTCTCAGATTCCAAAGTTATTTTCCCAAAGCATGGGCCTGACCATGTCATTCTACTACTGAATAAACTCTAGAAGGCACCAATTATCTCCAGAGTCAAATATAAAAGTTGTCTATTCGGCATTTAAATCTCTTCACAACTTGGTCCGTTCCTTTCTTTCCAATCTTCTTACATTATCCCCTCCCTCTGAAAATTATATGTCCCAGCTATACTGGCCTATTTACAATTCAACAAACAAGGTTGCTCCATCTCCAATCTTCTTACCTTTCCCCTGGCTGTCCTCCAGGTATGTAATGTAATGTTGATGTTTCCTCATCTCTGCCTCTAGAATTCCTGGTTTTCTTCAATATTCAGTTTAAACTCTACCTTCTGCAAGAAACTCCTCTCCTCACCACCCTCTATTGCAGATGCTAGAACTTTCCTTTCTCAGCTAACTTTCCATCTACTCTGTACATACCTAATTGTTAAGTGGTGGTCAGTCCTTCTATAAAGTCCTTGAGGACAGGGACTGCTTTTGTCTTTCTTTGTATCCCTGGTACTTAGCTATGCCTGGCACATAACAAATACTTAATAAGTGTTTTTTAAATGAATGAAGTATAAAAAGGTATGGGAATTGATATTCACCATCCAGTGGTGGCTCAGAGTTGTGTGTGTGTGTTTGTCCTTCATTGCTGAAGAAGATCATATCATCAGAGAAATAATGACATGATTTGCACTTGACTTTGTTTTGAGTGAGTGAGGGCTGTGCAGGTCACCAGCCTCATTTCTCCTCCAGAGCCATCTGAATCCAGTGACCAGATATTCATCAGGATGACTGGAGATGACCCAAGATGGGGCAATTGGGGGTTAAGTGACTTGCCCAAGGTCACACAGCTAGTGAGTGTCAAGTGGCTGAGGTGAGATTTAAACTCAGGTCCTCTTGACTCCTGCACTGGTGCTCTATCCACTGCACTACCTAGCTGCTCCTGGGATTATCTATACAAGATCCAGAAGGCAGGCTCAGAGTTAAGCTCTAATTGAATGACTCAACAAGGCCAGGCCCCATTATGAGTCAATACTGCCCAGTCAAGGCCAACAGAACTTAAAGCGAGAAAGTCATTGACTCTCTGAGAAACAGAACACAGAATTTATTCAGTGCTTCTGCCTACCTGAACATGGAAAAACCATCAGAATGATTTGGGGATTGCCAAGCAAGTGGCTATCAGTGCCACATGGTGGTTGAAAAGAAGACCTCTAAGACCATGTTCATCTCTGACACTATGTCTTATTTGGGGCCAGAGAACCTGAATTCACCCCCACAGCTTTCTGGGTCTGTTTTCTCATCTGTAAGATGATAAGGCTGTACAAAATTACTTCTAAGGTCCCTTCCATCTTTAAATCTACAGTGTATATAAGTCATGTACTGCTTACCAGATAATCTGATTTGGGCTATACTAGTAAGAATTTAGAAGATGATTAGTTACTTGGCAAATGAACAAAGACATAAACTGAAAGACTGGATTAAACAGAAAACTGAATGATTTATAGGGCCAGGGCAAGACACTGGTGAGCTCAAGGCAAGTTTACAAATGGCTCCCTTCTGCGTGTTACTGTTCACTGGAGGATGTGGGACTCTATTGGCACTTTCACACTTTAATATCACTAAATTAATCCATGCCACACAAAACAAAATATTCTGGCATGAAAAATTGTGCATTCAGAAAAAAAGCAATTATTTTAACAGAATCTTGTTATGCCTCTCCACATGTTTCACCCTAGGCAGCTGTCTACCTTCTCCACCCCTTGCCTCTGTTCTTATCAGTTGTCGTATAGATGATAAGGCCTTTGTCTCTTTGTTCTAACACAGATGATAGAATACAGGCCAGGTGTTAATTGATTGGAGGGAAAGGTGGTTCTTATTTCCCAGGTTCAATCTATTGACTTACATACATTTCTATCTCCACATGAACATGTCTATCACACATTCCTTGTTCTGAGGATGATCTCACAGTTGCATTCTGTACCTATGTGTGTTTGCTGTGAGCATAGGTACAACTTGAATCAGCCTATAGTCAATGGTATCATCAGTAGCCAAGAAATGTGCTATACATAGGATCACTTCCTTATTTTGATTTTGAGTCAATTTCCAGTCAAATATACCAAGGTTTTCCACTATAGCAAAAAAAAAAAATGGCTATAGAAACTCCTAAGAAGCTGCTGCAGTTTAATTTAAAAATAAGACAAATATCAATAGAACTGGCAAAACATCTGTGCAGGAGTCTTAATCTCCATCTGGAGATGGCAGTGCTTTTAATAAGCATTTCCAGTGACCTTTTGGAAGAATAACTTAGACATAGCCAAAAGACAGCATGAAACTGATTCCATGGCATTCTATCAGAAATGTTCTATCTTTCCTATGTCCCAAATCTTTAGATTCTAAGATTAAAAAGAAATGCATAGATGAATATCCCACAAATGAACTTTAGCTTTCTTTAAGGCTCTGCTCCAACACTTCCATTTAAATGAGATCGATCCTGTTCCCCCAAGTTGCCAGTGCCCTCCTCATCCAAATTAAGTGTCTTGAGGACAACGAGGCTTCATTCTTTCCTTTGCATCCACAGGACCTGGCACAATGCCTGGCACATAGCTTCTTGTTGAACAAATGATAGTATCTGCATACTAAAATATTAGGTCACTCCTGCTACCTTACCTATTCTTTTGAATAAGCGATGTTTAGGATAAGTCTTGAAATCTAAATATGTTCTAGAAAGAGGCATAAAAGAGAAAAGAATGCTACTATGCACTATTTATTCCTATTCTCACTGTCTAAAGGACTATTTTAAAATCCAATGCACATTCCAATTTGGACAGCTAAACACATTTTCACATTTACTAGGTTTTGTCTTTAATATAGGCATGATTTAATAGAAAATGATTGACGCACACTTTCTCTGCCTTTTTATCCATTGTTATGTTCTTCAATTGCATATGTGTATCTTAATCAAAGGAACAGTTCCATACCACCCTTGGACATAAAAGGAGAGGTTTTCTATAGCTATTACAGAATCAAAGTAATATTCTGCAAAGAAATGAAGGTGAAGCCCCAGAGAAATCCTGGGATACAGATGAAAAATGCCACGTGTGCATGGTACCCAGAACAAGCTACTGCAATCAATCAAAAGGATTGTAAAAATATTGGTTCACACTTACTCGATGCAGGTTCTTATTTCTATTATTTTTCTGAATATTCCTCGTAGCTCTCATACACTAATGTTACTCACATTGGAGAGGACCAAGTATACGTAAAAATGCCAGGCTCAATTAGTGAGTCAGGGGAAGAAGAGACCTCTGAAATTCTTTCATTTCAATAAACCTTTTAATGCCAAGGAGCTAGGGCAGAGTGAGAGACATCATCAGGAAGCAGAGCAGGGGATGGCTGATGTGCTAACAATAGTGAAATTACCTTGATTAAGGCACATGTTCTCTGTAGCCATCATTTCACCAGGTGAAAGTTATTTAATTACTTTCCTCCAGGAACTCAAGTCATTTTGGGTTCAAAAGAGGCATTAGGCAAGCCCATTGGGAACTAAGATAATTAGCACAATCCCATTATTCAGAAACCTTTATACTGAGAGACTATACAAAACTCAAGTAAGAGATGACTAAATTTCTTTCACAGTTACTGGTGAACTGGACCTTTTTTTTTTTTTAAGGTGGAAACCAATCCATTTGAAAATAGAAGTTGTTAACTGGCTTCTTGAATTTAACATCTGGTAACATTTTCATCTTTTGCAAACTAGTAAAATGTTATAGTGTTTTTGACAGTGGGAGTTCAGTGCCAGAAGAAATTTTATCAGTACAAAGAGACTACAAAATTGGTTTCTTACTGGGCCACAGGGTTTTCTAATCCTTATCTTGCAACATAAGAAAAGCACAGCTGGGAATATGCAATTTGCCTATAATTTCTCAAAGAAACAATACTTTTTGGAATTAATGTATAAAGGATTTAATGTGAAAGCATTAGATACTGTCATTACATTCCACTAAAGTATTGTGTGGAGAAAATCTAGTCTTTTATAATGCTTTAGCTGAAAGAAATTATATGCATATCTTATTCCTTCTTGTGAATTCTTTTTTATTGTCCATTACATTTATCTTTGGGTATCATTCATGAATTTAATTTTTAAATATTTCTCATTTTTAGCAAATTACTGTTTTCTTAAAAATGGGAAAAAAGAAATAAATACTTCAGTGCTTTTTCAAAGTGAAAAAATGAAAAATTCAGTGGGGCCATTAGGAGAGAAGTCATTTTGAAATGTAAAATGTTGATTGTTTTATATGTTTTTTCATGGAAGTGATTTTTCCCACTAGGGCACTCAAATGAGGGGAAGGCATATCTAACATCTGGCATCTCAGAACATGTACCATTTTGAATGAGAATGAGAAGATAATTCTGGAAGTAGACACATAGAATTGATTTACATGATTATGAATGAATTGGATACAGCTAAAAAATCCAATTCATTCAGTTCTTTATAGCTTGTCCATACAAACAAGTTGCTCCATAGAGATTAGGCCTATATTAATTTAGAAGTGGAAAGGATCTTAGAGATCCTCCACAACCCCCTCATTCCACAGATAAGGATACTGAGACCTAGAAATGGAAAAATCATTTACCTAATATCTCGAACCTAGGTCTTCTGTCTCCAAATCCTATTCTTTTCCAACTATATCATGTTTACTCTCTTACATATTGTCTCCAGTATATGTTCAAGCCAGAACATAACCTCTTTTGTTTCATGGACCTATTAGACCATTGGGTGAAGCCTTTTCATCCATTCTCAGGATGCATAGAATAAACTATATAGGATTATAAAGGAAACCAGTTAGCCTGAAATACAGTTACTGAAATATTTTAAAAAACCAACAAGTACACAAACCCCAGATTAAGAAATCATGGCCAAAGAAAACTATCTAAATATTGATCTGATTTATGAATTTTGTCCTGATTTAATTTGGCTGTGGTAATACAACTGCCTACAATTGTTAGAGAATTTGTAATTTTTTAAAATAAACCAATAATACCACCCCCTCAAAAAATCCACAATTAAAATTTTGGTTAGTTATACGTTAAAATGCTGACTAGAAGATTTATTAGCTATAGGAATAACATGATTCACAAAAACTAAAGCAGCAAATGTTTGTTAAGCTTCTTTTATGCAAGGTTATGGGCAAGGCACTGGAGATATATAGACAAACAGATCCCCAAACATCTATATTCTTAAGAAGTTTACATTCTACACAGGGAATATGAGACATATATACATAAACACAAAGTATATGCAAATACAAGATGGATTCAAGAGGTAGTGAATGCTACCTCTTGGGGATCATCAGTAAGGTCTTGTGCAGGAGGTGGTACCTGGGCAAGGGATTCTAAGAGGGAGAGGTGAGGATGGATGGAGTGAATTACATGTCTGGTGGGGCAGTAGGAGCAAAGGCAAAGAGGAAGAAGCTGCAGCATGTGGAACAGCCAAGAGATCCATTTGACTAGGGATTGTAGCATAAAATTACACTTGAAAAGGAGGTGTGAAACCAGTTATGGAGGCTGTTAAATGCCAGACTAGGGATTTTGTATTTAATCACCAAGTGGCACTGATGGCTGCTCACTGGGAAGTCTTACATTGACAGTCTGTGTATGCCTGGCTTGGACAGAAATGCAGAGCAAGTCCCATGCTCTCATGATTACCAAAGAGATAGTGACTTTTTGTATCATGTCCCTTTTTTTTAAAGTAATTTTCATGTTTTTAAATAATTTTGATTGCTATTTTTTGTTTTTGCATTGACTAAATTTCTCCCAACCTCACTTTCTTTACTGACTCCCTGAGAGTTATCCCATATAGCAGAGAATGTTTTTAAAGAAAAAAGACAAAAGAAGAAAGGAAAAAGGAAAAAAGAAAAGGAAAAGGAAAGGAAAGGAAAGGAAAGGGGAAGGTAGAGAGGGGAAGGTAGAGAGGGGAGGAAAGAGGAAGGGAGGAAGAAAGGAAAGAAACATTTATTAAGCATCTGCTTACTACATGTCAGTCACTGAGTTAAATGCTTGACAAGTACTGCATTTGGTTGTCTCAGTTATCTTGGGAAGTGGCTGCTCTTATCATCCCCTTTTTGCAGTTGAGGAGATTGGGACAGTCAGAAAAGTTAAATGAGTTGCCCAGGGTGTCTGAGGCCAGATTTGAGATCAGTTTTTTCTTGAATTAAGGCTCAATGCTCTAACCGCTGGACCACCTAGCAAAGCAAAGGGGATTGGGAGTGGGAGAAACAGTAAAACTGAAAATTCTGAAGATAAATGCATTTTTCACACCTGTGGAGGACCCTCCTCTGCAAACGAGTAGGATATGTGGAGTGGGTATCTATTTACATCTCCTCTTTGGAACCATGCTTGTTCTTAGACAATAAGCATTTAAGTGCTCTCTCCATGAGCCAGGTACAGTGCTAATATCTGTAAAGAAGTAAAAATAGTCCTTGCACTCAAGAAACTTTATTATCCTGGAATTTTACGTTCAGTTGGTTTGTGGTTATTCTCTCCACATACGCTGCTCTAATCTGTGTCTATTTTTCTTGGGTATGCTTACTTTACAGCAGTTCATGAGTCTTTCCATGCTTCTCTATCTACATCCTATTTGTCACTTCTCATATCATTATTAAAATAATTCTACATAATAATAATGAAACAATATTCCATTATTACAGTATGATAATACTACATTCCATTAATTTATGAGACACAATTTGTTCAGCCATTTCCAAGTTGAGAGACATCTACTGTGTTTCCAGGTCTTAGCCACGACAAAGAGTTTGGCTATTAACATTTTGGTTTATGTGAGGACTTTATTCTAAACAATGGCTTCCTTAAGTGTACATTTTAAGCAACGGAATCTCTGGATTTAAAAGCATGAACATTTTAACTATTTCATTTAATTAATTAATTATTTTAATTACTAACTATTAATTAATTAATTGAATTAATTAACTGTTCAATAATTTCACACTGTTTTCCAAAATGGTAATACTGATTCATAGCCCTACCAATAATGTACTAATATACCTATATTGTCCCTACCCCTCCAACATGGACTATTTCTATCATTTGTTATCTTTGCCAATTTGCAGGATGTGAGGTAAAACTTCAGGGTGGTTTTGACTTTCATTTCTTGTAGTAATAATTATCTAGGGCATCCTTGCGCATGTTTGTTCATCATTTGCAATTCTTCTTTTGAGAACTATCTGTCCTTATCCTTTGACCACATATCTTTTGGGGAATGTCTTTTATTTAATAATTCATTTATATATGTATAGTTTATCTATATCTGTATGTGTGTATATATCTTACCTGTCTATGAATACTGAACCATTATCTTAGGAATTTGATACAAAGTGTTTTTTTCCCCATTTGATTACTTTCCTTAGATGTATTGGTATTGTTTGTGCTGAAGTTTTTCAATTTCA
The DNA here is from genome assembly GCA_028658325.1 of Potorous gilbertii. Taxonomy (NCBI): domain Eukaryota; kingdom Metazoa; phylum Chordata; class Mammalia; order Diprotodontia; family Potoroidae; genus Potorous; species Potorous gilbertii. The sequence continues at coordinate 608,793,011 of CM053770.1, forward strand.
TGCAATCAAAATTATCCATTTTTATTTGTAATTGCCTTTCATTAAGAATACATCTAATAGTAACATTCTATAAGAAATCATGAGCATGTAGATTTCAGAAAAACCTGGAAAAATTTACATGAACTGATGCAAAGTGAAATGAGCAGAACCAAGAAAACATCCTACACAGTAACAGCAACATTGTGAAGTAATCAACACTGAATGATTTAGCTCTTCTCAGCCATACAATAATGCAAGGCAACTCCAAGGATTCATGATGGAAAATTCTATCCATATCCAAAGAAAAAATTGATGGGGTCCCAGATCAAAGCATAATATTTCACTTCATTTTTTCATAGTTTTTCATCTTTTGGCCTATTTCTTCTTTCACAGCATGACTAATGTGGAAATTTGTTTTACATGATTGCACATATATGACCTATATCATAATTAGGGAAGCGGAAAGAGAAAAGAGGAAGGGGAGGGAGAAAAATTTGGAACTCAAAATTTCTTTTAAAATGAATGCTAAAAATTGTCTTTACATGTAATTGGAAAAAATAAAATACTATTTTACAAAAAGAAAAATCTCCTATAAAGTGTGAAAAGTATTTGATCTGCTTCTGTGTTATTTTTGGTAAAGTAATTGTCATTAAGTATTCTTATCCATTTCGAATTTATGTGGAATATTGCATAGATTATTCTCTATGCCTAATTTCTTCTGGATTGATTTTCATATTTTCTAGTAGTTTTTATCAGTAGGGAGTTCTCCTAAATAATCTGTATTTTTGAGGTTTATTGAACATTGGATTATTGCTTTCTATTGTTTCTGATACTCCCTTGTCTACTTCCTTTGATCTACTTCTTTATCGTTTAACCAAGACCCAATGGTTTTTTTATGCTACTGCATTTTAATCTATTTTAAAATCTTCATCCTTCCATGCCCATTATTTCCACTGATATTCCAGTTCTTTTGTTTCTCCAAATGAACTTTGTAATTATTTGATGGAATTATGTAAAGTGTCCCTTTGATAGTTTGAGTTGCATAGCATTAAAACTGTGAGCTGATTTTGGTACCATTTTCAGTTTTATTATATTGCTACAGCTCATCCATGAACCCTGAAGATTCCTCTAGCTATTTAAGTTGTTCTTTATTTTCCTTAAGGAACACTTTGTAATTGAATCTACACAAGTATTTTTGTGCCTTGGTTGATTGATCGCCGAATATTCTCTGCATTTTGTAGTTATTTAGAATAGATTTTCCTTTTTCTTATAGCTCGGTGGTATTATGATAGTTATTGCATGGAAATGTTAATGATTTTTGGGATTAGCCTTCTGTGCTATTAGTTCATGATGTTCTTTACCTTGTTCTACTTCTTGGCCTATGGAGATAGCTACAAATAATTAACTTCTTGCATTTAATTCTTATTTGGGGGAGTTTTAAGGGTTTGAGGCAACTGAAAAAAATGTCTAGTTCTCCGTCTTGTTTTTTACATGACCTTGGAAATACCTCACCATCTTTCTACTGGGTCTGGTTTCTACTGGGTGAATTTATGGACCTACCAATTAGAATTTAACTTTAAGCTTCTACCCAATGGTAAACCTCACCTTCTTTCAAATCAACTATATTTAAGTGAGTTCTCATCACATTGTGTTGGTATAATATCACCATTTACTCCTCTCAGAAGCAGTACCCATACAAGAATGCTATATGCAGCATTTTTACTCTTAGTAAGGTAAATAGGGGTGGTTTGTCTGGTGGCTGGAGAGGATGTCTTAACTACAGTTAAGACAGTTAAGTTATTATGGAGCAGGGGTAGCAGAATTAAAAGGTAACCCAGACAAGGAGCAGTGTTGTCATCTTCCTCATATCCAGTTCTCCTTGAACTTAACCCCACCTCTCTCTTCTATCTCCAAAGTACAGCTCTCTTCTTTATTTCCTGTACCAACTTCCAGCACTATCTGCCTATATTCCAATTTAGTGCCGTAGCAAAACAATGAGAGGGGCTACATGTATTTTATCATAATGGGAAGATGGAGCTCCCTAACCCCACCAGACCACTAGTCATGTATCTAGCCTTGCCTCCAGGGCTATCATTTAGGAAAACAACCCTTGTGGAAAGGAGACCTGGCAATTTCCTTTACAGGTGTTGCAATCCCTTTCTTAGTAGTGATAGTTACTAAAGAACTGGAAAAGAGAGAAAGTTCTTATCACCAAAGTTCTTAGCTCTGGAAAATTATTCAATGTTAGATATGTATATAGTTTTATCAATGGGAATAACATTAAAGACAATACATTAACAGCTCCTTGACTCTGTATCCTAAGCACCCTGAGGCTTTTCCATCTGACTTGCAGCCAGCTGAAAGATTCTATATGTGTTGTCTTCACTTATTAGAATGTGAATTCCTTGAGAGATGAGGTCTTTTCTATTGGTATCCCTAGCTCTTAATGTTTTGTACACAGTAAATACTTAATAAATGCTTTTTCATTCATGCGTTGAATCTTTTTGATTTGGGGAGTGACATGGTCAGATATATCTTTTTTTAGAAATGTAAATTGGCAACTTTGTCAAGGACGGATTGGAAACAGGAGAAAGTGGAATCAGGGAGACCAACTGAAAGCCTATTGCAATAATCCAGGTAGGAAGGGATAAAGGCCTAAACTTCAGTAATGGCTATATGACTGGAAAGGAAACAGATGTGAGTACAGTGGAAATATAATGAGCAAGAGTCAGTATCTGCTATGACATGAGGAGTAAGGGAAAGGAAATAATCAACAATGACTCCCAAGTCACAAACCTTGGTCACTGGAGAGATAAAGGTGCCTTCAATAGAGATAGGGAAGTTTGAAGGATACATAGTTTTGGGATGGATGGGAAAAGATAAGATTTAAAGGTAATATGAACATATCCAAGCATAAAGAAAAATTAAAACCGGTAGTTATGAAGAAAACAATGTATTATAAATGTGATTATCAATAAAATTTTAAGTGTATTTCTTCGGTGAAACGACAGCAAAGGAAACTTGATTAAAAAGTTCCTGCATACAATAGGGAGAATATCTCTACAGACCATCTATTTTAGTAACTACTTTGTAATATAATTCTTAATTGCCCAAATATTTGGACAGGTAGGATAGCCTTAATAAATCTCAATATGGGATTATTGGATTTAAGGTCTGGAAGAGACCTTATTCATTCCAACCTTCATTTTACAGATGAAGAAACTGAGACTCAAAGGTTCAAAAAGACTCAGGGACAGAGGAATTGCCTTATAGCCTTCCTGTAAAGTTCTTAAAAATAGTTAGGTCTCTCCATAATTCTTCGTTTGCCATTGCTGACCCAGGCAGAGATTAATGTTTAAAACTGTAGAAGAGAAAGACAAACAAACCTCAAGCATCTTTTATAGAACAGTAAATCTGTAAATATGTCAGACACTGAGCTTGTAATAAAATCTTTGATTTATTGAGCACCTTTCTCTAAGTACTTCACATACTTTATATAACCCTCACCCCAAAGGTTCACATCACTAAAGGTGGAGACAGGTGATAAACAGGGTAAGACATATAGTCAGACTGTCACAGCAGGGGAATGGCATGAGATAAACCTAAAGCTTTGCAACACCACCTCTTCCACACTGACAAATTTCATAAGTTACAACAATGGGGAAACCACATTTCACTAATTTCACAACACAAAAGTTGGAAGGAGTATATATTTCAAACCTGGAACCCAGGGGGTGAGTGGAATAAATTCACCTTAAACTGAAAGCTTAGCATTGAGCACGGTCCTTACCGTCCCACGATCGTAACCATACCTTACCTTAAACATTTCTTCTCACCCCACCAAACAAATTCTTTCAAGAAGGATTATGGGAGTTTCTTATTGATTAACTTTGAAACTAAGCTATTTGCAAGAATTAATATTAATTCAACAAACATTTAAGAAATATGTTCAGGGTACTAGGAAAACCTAAGAAAAACAGTTCCTGAACTCTAGTTAACCACTTTGGAATTGGGGTATTTTGTGGGGGAGAGGAAAATGACATAGGATACATGTTTACATGTCACGACAAAGCTCATGCAAAATGATACAAAGTAATTTCAAGAGGGAGAGGGTACAAATAATTGAGGAATAGGGTTGGGAGGTGGGATTAGGAAAGGGCTTCTGTAGATGTGGCACCCCAAACCTTAAACTGCCTTTAACTAAAGGGAAAATGTGTATTTTATTTTTAAAAGGGCAATAAACATTTACTGTAACACTGCACAATAAATTCAGACCTCTGTTCTTCAGAGTATTGATTGGCTTCTGTGCAAACGGGCACCAAGGAAATAGCCACATAGATTAATTATGACCTGACCAAGTTAGCCTCACTTCCTATGGGGACTCTCTGCCTTAACTATTGGCTCTCTTGGACTAACAATGATTCTTGCCTTTTTTTTCAAAGACAAATCTCTTCCAGCAAAACACATAAAGAAAATATGGATGCTCAGGAGACAGAGCAGCTACACTTTCATTTCCCTACCTGTTTTTAGTCATTTCAGATAATAAGCATGGAAATCCATTGCCCATCCCTTGTAGGACTGATTAAAGTCTGGGAAAACAGTTTAATTTTAAGGTCAAACTAACAGGTGAGTACAAGAGTCCATTTGGGTTCAGGGTCTTTGAGACACTTTAGAAACAAACAGGAATCATAAACATTGGCCCTGGAATGCCCATGTTCTTCTTTGGGATCAGTATCCTAGCTTAATCCTACTACAAATAATCAGAATCAATATTTAGAATAGATTGGAGCAGTTCACCATATCACTTATTAGAAAGGTCATAGAGATTTCACTATCTTTCGTTGTTGCCTATGGCTAAACCATTATATTTTCTTTTGTACTAGTTGAAATTATAACCAAGTGACTCCCACCCACCACCCTCTTCAAGTATTGGCTATAATGTGCTAGTTGATCAATGGATTATTAAATTCAATTTAACAAAAATTGTAAATATCTGTTCTGTGCAGATCACTCTTCAAGTGAGATACCAAGAACTGAAATTTACATAAACTTTCAAGTTTACATAGATGATCTCATCTCTAGCCTCTTCTGAGGTATTGAATGGTGTTGGAGATAAGGGACACCCTTGAAATTCAATAGCCAATTCTAGCTAGGAAAATGACTAAGCTACCAAATCTAGCCCAGCTCCAAATAGGGCTACCATTTACATAGCTTTGGCTTGAAATGAAGGACCAGTGAATTCGAGCATTTGAACAAAGAATTCTCCTGAAAATAGGCACTCCAAGTACACTGAAATAGGTCCTAACAACAACAAAAATACACTTTATTATAGCATAACATTTGGATGATATTCAATTACTTAGTCAACATAATCCAAGCATCCTTTTTATAAAACTAATGTTGACACCTGTGCATTTTTGGTAACTAATAAACATTACCCAGAGAAACTTTTTCATTTATTGATGTCAGGTTTGAAGAATAAAAGATGTAAGTAAGGCTAATGTTTGAACTTGCTCAAGTGGGTGGGGAGTGAAACAGGCTGAATTCAGCAGCAGCCTGATGAAAGGTGAGAGTGTAGGTTCAAAAATCTTTCACTTAAAAGAAACATAAAAATAGCAAGGATAATTGGGAGAAGGTAGAAATGGGAAGTACAGAGAAAATACAGATATCAGCATTTGATGCAGAAATTCCTCCCAAAAAGTTCTGAGTTCAATGAATAAATTCTCTTCTATACACATCTCACAACTAATGGTCATACATAGAACATGTCTTTGAAATGAAGTAAAATGTCTCTTTGTTAACAAATGTTGATTCTCTCTTGTATTTCCCTGAGAAAAACCTATTCATCACAGACACTGACTTCAACTTTTACACATATCACTTGTTAGTTTTCTAGTTGAGAAAGTCTTACAACATTGTGATCTTTGAGATCCAAAGTGTAAGTCCCTATCTTTTTTTGAATTCTGCCCTACCAAACACAAACCCAAAGGGGAAAATATTTTTTAAAAGTCAATTTTGAAGTTAAGGTGTTAAAGTTTTAAATTAAAATATCAAGTCAAGTCAGTAAGTATTTGTTAGAAGCCTACTATGAACCAGGCACTGTGCTAAATGCTGGTAATAAAAAGATTTTTAAAAAACATAATAAACAACCTGCTATGTTTTGAAGGAACTCATAGCCTAAATGGGATACAAGATGCAAACAACTATGCACAAATACACACGCACACATATATGATCTATTTATTTCTCTTTGTAGAAAGAAAACTTTTGAGCTACCCTTCCTGTACCCCCAAAAAAGAAAAAGAAAGGAAAGAAAGAAAAGATAAGTCAAGGCAAAGCAAGGGAAGAAGGGAAGGAAACAGAATAGTAAGCAATAGAAGAGAAGGGAAGGGAAGCCGCAAAAAGCAAAAAAAAAAACCCCAACTTTGATGGAAAGGCCCAAGTGATGCATACAACTTGGTAAAAATGAAACTTTCATTTTCTGGCACCAAGATGGTAGTCATATTCAATATCTTAATACACATGCCTGCCAGTTCTGAGATTTAGTTATATGAAAGAAACTTGAACATCACGTCTTAATGAAACAATGGGAAATGCACTGACCTTAGAGGCATAGGACCTGAGTTGGAACTCTGTCTTTTAATACTATGACCCTATAACACATGATCTTTGAAACTGTTCTTAGAAAGAAAAACAACTACCAGAAATTAGCAAATTATGATTTCTTGTAGGAACATCAAAAAGGGCAGTTATGTTTGGGTTACAGAAAAGTCATATCCTATAACCCTCAGGGTTAAAAAAAAGACAGAAAATTCTTATTTAGACCAGCATTTGTACAGGATTATTATTATTTAGGGACTAGGCACCAGGCTGGTACAAGAAGAAGCAAAGCTGACAAACAGCAGGAATCGTTCACCAGTGGAGATTTAAGAGGAAACTTGCAGCCGCAAGCCCGGAGGATCACATCAATCAGAACGGGAAAGGGAAAGGATTTCAAACCATGCAAAAGCTTAGGCTTTCACTTGAACATGAACAATGAGCAGACCCACTGGATGATCCATTTTGTCATAGCCTAGCACAGCCCACACACTCTCTTCCCTCTTTAGCCATATGACATCCCTTCCACATTGCAGAGGTTAGGGGCACAGCACCCCCACAATCTAGAAAACTCATTTAAAATTTGTTGGCCCCCCCATACCACTGAAGAATTCTGAATTTTTTCTTTTTTTATAGGACATTTATAGTACTTTCTTGTAAAAATTGGGTTAAATGTTTGTGCATAGGCTACATATAGGTGAATGTTAAGTAAAAATATTGTATGAAAAAGAATTTTTTCTGTGTTGTCTGCTGGTCTTTCTGTGTCATCTGTGGCTTCTGGAAAACTTCCCCCCAAATTCCCATTTAATTTCTCATGCTGACCTGCAATCTATGGAAACCATGATGGGAAAAGTTGCAATATAGAATCCCCTGACTCTGGGGCCTCTCCATCCCTCTGGTTGGAGAGGCAGAAGACGAACAACTGGGTGCTCCTCCCTGATCCATTTAAGGAAGGCACCCAGGGAATTCTCCATATTATTTCCCACACAGCCACTTTCCTAGAATTCATCATCTCCAGAAACTTCTTATCATCTTCCATCATCCTAACCATCACCAGGCAGCCAAGTGGCACAACAGATAGAGTGTTGGGCCTGGAGGGAGGAAGTCTTGAGTTCAGATTTGATCTTAGACATTTACTAGCTACACGACCCTAGGCAAGTCATTTAACCTCTGTTTCCTCATCTGAAAAATGAGAAGAATACTAGCACCTACCTCTCAGGGTTGTTATGAGGATCAAAGGAGATAATATTTTTAAAACACAGCATAATGTCTGATACATAGTTGTACTGTGTGAGTTGTTTCTGACTCTCTGTGACCTCATGTGCAATTTTCTTGGCAAAAATACTGGAATGAGTTGCTTATTTTACAGACGAGGAAACCAAGACAAACAGGGTTAAATGACTTGCCCAGGCTCACACAGCTACTAATGTCTGAGACTGAAACTGACCCAGTTCCTCCTGACTCCAGAGAGGGTTCTCTATCCACTTCCACACCTACCTGCCCTGACACAAAGTAAGTGCTAAGTAAATGTTGGCTGTAATGATTCTGCAAGCTCTAAGCAGTCCCCAGCACCTGCTTCAGTTCTCTTCATGGTCATTGGAACAAACTGTTATCTGCCCATTCTGCTGGGGAAATACTTCACAAGCCTGGCGTAGATACCACCCTAACTCACAGACTGGGTTTGATGCCTGTCAGTTACCCTTAACCTGGTTTATCTTGTCTACTGAGATGGTTTCTTGGAACCATAGGTTGAGTGAAAGGTGGTCCTGAAGGTTGATGAGAAGTCCTGAAAAGGCCTCAGCAGCTCTAATGCCAATGTGATATTCACAGAGCAGCTATGAATATGCTAGCACAGTTCTGAATCACAAAATATAACAAATATATTATAAATATATATCATAAAATATAACAGATTCTCCATATGGAAGACAGAACCAAAACATTTATTTAAACACTAGAAAGCTGAATCTATCATAGTAACCAAGAAGTCCACACACATTATCAGGACTTCTCACAAACAGGCTCCCCTAAATAAAGTGTCCTTATCTCACTCACAGTCAGCTGCCAGCTTCCTCTGTCCTTCCCATCTCTGACTGGTCTAACCAACTTCCTCTCAGTTCTGCTCCAGCTCTGCCTCTTCCATTTCTACCAGTTCAGCGAACTCCTCCCATCAGAGGCTTCATGTAATTCAAACTCATGTGACTTAGGCTTCAATGTGACTTAAGCAGGTCACATAGGTCTATCAATGGATGAGAAAGATCTCCCTGTTCCATTAAAAAGATATTAATTCCGTTAAGAATACATTAACAATATAGCAACCCTCACACCAGGGGTGCTAGTCCTCCCTAGACATCCCATATAATTCTATCACTATACTGTATTAGCAATTAAAATGTCATATATATACATACACATATATACACACATACATATACAAACACATATATATTTACATATGTATATATGTATGTGTGTGTGTATATATTTATGGAAGAAGACAGACTAACAGCTAGGTGGTGAAGTGGATAGAGTACTCAGCCTAAACTCAGGAAGACTCATCTTCCTGAGTTCAGACCTGGTCTCAGACATTATTAGCTGTGTGTGACCCTGGGCAAGTTACTTAACTCTGTTTGCCTGTTTCTCATTTGTAAATAAGCTAGAGAAGAAAAGCATAGACCATTCCAGCATCTCTGCCAAGAAAATCTCAAATGGGGAATCAAAGAATCGGACAAAACTCAATAACAAAAAAGTTATATATAATTAGTATTATTATGTTAGCATTATTATGCAAATAGTTTTGACCTAACAGACCCCCTGAAAGGGTCTGTTGGAGGCATCCAGGGATCCCTGAACCACATTTTGACCACTGATCAAAACTAACTCCTTCATTTAGACCCAGTGAGATGAAGTAACTCATGCAAAGTCTTCAGGATGGAAGTGCAGAGTCTTAAATCTACGTCATCTGACTCAGGACAATATCCATTCCCCACCCACTGCCGTCCCACATCACTGCTTCCCCTGCACTATGCTTCTTTCCAGGAGATTCTGATTTGAAAATCACTTGCATAGTGCTTTACTCAGCTGAATTAAAGCATCCTCACACCATAGTAAACCTGGACAGCTCCCTCGCCGCCACACACACTATAGGCAGGGATGGAGAAGCTAAGTTGCAGTCTGAGCATTACTAGAATGACTTTTCCAGAACACTTTGTATTCATCGGATCCTAGCTTTAGGACCAGAAGATTCTAGAGCTCATCTAGGTCAATGCCCTCATTTTATTGATGAACAAAGCAGAGCCTGGAGAAGTTAAGCAACTGCAGGTAGTGAAACAGCTGTTATTATCAATGTACTTTGCTGTCTCCCTTTCTCTCCAAACCTATTGTCCTTTTCTTCTAGGGTCAAGGTACTGACAAGGACAGTGTGTCTCCCTGTGGGACTAGAATGTAATACTAATTTTTCCCTAGTTGTCTCAAATCCATGCAAATATCTCTGGAGGCAAATGACCAGGGTTATTCAAATTGCCTGGAACTGCTATCCCCCACACCTGGGCTTGGGGGTGGAAGGAGGAAATCATACTTTCCACCATCATACTATAGATTGGAAGAGTAGGTGGGAAAAAGTCAGAGCAACTAGATTCAGATATGCAGCTTACTACTTGTGTGACTTTGGGGACAAGCCACTTAACTTTGACCTCTCCCTACCCATCTCATTTCATCTCTAAATCTCTGATCCTGGAAAAGCAGCTCCCAATATACCATCAAAATGAAAAGTGCTCATACAATAGTCAATTCTCCTTGATTCCTTCACAGTGTGCTAAAAGGAAAAGAATATTAACTTTAGAATTAGAGTCCCAGCTCTATCTCTTCATCTCTGTATAACCTTGGGAAAATCATTTCATCTCTCTGGGCCTCAGTTTCCCCTTCTGAAAACATGATGAAATTGGCCTAGATGATCTCTAAGTTCCCTTAAAGCTCTATTAACTTGTGGGGGATAGGGCGAGGCACAGAGTTCCAGTCAGAACCTTGCTAATGTGTGACTTGGGTATGCCCTTACTTATAAAATCCGGGGGAAGGAGAGGAGAGGAAAAGGATGGAAGGGTAGAATAAGTGATCTCTAACTTTGGTACCAATTCTAACAATCTATGCATAGTGTTAACAATCTGGATGGGACAATTTTTATTTTTAAAGGACACTGGACTACATCTTTTTCTTAATGAACAGTAGTCCAACAGCAAAACCAAAATGTCAAAGTTTTTCATTACATTTACTGCTGAAATGGATACAAAACCCAAAGGATGTTGCTAACACAACACAACACAATCATTCTAGAACATACGTAAATTATTTTAAAGGAGTAATAGATCTCCAAGGGCATCCTCATGGATTAAGTGTCAGTGGTGAAATATTGCATTTCAACTTAGGCAAGGGTTTTGGAGTGAATGGGAAGACAATAATTGAGAGCTCTGGAAAAGTGCAATTTATTTTACAGCAATTCCAAAGACTAGTCATTTCCCACTAACAATTTAATTTTTTTTAGAAAAATGTATCCGGTAGCAGCCAAGATAAAGTATGAATTCTTATCTCATGCCACATAATGGTTATGCAACAAATAATTAACTTTCATTTGTGAACCTTAAAGGATTTACTTTGGCGACTTCCATCACATTAAGATTCTCCACCCTTCAGAAGTGCAGATTGTAACAAAAGAAAAAAATTGCAACAGAATTTGGATGCTCAAAGAAACAAAAACAGACAGAAAGAAAAACAAGAGAGTTTCGTAATAAAGCAAATGTTGATTTTAACTCATAGACTGCTCTGCAGAACACCGGTCTCCTGAAGAGTATTTCAGGTATAAATGGGTGATGGCATCCGAGGTGAGATAAGTCCCCTCCAACCTCCAGCCTAGCTGCAAAAGACTAATACTTGTTTATCCAAGTTTTCAGTATTCAGAAATAATACACAAAGCACGACAGTATGTGGGCAGCAGGAGATCTGTAAATTCCCTAGTCTATTCGGTTCTGCTCTAAGAGCAGCCTTATTGAGCTCTGTGATATTGCTGTTTCACAATTTCCTATGCTGCTTCTTAGCCCTTCAAAGAATGAGGAAATCAATAAAGTTTCTCCAGTTTGTTTATTGCGATCCTGTATACAATCACTTCAAACTCTCCTTTCCATGCTGCTTCTACCAGCTGAGGGAGGGGATGGAAAACAGAGCGTGGCTTTTTTCTTCCGTTTCTCCGTTATTTTCTTTCCTATTCCCCCTGGCTGAGCACATGATGATTTAGCAGCATGGCCCAGTGAGTGGTATGTCATGATGGACACTGACATTGTATGCCTGGGATGAATAGTGAGGAGCACAGCCGCTGATGATCGCTGAAACCCCGGGATAGGAACGCTGGATCATCTCAACCTTAGTTAGAGAATGGGAGGGCTATGTTGCCAATGGAGAAGGAATGAAGATCTTAGCATTGCTGATTTCGCATATATTATGTCTAATTAGGGCTCTCATTCAAACCAGGGGGATGTGTGTGTGTGTGAAAGAGAGAGAGAGAGAGAGAGAGAGAGAGAGAGAGAGAGAGAGAGAGAGAGAGAGAGAGAGAGAGAGAAGGGATTTTCCAACAATTACTGAACACTGAGCTTGCCTGTGGCAACCGCACAAAGGTTTCCTAAAAGAAGCCCCCGACCCAATAAAGTGACAGTCACCTTAAAAACATAAAGCAACCATCTGGATCAATATGCTTTCTTCTAGAATGCTATGAGCAACGTCCCTTCTCCATTTTTCATTTTGATTTAAAAAGAAAAAAAGACAATATTGGCTTTTTTTAGAAGTATGGTGCATAGACGACACTGGAGTTGAAATAAGAAAGCTCTGATTTCAAATCCAATCTCAGATATTTGTGAGTTGTGTGACCCTGAGCAAGTCATTTAACCTCTCTCATCTATAAAAATGAGGATATTAATAATAGCACCTACCTGCTAAGGTTAGTGTGAGGATCAGATAATATTTGTAAAGTCCTTAGCAAAACTTAAGGCACTATATCCCATAAGTCTTAATGCCATTTTAAGCTTTAATAGTTTAAATATGATGCTTTAATAACTTAAAACTGCACTAAGACTTTTGGAACACCCCATACAAATGCCAGCTACAATTTAGTATTGTTGTTATTTTTAAAGATACTAGGGGACCTATTCTTCATTTTAAATTGCTCCCATTCCATTTTAATCAGCATGCACCAACCTTTGAAGAAATGGTCATTCTTTTTCCAGCCTACAGGGATCGGTTGGTGCAGACATCCCTTCAGATAATCAACTACTGATTGTTCTTGCTTAATTCTCAGCTTAGGGGAAGAAAGGCAAGTCAAGGTTTTCTTCCCAGTTCAGCACTTTCATAAACTAAGGACAATAAAATACAGAACTGTTGGGGAAGATAAAGAAGAACCAGAGCACTGGACTCAGGATGAATAGTTCAATATCAACCAAGAGAGGAGAGGTGGCATGGCCAGGAGGATTTCAGGGCAGGCTGAGAGTCAGGAAGGCCTGGATCTAGCTCCTACTTCAGACACAAATAAAAGTTTTGTGACCCTGGGCAAGTCAGTTAACCTCAGTGTTCTAGGCAGCTCTGAAAGTTCCAGACAAAATGCTGATCTACATTTGTGGAGAGTTTCCAAACTTGAATTCCCTAAATCAAGGAAATCATAGGACTGGAACCTCACTCCTTCATGTTTCTGACAAAAATATAAATAAAAAATAAATAAAATAAAAATAAACAAGCAGGAAAGTTGATATAAATATGATAAATAAAATAAGGGAAGTCTCATATAATTTCACATTCTTTCAATCCAAAAAACATAATCTAGAACATATGATATGTGACAAAGACAAAAAAAATTTCCATTTAAGGAGTTTATATTCTATTCATTTTCATCATTTTATCTAGATGACAGAAGACATAAATGTTTACCAAATCTAGAGATGACTACAAATGACTCCAAATGGGTAGCAGTGGTTAGCATTTTAGAATAATGGATTGGAACTCAGAAAATGTTTTAGTTTTATCTTTATATCTTTATCTTTATATCTATATGCCTAGAACAGTATAAAGTGCACATTAGGCATCCAATAAGTATTTGTTGAATTAATTAATTAAAAATTATTATGGTAGAGGCACAGCTAAGTGGCACAGTAGATTGTCTCTCCTGGATCTATTTTCCAGGTCAGTTGTTTTTCCAATGAGATATTTCACATTCTCTTCCATTTTGTCATTCTTTTGGCTTTGTTTTGGGATTTCTTGGTTTCTCAGAAAGTCATTAGCCTCCATCTGTTCCATTCTA
>CM053770.1:608807416-608827922 GCA_028658325.1 Potorous gilbertii
TTCTTGCATCTCTCTTATTTCTCTTCCCAGTTTTTCCTCCACCTGTCTAACTTGATTTTAAAAATCCTTTTTGAGCTCTTCCATGGCCTGAGCCCATTGGATATCTATTTCAGATGTTTGGGATACAGAGGCCTTGACCTCTATGTCTTTCCCTGATGTTAAGCATTGTTTTTCCTCATCAGAAAGGAAAGAAGGAAACATCTGTTCACCAAGAAAGTAACCTTCTATGGTCTTATTTTTTTTCCCTTTTCTGGGCATTTTCCCAGCCAGTTACTTGACTTCTGAGATTCCTTTCCACACCCATGTCACCTTCAGATCCTCCCAGCTAGTGCTTGGGGTCTGAAATTCAAATGCTGCTCCCCAGCCTCAGGGCTTTCAGGGGTGGGCACGGCTGCTATTCAATGTGAACTTAAGTTATGGTGCTCAGCTGGGGACAGGGCCGCCTCCCAGGCTCAGTTCCCTCAGGGGGTTTATGTGGAGACCTTCAGTAATGGATCCCAGCTCCTGCCTGTTCCGGGAGCCCCTGGCCACCACTGACTCTGTCGCTACCTCCTGAGGGGACCTGAGTTATGAAGACACTTCACTCCCCTCTTGGCCAGCCCAGAAGTCTCTCTCACTGAACTGTAGCGCCTGTGGGTGGAGGGGCCTTTGCGGCTGCTGGAGTTTCCATCCCTGAAGCCTACTTGGATCTGCTCCTCTCAGGATCGCATGAGCAGGGCAGGGCTGGGCTGCGCTCTGTGTCTGGTGTGAGATGGACCTTTGGGATCAGTTTTTCAGAGCTCTCTGGAACAGAACTCTCCTCTACTCAGTTGTTGTGTGGCTTCCACTGCTCCAGAATTTGTTGGGAGTTCCTTTTAACAGGTAATTTATGGGCTATGGGTTTGGAGCTAGCATATGTGAATCTTTCTACTCCACTGTCTTGGCTCCTCCCCCTTCTAAGTGGCACAGTAGAGAGAGCACTGGTCCTGGAGTCAGGGAGATCTGAGTTCAAATTCAGCCTCAGACACTTATTAGCTGAGTGTTCCTGGGCAAGTTAACCTCAACTGCCTCCAAAAAACAAAAATAACTGTGGTAGACTGAAGTGGTCAGAAACTAACCAATTTCCTAAAGGAATGAGTCAAGTAGTGTGAAAAAGGGATGAAATAGTGTATGGAATAAGAAATAACTGCTTAAAAATGGATCCTAGGGTCTACGTAGACCAGAAAGTAAACATGCATTGGCCAAAATGACAATGCTATTGTTTGAATGTCAAGAATGAACTTTTTTTCTGATAACACTCAATATTATTCCATTAAGTATAATTAAATCCAATTGAACAAACATTAAGTGACTATGTGCAAAACTTCCAGTTATCTATTGATATCGTTCTGAACTCTATGCCTTAATGCAGAAAATATAATAACAATTCAAACAGAAGTCAAATATAATAAGAGTAACTATCATTTATATAGTCCCTTAAGGTTTTCAAAGTAGTTTGCAAACATTATCTCATTTGATCTTCACATCAGTCCTAGGAGGCAGGTACCATTTTTGATCCTATTTTACAGGGAAGAAAACTGAGACCCAGAGATGTAAGTGCCCTGCTCTAAGTCACGTAGTTAGTAAGAGTCTAAATCTAGATTCAAACTGAGGTCTTCCTAACTTTAGGTCCAACATACGGTGCCACTTAGCTGCCTCATAGTGCTGGGTTTGGATTCAGGAGTCCTGGGTTCTAATTCTAGCTCTAACATTTACTAGCTATGTGACCACAGGCAAATCTACAGAGAATTAGATGATGTACAGCCTAGAGTTCTGGACATGGAGACAAATCTTGCCTCAGATACACATGCTACTACCTGTGACAACTCAGCCTTATTTTCCTCATCTCTAAAATAGGGATAGTACCCTCTCCAAACTCTAGCTACTTAATTGGCAACATGGCTAAAATGTACCAAGAAGGTCAGAATTGTTGATAAATGTGGAATATGTTATGGTGCATTCCTCAGAAAAATGATGAAGAAAATTGAAATTAGCCAGCATGCCAAGTATACCTGCTCCTTCTGTGACAAAAACTAAAATGAAGAGATGCATTGTGGGTATCTGGCATTGTGGATCTTATAGGAAAACAGTAGCTGGTGTTGCTGGAGCTACAATACCACCTCTGGAGTCACAGTAAAATCTGCCATCAGAAGACTGAAGGAATTGAAAGACCAATAAAATCTTCCTATCAAATATGTATAGACCATAGTCCAACAATAAATGGGTTAATTTTAAAAAAAGAAAAAATAGGGATAGTAGTACTACCTACCTCACAGGATTACTGTAAGGAGCTGATGAGATAATATATGCAAAGTGCTTTGTAAACCAGCTTAAAGGGTTATACAAAGATGAGTTGTTCTTGGCTGCTCTTGTTCAGTCTTTCAGTTGTGTCCAATTCTTTATGACCCTGTTTGGGGTTTTCTTAGCAAAGATACTGGAGTGGTTGGCCATTTCCTTCGTCAGCTCATTTTACAGATGAAAAAACTGAGGCAAACAGGGTTAAGTGACCTGCCCAGGGTCACACAGCTAGTATCTGACAGCAGCTTTGAACTTATGAAACAACTATAAAATGGAGATAATTGCAGTAACTTTTTCACAGACTTGCTGTAAAATTAACATGTGAACTTTAAAGTTCTATGGAAGTTTTAACAACAAAAGTTTAAAAATTAAAGAAAAGAAGACTGAATCAACTTGAATGTCAGGAAGAGAAACAAAGAAGGCATCTTAACCTCATATATCTGATATAGAATCATAAAGCTAAAATGGAACTTGAAAAACCATTTAATACAATCTCTAGATTTTTCAGAAGAGAAGTGACTTGCCCAAGGTCACCTAGGTGTTATTAAGAGCTAGGATTCACACTCCAGACCCAGGACTCAACAGTCCCATCTGTCTTTTCATGAAAGTGTTGTGATATTCCCACTGCATGATTTTGAAGGGATACTTTACAGATAATGAAATATAATGTACGTGAAACACTTAGTAAAGCTTAAAGCACTATACAACCATTAGCTAGTATTACTATTACTACAGAGCATGGTGGTTGTCTCTCCTTTGCCTCTTCAAAAAATAAGAGAAATTAGATTTTTAAAAATTTGCTAACAATGTCAGTGATCAAAACACATTCTCATTCCTCTTTTAAAATCCTACTAATCTACATTTTCCCCTTTCTCTTTTTGTCCACTTCCTTTCCCACCATCTCCTCAAGCCAATTTCACTGTTAGTAATATGGTTTGTCCTAATACATACTGCTCAGCATGGCTGGTCCTAGTTACCAAGGAAGTCCTTCTGCTATATGCAAATCCTAAAAAATATTAAAATAAGGGGTTGGTATGAAATGAGAAGGTATCATTGTCATGGTGAAGAATAAGAAAATTTGGCTTTGCATATTTGGGGCAAAAAGAATATAGAGACTTCATTATTTTTTGTATGGACAATAATGGTCTTGGAATTAGCGATTTGAGGACAGAGTGCTGCTGTTTCTCCTTAACCTGGAGAAGAAACCTGGAATAGACCAGTAGGGATGAGTCATGCTAAAAAAAATCTGAAGATTAAAGGTTGGATTGAACCCTAGCACTTTCTTCAGAGAGACAGGATGATATTCCTTTGGCACATCTGTAAAGCTCTTGGCTTCCAGAGAGAATAGCAAGGAGTAAATTTTATGTCTGACCAAACTATGTAGCTTATGGGATTAGTTATCAGGATGACTACAGGAGATCCTTAGATTTCAAAGAGACATTTTTATAAAGGACAAAATCCTAGTAATACCCTATTGTGTCTTCCTGATAGCAGAGTGGTGAGGGACCGGGTGATTGATGCATGTATCTTCATCTCTTTTTTCTTTTCCCCTTTTCCTATTCCTTCTTCCAGTAGGGCAGAAAATGGATGGAGAGGATACAAGGAAGTCTGTATTAGGGAGACTAGGTTGAACTAGAGGAAGCTGAAGTTTTATAGTAGCACACCGAGAACTCCCAAAAGATTGGCCAAAATGGTAAAGCACATTCTTGTTTTTCTCCCACTTCTCATTCGTAGATCCTGAATCCTGTCCAAAGATAACCAGTGTCCTTGTGCTACCCTCAGGCTGTGTAAGTCTCTCCCTCAGTCAGAATGTACCTTTCTTCAAGGGTTCCCTTCTCACTTCAATTCAATGTGATTCAATTCAGCAAACATTTAATAGACCCCTATGATGTGTCAGGCACTGTGCTAAATGGTGGATTTATAGCTCCTGTCTTCAAGGAGTTTACATTCTGGTCCATGGTAGATGCTTAATACATGCTTGTGGATTAATTGATATGGAGTGAAACAACAGGTATACAGAAAAGTACAAAACATGCAGAGTAATGGGAGCATACTAACAAGGATGGGAATCAGGAAATTCCGGTCTCTTATGGGAGATATCACTTGAATTGAGCCCTGAAGGGAGGTAGAGACTCCAAGAGGTGAAAATGACAGGAAAAAGCATTTTGGGTGTGGGAACAGGCTGGGCAAAGGCACTGAGGGTAGGGATGGAATGTCTTGTAGGGTATTATCAAATAAGCCAGTTTAACCCAAAGTAGAGTATGAGAAAGGGAGTAATATCACCAAATCTTAAATGAAACTCTCATTTTCTGAATATTAACAAATGTTATTTGATTGGAGTAATTCACATGAAATTGTGAATGAAACAAACCTGTAAGAGACATTTGTAGTTTTGAGAGGAAATTATTAAATCAAGTGAATTTCCAATTTGGTGGAAGGCCAAGAGGAGATATGAGCCCTCACCCCCACCCCCTCCTCCAGAGGCCACTGTCTGAAAGTAAAATTGAGTGACAATTCATTCATCTTGAATCTTCTGGGAAACAAACTTATGTGTTCCACATAAGTAAGTTATTCAGATAATTGAAGCTTGTTTAAACACTATGGCTTATTTTTATTTTAACCATTTTAATTCAAATATTTCTACATTTCCTGTCTTCTTAGAGCTTGTGGAATATATGATATTTAACCTTTTTGACATTATCATAATGAAAACTGATTAGTAGACTATGCTGTGTGGTACAGTGATACCCTTAGAGTACATGGGTTATTTGCCTCTACATAAGTGGCATTGAAGTTTCTTTAGTAGTACGAGATCCATGTGACCACAGTCTGTAAGTGTGGGGCCTCAAGAATTCAATAACATAATTAATTACATTTAGTTTCAGTTACTAATTAATACAAGCCTGCTAGCATAATGTCTAACAATGGTAGAAGACCGATAGTTAGGCCCTACTGGCCTATTACCTTGTCTTAGAAGTTCAGTAATAAAAAAAAGAAGGTAAAAAGAAGATAGTTTGAGAAACAAAGCTTTTTTTCCTGGATGGAAAGTATAGGGGAAAGACTAAACATGTGGCTTCACTAATATATGGAATTGTTGAACAAGGAAACTACCTCCATTAATTTAGATGGATATCTTCTTTGCTTCATATAATCTAAAAACTAGAGAATAGGAAGAAAGGTTTAGAAGAGGTAGGCTTGCAGAGAGTAGGCACGAAGCTGGGGGAACTCATTTCAGATAGTTACCACTGGAGGCTTTGGAATCTGCATCACAGACTAAGAAAGATTGAAGGTCATTCATCTACTCCCACTGTATCCTGAATCATCAGTAGTCATTCTGACCAATGTCTTGCCATTCGATTCCAATGACTCTGGAGGAAAGAGTAAGGTCGATGACTTTACAAAGCTCTGCCTCACTTAAATTCAATTTACTTGCAAGTCAAAATATCACCCTGAAGGCCAAACAACAATCTGGGAAGATATACATTAAGTAGATGAACTTTCCTGGTCCATTTGTAAAGTAAAAATATTTTCATTCTTGCCTATGTTGGTGTACTCACTATAGACACTTACTTGAAACCACAACCTTATCTGTGGCTGAACAATTCAAAACTGAACTGCCAGGTCATTATAAATTGTAACAACTTTATAGTATAAATATGCTCAAATTTCCAGTCTTTCTGCTGAAGCCAAATATAAACAGTATCTTACTAGGGCAGAGTATCTTTCATAATTTGGTTGGTTCCAATCAATGACCAGCTTTTCCAAATGTGATAAGTAGTATTCAGTGAAATAAACCTTGATGACTTCCTAGACTCTATTGTAAGGTTGTATTTTTGTCTGTTCCATGAGTCATTCACAGGATGAGAAGGTTTAGATGAGTTGCTATCAGCACTGTTGGAAGAAGGTCTTATACTGAGGGGATCACTGATTGTGACTTTGGCTGACATCTACAAAGCACTTTAAGGTTTTCAAAGCACATTACGTATATTTTCTTCTTTGATCCTCTCAACAACCCTTTGAGGGGGGTGTATTATCCCCATTTGACAGATGAGGAAACTGAGGCACAGAGAGGTTCTAGTCATGAAAGCATCACAGATAGACTTTGAAGCAAGGTCTGTCCTAAATCCAAGGCAAGGACTCCTGCCACTAGACCACGTTGAGTCATAAAACTGAAAGGAAGGTACTAGCAAAATGGCACAGTTAGTAATATTTCCTCAGAAAAATTGGTCATCATTGCTTTGTTTGAGTCAGGTCAGATAGATGTGATGAAAAGGAGAGTCTCTTTCATTACCTAGTTAAATAAGTTCCAGTGTTATATGACAGGTACCTAGGTAGCATAATAGATAAAGTTCTGGACCTGTAATCAGAAAGACCTGAGTTCAGATTCAGCCTTAGTCGTTATATGGCCTTGGACAAGTCACTTATCCTTTGTCTTCCTTAGTTTCCTCAACTGTAAAATGGGAAAATAACAGCCCCTACCTCACAAGATTGTTGTGAAGATATAATAAGATATTTGTAAAATACTTTGTAAACCTTAAACCTATAGCTATGCTAATAGCTATTAATAAAATTAATCAATAAAATTAGTTATAGATAATGCTATGATGATGATCATGAAGAAAACAATGAGAATTATGATAACTGCCAGTTGCTTGTGGATCACCACACACATGCCTCAGTAGTTATATAATTACATATGATATGCTCCCAGATTCTAGATCACATATCTTTTAGAGAATCAGATCCATTTGAATTTTTCCCTAAGAATTATATCTTGAATTTGAATTTTGGTCAGAAAAATCAAATAGATATTGGCATATCAGATAATAGACCAACAAAAACGCACCTTTTTTTTTCAGAGTTCAGAGAAAGATTTTGGTCTAAACTTCAGCATATGTGGCATCCATTCATATACAATCTTAATTTTTCTGGAAATAAAAGTTTCCTTCCTGGTACTCCCTGGTGGGATCTTACCAGCAAAAATGACTCTTAAATTAACATGACTGTCATTGTTTATTAAATTGGATCAACTGGACTCTAAACAGTTTAAACAATAGATGATTCTTAATTTAGCTTTTTGTCAAAGGTCATAATTGTTAACCATACCATAATCCCTTGCTTAAACTTCTTTCATTTACATAGAGGGGACAAGACACTAAAGAAATCCACTTTAAGAGAGGAAAAGAGTTCTCATAGCCTGAAGTTTTGGTGGATGCACCAACCACCATCTTCTTACAAAATAAGTTATCAAATTCTTCCATGTTCCAGAAAGAGCTTGCTTTGTACAATTTAACTTTAGTATCCACAAGTCAATACTTAAAGAAATTAATTCAGGCTATTCACTAGATGGTCAAATACTGAAGCAGTAACTCAAATTCTTTGGTAACATAATGAAAAGATGGAACTCATTGGAAAAGACCCTGATGCTGGGAAAGATTGAAGACAAAAGGAAAAAGGGACAGCAGAGGATGAGATGGATAGATGGTGTCATGGAAACAATGAACATGAACTTGGATAGACTTTGAGAGATAGTGGAGCATAGAAAGGCCTGGTGTGCCCTGGTGCCCATGGGCTCACAGAGTCAGACATGATTGAATGACTGAACAAGAACAAAAAACAACATTCACAAGTACCAAATTTTAGTGTGCTAGCTCATCCAGAGTAAAAGTTCAACATGCCAAAATGAAAAATGGGACCAAACAGTCATTAGTCCTCTTGGGGTGGGGGATAAGGAAGCTCTATAAAGTAATTTACAAACATATCGACTAAATGATGGATGGAATGTATACTCCCTAGTATACAAAATCACATATTTGTTTAAAGCAGTATTCAGGAGCTGGATAATCACTGTTTGTGGGCCAAAATCAAACTTAAGGCTCAGCGCTGGCTACTGTTCAATGAAAACTAAAATGCTAGGAAGCACTCAGTTAAGTAGTAAATATTTCATGATGCCTGCACATGGGTAGTTCACCAGATTTCTCCATGACTGAGTTTCTTCAGGTGCAAAATAAAAGTATGGGACCAGATAATTTTCAAGGTCTTTTCCTGCTCCAATAGACTATGATCAATGACTATACAGCTTAGAAATTGAATTTTCTGCCTGAAATATTACTTAGAGTAAACATTAACCAGTCTTTTAGTCTAAAGTTGCATATTAACTTATGGTTGAATATTATTGTACATGACATATAACTTGGTCATTATGTTGTTAAAAGTAAAGTGTTTTAAAAAAAAGATAAGCCTTTTGTGACCTGCCTATATTAAAGAAAAGGCAATCAAAATACTTTATTCAAGAGTACTGACAAAAATCTTATGCTCCACAAATCTTTTTCCTCAAACACTTAAGCAGATCTCATATAGAGTGAAAAGATATTGAATAACTTGATTATTCATGATAAGTGGTGTGGTATGTGGAAAAACTGTTGACTGGAATAAAAGGACCTCAGTTCAAGTCCTGTATCTGCCATTTTATCCTACTGTGACTTCAGATGAGTCAATTAATTTCACTGGGTCTCTTTCCTATCCTGAAAGCTGAAAGGGACCGGACTAGGATGATCCCTAAAATACTTTCCAGTTTTAATTCTGTGATTCTATAGTATATTTATCAAGCCCTTTCTTCAGAATTTCAATCTTCCCATATTGCCTTGCAAATTAACAGTAAACCAAATTAGTAATACATTTATGAAGGAGCTAGAGATGGCCAGATTGGATAAATATGGTCAAGGTAGAATCAGATTTGAGAGGACAAACATAATTCCTGGAGGCTTAAAGACTTTTGAAACCTTTTGCAGCTTCCATTATAGGAAGTAAGGAGATGGTGAGACATTAAAAAACATTCCCACTGGAGCTCAAACGTAGAATGCTTATTCCCTCACATGCTATAGTACCACATTTCTAAAATGGTAACATAACAGAACAATGACCGACAGTAGCCAATACTAGATATCAGAAGAGTTTTATTTCCTTATACTCTAAGTAGTCTGAAGTTATTCGTATTCTTCAGTTTTTTGCATTGTACACTGTTAATCCCAAAATCTCTTTCTATACTGTGAATTCTTTTTTCTACAGCCTGAGTGATATATCCTCTGATAATATATACCCACAAACTTACCCTCTAATGTTTCTATCTCATGCCTCAATAAATACCTAAATGTCTTTCAACCACTACCTGGTGGAGAAATTTATATATTTTTGCTTATTCAGCAAATTACATCATTCACATATAGAAAAGATCTTCCCTCCTCCCCCAAGTTCTAGTTTATTTTGATTGATTTCCTCTTGTTTCTATGCAAAGGAGTCTGAGAGACTCTGCCTGGTACCCAAACATCAGAGAATTAATGTACTGATTCACTGACTTCCCAACCCCAACACATTAGGCATGATAGGCCAAGGGGATGGAAATATAGAATTGTACTTAAACATTCATTAACCAATATGTAGTTTCTTTTTAAAAGTTTCTATTGCTACTTGTTATTTTTATAACACCTTCATTTCTGAATTCATCTCTCCCTCTTCCCCTTTTCAGGAAACTTATAACAAAGAAAAGAAAAAACAGAAAAGACCAAAACAGCTACTTTCACCCAACAACCTTTACCAGATACTGAGAAATATTAAAGGAAAAAGAAAAAATAGACTAACATTCTGTCTATTGTCTTTAAAACATATAAACTCCAGTGTTTAATGCAATAATTACAATATTTCAAAATTCTGGAATTTTTAAATGCAGACACTCCTTCTACTCTGAGTTGCTGGGATTTCTTTATCAGTGACCAAGAATTCACTTTGATCTCTCCACTTATTCCTTTCCAGAAAGAGTATGGAGGCTTCTCTCTCTGCCATTAATCTGCCTCATTACTGATCAGATCTCCCACTTGTAAGACAATTCTTTTTCTCCTCTTCTTTCCTGTTCTCTCTCTTCATTTTCTGTCAGTATCACAGTCTTCGAAAGACGTCACAGGGCTCATTTTACCTCTTCCCTAATAGATATACTTTCATTATTTTTATTTATCTACCCATACTAGACTATATATTCCATGAGAGTAAGGAATTATATCTCATGGAAACTGTGTATCTTCAATATCCAATAGAGTGCTCAGTATGCAGCAGGTGCTCCATACGTGTTTATTGATTTGAAGTGTATTGGATTGAATCCCAATTGTTTAGGAGGAGGAAAAGGTTAGAATGCCTTAAGAGAAAAAATTCATTTATATCATTTCCACTTTTCTAACATAAACAATCATTTTGAGATTTGTTTACCATGTAAAATACTGACAAATGTGTTAAACTGTTGGCATATTTGGGGGTTTGGAGATGTTTTCCAAATGTTATTTTTTTAAAATATGGGATAATTCATCTTGAAACATATAATTTGGAGTTTAAAATAAGCTCTCTCTGAAGAGATATGCTTGTCAAAGGGCCTAGAAGGTTAATATTTTCAAAGGAGCTAGATGACAGGCTTTACTTTTATCGTTATACTTGGTGTCTGTTCCTTGTATTAAGAAAAATAGAATCCCTGATGTTCTGTGGAAATACCAAGACCTGGTGGTATAAGCTTCCTGCATTGCAAAGAAATCAGCTCCCCAAAAATCTGGAGAACACTTCAAGCTGAAATGGGCTTTAGAGATCATCTAGTCTCACCTTCAAAAGATAAGAAAGCAAGGTTGAGAGAGCTCAGCTTAATTGGCAGTGCCCAGACCAAAACCCAGGTTTCCTATCTCTCAATGCAGTGCCCCTTCCATGACTCCACATGCCTTGCATCATATTTCATCCCTCTAAGCAAGGGTGTACTGGAGTCATCTCAGATTGACTAATGAGAGCTGATTGTTAAGTTTTACATTTTACACATTGAAAATCTGCAAATCCTGCAAATCAAAACTTGATTCATTGTTCTACAGATTATCCAAATTTAAGAAAGTGATAGAGAAAACTTTAATATCACTTTTAAACTTAAAATTGGATATATGTATTGTGAATTTCTTTTTGTAAAGCCAGTTGTTAAACATTTAGCAGCACACCCCTGCCTCCAGGTACATATAGGGTTAAGAAGATAGACTTTTTGGCTCATAATTTACTTTTTAAAAAAAATTAGAAACCTTGCACCTACACTGCAGTAGGGACACGGAGGGGAAGGAAAGAAAATCTCTCCTTATCATTTGGACACTAAATATGTGACAAAGAGAATGCAATCTCCATGATGCATAGAGAGTTGGCCTTGGAAGTAGGAAGACCTGGGATCAGATTCTGGCTGACATAACTGACCATGAGACCCTGGATAAGTCACCTAAAGTCCCAGTGCCCCAGGCAAGTCTCTAAGAGTATAGGTCATCAAGCAAATACAAATCTACATCAAGGAAGGAAGTTCTTCTCTGGGAGCTAAGAGTAGGCATGTCGTTTTTGTTTGCTCATTTCACAAAGCCGGAACTTGGCTAATAATCCCTGTACTAAGATGACAAGTTTTTTTTTTTAAGAATACTAAACCTGTCTCATAGTGAGTGAATATTTTTTTTTAATACCTTGTTTTTGTGTTGAGATGAGTTTCCTGTGGCTTGACTTATGGAAAGATCAGATCTTACAATACAATACCACAGGAACAACCCTCCCACAGCAATCTTCCTCCCTCCCCACCCCCCCTCAAAAAAAAAAAAAGACAAGCAGGCTACATGATCTTTTTGCCCTGGGAAGATTGAAGTCTGATTTACGGGGCTAGTGGGCACCTTGGCAATTGAAATCAAACTGCACTCAGCGTCTCCAAACACTAGGCATGAGGGTCATTTCTTCTGATTGGTTTTCCCTGGAGGGAAGTAAAGAGTAGAGGGAGAAAATATTGTGGTCAAATGCACCTGAGCTAGTCGTTGGATCAATGGCCAGTATCAGCAGGGCCCTATTTAATGAAGCTTACCCCAGAGTCTGAGTCTTGCTAACAACAGTGGGTAGCGCGGGTGCCAAGTACACAGGAAAACCAAGTCTATTGGAAAACAAAATAATGGTTTCATTCTGTGGCACAAAGATAGAAATCCGATGTTTTGTGTACATAAGAGCAACCTTTAAATCTTTAACAGGAAGAAAGCCCTTCACACATTACACACAGGGTATAACATGATCAGGAGATATTGTGTGAGGAAATCCTGTCCTATCCTTCTACAGGAGGATGGCTTTGAGTGGAGGATATATGCATAGCTCATCAGCTCTGTGGGTAAACACTCACCCATCAGCATGCTCTCTTATCTAGAGAAAGCAGAGAATTGTTTTCATTTATATTTTTCTGCTATAAAGTGTTTTGACAAATCAATAAAAACAGAGGGTGGGGAGGACCCTCTGATGTGATTTTCACATAATGTATCTCATGATTGCCTCATTACTATGGGGATTATCAGTGGGGTGCCCTTTACCAGTGCTGGATCTGACCCCCAATGGTGAGTTAAAGAGAAAATGCAGGTGCCAGACCTAACTCGGGATTTATCATGCTATGGTTAAAATCCTAATTTCCCTTATCCATTTGTGTGCCAGCAAAGAAAGGGCAATGAGGACTGCAAAGGCTTTTGAGGATGTAATTTCTGACTGTTATAAAAATTCAACCCAAGGCTCATCCTGTCCCAAATCCCAGATCTGTAAATAGACCAGGGTTCTTGGAGTTTTGCCCAAAGGCAGAGAAACCTGGAGGGCTTAGAGAGCACCCTACCAGGGGGCATTTTCTCTGTTGCTCAGCTGTACCCCATAAGGGAGGCATAATCCTGGGTAGGATTCTCCACTCTTCTGCAGTTTAGATAACTCATTGTGGCCCAAGATATGATTCCTCCCCCTGGGTGGTATACCCACATGTCTATATCCCTCAACTGTTCCCACTTGTCTCAGGTGCAAAATTTGCTGATGACAGATCCACAAAGCACTATCGCTCAACAAAGATCCTGAACAACGACGTTCGCACTTTGCTGATACAGTCATGTCAGTTGATTGATCGCTGCAGGCCACTTGAAAGTCTAGTTAATGAGATTCTTTACAATAGCTCTTAAAATTTAATGAAAAATTAATGTTACAGCCAATAATTCCTTTAAGATGGCCAAATACCTCTTTATTCCCTACCCAGCTTTGCTGCAAAGCAGATCCATAGTAATACAGTTTGGATTAGCAGATGTCTCAATGCCCTGACTATGAGCACCTTCCTAATGAACTAGAGAGTGCTCCAAAAAGGAACTATTTTACTATTTGTGGACAAAGGTTATGGAAGAGGCAGCTAGGTGACTTGGTAGATAGGACAGAACACTAGGTCTAGAGTCAGTAAGACCTGAGTTCAAATCCTGCCTCAAACACTTACTAGTTGTATGACCCTGGGCAAATCATTAAGCCTTAGTTTGTCTTTTGCAGAAATGGCAAACCACTCCAATATCTTTGTCAAGAAAACCCTACGGACATTCTGATCCATGGGGTCACAAAGAGTCATACATGACTGGATAACTCAAAAACCACAAAAATTATGGACCTATGAATTCATTGGCATAGGAAACCCCCAACAATCCCAATCTTCCAGCTAGGTCCAGGGTTGCCACCTTCCTGCCAATTTATAGTCTTAGAAAGTTGACAAGCTTACCACTGTTATACTCAAATGGAAACAGATTGGATTACTCTTCTCTGGATACTGACTTAGAAAACCAAAATAAAAGTTGCCTAGGTTCCATTGTATTTTTATTTATTTTGTTAAATATTTCCCAGTTACCATGTTCCACACCTCTGGCCTATAGCATTGAGTGATACTTGGATCACATAGCCAGTAAGTGCTATAGGAAGGATTTGTACCCAGGTCTTCCTAGATTCAAGGCTAGCTCTCCATCCATTACTCCATGCCACTTTTCATGAATAGTCATAATAGGTTAGCTACACGTCATAGCCTTTCCCTATCAACACACAGGATTATAGTATCATAAATTTAGAGTTGGAAAAGACTTTTAAGGTCACCTAGGTCAACTCTCCCTATCCCCATTTTAAAGATTAAAAAACCAACCCAAAAAGTATGGTGACTTTGCTCAGAACTACACAGGTAGTAAATGGTAAAACAGGGACTTGAACTCAGGTCTTACGACTCTAAATCCAGCTTTTTTTCAACTTTCTATGCCCTTTCAAGGAAACACCAGCAAATAGGTATTTTCTCTGTACAAAAGCAGAAAAATCTAGTTATTGGCTAAAAGATCACAAGTTTTTTTTTTATTTTAATGTCTCCACAATCCCCTTTCTAATTCCTCTCCAAATAATTTTTCTATTAGTTTACTGATCTTATTTTTTCTTCTAATTAGTTTCTCTAATCATAGTCTTTAGGATTAGTAAAATGGAGGTTATTCATTCAATCAATATTTATTATAGATGAGTTCCCCAAAATGCAAAATTATGTTTACTTAGAAATGATTTCTATTTCATTGTTATGTGCAGAGATACAGTAGAATACAAACATATTTATTTTATATTCCCCCTTCTCGTTCAGTTTAGGCTTTTTGTAATAGTGATAGAATGTCAACACTGAAATGATACTTGGATGTCACCTAATTCAACCGTACATTTTCCATATGAAGAAACTGAGCCCCAAACAAGTTAAATTGACCTGCTCAGTCCTTTTTCTATAATTTAATGAGAAATTGGGGAGAAATAGGACCCAATTCACTATAGGTATACCACAAGTAGAAGTCCAATTTCTCTGTTTAAATGATAGTACATACTCTATCTATTCATGTGGAATATCCTGGTATAGACCACCTGTATGGGAGAGGATATTCAGCCAGTGTGTCACCACCATCATTGCTGCCTATTACATTTGTTGGATTTATTCTCCTTTTAGACTCCTGGTGTGTTTTTCTTTTTACTTTCTCACTGTCCTCTTCTCTTAGACAGTTCATAATTGCCTTTTCTCTTTCCAAAGTTTCCTATAGAGTTTTCCCCACAAAAAGCAGAGTAGAAAGAGCATTGCATTTAGAGCACTGACGGCCACTGAATTCTAGTCCTGGATCTGCCAATGTCTGTTTGTATGACCTTGGGCATGTCCCTTTACTTTCCTAGGACAGTTTCTTTATCTGTAAAATAGTGATGACAATTTCCACACTGAGAGAAAAGAACAGAGAAGACTGCTGATATTCCAGCTCATGTAATTCAGGATATGATGAAGAGGCTCCCAAGAAATTCCAAAGCTAATTATCATTACTCATTTTTTTATATTCAAACAATACCATTAATCGACCAGTCAGTCAACTAGACTTAATTAAGGACCCACTATGTGCCAGGAAGAGTACCAAGAAAAAACCTAGAAAGCAAAATCAAAAGTGAGAAAAAATTCAAAACCATTTCATTATTTCCATTGATTGAAGGTAGGAGATAGAAATAGAACATGAGAATTTATAAATGAATAGATAACTAAGAAGATGGAATCTGAAAATTGAATTTGATTTAAAGTATAAGAATGATGGGCTCTTGACAAGAGATCAAGTTCACCTAATAACAGTCAGTTAAAAGATATTCTTGAAGTCTTATAAATCCAAATAAGATGACTTTAAACTGAAAATGAAAGGGGAGGAGAAAACTTCTTCCATTGATCTGATAAGCCTAGCTCCACAGAAAGTGACAGATATAATACAGAAGGAAGAACAGCTGAAAGCAGTAATTAGTAGGAGACAATATTCAAAAAGAGAGACAGCAATAAACCCATGGCCTCAGATGTCTACATAGAGTTGTATGTAGCATGGGGGAGGGGGAGGATGGAGGTGGAACTAGAGATGATAAGCAAATTTGAGCTCTGATGGATCTCTGAAATTTGATGGGATAGAATATGAGTGCAATTTGGCTGTGGGAACATAGACGTTACAAAAAATGAAAAGGCTAAGAAAAGGGAGTATGAATTAGCATTGTATATTAAGAATCTATTCTCAGGTGAGGAAATCTAAGTAATTAAGATCTTAAAAAATATGGTTAAGAAATATTTTTATGAAGATTAACTAAGATAAAAACAGAAGAAATAATTTTGTAAAGAAGGAGGAATTAGGTGAAGGGTTTAGGGAAAATATAATACACCTGTCAGGAGACATGCCAATATATTGACAAGGGACTTGAACTCTCTGTAAATTTATTGGATCTCTTTCTCTGTCTCTCTTTCTATATTTCCATGTCACTTTTTTCTCTCTGTGTCTCTCTCTGTCTTTCTGTCTCTTTGTCTCTGGAGAGAACTGACTGTTGATGTAGAAATGGCCCCAGATCTTTTCTATCCAAATAAACATCCCATGATTGAGGAGAGGACTGCACAGCCTAATGTGTATGTAACATATCTAATTTGAGAAGAGCAGATTTCAAAGAGTTCAGAGGAAAGACAGGTAGGATGTCATGGTCTGACCTTTTACAGGGCAACTTATCCCAAGAGAAGCAGGAAACTTTGAGGGATGAAATTCAGAAGACATGAACATAACTCTTTCTTAAAAGGAAAAAAGGGATTGCCTAAATATAACTTTGTGGTATTTATAGCAAGATGGCTCAGTGAGAAAAGACCTGTCTCATCAGTACAAAAACAGGAAATAGGTACTATTATTTTCCATTATTCTCCCCATTTTTTGGATGAGGATACTGAAATGAGGCAAATGTTGTGACCCGCCTAGGGTCACACAGTTAGTCAGTGTCTGAGGTCTAATTTGAATTCAGGTTTTCCTGACTCTAGGTCCAGCTCTTATCCATTCTTCCACCTAGCTGCCTTTCATGTAAAAATGGCAAGAAATGTACCAAAGAAAATGTGCCAAAAGAAAAAAAAACAGCAACAATAAAGGGAGGAAAAGAAAAATTTCCACAGGGAAAACCTTGCCCGAAATGCACAGCAAAGTGATTCATGAAATGAATAAGCAAAAAGAGGCCCTACTACAGTAAATAAATAATGTGGGGTAAAGGCAATTAAGATAATCTTCAGAACTGGCATGATTCCACAAGACAGCAATGCCATTGCCTTATTCTTTGTATCTCTAACAGTGCTTTGCTTATGGTATATTGTCTCTAAATAAAAATTTGTTAAATTGGGAACAAAAGAATAATCTTCAGAAGAAAGAATACTACAATAACAAAAAAATGACAATTTAGAAATCAGAATGGAACCACACAAGACCAGCCAAAGTGATTTAGCAAAAGAATTAGAGTATTGGCAACACAGACTCTAAATGAGATGGTGCTTATAAGGCCAGCTCCCCTCATTATCTCACAGTAACTAAAAACGCACCAGATAAATGAAAAGAAAAATTGAAACAATTAAAAGAAAGAAATGGAAAGAAATTTCCAGCAGAAAGACTAAAGTAATTAAAAGACAAATTAAACTTCTTAAGTCAGACAATAAATAAGATGAGAAAAGCCAGAGGAAAATTCTGCAACAAATACAACTAGAATGCCTCCAAAAGAATATGAATGGGCCATAAGACCTCCAAGAGTAGTTGGAAGACATAAAAGACTGAGAGAGGAGCACAGTAGGTATCATTCTGAACTACCAGCAAGTGAGGTAATTGAAGCCTTCAGGTATGAGAAGAGACCAGGCTGCTGCCTTCACAGTGCTCTTCTTCTTTCTCTTTTCCCTTTCCCTTTGCTTCCTCCTTGGTAGACCTTCCCAGTTTCCTATATACTGGATGGGTTCTCTGAGGATGCAGACTAGGCTGTTCTGTTAAGGAGATGCAAAAACCATTTTGCTTTCTTGCCATCTGAAGTATAAAGAGCCTAGCTTAGGGGAAAATTGGTGTCAGAAATTTTATCAGAACTTACTGCCTGTAGTGCATGACCTATTATGGCCAGTTGCCATGGTGAATAAAGAGTGGAGGAGAGTAGTATTTTATTTCATTTTTAAACTAGAAATTCTATTCTTTTAATTTTTTGTGTATTTAATGAAACTGACTTTTATTATATTTTAAACCTTGAGCTGAGTCATTGGGTTGGCCTCGTTTAAGCCTATCCAGAATAAAGATAAGGAGTAAAATGAAAGTTCTTACTAAAAAAAAGGATAATCTGTGACCAACAACCAAAGGTCAAAAACCAAAGGAGATAAACACCAAATACTGGATAAAGACCAAAACCAAAACAAAGCCAGGAAAATTAGAAAAACTGAAGACTTATCCACAAAAAGTAAATGAACTGGGAAACAGGGAGCTGAGATATAATTAAAGATTTACTGCAGAAAACCATGATGAAACAAATCCCCAGAATATCATGTTACAGGATGTCCTAAAAGAATGTAAACTACTAGCTATAGTGACACATCCTATTATCCTAGCTACTGGGGAGGCTGAGGCTGGAGGATCTGTTGAGCTTTTGAATCCTGGATTGTAGTACATGCTGATCCAATCTACACTAAGCTTGGCATTAATATGGTGAGCCCCTGGTAGTAAAGGTGAAGGGTTAGGATTGACTAAGGAGAGATGAACTAATGAATTTCTTAAACAGAGCATGTCAAAACTCCCATGCTAATTGGTAGGGGAAGATGGACTATGGATAACCCCTACAATTCTAGCCCAGGTAAGGTGGGGAGATCCTGTCTTTAAAATACATACATACATACATATGTGCATATGTACAACATACATTGCTGTTGTAATTCAGTTGTTTTTCAGTAATGTACAATTCTTCATGACCCCATTTAGGGTTTTTTTTGGCAAAGGTACTGGAGTGGTTTGCCACTTCCTTCCCCAGCTCATTTTACAGATAAAGAAATGGAGGCAATCCGGGTTAAGGACTTGCCCAGGGTCATAGAGCTAATAACTGAAATAAAATCTGAATTCATAAAGATGAGTCTTCCTGATTCAAAGCACAGCGCTCTGTCCACTGCACCACCTAGCTGCCCTTCATTCATGCATACATCCATATATGTATTCTTTTTTAAATTTTATTTTAGACTCAAAGGCCAGAGCACAAATACAGGACAGAGAAAAGAAACAAAAACATATAATAAACTAACTGAAACAAATATAAAGTAAGAAAGGAAAAAAACACATGCCTTGTACACAGTAGAACATAAGTGAGGATATTCAAAATATGTAACAATAAATTTTCATTTCAAGAAAGTCTGTATGATAAATAAGACACATTGCGTTAAGAATTGTTCATCTTTTCTTTGCTTCCTTGTGAGTTTTCTTTTATTCTCTGCTGTGAACATTTTTACTTTTTTTCTTTCCATCCCCCAACCCTCCCCAGAAGGCTAGAATAAAGTTTAGACATGTTTCTCTATACATACACATATACATATACAGATACATATATAGACATATGCTTTCCCAAACATATTCTACTCCTGATCTTTGCTTTTATGTTTGTGCATATCTCTTGTGTCCTATCCCTCCTGCCCCCTTTACTTAACTTCTACCTTCCCTTGACCATCCCCCTTCAAGGATCCCTCCCCTATTCTCCCATTCCCATAAATCTAAATATTCTTCTATACCCCCTTTTACCGATTCCCTTGTCCTCTCCCTGCTTCCTATGCCCCTACTGTTTTCTCTCTTTTGAATTTAAAAAACTTTTATATTCTTCTAAATAAATATACATGTAGCTCCTTCTCAAATCCCTTCCCAAAGAAAGCAGATTACTAGGACTGCCAACCCTCCTTCCCCTTCTAATACTTCTTTATTGATTCTTCCTCTTGCGCCTCATTTGTAAAATATAATTATGCTTTTTAGCTGTTCCTAATTGGTTTTACTTTTAAAATTAATATCATAGGTTTACCTCAATCTTTCTTATGAGCTACCCAATTATTAATAAGACTCTTAGACATATATTTTACATATATAAAAGGTAAATAGTCTGTCCTTTGAATCCCTTATAATCAGTGTTTGGTATGTCCCTTATATTTCTCTTGGTTCTTCAATGTTGAATCTTCTGTTAGGTTAAGAATTTTTCTCAGCAAGGTCTTGAAAGTCTGAGAGTTTATCAAATGCCCATTTTTTTTCCCATTCAGAATAATACTTACCTTTACAGGGTATGATATTTTTGTCTGTAGCTCCAGTTCTTTTGCTCTTCAATATATCATGTTCCCTGACCCATGGTCCTTTAATGTCTCTGGTGCTAAGTCTTGTGTGATTCTTTTTTTTTTTTTTTTTAAATGAATTTATTTAACTTTTTACATTCATTTCATTTTCACAAGATTTTGGGTTCCAAAATTTTCTCCCCATTAGTCCCCTCCCCCCTCCCCAATACACTGGACATTCTAATTACC
>CM053770.1:608828422-608914958 GCA_028658325.1 Potorous gilbertii
TGCTGCTCCCCAGCCTCAGGGCTTTTGGCGGCAGGCTTATCTGCTGGTTCTCAGGTGGGGGCAGGGCCGCCTCTCAGCCTCAGTTCCCTCAGGGGGTTTATACAGAGATCCTTTGTAGTGGAGCTGGGGTGGAGCTCCAGCCCACTCTGGGAGTCTCTGGCCGAGCTGCCTCAGCCTCTGCCGCAGCGGCCGCTTCCCAGGGGGTCTGAGTCCCGGAGATCCCCCGCTCCCCTCTCAGCCCGTCTCTCACTGACCTGTGTCTGTGGGTGGTGGGACCTTCGCAGCTGCCGGAGATTCAGGTCCCTGCCGCCCGCTGGGCTCTGCTGGCTCCTCTCAGTGCCGCGTGGCCGGGGAACCTCTGCGGTCGGTTCTTCAGGGCTCTCTGCAACGCAAATCTCCTCCACTGCGTTGCTGCGCGGCCTCCACCGCTCCAGAATTTGTCAGGAGCTCTTTCCACAGGAAATCTATGGGCTGTGGGTTCGGACCTAGCATAGGTGAGTCTTTCTACTCCGCCATCTTGGCTCCACCCCTTGTGTGATTCTAATTGTGGCTCCATCATATTTAAATTGTTTTAATCTTGATGCTTTTAATATTTTATCCTTAAACTGCAGGTTTCAGATTTTGACTCTGATATCCCTATCTATAAGTTTTCCTCATAGGATCTCTTTTAAGTAGTGACAGATGTATTTTTCTATTTCTACATCCCCCCTTATTCTAACACTTCAGGACAATTTTCTTTAATTATTTCTTGTATTATTGTATCAAGGTTCTTTTTATGATCATAACTTTCAGTTAGTCCAATTATTTTTATATTTTCTCTTCTTGACCTAGTCTCCAAATCTGTTGTTTTTCTCGTTTCAATTTCTCTTCTATTTTTTCATTATTCATATTTTGTTTAATTTTTTTCTTATCTCATAATTTTGCTGGCTTTACTTTGCCCAGTTTTAATTTTCAAGATGTCATTTTCTTCCTTAAGATCCTGGATTTCCTGTTATAATTGATTGGCTTTCCTTTCATAACCTTCATGTTTTTCTTGGATGATTCTTATTTTTTTCTCTCATTTTTCCTCCATCTCTGTCATCTGGTTTTTAAACTCTTTTTAAAGATCTTCTAAGAATTCTTTTTGGGCAGGTGACAGTTTGATTTTACTCTTTGGGGGTTTCTTTACTTCAATATTCTCCTCTGAAGATAAGCCCAGGTAATCTCTATTCCCCTAATAGCTATGGTTGGATTCTTTCTCCTTTGCCTGTGCATTTTTGTCTGGTAATAGTTTAATTTTTATAACTACCTCTAGCTCTGGGGTATGGAAATGGTACCTCTTGCCCCATATCTTGAGTTCTCCCCTCTAGCCTGGAAGCAAAAACAAACCTTCAACCTCCTCTAAGTGCCTGCAGCCAAAGGCTTTCTGCACCTTCCACTTCTCTGGATCCTTCTCTACCTGCCTCTATCCCAGCACAGTTGGGTCTAGTGTTCCTCATCAGTAGAGGTTCTCTCAATCTTCCTGGGCTCAAATGCCCAACTACCCCCACTATCCTGGGGGTGAAAGTTCCTGTGGCTGGGGCCCAGGCAGCCTCTCAAACTAACTAACCTCAGGACTTGCCACTTGTTGTTTAATCCATTTGAAGTTTATTGTTAAAAAATGAACCCAGCCTGGAGGTGTTTACTCTCCAAAGGGATCAAACCTGGTCCTGGGATTTTTCTTCTGATCTCAAATTGTCCCAGGAAGACTGGGTTGTGCCCCTATTCTTATTTATCTCCATCTACACTTTGTTTGCCCTGAGGTGCTCTTTGGTGGGGGAAAATCTTGAGAGCTTGAAATTTTCTGATCTACTTCACCATCTTCCCAGAATCCTCTACTACATATATGTATGTATATATATATATATATATATATATATATATATATATATATATATATATATATATACACATATATATATTCTTTTGCATATAGCCATATATGTATGCATACTTGGATATATATGTATGTGTATACACACACACACACACACACACACACACACATATATATCCTCCATGTGTCTTCTGCTGGATTTACACTTCCCTGAATATATATTCAGGCATATAGATATACACATATGTGTGTATGTCTATCTGTATATATATATATATATATATATATCCCAGAAGTGCAGATCTACGGAATCTGCAATCCACTATTATAGGGGAATTCCAGCATTTCTCTAAATGAGAAATGTCCTAGAACTTCCAAGCCAAAGAGAAAAATGTTGCCAATGTCCATTAAGAGACAAAATTCTACTCCAGTCATCGCTGCCTAGACTACTTACCAACAACGGAAAGAGAAAAGAAAACTGGAATAGGAGATAGTTAAAAGCAAAGGCATTTGTTTTGGACTCAAGAATAGTTTATCTTGCAAAATTAAGTATAGTCCTACAAGGAGCAGCTAGGTGGTGCAGTGGATAGAGCACCAGTGCAGGAGTCAGGAGGACCTGAGTTCAACACCTCAGAGCTTGACTCTCACTAGCCATGTGACCTTGGGCAAGTCACTTAACCTCAATTGCCTCATCCTCAATCATCCTGATGAATATCTGGTCACTGGATTCAGATGGCTCTGGAGGAGAAGTAAGGCTGGTGACCTGCACAGCCCTCCCTCACTCAAAACAAAGTCAAGTGCAAGTCATGTCATCATTTCTCTGATGGCATGGTCTTCGGCAACGAAGGACGAACGCACATAATCCTACAAATGTAAAAGGGCTTTAAAATGTATAAGTATTCTTTAAAAAAAAAACAACTAGAGTTTTCCATAGTATTAGAAAAGCAAAATTAGTGAATAAAAGAAACTAAAGGAAGGTAAACAATTTTTAAAGCTTAAAAGGATATGGTGATGATACAATATACACTGAAAAGGGGACACAAGACATTTTCCATGAGAAACTCTACCTGGTCTAAGAGCCATTGAGGGACAAAAGAAAGACAAACTCTGGGCTTGGGTAGTCAAAAAGCACCTAGAGGAGGTAATAAGACCTGGGTGAAGGGACTCCATATTTCTTGAAAATTGGGTGAAGGTCACAAAATATAATCAACGGGGATAAGATGGACTCATGTAGCACACCTTGCATGAGGTGGTCAAAAGAAGGTTTAAAAGTGAAAGAATGACAGCAGCAGAAACAGAAAAAAAAAAGTGGAGAAACAAACTAGAGGGGGGAGGGGAGAAAGGGTTCTCTGAGTTAAGAGAGGGAGTTCCTTTCTGTATGTATCTCTCTTACTTGCCATGTCCCCAGGGTGCTCATGACTCCCCTGATCCCCCTCCTCATGGATCTGAAGTGCCTGGTGCTTCAGAGTTATGGAACCCTTGTACCCATCAAGAGTCCTCACTATGGCCTATATCAGCACACAGGCATTGAATCAATGTTGGCTGAATTGAATTCTCTCAGTGTGGATGAATCTCATTTAGAAGGAAAGAAATTGATTAGAATTAAAAGATAGCTGTTTGGAGATCTGTTACTATGCTACCACAGTGACTAGAATGCTAGCCCTGAAGTCAGAAAGATTCATCTTGCAGAGTTCAAATCTAGCCTCAGACACCTACTGTCTCTATAGCCCTGGGCAAGTCACTTAACACTGTTCGTTAAGTCACATGGTTGATTGACTGATGGTTAATTGTCACAATTCACTTATATTCATGCAACATGATCTCAGCTCACAGATGATGTTGAAATAACAAATATTAGTTGAGAGACTTAATTTTGAGTTTGTGGAAAATAATGAAGTTTGAGTTGTAAGAATTCTAAAAACAGTACTAGTGCATGCAATGGGGCAACTTGAGCCGGGTATTTTAATGCACTAGAATCATAAATGATTCCAGGTAATGAGGAGTTAAAGAGCACTGTTTGGCACCAGTAACAATTATGAACTTTTCCAAGAAAACTAAAAAAGAGAATATGTAAAATGTATTCTATTAGCAGAAATTTGCCAATTTGATCTACATTTTGTTTCCATCAAGCATGCTATTTAGTACTTTCCTAGCTGATTAATTATATTAAACCAAAGTATGACATAAGCTTCCTGCCAAAGTTTCAGTTAATAAGAAAGAGATGACCTGATAAATGTCCATAGATTTTTGTAGTCAATATATAAAATACACAATTGAAATAAAAACAATGGCTCTTTTCTTAAGAGCTATGAGAATAAACATGTCCATGAAGAAAATAAATTGAATCTTATATTTAAATCCTACTGACAATCTTCCACAAGGTTGTTTAAAAATATGAAATGTTTAATACATGAAAAATGTGTCAATCAAAATTTTTGTGCAGTTAAACCAAACTCAATCATTTCTTTGTATGAAGCATATACATAAGAGCTTCAAAACAATTAAATTGATAAAATGTACTTATAATTTAATTTGAAGCATCAGGAAAATGAATGCAATGATTATGTTTAAGTCTTCATTTTTGTTAACTTTTACAAATTTGACTATTTTTACAGAAATCTTAAGTCCTCTCATCCCACCAGCGTTCCTGCTGAAGATGATCTCATTTCTTATTCTACAAATAACACTGACCATCCTGTTTGAACTCTCCTATAGTCATATCTTCAAATCAATATAACTGTCCTCATTTTTATCTAGGGCAGCCAGGTGGTACAATGGATAGAGCACAGAGTCCAAAGTCATGAAGACCTGAGTTCAAATCCAGCCTCAGACACTAGATGTGTGACCGTAAGCAAGTTACTTAACACTGGTTGCTCCTCTGTTAAATGAGCTGGAGAAGGAAATGGCAAAACCACTTCCATATCTTTGCCAAGTAAATCCCAAATGGGGGTCACAAAGAGTTGGACATGACTGAAACAACTCAACAACAAATTTCTATTCATCCTTTCTGAAAATGTGCTTACATGGCTCTATCTCTCAGATCCACTGACCATCTTCTCTACTCCACTTGGTCAACAAACCAGAATGACCATATCTCAGCCATGATCATCTGATCAACTGTTTCTTATGTCAGAATTTTTATTTTTTCCCTTCCTATCATTTCCAGTTTTTTGCTGATCTCTAGTCTCCCAGTTTATTAATGCAACTTTAAGTTCCTTCAGACTTGGTCTCAATTTCTTGATTGGCCATGTTGTCATTCTTAATTGGACTAGAATCCCTTAAATCCTTGCTTTAATGGATAGAGTTCTCTACAACTATTCCAGAGGTGTTGAGCATCATTTTTCAAAAAGTTACAGAATTAAGCTTATGCTACTCAGTACACATTTTTGTTAGAGAACCTCAGCTGGACTCTCTTTACTCCTCAATAATTCTTAAGTTCTAACCCTCTGGTCTTCCTATCTCATTCCCAATAAGAATTATGCAAATTCTTTTATTTGGGTGACATTGGGACATAGTGTAGTGCGCATGACTTTTGGAGTCAATGATGGAACACTATGTCTATTCCATGTGACTTTGGCCAAATTGCTTCCCCTATCTGGGCCTCAGTTTTTTCATCTATAAATGAGGACATGGGGTAAACTAGATAATTTGGAAGGTTCCTGGTAGTTTTAAATCTTATGAAGCTTCTTCTTGTCTTCTTTCCTAACCATTCCCCCACCCTCATGGGTAAAACATGATGGGGGTGAAAGTCATTTCACTAGAGGAATGAGGTCATCTATAATACATTCTTCAAAGAAACATCTCCACAGCACTTTGAGCTCTCTCCCTCTTATCAAATAAGAGATAACTCTACTACTTATTAAGGCTAATGCCTTTGTATGAGTTCTTGAACCTGTCATTCATTCAAATATTTGTTACACCCATGACTGTAATGAAAAAAGAATTGGCCTCAGTTCTCTAGGAACACCTCCAACATGTACTAAATGTGGAACTCTGGGCAATCTCTTAACTGCTCAGTGCTCTAGAATGTCAGAGAAGGTACTGCCCTGCATTGGTAGACTACTTTGCCATGTAGGAAGTTCTAATATCAATGAAAACACCACCCCAGTTCTGATTTTTATCCCAATCCCTAAGTACAGAATACTATGCTTGCTATTGGGCAATATACAAGGACTAGGTATGACTTAGTCCCTTGCCCTCATGGATGGAGCAGGATAGGGGTAATATACTAATTATAGCTATATTACATCATGTCATACAAGTGCTGTGGACAGTAGAACGGAATGAAGAAAACCTTCATGTAGGAGGTAGCATTTGAATTGCATTGGAACTCAACAGTGGTGACGAGAGAACATTTAAGAAACAGGTTAAAGCATGAGCAAAAGGAGGCAGGAGATTAGTGGGTGTTGAGGTTTGCTGAAGCATAGAGCCCATTTAGAAGATTGATATGAGGCTGCAAAGATAGGTGAATGAAGATTGTGGAGGTCCTTGAATGACTGAGAAGTTTGACTTTTACTGGCAATTCTTGTTTTTGAATAAAAGGAAAGGAATTACCAGATTTCTGCATAAGAAAGATCATTCTGGAAGTGGAATGAATGATGAACTGAAGGAGAGAGTAGATACAGGAAGATCTTTCAGGAGATTAACATGGTAGCTTAGTTGAGTGGTAATGATTCTACACAAGGTTTTTGAGCATGAGACTAAAGAGAAGGGGATAGTTACAAGAGATACACTATGGATACTTGGTAATTGAATAACTATGAGAGGCAAAGGTCAAAGCTAATATCGAGGTTATGAACATAAGAGGGGATCAGTGGTTGTGCTACAGAAAGAGGAGCATGTAGGGAGAAAGGTAGTATAAAAGCAAGCACCTGGGCAATACAAGTAGTGAGCTCTGTACTGGAAATTTTAAGTTTGACATACCAGTGAGGCATCGAGGTGGAAATATTCTGCAGCTAGCTAATGTTGTAGGTCTGGAATATAAGTCCTCAAGACAAGGGTATCCCAGGTTGAAAAGCACTCACCAATGTGATTACTTTACTAGTTGGTCAAAAGACAATTTTAGTTCAAATCCAAGGCATTTAATGAGGCCAACATTGTAGCAATAGTACTAATGAAACATTTTTTCCTCATAAACTTAGGCACAGTCTCCCACAAATGCACACATCATTAGTAAGAAGAGTGAAATATACAGGGTCACTACATGGAGAGGCACATACATAGAGAATATGGTGGCCAGGGTACAGGTACAGAGATGCACACATAGAAACATATACGCCCCAGAAGCACATAGGAAGTAGCTCTATTTTCAGTGTAGTAGACAGAGCTGCTGATGTCTTCTGAAGATGTTACCATGCTGCTCCCACATGGCCATCTCCCCATTCATGTTAACTGATACATATAGTCTCTATACATCTGCACTGGCTATTGCTCCACTGGCCACATTGTTTTGGAGTGCTTGTCTGCTTCTAGCTTCTAATTTCAACAAGAGTCCTTAGTTGAGATACTCTTTCTTCCACAAAGGAGACTGAGTAGGCTATGACATACTTTAAAAATTTCAAGCTCTGAAACTTTCCTTTCTATAATTTTAGAAAGTAGAAGCACTTAACATACCTCACCATTGATACAGAAAAAATTTTTTTTCCAAAAGTCCTTTCTAGTTTTTTTAATCTTAAAAGTTGTTGTTTTTTTCTAGATCCAGTTCCAAGATAGGCTTTCTTCTTCAGAAGACTCCTTGCTCCAGTTACCAAATTCTTTGGAATATAGGGGGAAACTTTCTAGCAAACTAGAAGGTTTAATTTTATTTTTTGAGTCACATTTTCCAGTAACTAAGAACCTTTTCAGAAGTATTTCCACTCTCTCTAGGTATTATTAGGGAATCTACATGGCTTTCTGTTGAATTTTTCATATAAAAACTACACATCATCATCCATTTATGGCAACAAATAGCCAAGGACTCTAGCATTTTTAGGGTCCTAAAGTATTTCATTTCTACAACTCTTTGTCTCTCCCATGCAAATGAGTAGAAGAAAAAAAAAATACTGCAACAATAACATCCATAACAAAGAGAAGTCTAGGATAAGGTCCTCTATCTTCTAGGTACATTCAAGGACCTCCATATGTACATGCCCCAGCAAATAATTTTCAGCTTTGAGGTTCTCTTCATGATTTCTGAGTAATCAATGTGAAGGCAAAGATTTGTGCTGCTGTAATAAATGAATAAAGTGTCAAAAGAGAAGAAAAGTGGGCCTAGGATACACTCTTGGGGCTTACAAGGGTCAGGAATAGGAGTAAGTAGAAGTGATAGATTAGGAGAAATAGGAAATTGTAGCATTTTTGAAACCAAGGTAGGAGACAGTATCTAATAATAAAGATTGTTCAACAACATAAAAAGTTACAGAAGTCATGGAGGATGAAGACCTCAAAAAAAAAAGCCAATGAATTTATCAAATTGGAGGTCACTGGTCACCTCAGAGGTGAGGCAAGGCAGCAAGTATTTATTAAGAGCTTACTATGATCTAAGCACTGGGTTAATCGCTAAGTTTACGGAAAAGCAAAAAAGGACTTCCCTTCACTCAAGGAGTTTACATTGTAAGACAACATAC
Source organism: Potorous gilbertii (assembly GCA_028658325.1). Taxonomy (NCBI): domain Eukaryota; kingdom Metazoa; phylum Chordata; class Mammalia; order Diprotodontia; family Potoroidae; genus Potorous; species Potorous gilbertii. The sequence continues at coordinate 608,836,883 of CM053770.1, forward strand.
AAAAAGGAGCTGAAAAGGGAGCTGGGGGAAAGATAAAGGTGATGGATGTGGTACTGCAGTCTAGAAAGTCAGATGCAGAGCAAGGAGAATGAAAGTTACCTGGGCTGGGTCAGCCCTCCCCAAAACAGAAGCCCCAGGAAGAATTTACCAGTGGGAGAAGGGGACTACCATGACAGAGGGATGTGCCAAGGTGAGAAGGCCCTGGGCACTAAGGAAATTTGCTTGTTTCAGTAACATATTGGGGGACATAAGCTCAACTGTAAGGAGCCTGAGCAGTGAGGAAATATGTATACATACATACATACATATACACAACACACATATACAGTACATATATACATGTACATATATACATATGTATGTATGTATTCCTCTAGTATATGTAGCTTTTCCCAGAAAGTTACCAGAGAAGAGTAGAAAAGTAATGGGACAATAGCTGAATGGAGAACACTCAAGGAAATATTTTTTTCAGGATAAGGGAGACCTGACCATGTTTGTAGGCAGACAGAAAGGAAGAAGTGGGGACAGAGTTAAGATAGAAGAGAGAGAAAAGTCCTGAAGAAACTGTAAGGGAAAGGAATGAAAGGCTCATGTCAAGGGTTAAACTTAATAAGTGGGGCTATGTCTTTCATGACTCAAGGTGAGGAGGAAGTTTTGAGGAATGGAAGAAGTCAATAGACCTGATTAGATAGTCTCAATCATAGCACTGAACTAGGATATACTGGTTAAGTGGAGGGGGAGGGTAGGGTTGGGTAGAGTAAAAGAAGTACTGAGCAGCCAGAAGAGTACATATAAGGACATATGGCAGCTCTGTAGTGGGAAAAGCAGAGTAAAAGAACACTCTTATCCAGAGACATAGGGAGCATAAGAATGCTATAGAGCAGAACACGAACAAGATTTGTACAGGGAAAAAGGCTGTGGTCTGTATCATTGGATACGGACATAATTGGGATTTCAGATGCATAGAAGCATCAGTGTCAAGGACGACTCAGTTTCTTGACTGTCTCCAAGCAAAGCTCAGCAGCAGCAGTGTTCATCCACTCTCTTGGTTTGAAATGACATCTCTATGGTGATGATGCTAAAGTATATTATTCTGCTTTTGACTTACCTTTGTTCTAATTCTGTATTTTAACTGCCTAGACGACATTTCCACCTTGCTCTTCTGGACCATCTTCATACCATAATGTCTCTACTTTGGCCATAATTCACACACTCCACACTTGGTTTAGTGAGCATTTGCTTCATCTTGCTCTATACCAGGATTCCATGACACTTCTCAGCGGTCTCCACACCACTTCCACCCTGCTTTCCAGAGACTTGTCCAAGGTCATGTGAGGTAGTGTCAGTTGCTCAAACTCAACATGGTTAATAATTGAATCTTGGCTCTCATGTTGGTTGTCTTACCCAACTATCCCATTTTCATAAGAGGAATGCCCATTCCTCTAGCCTCTCAAGCTAGAAAGCTAGAAGCCATCTTCCACTTTTCATTTCATTCCTATCTGCAATATCATCAAGTCTTATTATTCACTTTTTGAAATGACTCCTGGACTCATCCTTTACTTTCTATTCTCACTGCTACCATTTATATGACCTGCTAGAACAGTTTCTTAGTCAGCTTTTCTAAAAGGAAAGTAACTTCTGAGAGGTCAACAATCTTTTTAAATTATATATACCAACAGAGAAAATACAAGCAGAGAAATAAAGACAAACAGACAGGGCTTCTGTCTGACCATAAGCAATGATATAAGCATCAAAGATCAACAGACAGATCCAACTGTGTGATCCTTTTATATATATATATGTGTGTGTGTATGTATATATATATATATATACATATATATACATATATGTATATATATATATATGTATATATATAGTTAACAGAGAGAGAAGCACCAACATCTGGGTTTTCAAAGGGGTGAGGATGGGGTGGTCCTTCAAGGCTACCCAGATGAGAATCTGGCACAAGAACCTTCTTCCAAAGAGTAAGACCCAAAGCAAAACCTCACCTCAGAGTATATACACACTTTTCAGAGCTGGAGGGTATCAGGACCCTTGTGACCCAGTGCCTCATTAGAAAGGTGTGGGCCTTCCTAAGAAACAAGTCTCCCCTAATCAAGCTTCCCTTAATGGGCTTCACCTGAGATCTATTAATGGGTATGGAAGATCTTTAACTCTCATTAACATTACACCACCTTGCTACTTCTTGCTTGGATCTGATTACTGTGCTAGCCTTCTAGCTAAAACAAGAGAGACTCTCAACTCTCAGTCTCTCACTTCTCTAATCCATTTTGCACAATGCAAGATTAGTTTCCCTAAAACAACATTTTTCCCTTTTCTTTTTCTTTTGAGGCAATCAGGGTTAAGTGACTTGCTCAGGGTCACAGAGCTTGTGTCTCAGGCTGGTCCTCCAGACTGGAGAGCCAGTGCTCTATCCACTGTGCCAACTAGCTGCCCCAAAACAATACATTCTTAAAGTCAGTGCTCGGACCAAGAAACTATTATCTAACACTAGATCACCTAAACTTTCCCTTCTGACTTTCAAGGTCCTCTACAATAAGGCTCTACCTTCCTCCACTCTAACAACTGAAGATCCAACTAAATTTTAATAGTCAAGCTGATTGCACCGCACATTGTTTATATTCATTCCTATCTCTAATTTTATTGATCTCATTTTCCTTCTCTGAAATACCTTCCCTGCTATATTCAATTTATACAAATTCCACCTATCATACATCATGGCAAAGAGTTAGAAACCAAGAGGGTGCTCATCAATTGGGAAATGGCTCAAAAAGTTATGGTAAATGATGAATGTGATGGAATACTATTGTACTATAACATGAGTAAGGGGATGCTTTTAAAGGAATCCAGGATGATATGTAGGTAAGTGAAATGAGAACAATTTATACAATAATAGCACTACTGTAAAGACAAATAACTTTGAATAATTCTTTTCAACACAATGACCATTCACTATTCTACAGGATTTGTGGAACTCAAGACAAAACATGTTAAGCACCTCCAGATGAATTAAGTGATAAACTCAGAGTGTAAATTGAATTATACATACATATATGCATACACATATATAGTATATATGCATGTTATATACATATTTATAGGAATGTACACATTGACGATGAGGTTGATGCACGCATTGCCAGAGCTAGCTCAGTGTTTGGGAGGCTCCAAAGAAAAGTTTGGGAGAGAAGAGGCATTAGATTGACTACCAAACTGAAGGTCTACCATTGTAATGACCTCATCGTTGTATGCCTGTGAAACATGGACAGTCTACCAGTGCCATGCCAGGAAATTGAATCACTTCCATTTGCACTGTCTTAGGAAGACTCTGAGGATCACCTGACAGGATAAGGTACCAGACACTGATGTCCTTGCTTGAGCTGAACTGCCAAGTATTCAAACTATGCTTCAGAGAGCGCAACTCTGATGCACTGGCCACGCTGTTCGAATGCTAAATGTATGCTTGCCAAAGAGATTATTTTATGGAGAACTTGCACGGGGCAGGAAATTACATGGTGGTCAGAAGATGAGACACAAGGACACTCTCAAAGTCTCTCTCAAGAACTTTGAATTTGACTGTGCAACATGGGAAACAATGGCATAGGACCACTCAGCATGGCGTGCCCACATCAGAAAAGGTGCTGTGCTCTATGAGCAGAGCAGAACTGAGACTGCACAAAGGAAACGTAGGATGCACAAATTTGGAATAACCATTCCAAAGATTCACACCGACTATCTGTACCCAACCTGTGGTAGAGCATTCTGAGCTTGTATTGATCTGATAAGCCACAGTTGGACACACTGAAACTTCACTTTATCATGGTGATGTCGTTTTGGTCCTCTTTGAGAATGAAGGACAACAACCAAACCAAAACAAAACACACATATAGCATATATGCATGTTATATACATATTTATATATGTATGAATTTATTTTGCTTGATTATACACATTTCCAATGGATTTTGTTTTATTTCATCAATGGGTGAATAGGAAGGTAGGAGGAAGAGAATTCAGAACCAAAAAATAAAAACTGAACTAAAAATACATTCAAACTAGCCTTCAAGGTCCATCTCAAATTGTACCTTCCCTGTGATCCCTTTTCTAACTATTCAAGCCCACACAGATTCCTCTTATCTCTGTATACCTAAAGAAACTGAAATCAATACTAAACAATTTATCATTGGTATCATGTGTATGAGTGAGATTCATGCTATACATGCTTCTGTATTCATTATAGTACTTAACATAATGTTATGCTCCTAATAGGCAAACTAATAAATATAAGAATAGTTGATTAGTTGTGCATCCTACTGGATTCTCTGGGAGAATCAGGGCAGTGTTCATCTATTGTTTAGGGGAGGAACCTCTTAAACCTACCTCGTGAGGCTGTTCACAGAATCAATTGAGATATATGCTATGAAAACCTTTAAAATGCTTAAAACTCATAATTTTCTAAACTTAATTTGTAAAAATTGGATCTTGCAAGTTCACCATCAATGAACTACTTTTATTAAATCCTGATGGGGCAGAAAGCTCTTGAACTAATACCAACAGGCAATTTAAGTCTAATATCACTTGGTAGATAAGCCAACAATTTTATTTATACAGCAGAAGATTCTATGAAGAAAACATATACCTTACAAAGCCTATTCTTTCAGATGAGCTAATTTATGGTTTATGTAGTAAAGACATTGTGGCATAATGATAGAGAATTGGCATTATAGTCCAGAAGACCTTGGTTAATATTTTCAACTTAAAAGTTTGCTTTCTATTTAGTTTATTTTAAACAGTGTACTGAGGTTTAACATGGAGAATTCTGTGTCCAAAATAATATTCTTCACTGTGACAGATGAAGAGAAAAACAAATAAAAGTAAAAATAATTCTAACTAAATTGTATTCTATAACTACCATCAAAGGAAATTCATCAAAAATGGTTATTTCTCCCTATGTTTGGACACATTCCTATTAAATTTTTAATTACTCTGAATTATCACTGTACTAAATTGTCTAATAAATCTCAGTATGAACACATTCCCAGCAAAATGAAAGGAAAATTAACCCTGTACTCTGCAGCATAAAGAAACCTTTTTTGATAGGCTAAGTAAATAAGGAAATGAGTCTCTGAGCAGAAGTTGCTACTAATTTCCTCTGTATTCTGTATCCACTATTATTTCACGGGGCAATGCATTTTCACATAACTTATTTCTGCAATTATTTATTTGGTTGGCTTAAGTATTTTTAAACAATAAATATAAACATTTCTTTCATATTTAAGGAATATACAAGCAATGCACTTTCCACAGGACTAAAAAGATGAAAAGTTCTTGCTTCCCTGTGTGTGTGTGTGTGTGTGTGTGTGTGTGTTCATCCTTCATTGTCGAAGAAGACCATGCCATCAGAGAAATAATGACATGACTTGCACTTGACTTTGTTTTGAGTGAGGGAGGGCCTTGCAGCCTCACCATGCTTTAGGAAGGAAGTCACCCTAAGAGGCATATGATATAATGGAAAGCACTCAGGACTTAAGAGCCAGGAAACGTTATTTAGTTGTGCATTGAGAAAATCAACTAACCACTGACTTTCAGCTCACCTAAAATGGGAGACAATAATACTTGCACTGTCAACTTCATAGCATTGTTAGGGATAAATATTGCTATTGGAAAGCTACATGATGCCTGAGGTTCCCTTCCACATGTTGATTTTCAGAATACAGATGTTGGGGCTCCATGGTATATGGCTGAGCACCATATAACAACACTGAAATTGCTATGTATTCTCCCTCACTACTTTCTGCTTCCTGTTTTGTAAAAATTTAAATCCAATTCACGAGCACATTATGACATCACCTTCCTGTTATCACTGATCCTCCTCTAGAATAAAGGACAAACAACAACTATATGTTGTTACAACTGGAAAAAAGTTTTACTCCAAACTACCATCCAAGGAAACTTTCCACTTCTTGAAAGCCTCTAACAGTGTGGTAGCTCCAATTCAAATATAATTTTTGAGATCACTAAAATGGAGTTGAATCCTAGGCAACTGAAGAACCAAAAATGGTTCCAAGGAATAGATAATACTGGCCCATTCTGGCCTCTTCTCACACAAGCTGGGGAATAGGAAGGCAGAATATAATATGCTGTATAAGCATATCTCTCTTTGATATTTTTTAAATCAACAATGGGGGAACTGTGACAGTGTCAGTGTCCTATCGACTGTACTCCTTAGTTGTCATTTCATACATAGTTTCAATTTCATATTGAAACTTAAATTGACAAAGTAAATTTTTAAGCTAATATTTAGAATTTGATGGATCTATTATTTTATCCCTCTGGAACTCTTTCTACTTCCAACCTACCCATGCCTTTGTACCCATGCAATTAGTCTATTTCTTTATAGATTCTCATCTCATCATGAAGTACTTTGTAAATTCTGTAAAAGTATCAAAATCGATCTGAAGAAAGGTTACCTTGTTTTCCTCATATGACTAAAATTGTATTTCATTTTAAAAAGAAGCTTTATTGGGACTTATCATTTTGACAGCAATCATTTCTATATATTCCATTCCCCAAAAGATTTCTTCAATGGTTACTTGCCATTTTCCTTAACCTTTTCATGTATCTACTAAAGGTAGAAATAATGCCTTAAGTCCTTCCTATCCTCTGCGGCAAAGAGAGCTGAATATCTTGTATGCTAGGACATATACCGCACATTACTATACTATTATCATGGCAGTAAGATGCTATATTTCCTCTCTCCTATATGGCATACGAGAGGCAGGATGTGCTATTAAGCTCTATATCCCCAAAGCTTAGTCCTGGAACCTACTTATCATTTGAGAGAGAAACTGCAAAAATGCAACTAGAAACGAATGGAGCACACTCAATAAAACATTTCCATATGAGGAGGACCAGATGGGTAGGATAGTATATTAAAATCTAATGTGGTCTAGGCATTTTTCTAACAAGCTATAGCACTTCTGTGCTCAAGGAGGCAAGGATGTGGTCTCGGTCTGGAATAAAAACAAATCCTCTCTAAGTCTCCTCCTAGTGAACTAGGGCTGAACTAAATTGGTCCTGCTTAGCTATCAGTTACAAGTGTGAATTTTAGGTTTCAACAGTGTGGCAAAGTAAATGTGAAAAATAAGTAATAGACATTATTTAGAAAAAACATGAAAGACTCTTGGAATAGTAATCATTACACAATCTTACCATATTACTCTTAAATTTTTATATTTTTATTTATATCAGGATACTGTATAGTCTTCAAGCCACTAAGAGAATCATTTTAGCATGTGTATTTAAAACATTAACAAAAGTATTTCACAAAAGAAGCCAATATAACAGTACAACTGAAATGAGGCATAGAATAATTATACAATTGTAGGTTATAAACATAATACATTCATTTGAAGAATAAACATTTAATGCAAATAATGTTTTGGTTAAAATAAATATCAAAGTAAATGTTAACAGCGACACCTATAGTAAAGGGTGTTTTGTAATAGATACTGTTTAGAATGGTAAGGCATTCATGAAATGGTTTTTTTAAAGTAATTTTACTAAATTGACAATCATCACATACTATTGAGTATTTTATTTAAATAGGGGCATGCTTCATTCACCCTTTGTAAACTTTAACATATGAAAAAAGTTACAACCAAATTTTATTCTCTGGGCAACTTACCATATATCTAAGTGTTAGAATCAGATGTACCTTTCATTTTTATTGCGTTTGAAATAAATTTAACTGCTTAGTTTAGTCAGTATAACAGTTTAATCATAAACTAAAACATAAAGAGAACATTTTATAAGTGTGTCTAGAAAGTCAACCAACTCATAATCATCTTCATAATTTCTTTGAAATGATCCCTTTGAAAATTACAATTTGACTTTTAACACAGTGGTTTCTTCAGAAAAATAATATGCACATTTAAATCAAAATAATTACACAATCTATGAAACAAATAGCTTCGACATATAAAGTGTGGTGACAGTCTTCCTCAAGCATTAATCTTCTTCCCTCATATGGTCTGCTAGCAGACAGATATATTAAGAATGGCTAAATCTTTCTGTACAACGCACAATGGATAGTCAAACTAATGAATTTTAGACCTATGTGTTTTTAAAGGACTGTAGGAAGGGAAGACTATCCTGTTCCAACAAGAGAACACTTCATCTCAATCACTTTTACTGCAACATTAAAATGAATATGACATCAATGGTCAACTAAAATGACAGCTCATAATTCTGCAGATAAATTTCTATGGATGCCTAAAAGTGTAGTCAGGGCAAAAGAAATAAATTACACTTAGTTTCAGGGTAAAGGACAAGTAGTTTTTTCACATTAAAATTAATATATCTGTACCCCAAATGACATAGATTAATTTTTAGAAAGATAAAATCATTTTATATCATAAATGATTTATGAATTTTGAAACTTAAAAATTGATTGAAAACCTGTCTGTATATTCAAGATTAAGATTTTCACATACTCCTATGGTAAAGCATGTTAAAAATGATGGGCAAGATTGTCCTCTAGTATATTTCCTTATTGCACATGAAGCTTCCATGTTCACAATACAACCTACTCCAATGTTTTACAGTGGAACTATGTCTCTTTGTGATGACTAAACTTAACATTCTCTTCTGGCTCAAAAATTCTATTCAAGGCACTGGGTACAACTATCAAATGCACGTTAGATCAAAGACACACCAAAACAGTACTGAACTACAGACGCACTATACTTTGTAGATTTCTTTAACCTAAAGGAAACTTTAAACTGTGTACTATCTTCATATGTGAAGGACAGAACACAGGACTTCTCTTGAATCTTTTCAACAGAAATGATGATGTCATAAAAATCGAGGCAGTAATGACCTACTTTTATAGCTTTAAACATACACTAACTACACTATCTCAATAGTGAAATCACTGAAGCGCTTTGTGTCAACATCCACAAGTACATCATAAAACATGTCCTTCCTTCTTCGCCATCGAAACAAAGTAATCATGTATGTATACACAGTGACCAATACCTTAAAAAGTAAAAGAGTATATACTGAACTTGCTATTCAATTCAAGAAAATTACCAGTAAACTGAATGTACTTAAAAAGGGCATCATCAGCATGTACTCTGCACAATTGAAACATTAATGAATAAAATGAACTTTTAAAAATATAAATAAGAAAGCAACTGTTGCAGAATATAAAAAATATTTCTGAAAGGGACAGATCTTACACATCAGGAAATATAGGAATAAAAACATATGCTTACATTATAGTGCACAGTTATATCTGTCACTGGGTTTATGGATTAAATGTATTTAAATTGATAAAGGAATTCAAATATAGTACTGCAAAGTCATTCAAAGAAAAAGTTTTAAAATGTACAAACAATAATAAAAACACACAGAAAGCCTTGGGCAACGTGCAAATTTTAAATGAATTATCACACCAGCCAAACAAATCCTTAACCATTTTTTATGAATTCATTTATACCATTTTAACGAAAGAAAAAAGATAAAGTACACATAAACTCATCAGTTATCTGACTCACATTTCCCCCCCCAAAACTTTCACATTTCAGAGCTGTATTTTTAATACATAAGCTGAGAAATTAAAAATGTTCAGTTTTGTCTTTACTCAGAAGCTATTTTCAAAACTTCAATGCATTAAAAACTAAAACATACACCTCCAACTTTTAAAAATTATATAATTATTTAAAAGTTCACAATCGTGCTTATCCACAAATGATGAAACGATAGATGAGACACATGCTTAGAGAGTTTGTCTTGGGTATTAAGTCAAATATGATATATGCCAAGTTCCACCATCAGCATTTTGGCACTTGATATGTATTTGAACACAATTTTATCAGAAGGAAAAATCAAAGATATTTTGAAAACACTTAAGCATTCCAAACTATAAAGTTCTATTACTTTCCAAATTCTAATATTAAAATTTCCTTATTCCCAAATTATTTTTGGATAGGTAAAGGAAAATTTGAATTGGTACAAAATGAAGCTTATATGAAAATTGGTTAAGGATTCAAAGCATATCAGTCAGCTCTGAAAAACTATACATAGCACACAGAACAACAGAGGGGAGGTATAATCTGCACAAAAATACTTGAACATTTTCTGGTTCTTTCTTCATGATCTGCCACGCGCTTAGCTGCTTGCAGTACATGCATGCATCCGTTTAGCTACATCATAAACATAAGTTATATCTGGTCGCTTCTCTGGATCTGGGTTGATGCACATATTTACTAACTGTCGTAGCTGGAAAAAAGACAATAAAAAAAAATCTTAAAATGAAAACCACACTAGATACTAGTACTATAGTGAGAAGCTACATATACTTAACAGTTTTATTCTAAAAATGCAGTACAACTAAGGACAGACATTGTTCTAAAATTCTAAGGTTTCATTTGATGGCATTTTACATTTATACAGTAAGAACTTGTAAATATGTAAAGTGCATATTTTTCTAAATGCAGACTAGATACCTCTACTAAAATAGATATTTCTCAATGAAGTTTGATCCTTATGGCATAATCACTACAAGCTTTATGTTTTTAAGTACCATACTCTACAATGAATACTTGAAAACATTATTCAGTTTAAAAACTATACAATATTTGTTAGAACATATGACTAAATAACTGTATAAGATGACTGTCAATAAGCACAAAACCCAAAGGAAACCATATTCAATGATTTCAGCTATGTAAAGGAAGGTAACATCAAACATCAACAAAACTCACAGAAATTCAGTTGACAACTTTGGTATAAGCTTGTTAAACTAATCAAAGAACTTAGAATCTTGAACACACAAAAAATAATCCCCATCACAAGGACCCAATAATAAGTGATCATCTATGCTTTTCCTAAAGATATCCAGTCAGATATCAGACACCTCATATTTCATTAATGGAGAGTCTCCATCGTTAAATAGTTTTAATGATATCAAACTTAAATTTGACTCTTTTGGGTTCTTCTCTAGACTAAATATCACTATTTTTTCAAATGGTTCTCTTATCACACTAATTTAAGATCATTTATTACACAGGTTGCTCTCCTCTGGATGTTCTTCATTGTACCAATTTCTTTCCTGAGATCTCAATGCCATGCTACACATGTGGTCAGATTGGGCAGAATATCATTCAATGAATATTACCTCTTTATTCCTGTAAGCTATGTTTCACTCAGTGTAGACCTCCACTTTTTTTGGCAGTCATGTCACATTGTTGACTTATATTGAGTTTGTGGTCCACTATAATTTTGGGCATTTTTTCAAACAGTTCTTTCACCATGCAATCCCTATCTTGTATTTGTGAAGCTAATTTCTGAACTCAACAAACATAAGAATATATTCATTCCTAAGAAATTTCATAACAACAATTAATTTATCAAAAGCCTTGCTAAAATCTTGATTACACAATATCTATATCATTTTCCTGGTTTGGTTGGCATGACCTGTTCTTGTCAATTTCATGCTGATTCTCAGGTCACCACTTTTCTAAATGTTCTTTAATCACCTCTTTACTAACTCATTTTAGAATTCTGCCAGAAATCAAGGTAAACGAAATCAGCATGAGTTTGCAGATTCTAGTCTCTGTCTCTCTCTGTCTTTAAAAGGGTAGGTAGGTAGTACAGTAGATAAAACATTGGACCCAGAGTCTGGAAGACCTGAAATGAAATCCAGCCTCAGATACTTGCTAGCTGTATGACCTGGGCAAGTCACTTAGGCTCTATTTGCCTCTGTTTCCTCATCTTTTCATAAAACCCATAGTTTTTGTGAGGGTCAAACCAGGTATTTGTAGAGCACTGTATAAGTACTAGCTACCGTTACTATCATAATTCTTGTTATGGTTATCATCTGCCTATCTCTAGCCCTCCAATATCTTCTCTATCATCCATGGATTTCAAACTTCATTCAGACTTCGCTGACAGCTGTTCAGCAATTGTATCCAATCAGTTCTCTGAGTATCTGAGGACAAAGTGGCCTGGGATCAGAGGACCTGAATTCACAAGAACCACTAGATAATCTTTTAATTAATTATTTTATATTAACTATCCATTCTCAATTTGCCATTGTTTATTCAGTCCTTTCCTGGGCAAATTCTACTTGGTAAAGAACAAAGGAAACAAAAGAACTGAACCACAAAGCTTTCTTTCTATGTTGGTTACCAACAATCCACCAACACAGGCATAAGTTCTGAGCTTTCTCTGACCCCCCTTTTCTCTAATAGAGCTCCCACAAAAACTTATCCCCCAAAATAAACCCACCCTGGTTGCTCTCCTTCACTTTACACACGTCATGCTGTGCTTACATTACTTGGACAGGGTTTGCATTCATTCTCTCTCATCTGCCCTTAACCTCAACCTATGGACATCTCTTTTTAAACAAACAAACAAAATAACAAACTGCCTGGCTGATGAGTTCTTTGGTTCTTCATTATCTGAATTATTTCCTCTTGTAACATCACACATTCATCCTCGAGAGTTTTCTATCCCCAGAAGAACTGTAATCCATGAGATCCAAATTCTTTTCCCCCTTGATGGCTATGAAATACGCTTTCTTCATATCTAGGTTAGGTGTACCAGTGGTCGCTGTTCCCCAAGGTAGGTCACTGACACCTACCTACCAGTTCTTGGTTAGAATCAGAGCCAGAATAGAATTTCCCTTTGTTGGTCTCCCACCTTTTGAAGAATTAAATTAAGGCAATAAGGAAAGTTAAGCATTTGTTTGTTGCTGTTTTCTTGGCAGACAGAGAGATAGCACAAGCAGTTCTAGATAATTGTGGTCCTTTATCATTATAATATATCTGTGTCATACTTGTTATCTATTTCCCAAACCTATCACCTATTTCCAGATAGTCTACTGTAAACTGTGATGACAAAATTGCTTCTGTTTCTTCTTCAACTGATACTCACCCGATGATCTCCATCATGCTTTTTTCTTCTACTTTTTGGATTTATCCATGAGTATAACTTCTTAATATGCTCCCCACGCCTTCACACCTTCCTGCTATTTCTTTTCAATAAAGTGCATCAATCCAAAACCTTATTTCAGTCAAAGGTTTCCTCTACCACATCTCATGTATATCTATAAGCTCAAAATTTTCTCTTGCATTGCAACCTCTATGCACACAGTCTTTTCTTCCTCAATCTTTTGCTTCAATATCATAACTACATTTTATTTTTGAAAATGCTGTTTTGTTTGGTTAAGGGAATTGAGTGTTTTGCTGCTTTTTTATTCTCATTAAAAAAACTACCAAACAAAACCAATTAAGTGAGTGTATGTTTATGAACCTATCTCATATACACATTACACTGACTAGAAAACATCTAAGATCAACTTTGAATCTAGTTATAGTTATCTAATCGAATCCCTTCTTCTTAAAAGATGGGAACCAAGCCCAGAGATGAGAAATAGTTTACCCTAACTCACATGGAGAGTAAGTAGTAGGACCAGAATTCAAAACCAGGTCCTCAAACTTCCTTCACCAGACCATTGGATCTCAATTCATTCTCCACATACAAGTGGTAAACTTCTTACCATCCATTACATCTGGAAAATAATCCATACCTCCTCATTGAAATTCCTCCTTCAACTCAATCTTTAATAAGAGATTAACAAGAATTCCATATGATAGTATTCAGATTAAAAAAAAAAAGACCAAAAGAGAAATTTATACACTGAAATTTATAACTATGTCCTTAGGCTCTTCCTGTTATGGGACCATTTTAAGGAAGAAATGTATTATAAATTAAAGGTTCTCACTATTTCAGTAACTAAATTCTATATCTGGGATCCAAAATTGACCTACTTTACATTTAATTCTTCTCTAAAGTAAATATAGTGAATCCCTAATTTATTAACATGCTGTTTTTCAAAAGGTTGAATATGTCTGTTATTTGAAACCTGAAAGCATAAATTCACCTAAAAATAAAGTTACATTTGATAGCTAGATTCTCTGAATAGGCCACAAAAGGCCTCTTTTAACTATAATCTATAACAGAATTGAGGTGAATCTGGCAATTATTTATATATACTGAGTCAGAATTCAAGTGTTGAAGGTGACTACTAATTGCAGTGCTCCATCAGGGATGGCTTTAAGTTAAGGACAGGAAAGAGGAGAGTCTGAACTGGAAGGGGAGAGGTCAGGAGGCATAGAAAATAGAAGACGTGAAGGAGTAAATAAATAACAGAGAGGACTACTCAATGAGCTGAGTAGGGGCAATAAGACAGGTACAAGCTCAGATACAATAATTATGAATTTTTTTAATAGGTTCCTTGTGAATTAGTGGATGGGTAGCTAAGGACCTTCCAGGCAGCCCACATCATGCTAAGGCAAAATGTTTCAACCTTCAAAGATTTCCTAAGAGATCTCAGGTTCTATGTTGTTTTTGCTCCTTTACAAGAGAATGAAATTCAGTAAATGTCTCCGAAGTGCTTCTTAGGCATCAATGGGCTTATGGGGCTATGAAGACAAAATTCTATCAGGAGATTCTACATTCTATCAGGAGAAACACATGTACACAAATAAGTTGATTAAAAATAAATAAAAAGAAAACAAAATAAATAAAAAGAAATTTCAAATATCTGAATGGTTCTTCTTTGAAAGAAGAATTAGACCTGATCTCCTTGGTGCCAGGGTACAGGACCAAGAGCAATATGTAAAGCTTGAAAGTTTAGGACTGCTATAAAATTATGACAATATTCCAAGTTACAATACTCACTTTAAGGTTTACAAATCACCTTCCCTCATTAAAGCCCTGTGCAGGAGAAAAACATAAAGAGAAATATCTAAATATCAGAGTTATAAGTGAGTGGCATGAGATGCCTGTGAAGAAGGTGGAAAATATCAATATACTGGTATGTGTAGAAAGATTTCTGCTCAGGATGGCTTCTGAGTACCCTTCTAGCTTTAATATTCTGTAAACAGCAACCTAGTTCAATCCTCTTTTTCACGAGAAAATTGAAGCTCAGAGATTGGAGATTAAATGATCCGTTTAAGAAAATGGAGGAGCAAAGCATAATCTCTTTTGAGGTGGGAGAAAGGAGGAATTGGGGGTGATATTTTAGGACAGACAATTCTCTCTGTCCATCTCTATGCAGTGGAAGCTGTTTGGGATAACTTGAGTAGCCAGAACTGGACACATAAGTCGGTGAAAGAAGAGGGACAAAAAAGGAGGCCATAGGGGTGAGTTTTGCCTGGAGGGCAAAGAGTACTATGGGACATTTTGAACTTGGATGTTTATAACCAAGTTCAAATCTGGGCTGTAAAATCCTGAGCAAGTCACTAAAACTGTTTATCCTAATCCACTGCAGAAGGAAATGGCAAACCACATTAGTAACTTTACCATGAAAACCCCCTATGGGGGTCACAGGGAGTCAGACACTACTGAGCAACTGAACAACGGCCAATTTATAACTTGGACAGTGGCCTTTACAACCTGGGTGATGTTCTAAGGTATAAATACGGGATATCTGAGGTTTCTTTTAAACTTTTATCCACTACAAGATCTGGTCAGTTATATCCACAAGTTTCCTAAATTATTATAGGTGTTATGTGAATACTTCTCTCTTAGAGATAAGCAGGATGTGCTAAGGAGGGCATATTCTTTGACTGTCCCCCATGCCTGGAACGCTTTCCTTCTGCTCCCACTGCTGACTTCCCAGGCTTCCTTTAAGTCCCAACTACAAGTCAACCTTCTACAAGCAATCTACTCTAAAATCTCTTCATTCTAAAGCTTTCCCTCTTTTAATGATCTCTTATTTAGCCAGTATATATACTTGCTTTGTATATTTGTTTAAATGTTGTATCCTCCATTAGATCGTAAGCTCCTTAAGGGCAAAGACTGTCTTTTTCTTTCTTTTTGTTTATCTCCAGGGCTTAACACAGTGCCTAGCACATAGTAGGCATTTAATAAAAGTTTATTCATTGATTGGCAGCCGTTGGTTATGTTGAAGAGATAAGCAGAAATTATTTTAAAATACTCTTTAGTACCAATTTCAAAATTTCTATTTGCTTCATTGTATCCACATAAAATATTTCCTTTCCAAAAATCTAATTTAAAGTAATATAAATGAGTACCTCACAGAGTACAAGGAACATAAATCTGTTCCTGAAAGCATTATGTAAACTCAGTTTTGTAAATGGACTCATATTTTTAGTGCACCAAAGGAATTTTATGTTTAAAGGAATACTACAAATTCTTTGCAACAAAATTGTTTTTAGTTCACTTCCATTTAACAAACACTAATGTATGTGGTGAGGAAAAGAGGGATATTTATTACTCCCTCAAGCCCAGGATGTAATCACAGAAAGTATGGGGAAGATAATAAAATGCTACTTTTTTGTAAACTAAGTGCAATGTGTCTACGTTTTGTATTTCTTAAAAAGGTATTTTAAAAGTTTCCTTGATTGCAATGGGGGGAGCTGGTCAATGACTAGCCTCATCCCTGGTGGCTCTTAAAAAGGTAGTTTGCCAGCTTTGCCATGAATTGAGGTAGGAATCAAGAGTCTAGGCAGGAAATGTTTGTGGAATGTGGAATGTAAATGACTCTTGTACCTCCACCAGTGGGTAGCAGGAAGGGGTAGGGAATTTCCCTTTTTCTTCCTTCCCAATGCCCATAGTACTTTTCAGTGAAGTTAGCAGATCAAAAGGTGACACTCTATCCAGCAAGGAGCAGAGAGAAATTGCTGATACAGTCAGAGCAAAAAAGTTTCGGTGGGGTGGGGGGAAATGTCTGAAAATGGGAAAGAAAACCAACTACAAATTTAGAAGTCAAGAGGTGAGCTAGGGCAAAGAACAATATGCCTGGCAGAGATACTACACCTAGAGAGGGAGAAGCACAGTGATCACATGTGATAAGCAAGTCCAAAAATAAAAATGCATTTCAGGTCTAATTTTCTTAAAACAATGAAATCAAAAAAACCTAAAAAACATCTGTGGAACACCCTGGGCAAAAATGAGTTCATAAAAGAGAACACTGTTTTCTTCAATACCAATTTACTGCTTTGAAGATGTCAATATTCTTCTTCAAAATAAATGTATACTATAACATAAATCCTGCCAAAAGTTAAAAAAAAAATCAGTCTCACAATTTCTATGTACCCCTAAGCAAATACTGTCTTATGTGTATTATGTTTTTTTTAAAGTTCATTTTGTCAAACACAGGATAACAATGAACTGCAGAATATCATTGCATAATCAAATAATACACTGAAATAAAGAGCCTAATAAACTAATTTTCTGCAAATTAAATCTGAACAAAAGGGATAGTTTATGAATTGAGAAGAAATCTGGAAATCCAAAAAGGAGACTTTTTAAAAAGGGGTTCCAAAGTTAAGACAAAGTAAAACTTCTAATGCTCAGTGTATAGATTTATTTATATTTAAATTATAAAAGAGTGAGATAATTTTCTGAGAATTTATCTTTTCAAAGTAGAAGGTGTTCATGCATTTTTGTCAAGGGGCACCAGTTCTAATATTAATACAACAGCAAATGGGAATATATTAAATACACTAAAAGAAAGAAAACTCCAGTAAATCTAGTAATAGACCAATATCTATCAATTTCAGTCCTGTCCAGATAATAACAATAGAGCTTTTTGTGTAATATCGGGTCACTATACATTTCTCAACAGATTACTAAAAAGTGGTGTCATTGATACTGTTCCCTTTCCCACTCCCACCTAATCCCTCTGAGACCAATTATGTTATGTCAGCCTCCCAGATATCCCCAATTTCCATCTACCTAAGGACAAATATTTTAGTGCACCAAAGTGGGTGTTAACATCCCTTTTGCTTTAAATATATACACAAAATCACTAGATAGTGCCAACTTTTATTGGCAATACACTATTGACTGACCAATACAAAAACAATATTACAAAGATATATAATATTTATATTTCATAAGAATCAGATAATGCCACGCCATCTGAAAACTCTGGAAGACCTGCAGGACAAGTTAGAAGGTTCTGCATGATCCCATATGATATCTAAAACAGGGCACCAATTTGGATTCATTTCTTCAAGAAGAGAGTCTCCAGGGCCACTTCAGAAGGATATGTGAACAGAGACCCTACTTAACTATGCTTTTTAAAGCAAAAATAGGCCTTTCAAAGATCTTTAGAGATTTAATTCAACATAACAGATTTCAATAATGTGGTCAATCTATGCTACAAAGGATAAGAGTTCATACACATAAAAACAACTTTTAGGGAAAATTTTTGAAAATTTTAAATTTATTAAACAATATCAAAAGCTAACAATAACAGTAACATGAATAAGGGCTCAGTTACATAGCTGCTACAACACTATTGTATATTTTTTCCTTTCCAGTATTCAAAAAATTCTCATTTTCTATTAATATTTTCATTTCTCAGCTCAATTAGGATAAAAACTATAGATATATAGATCTACCTATAAAAGATGTGTAGCCACAGAATATGATTAGCATACATATTTAAACATTCTACAGAGAATCTCTTGGGAAGAATCCACAAATGGCAATTAACATGATAGGGTTTAATTTCAATTACTCCTGTGAATACATGCACACACATGTTGTTAAGCTGTTATTCAGATAAGTGAAAAAAAAAGAAAAATATGGAGAGTATCCAAATAAAATATAATTTTATAATTTAGTTTAATTTCATTAAAAAATATAAAAAACAATATATATGACTTTTTTTTTTCTCTCCTTTCCATAACAGTTCTTTGATATGAGGTAAAATAAAGCTCAGGTGCCTTTTCAATTCTTCAGCCTTCCTTTTAAAAAACTTGTTCATACCTTGGGAGTAGAGGACATATACACATATTTATATCTGTGTATGCATGTATGTACATCCAGATACATACACACATAAATGTATATATGTGTTATGTAGTCTTACTGATGAAAACTGACTTGTTATGCTTTTATATACATCATACTTCAACACGAAGTAGGCTATATTTTAAAATTTATATTTTCCAACTTAATTGCAGTCATTTAGACAATAAGTGTATTAAAAAAAACCCATTACCTCTAAACACAGTTATATAATTGGTCTACATCCAGCAGTAATTTTAGAGATCAGTCCAAATAACTCATTTTACAGATGGGGAAACTGAAGTCCAGAGAGGTTTAATGAGTTGCCCAGTTTCATTCAGCTAGTTAATAGCATATAGACAGTATGATGCAGCAGACAGAGCCGGCCTCAGAGCAGGGTACTTTGACATTTATTCACCCTGTGACCCTGGGCAAGTCATTAACTTCTTGTATTCTAGATAACTTTCTGAGACACTGATTTTCAGAGTTCTACAAAGTAGAACTCATAATACTGATTTACATTGGAAGAAGGAGTTTCTTTTCCTAGAAGCTCCCCTGATGGAAGAAATCACAGTTGTGGTAAAAAAAAAAAAAAAAAAAAGAAGATTTAATGGTCAAGAAACCAAATCCCCTAACGCTTAAAAAGAAAAAAAAAAACCAAAGCTGAAAGGAGGTTTTTAACATGCATCCACAGTAGAGAGAAAACCAGAAGCTTTTTTTTAATTGTTGTTCAGTCATGTCTGACTCTTCGTGACCCCATCTGAGGTTTCCCTGGCAAGATACTGGAGTGGTTTGCCATTTCCTTCTCCAGCTCATTTTATAGATGAGGAAATTGAGGCAAAAAGGGTTAAGTGACTTGCCCAGGGTCACACAGCAAGTGTCTGAGGCCAGATTTCAACTCTCCTACTACAGAAAACAGCATATCTTGTGTATATATAGTCAGTTATAAGTAATTATAATAAACTTTGCAATTTCCTTATTCTTTTATTTACTTAAATTCCTAAAAGATATTAGTAACTAAAAATTCGGGGATGTAAATTATTCTTTCTCACTCTATGACTATGACTATTTTTTCATATAAATTACAATATAAATTTCTCACTGTATGACTGACAGGAAGCGATCATAGATTCAGCTTTGGAAGGCACCTTTATTCTCTAGTGCAAGATGTAAATTTTGTAATTAAGAGAATTAAGGATCAAGAGAAGTTAAGTGATCTCTCCAAGTTCACACGTGATGGAGGCAGGTCTGAACCCAAGTCTGATTCTACAACCAGTAGCTACTTCCTCTGTGCCACAAACTCTTCCTAAATTAATGCAGCTTCTGCTAATATATCTATTAATTTCTATTTATGGTCCATACCAAACAAACTACAAAGGAGTTACTTTAGAGAACTGAATAAAATCATAACAAAATTCAAAATAAAATGGCTAGAATCTCAAGTGAAATAATAAAGAAAAAAAAAGCAGGAATGAAGAGAACCTATCACTATCAAATCTTAAATGAGATTACAAAGTAGAATTTATAAAAACTGCTGGATATTATTTTTAGGTGTATTTCAATGGAACAGATTAGATAAATAAAACCCAAAAGCAATTGCACATGTCTATTCAATGCCTGAAAAGTCCAAGAACACAAGTTACCAGGGAAGCACTTGTTATTTGACAAGAATTTCTGTGAAAAACTAAAAGTGATATGGCAAAAAAATATTTTAGAACATTATCTGATACATACCACACATTCAAATAGATATGCAAGTTAAGTACACAGCAAATTTTTTAAAAAGAAAGAAAATAAATAGAGAGTAGAAAACAACTTATGGAGAACTCAATCAAACAAGGAACAAAAAACATCATAAAATGGTAAACTATAGAACTTTGAGAGAGGCAGAATAGTGGACACATTTGGTCTTGAACCCAGGAAAACCTGGGGACAAGTTATGACCCTGACATAAACTAGTTGAGTGACCTTAAAAAGGTCATGTAAGCTCTTAGTGCTCCAGGAAACTTTCTAGGCCTATAAGTTGTAGAGAAGTTAACAATCTGTGCTGGGAGCTCCCTTAGTACTGAAATTATAGATTCAGTCTTCCACAGAATTTTAATCATATAAAAGTATTTTGCAAGACAAAATCAATGAAGACAGAATAAGACAAACTGCTAAATGGGAAAAAAAATCTTTGCACCATTCATCTCTGATAAAATGCTTATAATCAAAATACATGGAAAGTCAAAAGAAACATCTAAGCACATGAATAACAGGTAAGTGGTCAAAGAACAGAAAATTTCAAAAGAAAAATGCAAACTATCAGCAATCATACGAGAACAACTCCAATTACTAATAATAAGAGAAATAAAAATTCAAAGTCTTTTCAACTCACATAATTTAAGTTGGCAAAAATGATAAAATAGTTGATTTTGCAGGGACTGTGGGAAGATAGGGACACACTCCTGGAAGTACTATGAAACAAATTAAATATTCCAGAAAACTATTTGAAGAAAAATTACTCATCTGTTCATATCTTTTGCTCCACATTACAACTGCCAAGTATATATCCCAAAAGAAGACAAAGACAAAAGGAAAAAGTCCCACAAATACTGAAACACTTAAAGTAGCACTTTTTTATTGGTAGTAAAAACCTGGAAATGAAGTGAGTGGCCATTGAGGAATGGCTAAAAAATTGTGGTATATGAACACAGTAGATTTTATTATGCTATAAAAATGATGAATGAGAGATTCAGAGACAAATAATAATAAAAAATTTGTGTGAATGGATGCAGAGCAAAGAAAGCAAAACTAATTATGTATGTATATACACATATATGTGGTACATATATACACAGAGAGCACAAGAGAGAACATACATATGGAAAAAAGAAATTATTTCATATTAGTGTAATGGCCAACTGTGATAATAGATATGATAATGAAACTTATTTCTTCTTGACTGAAGTAGTGAACTATTGTGTCAGACACTGGGAAAGGAGAAGAGAAGAGAATAAGCATGTATATAGCACCTACCGTGTAGCTGGCACTGTGCTGAGCTCTTTACAATACTATCTTCTTTGACCCTCACCACCATCATGTGAGGTAAGTGCTGCTATTACCTTTATTTTTGATAAAGAAAACAAAGGCAAACAAGGTCCAGAGTCACCCAGCTAGCAACAGCCTGAGACCACATTTGAATCTAGGTCTTCTTGACTTGAGGACCAGTGCTGTATCCACTGTACCCCCTAGTCACCTCTGATGACATACCTCTGCTGATGTGTTACCTTCTTGTTTGCTTAACTATTTCTCTTTATTAAAGAGATGGTTCAATAGTGCACATTATTGGGAAGTGATATATATGTACATACATATTATATGCATTAATAAAACCAGTTTTAAAAAGTAATTAGCAGCTACATCATATTGTCACCTCAGTTCTTTGCTAATCTATTGAGTAAACAGGAATGAACTAAGAAAAATTGAAAAACAACAACCATAAGGATGGCATATATGCTTTATTTTAAAGCATTCTAAAAATCAGCCATCATGAAGACAATGATGTTACAATGAAATACTTGTCTGAAATATAGAGAGACATGGTTAAATTTAGTAAAATGTAGTAAATAAAAAAGTTTATTTGAAAATCAATCTAAGAAATACTAGAATATCTGCACAAGTGAAAAGACCACTTGACAAGAACTTCAGCAATAATCTCTGCAATGACAGAAACTTGTCACTCTAGGCAATTTGTTTTATGTACTTCCCTATATCTGTTTCTTCATTTGCAAAAAGAGGCCAATACCACCTGTATTTTCCTTAAAAGTACTGATAGTATGAGATAAAATAATTGCTATATAAATGGTTTGAAAGTAAAATGCATTCAATAAATACAAGGCTTGATCATAAGCAAATCATGAAAAATATTTGTTGTCCATGAGAAATTCTACATAGCTACTTCATCAATTTAATTCAGTAAAAAAGTTGAGCCGAAGTTGGCAAAGTCCTTGTTTTTCAGTTACTACTGTATTCTGAAGAATTGTTGACAGAAGATTTAAAAAAACATTTCCTTCAGATGCAAATTAAGTTGTTTTATTTATATTGTAATTACAATTATTGATCTGTTATTTTAATTGTCTTTGTCTGAAGAGCACGATTCTTCTAGGCCACAACACAGGGTTTGTACAAGTCGATATTCTGTATAAGATTTAAGAAAAAGTACAGTGTACATATATGATGAACTGTTTACTCTCCACAACTGAGCCACAGAACATGCCCTGCTCCTTGCATAACTTGCATTAGATTTCATTTTAAACACTTGGGGAATTCAAAGATTTTCACTACGTAGTGTAAAAACATTGCTGATTTTTCCTACTTTAAATGAAAGTGAAGAACCAAGGAAGGAACTAATGTGCAAGGCCTTGGCTAGGTCTTCAGAATGCGAAGATGAAAAATGATAAATAGTTCTAGACCCTTAGAAGAATTGACAATATGATATGCATAACTTTTAGTTTCTCATCTAACATGAATGTGACGAGTCTGCTGCTGGATTTGACGGTAGGAAGGGCTGAGTTTGTAGCTGATAACTATAATCACAGGCCAAGCCAATTAATCTCTCATAGTTTCGACTTCCACATTTACAAAATGGGTACAACAATAACCACAGCCCTTACTTTAGAGGATTTTTGTGTGGTTCAAACAAGGCTATGTTATGCTTTAAAAATTTTAAAGCACTTTACAAAAATCAGCTATAATGGTGACAGAGATGTTACAATGGAATAGTGGTACTATTACTTGTCCAACCTATAGGTACATGGTTAAAATGTAGTAATAATGGTACTGCAAAGCAATGTTTTTTGTAAATTTTTAATATTTATTTTCAGATTAAACTTTTTGAAGCCTTAGCTATTTGAAAGTAACCTTTTAAAAAGTCAATGTTGTAAAAGTAAATTTACCTTTGGGAAATGAGTCTAAATTATTTTAAAATTAAAACTACATTTTTTGTTATTATGGTACAATTTGGAGTGTTAAGTCGAAGATAAATTTAAAGATTAAATTTCTGTAGACAATAACATATTGTGACTGAGCAACAAGTCCTCAAAGACTAATCAAAGCAGCAAACACTTTGAGCTTTTAAATTAAATCACTGTTTCATTTTTTTCTTTTTAAAAAATAGGACTAATAATTCTAAGCTAATTATTTTGTGACGATAAATAATTACAGGAAAAGTATACTAGAAATACACAATTCTCCATGAGATGCTTATCTGTTTTAGTAAATTTAAAGCTACTATAAAAATATAAAACCTCCTCTCTATCAAATATTATTAAGGCATATATTATGTACAAGGCACTGAGCTTGGTGTTAGGATACAAAGATGAAAAATACTGTCCCTGACATCTTTAGGAACTTACAATTCAATGAGTAGAGAAGAAAAATGGATATATATTTATGCAAATAGGCATAATACAGAGTAGAGAGAGAATCAAACCAAGTCACCAAGAAAATCTGCAGAAGGTAAAATATGTTTTTGACTAGTGGAATGAGGGAATAATACATGGAGGTGATATCTGATAGGAGATGTATGACATTTCACAATAGGCAAAAATGAAGAAAGAACAAATTTCTCTCATATTACAAAAATATAACCTATTTTTTCAAAAGGGAAGACAATGAAAAATGGATAGCCAATACTTTCTGAAGAAAATTTCTGCCTCTTGTTGTGAAGTTCTATGGTTTATTATCACTCCTCTCCATTTAATTTCTTCCAGTCCTCAAACTTTAACCATTCTATTTACTAATACCAAGTTCACCTCCTGATGGGCCCTTTCATTCCAGTTTTCCACTTTTTTCCACTTTTACTGGCAACCTCCATACTCCTGAACATACTTCTTCAAGCCCCAAGGCTGAAACAGAATTAGTAAAAGCAACTAAAGAAAGAAACATATTTGCTTAACCTTTCTTGTATCTTCTCAACAAACCTGGTGTTAATGAATACTGAAAAATCAGTTTATAAGTATTTATTGAAGACACGAATTGTATAGCCTGCATATACTTCGTATTAAAATGTTAAGATATTAAATTATGAATTTTATATTTGTGAAGTAAAGTAATACATTAGAGGGCCAGACTTTGTTTTAAATTTGTTGCCAATCTAATTACTCATGTTTTTGAAAATGCTATGTAATTTAATTAGCAAATGAGAGGGGTGTGTGTGTGAGGAGAGCAGTTTGAATCATTTTAGTGTTCAAAATAGCAATTAAAAGAAATTTTAAATGTTACTGAGAAAAAAAACAATTTCTGTTTTTTCAGTACATGGACACCGGATGTTTCATGCATGAAGATGCTTCCTTTTGGAGGATTTAAGAAAATAATTTCATTGCTGTTACTTCCTTTACTTTTACCTTTACCTCCTGCTCTTCATTAGCCAGTTTCCAGTAATGTCAATTTCAGGATCTCTTGCATGACCAAATTCACATTAAACTAGGAGCTAGCTGAGATAAAAAATATTCTCTCTGACTTATTAACAGGAGGTTTTGGTTTTTTTTTTTTAAGTACAGCAATTCTCAGTTTCACAGATTAGTCCACCATTCTTGGGGGAAAAAAGAATTTTATTCTCTAAAACTTTAAAGGCATCTTTAAAAAAAACTACAAAGTGTGAATTTTCCAACATTTTAAATAAAGTTTTAATTTAAAATAATTAATTACATAAGAGGCTTGTCATCTGCCTACAACATGAAAAAAGTCAATATTTTTAAAACTAAAGATCGGACATATAAGTTAATTATATATAAAATCTTGGCTCATTTTCATTTGTGAAATCATATTTTCATACATAATATTGCTAAAAAAAAAAAACCCAAAAGAAACAAACAGAAATTTTATACTTAAGGGTCTTCAGAACAGTGACAACTACATAAAAAATATTTGGGGGCTTCTAACTTTTAAAGATGTCCATCACTAGGCTATTAATAACTTAGAATATTCACATTAAATTATTTTCAATTCAAGTGGTTTCTATACTTTGGTATTTGTCGCTATTCTCTGTCATGCTTCAAATGCAGATGGACAACTTCAAATCCAATTTGGGTGGCAGATCTATATTAAAGTCAATTTTATAAGTACATATATTGCCTCTATATTACCTGGTAAATACAGTGATTTAACAATACTATACAATCTTTGTAGCAATTACTTTGCTTATAAACTATAATTTTAGAGTGGTACATAGCTTCGCTGAGCTTTGGGACTGTTCATTTACACAGACTGGTAGTACACGGTGAATTTATTCTTTAAATTCACTCTTAAAGATCATTATTTGGGTTCACTATTGAATGAGGACTAACTTTACCATTTACCAACTTAACAGTGCTGAACTGAGGGCAGTTTTAAACTGAGTGCTGCAAACAAAATGCTTATCATATTGCTCTAATAACTGAGCACTAGTTCTATCCAGTTCTTTGCTAATTGTAATCCCAAATGATTTTTTTTCATTTTAAAGATTAAAAACAACTGTTCATATTTAAAGAAAAAAATATATTTTTATATGAAAAACACATGCACATATGTATGTATGTATTTCAAAGTGCTCCTTTATCCTGGGAACTGATTTACAAATCTAAATGAATGAAAGGAACATTATTATATAGCCTGCAATATTTATACATGTCATTTCTTATAAATACAATATTTTGTATATATAACTAGAAATAAGATAAGTTTTCTTTCAAGTAGGCATAAAAACCGATTTATCCAATATGGGTGATCACACTGTCATTCTGGAAGAACAAAATATAACATGTTTTGCTTTGTATCTTTCTTCCCCCCACACTAGAAACTATACAGAGTGAAGTAAAAAGTGGAATCTATTTCCCTTTCCTAACTCTAAGACCTTCTATCCGGGCCAGACTTTGATATTTGCCCCTTGGCTGAGAATCCGTATATCCAACTTCACACTTAGCTCCAGTGAAGTAGCCCTGCAGGCAGGCCGACTTCAACGAACCACTAGTGGTATCATCATTAAAATCCTGCTGAAGGTCACCATGGTAACCGCCTGCTGAGGCTTCACTGCTGCACTCGGCATCTCCTAATCAGCTACTATGTGAAATGCAAATTCAGACAGTCTGAAAATTAGTCAAGAAGAATAGGGGATGAGGATGCAGATATGTGAAATATTCATGGGCTTCATGGAAAAAAGAAGACAGCATGAATGACACAACAAAGAACGGCCCCTGACATTCTCGCTATCATTCTGCATTATTGTTCACACTCTACTGTATTTCTAGGCCTATAGTCCTGAAGTTGGTTATATGAAATGTCATATTTGTATTCTACCCCCAAAATAATAATTAAAAGTGGCTAATATAACAGTAGCTGAGGAAAAAATCATATAAAGACATGTTACTTCTAAATTATTTTTAGATTCATGGTAAAAATCATTAAAACAATCCCTTATCAATTTTTAAGTAAAGGGGAAATTATCACTAAGAATGCTATAAAAACTGAAGAATGATCTTTAACATAAATCAAATGGGGGTGCATGAGAAATGGATTTATTGCATAGAAGCACAAGGTATATTTTAAGAGCACAAAGCTTCAGTGATGGTAAAGATATTTTAGAGTTTCTAATTTCTGAGTATATACATGCAGTCTTGGTTTTCTTCTCTGAGCAAAAACTACAATAGGCAGCCACTTACTTCTTAATGGAAAAAATAATGAGATTATATCACAAGTGAACATTATGATAACTTCAAATTAAACTTTGTTATTTTCCACTTCCTTTTGTCAAAGATCTATACTGCTAATCAGAACATGCAATAAGACTATCCTGACATCCCATACACCTATTACTTTGTAATGCCCCCTCAAAGACTTAGCCAACTATACTTTAATCTTGACTTAAAACAATGGGTTTTTGTGAACACTGGTAAAATCATATTTAATTGTGTTATGTAAAATACATGATATTGCATTAAACCTAAAATAAGCTATTTTAAGGTCTCTGAAACAAAGATACTAACATAATATCTAACATGAGAGAAATGACTGTTTCAATCCTATTCCAACAATCATATGGAATTTTTCTTTTACAATAACATCACAACATCTCACAAAAGAAATCTGATTAAGAAGAAAGCCATTGGTATGACTGTCATCAAAGAAGAATATAAAAATGTATGTATGAGGTATGTAGAGAAAAGGAGATAAACGAATCTCTTGAAAAAGTTGGGGGTTGGGGGGGTTGCAAGGGCAAAAAAAAGTAACTTCTCTTTGCTGCAATCTTCTTAAACTACTATTGTTTGAGACAGAGAAGAGGAGGAATAAGCACTCTTAAAAGGGATAAACAAGACTGGTGGAGAGCCGTCTGTTAAACTATAACAAGGATCTAATTTTAATTTTACCCTTTGCTATGTATAGTGTGGTGTAAAGAAAGCTACTCTTCTTGCCATACCCAGGAAGTAGCCAATATATACTAGACCACATACTGCGTTATGCATCACTTTATGAATTGCAGAGTCAACTCTTTAACCAGTGAGTCTGAGAAAGAATGAAAACTGTGAAAAGTGCTGCTTCTGCCATTTACACCATTCACTGCCATCTCTAGAGAAAGTGTAACTTCTTAATAAAATGTAAAAGTTAGCAAAAGGAATAGCAGGAGAACACGTGGATTTGAAAATGACTTACTTCCTCTGAATAGTGATCTGAAGGAAGAGGTGGGTAGTCACATTGCTCTATCTTCTTACACAGAGAATACAAATTCATTTTGTCTCCATAGAAGGGACTCTGCAATGCAGCCATCTGTGAAATATCCCAACAAAACTCATATGTTAAGATGGTAATTTAAAGTATGTATAATCAAACAGATTTAAAACAGTGGGAGAAAACTGTAATGTGGACTCTTAATTGAGAATTGCTTAAGTCCCAAATCTTAATTTATTTCCAAGTCAGGTAATGTAGATATACTTCTCTTTTTCATAACAATTATATTTTATTAGACATTTTCTCATCTGACAAAAACTAAACTTTGTAGTTAATATCTAGGCAATTTTTAGAAAAGGAAAATTACTAACATTTTAAAGTGCCTCTCTGGTAAATATACTACACAACCAATTAACAACTAGATTACTTGGTGTATTTGAAGCATAAATTCAAATAACAATAAAGTTACAGTAAAAATTTAATCAAAATATGGTTAAGTCTAAAGATTAAGAAGAAATTAATTTTTACATGAGATAAGAAAGAACACCCTGGATGAAAAACGAGTCCACATACACATACACACATGTGGTCTTAAAAATGTGTGCCTCATGAAAGCAAAACAAGAAACCCAATTTGAAGTAATTTCAAAATCTCTCCCATTTTTCCCTTGGTAATATGTCAAAAATCACCAAACACTATATGGAAACTCAATTTAGAGGCACAGTGGCAATCTTAGTGCCCACTGAAATATTCTCCTCAGAAGACATTGGAGAATGTCTAACTTTAAAGAAGACACTATTAAATATAACATTTATTTTAAGACCATGTTCTAACTTGACATTTAAAGTGCAAACAAGTACTCAAGTTAGTAGGCTTACAAACTAAAATTCAATTTAAAATGTTCCTATCCTGTTCAAAACCTTCTAAATCTTTGAACCGCAGCAGCATGAATGCAGCACAGAGTGCCATGCTGCCCCAAAGTCAGTCACCCTTTTCTACATGTGCTAATAAGTTTGATTTTGGAAGGACAATGTGTACATTCCCCAGACAGGCAGAGTGTGTGTGAAACACGCTAGTCCACGCTGTGCTACTCAGTGAGCTTCAGCAGGGACAGGACAAGCTGAAAATGGCTCTCATCTGTCTTTGGTCCTCCAGAATCAGCTTTAACTCCTTCAGAGCCTTAGCATGAAGGGTAGCTGGGCTGGTCATAAAACATGAAAGAAATTAAGAAATATTTCCTCTACAGGTGCTCCCTGAACTTAATTGTAATGATGAATACTTTCATATTAATTTAAGAAAATAGGAAGCTATTGAGATGTCCTAAAATATGGAACATTGAACTCAAGAATTTTCTCAAAGCTAAACTATACTACCAGTCATAACTTTTGGTTTAAACACCTTATCATAAAATAAAAACTAACATGCCTTCTAAAAGTAAAATAAAGGCAAAATTTAAAGAATTTGGATGTATGTACAAATTTTAAGTAAAATGTATATATAGTCATTATCATATGCTAGGAGTTCATTATGGTATTTTTGTCTGAATACTGTAGTGTTAAAAAAAAAAGTCTGAATGTCCCCTAAGGAGTTAAAACAGGAATACTATATTTTCATGCATCTCCTGCTTTGACAGATGAAAAATGTCAACTGTCCTGTTTTTATTTTCAAGCTTTTGCACTATTCATCTGGTTCATTAGTGCATCTCGATGCTGCCCCTGACAGCTGCTCGCCCTCTCCTCCCAGCAGCTGAATTTTTCAGGCTAATTTGATCCTCCACACTGAGACGATCGCTAGAATGATTGACTTGCTCCCTGACCTCCAGGGTCTGACTTTCCTGATTAGTATTCTGGGGGTGTTTGAGGGACGAAAGCCCACTGTCTGTCTTCGGGGCTGGTGGCAGCTCTCTTTTTTTTTGAACTGTAAGCCACCAACCTACAACCCTGTAAGGATGCAATTGCTGCGCTGAACAATAAAGGAAATGTGTAAAACCTACTTTTCCATGTAAAGGTCCGTGTAGAAAAAGCACAGCATCTTGATTTTAATTAGTAAAGTCTACTTTGTTGCATATCAATTAAAACTGCAACAGCTAGCTTTTTTGAGGTTTCAGGAATATTTGAAAGTCTAATTTTTTTAGTTTAAGGTACATTTTTAAAAAAAGGCTTCCTAGCTTTAAATTGTTAATAGTCAATCCTTAATAAGATCTCGTATAAAATGTTATCAACATGATGCTACATTCATTGATTATTTTTTCAAATTAAATTTCTAGATAATGTTAATTAAAGTCATATTAAAACATATCTAAAGAGGAAGTACAATATAAAAGTCAATTAGATCTTTATTAAAAGTCACAACTCTAAACTACTTTTATTTGGAGAAAATATAAAAGTAATACAAAATTCAAAAATAAAATTAACACAATAAATGCTTCTAACTGTAAGGGGTACATACAATATGTAACACATTGATGGGAGGAGGGAGAGAGACTTGGTTGTCTTAAGGATATCATGCTTTCATTCTGATGAGCGTTTTAATTAGAGCATGCACTAAAAATGGGTCAGTGCCTCGGAAAAACCAAGGCAAAGTATGAAGGGTCTATTTCAGTTCTGAGAGGGGTGTGGGGGTGGGGGGTTAGTTTCCCTGAACATAAAACATTATCTGAAACTTCCAGAAACGATTATTAAAGTTCTATTAAGCTTTTTATTCTCAACTTCATAAAAGAATAGACTCTAACCTTGTAAGTAAACATTTACTTAAAACATATTTGTATGATAGATGGTTTTAGACATTGTAGAGCAATGCTGTTTAAAATTAAAATGTTGTATAATATTATACTATGGCTTTAAAGTATGACAAGTTATTTAAATATTATGCTGAATAATTTGCTAAGCTATATATCTTTTAATAATTGGCTTTAAAAGCTGACCCAGTCTGTTAAACTCAATACCCAAATCATCTAAAATTAGTATAATTTATCAAATTTCTTAAAGTAATATAATTTATTTTCTATTCTGTTTCATAAAGCTATTTTTTTATTAGAAAAAAATTAAATAGTACCATGCTTCTAGGGGCATGAAACTTTTTTTTAAACACTATTAAGATATCTTTAAAGTAATTTTTAACAGAAGCAAAATCAAAAGTAATAAACTTTTCAGGTACCAAAAACAAAGAGCTAAAATTGAAAATTTTAATCCCTATGATAAAGACAAACTATACATACTTTTATTTTGTGTTTTGAACACAATTTTAAATGTCCATCTTAAAGCTATTTTAAAGTATTGGTGAGACAATTTTGAAATGATATTCATATATTATGCTAAGTCAATTTTATATGAAATAGGATACAACAGATTAAGAAAACCAGTTTTAGAAAACTTAACTTTAAAGTCTATATGGCTAATAGTTTTTCTCTTTCATATTTAAATTATGAAAGTAAATCCATGTATTAATTATTTTCTCTCATATTTTAATAGAAAAATTAAGAAAGGTTATTTTCCATTTATCTTTCAGATGAAATATTTTAATATTCATGTGTTTAAATAAAATTATTTTTGGTATATTCTTTGAAATATTATATGTCACATAATATGAACATTTTAAACTTGCTTTCTCTTCCCATTTCTGATGTTTGGCAATTATTTGTTTATATGACTGCCCCCTATATTTTAAAAAATCTTTTAATAATTCTACTTTATATTAGATAAAAAACTGGAAAGTAGTTCAGCTGTTTTTACAATAAAAAATATCAATAAAATGTCTAAAATGCCCTCCCCGTACAGTCTACCCATTTACTAAATTAAACTCAAATTCCACTGTAAGTAAATGAACATCAACAACAGTCAAAACTAGTGTTATTTAGAAAAAGTATATCTATATTGAATGCTCAAGTATAAATTCCATAAGGAACAAAAATATACAGGATACTTATAACTTTAATAAGTAAAGTCCTTTATGAAAACGAGTCAAGTTTTCAGAGATATTTATATTTTCAACATACTTTGAAGTTACAAGTTAAAAATTAAATAGAAAGTGAGGAATAGTACATTTCATTCTTATGGATGCTTAGAAAATTGTTTCTTGATGAATAAATGGCAGCTAATATAATAAACAAAATATTAAATAAGTATCCCATTATAAAGGACTTGCAAAAAGTAAAAGCACATCAATATACCAGGCTTATTGGGTTTATCAGGGTTACCTCATATAGCAGACAGCCAAGAGACCAGATGTCAGATTTGAAGTTGTATCCATTTTCATGTATCCTTTCTGGAGACATGTAGTAAGGTGTACCCACTAGGGGAAAAATGTCCATAAAAACAAATAAGATTTAAAAATAAAGATGCAGATATACTTAAAGCATATGTGCCAACTGACTAACTATATAATGACTCTAAAAGTATGATCTAAAGAAACTCAAACCACTGCTTTACAAGATTTCCTCTGGCTAAATACTTATTTTTCCTCTTTTCTTCCTCAACCCACAAAGGGAACACCATGTGAAAAACTATAGCATATAAAACACATATGTTTTCTTGGGTAGCAGTTATTTCAATTTACTTGCTTTTGATTGGTCTAGGCTTAACTCTAGTGAGTAAAACTCTAAAACTGGAGTAAACAAAATGCTGAATAAGGAAACTCAGATTCATTTCATGTTGACTTTATTTTTTTCATTGAATACACATTTGGTTGAATACACAGTTCATTGAATACACATCTGGAATAGTCAATAGCAATTTAAAGCAATTTAAATTTAATTTATCGAATTAAAAATAGTAAAATGTACTAAAATAAATCCTGCTTCTTAATTTTTACCAAAAGTGAGACTGTATAAATCCAATTTGTCTTAGCTCTAACAAAAAACTGAATTACTGAGCAACTCACTGAAATGGTTTGTGCCTCAGTTGCAGATGGCTCTGGAGGAGAAAGTGAGGCTGGTGACTTTGCACACAGCCTACCCTCACTTAAATCCAATTAATTTGCAAGTCATGGCATCACCTTTCTAATGTCATGATCCTCTTGAAGAACAAAGGACAAACGACAACAGCCTCAGTTGCTCCATTTTAGGAAACTGAATAAATGTACTTTAAAGGGACATGTGATGACATGTGTCAAAGCTCTCCACAGTCTTTGGAGAAAAACACAAGAAAATACTATTTTTACAAAGACTTATTTTAAAAGATATGATAGTTGAATAGTTTTCCTGATTGAATTCCACATGTTTCTTTCCTTTAGTGCATTTTAATACTTGGTAAACATCAGTATCCAAACCAAAAGAACATATATCATTAGGTCACAAAAGGGAATCACTTAAGTAATTCCCAAAGTGAATATTTTATAGTTCAAACTGAGATGGCAATTATCTCACCCTCACTGGCCTAAGGGTTTGCCAGAAGAAGATCCCAGGGTGAGAACATCTGTGAGATCTTCTTGCTTGGGGCAAAGTATACTTAAATGTGTGGTCCATGTGGCTACTTATTCAAAGTAGGATATTTTTCTTTTCTTTTCGTTTTTAGAGTATTCTGAAGTATTTACTATAACCCTAATGAGAATCTGAACCTCATCACTGCAAAAAGGAGTTCTTCATGTGGGGAGAAAGGGAAAGAATCTTACCAACCATCAAATACTCTTCCAGAGAACTCCAAAGATTAACATTCAATTTTTTCCAAGTGGAGAAACAAAAAAAATAGGCCTAATACTTACAAGGTAAATGCACTATTTTGAATATTTTAAAAGTGCTTATAATCATTGCAAAAATTTATTGGAGGCCACTTTCACTAATAATGTCATTAAGATATCCTATTGTTTATAACGAACAAGGAATGGTTATTTTTAACATGAAAATAGGACAAATGGATAGACAGGAAAGCAACAGAGATGTGATTTTAATATTTTAAGAACATATCACTAAGGAAATAATCATTAAATTGACTACTTTTTATCACACTGGAGTTTTAAGATGTCATGTAAAACTGCCAACTTAAAAAAGCCTGACAGCAAACTTAAAATAGCTTGATTTAAAATACTTTTCTACCTTAGATTATCCTAAGAAATCAAGAGGTATCATACCTTGAAATTTCTTAACAGAAATTTTATTTATATTTCACATGAACTACAGAGTTTAGTCTTCAGACTGACTTTCCTCTTCCTTTTAAGCAAGGTAGAAGAGGTTTAATAGTAAACTGGCTCCGAACAGGTTACTTGTTTCAAGACATAAAGCTAGTAACTGGCAGTGAGTAATGTGCCAGAAAGAGGCTTCACAGAATCCACAGGGGGCAGCTGAAAACACTGAGGTTTGAAGGTTCATAGTTTACCAAAAGCAAAGGTAATTTTAACCAGTAGCTCTGGGAAACCTGCTGATACATTAGGGGTTTGATATGAGTGTGAAAGATTGATGATAGGGAAAAAGAAGAACAAATGCTAGCATTTTACAGAGTTTAGCCTTAGTATAGCACCTTAACTGCAATACAAACTGAACCCTCCAATGACCCAGAAGTGAAGAAGCAAAGAAAAATGATTAGGAATTTTGCCTAGCTAAACTAAAAACAAAAACAAAACTCTTATCCCCATGACGAGAAGTCTAATGATATTTCTAAAATTTACCAAACACCTTTACAATGCTATTGTGAACATCAATACTGGTCTCTTTTGCATATTAAAATCCTAAGGTATGTTCCTGCTTAATATACTAGAATACATCTATGAAATGGTATTAATGAATAAGTCTGCTTAATACTAAAAATGTTACTTCCATAGGTTAATCTTTACTGAAATAAGTATGCTGCTGGGGACAAGGCTTAGATTTAAATGGAAGCATGGGTTTAAACAGGGACAAGAGAAGAATGGAAAGGAAACGTTCCCTCTCTGCCATTTCATTTCCTTTAATTGCTACAAAACTGCACTCCAGGAGCTCTAGTCTATGGAGCCAGGGCCAACTGGCTCTGCAGAAAAGCAGGCCATCACCACAGTTCTGTAACTAACTTCTTTAACTAGCACCCAGCTAAACAAGAAAAGGGACAGTGTGCTGAGTGACATCAACAGAAGTGAAAGCAGTCATGCACATTATCATGTGCTGATTAAGCTGGAAGAAAACTGGCTGAAAAGAAACCCAAGGTCATCCAGTCAAACCTTTGGCTACTTCATGAATCTGCAGTTCACAGAAAATTGGGATTGCAAATTTAGCTACTAGCAAACTCTTTTGTCTTTTGAAACAAAAACACAGAGAGCAGGGCACAAAGAACCAGAAACAAAGTATCTGCCCATAAAGGGAAAGGGGAAAGGAAGGGAAGGAGGGACACATGGAAGGAGGGGAGGAAGGAGAATTGATTAAATAACTACATGTTGGGCACTTTGCCAAGTATTTTACAAATGTTATCTCATCTGATCCTCACAACTGTGGGAGGTGGGTGCTATTTCTATCACCACTTTTAGTTGAAAAACCGAGGCAGGTAGAGATTAAGTGACTTGCCCAGGGTCATGCAGCTAAAGTGTGAGGGGGCAGATTTTAACTTGATCTTCTAACTCTAGGCCCAGCACCTGGCTGCCTCCTGAA
Organism: Potorous gilbertii; assembly: GCA_028658325.1. Classification (NCBI taxonomy): domain Eukaryota; kingdom Metazoa; phylum Chordata; class Mammalia; order Diprotodontia; family Potoroidae; genus Potorous; species Potorous gilbertii. The sequence goes on from CM053770.1 coordinate 608,872,968, forward strand.
AAGTAAATGAAACAGCAGACTCTGGATCAAGAGACTGAATCTCTGACCCTCTGGGCGATCCATGGGGAAACAGTCTTTTTAATAGTAAAGTAACTTTGGGCAGAGCTAAACTAGTGGTGATTCAGGGTGAGGCATATTAGATATATTCTTTTATAACCTGCGAGGCTCCAGGTCTCCTTGACAACCAAGCAGGAACTACTCAGCGTTGTTAGGGTGTCCATCCCCATTCTACTTTTTGGTCAGAAATGAATAACCAAATCAACATTACATTCCCATTGTTTCTGTGCCAGGACTGACAATCTACTTTCCTATTCAGAATCTCTATCTTTATTGTCCCTAACACCTGGTTCAGAATAAATATTAGGCATGTAATAAATGCTTGTTGAACTGAATTCAACTGAGTTCAACTGCTTGTAGAACTGAATCTACATATCAAGAATAAAACAAATAACAAAATGTTGATTAAAAGAATAAAATAAGTACTGATTTTGTACAAAATGTTTGCCACAATCTCTTAAGCCAAATGAGTTGGGAGTACTTGTGAATTTCTAAGTCAATGTGGAGGAATGTAGCCGAAGACAGTTAATAATAACTTTAACAGGCTGCTATTCTAAAAAACCTCTGCCTATTTCCAATGATTGAGTGGAGATGATATTTACAAACAAAATGTTTTATGTTAGAATATATTCTAAATTCCTTATGTCACTGACATCAACTATTGCTAAAGATCAGTGAATAGCAAGTACCGTTTCTTTCTCTCAGATCACGCCTGGAAGGAGATGAAGTATGCAGTTTTGAACTCTCTGGGACATGTATTATCTTCCCTCTGGTCATTTCCATACTGCTGTTGTTTCTCCACATATGTAAGTTAGCTCAGTCTTGTCATCCACCCCACCTCCACCCCCACTTACTGTCCTTTGCCCAGGGTTCAAAAGTAATCATTAAAGTAACCAACCCTACCTTTACCTCTGCTTGTCCAAAGACTGCCTTAGTGTTTCATTAGCTATCCCAGGGACATAACTTGTTTTCCCCAATTAAATGTAAGTTCCTTGAGGGAAAGGAAAATCTCTTTTTTGTATCTATCTCCAGTGATTAGCATAGTGCTTAGCACTTTGTAAGTAGTTAATATATACATTTTATTCATTCATTCTTTTATAATTAAGAATCTAAGAAAATGTAAATATTACAGTCTAATACAATTCAATGGGACAAGCATAATAAATTTATGATCTATTATACAATATATATCATATATTATACATAGAATACAGAGATAGGGCATAATACATAGACTATAACATAAATAATGAATGTAAATATACTAATATAATATGAAACAGACTGTTTTTATTAAGATGTCAGAAAAAGCATACTTACAATAATGCTTTCAAGGTAAGATTTACAGACTTAAAATGAGGTAAAATCTTATTCCAAAGGTTAAAAATACACAGTACAATTACACAAGTTGAGAGAAGATGGAAAGGCAAAAATAAATCAGAAGTGGTGAACCAGGCACAGTGGGGGTTGCTAACAGTGTTGACAGCAAACATATGCTGTCTTTTGAGGCCAAAAAACATACTGAACTATGATAGCATATAAGCCAAAGGAACATCTATGGAGTAGGAGAAAGGTGCTACTGGAAGGTGTGGGGAAAACAAGCATGTGACCACAGGTGGCACCTGGCACAGAAAATGAAGCTGTTTGATGTCTGTTTGAAGAACAATAATTTTTCAAGTCGATATCAGATAATATATCACACTTGGAAATAGTGTGGGGACCACAAATTGTACACTCAAGAGAATGCAGTGTGAAAATTCCGAATGGTGTTCATGCATGTGGCTCTATTGGCAATGTCACAAATTCAGACCAACAAAAGAAAAAACATGTCTGTCAATTGTGTTGTCTATCATAGTGAAGAGCTCTTCTATCATCACTAATTTTTCATTTTAAAAATTAAGAAGGATTTAGAACAATTATGATAATTTTCTCACAAATAATTTCCAAGAATTCAGATAATCCATTAATATCAAATGATTAATATCAAATTACATTTTTAAAAGGCATGTCTGGAATCCAGTCAATCTGTAAGCATTTATTGAATACATATTTTATGTTATGCGCTGTGTTGGGTTATTTGCTGAGTACTTACAAGGTGCCAGGCAATTTGCTAAGTGCTGAGGATATGAAGAAAGTTAAAAACAGACTGCCCTCCAGGAGATTCTATTCTAATAGGGAATAAAGCATGTAAACAGCTAGGAATTTACAAAATATATACAGAGGCCATAGAAGCAGTCTGAGAGAGGAAGACATCTGAAGGTTGGAGGGACCAGGAAAAGCCTTCTGAAGAAGACAGGATTTTTAAATGAGTAGTGAAAAAGTCAACGCAACTAAAAGGCAGAGATGAGGAGGGCGTTCCTAGTGCCCCTGTCATTTCGCTGAGTGAGCAGTGCCAGTCTCAGTTTTGGATTGCTCCCAGGATCTAATGATTAGTGCTGAACAAATATGGAGAAAATCAAGTAACCATTCTGACTGGGTCCTCTACATATTCACATCACACAACCTCACCTGGGCTTTACTGCTGCTAGGCCATATTGTATCTCTCTCATTAACTCACTATCCAGCACTCCATGGAGACTCTTTCAAACATTTTCATCCCTTTTTAAGACTACCATCGTTCCCCCTTCACCCCTTGACCTTAGCCAAGAACCCTGACTCAGATTTTATAAGAAAAATGATAATGTTTTGCTTTACATTAAGTCAAAATCTGTCTCCTGTAACTCCTACCCAGTAGTCTTAGTTCAGGTACTATACATTTACAGATAAATGTAAATAAATTTTAAAAAATACATCACAGTTGGAAACAGTACAGGAACCACAAATTGTACACTCAAGAGAATGCAGTATGAAAAATTCAAAAATGTATTTTTTAATCATGCTTATGCATGTGTTCTATTGACATGCTAGTCCTTTAAACATCTGAAGGCAACTATTATGTTTCCACCTAGTTTTTTTTTCCCATTTAAACACTGATAGCTTCTTCAAGAATTATCCATGTGACATATGACTTACCATTCTGGTAACTCTCCTCTGCATATACTTTTTGTCAATATTCTTATGTAACCAGAAAACATACTTTTATAATGCAACAAAAATTAAATTCAATTTTGCAGAAATAATTTATCTCAGTCATACTAATGGCTTATAATAACAACCTCATGGTAAATTAATATTGTTTTCATATGGAGAGTTTAGAAAGTTCTCTAGATCCTGTAATAGTACATTTCACTTAAAAAAATAAAATGTAATTATAGGGAAGGTGGATTTATTTAATATCTTTTAGATTTAAAAGAAAAATCATGGACAGAGCAATTCTAGATATCCAAGTCTTAGTGAAGGTTTTGGCTTGTTGGCTTAATTTGGTCCTAACTAGAAAAAGTGATTAGATCAAGGAGAGCTGAGCTGAGCCTCTCTCTTCTGGGTGTTTTTACTTTAGAGGTAGAAAAAGAGCAAAACCTTACAGAATACAGTCATATGGCAGAAAAATGTCCAATGGAAGACATTCTCAAGGGGAGACTGATTGTACCATATGGTAGATTTTCCTTCAGAGGACAAAAGGAATTGGACGGAAGATGTGTTTTGCTCTTATCAGTACTAGCCATTGCCTTTACCACAAACTTTGATCATTTTGTAGAAATCTCTGTGTAATAACTTTTTCATTTAATGTGACTAGAATAGCATTTTAATATACTAGGTGACCTTGGATAATAAGATTTCATTCCACAATATGTACATCTAAGGTAATGGATGGTAGTCAGAAGTGGTGAGAAGTGTAGGCAAATTAGCTAACCTGACAGAAAAGACAACAAAGAACTGGAACATATTAATCAGTAGGATTAATTCAGGGTGCTTTAAGGGCAGAAGAGTAAGCAGTTAGGTAGCTCAGTGGATAGAGTCTGGGTCTAGAGCCAAGAAGACCTAAGTTAAAATCTGATGTCAGACTTTTAATAGTTGTGTGACCCTGGACAAGTCACTTAACCCTGCTTCAGTTTCCTCATCTATAAAATGAGCTAGAGAATTAAATGGCAAACTAATCTAGTATCTTTGCCAAGAAAGCCTCAAACAAGGTCACAAAAAGTCAGGCATGACCGAAACCACTGAACAACAAAAAACAGAAATTTAGAATTCTATATTGAGGGTAGAAAAGCTAGGATGACTTATCTGCCATGACCAGAGATCAACCCCCAAAGAAATTAGAGGCAGTTAGTAGATTAAGAAGTAGACCAGAGGTCAGGGATCATTCTCCAAGCAGATCCAGCAGCAAGAGAGTTGTGCAGGAATCTTTCAAAGGTTGAGCTGGAGGGAAATGAGCCTATTAGCATTTTTAAAAGTATGGATATATCGGTTAGGGTGTTCAATAATGGGATAGAGCTTTACTATATTTTATGCTATCTGGGCCACTTGAAGTTCCCTGAATACACTTTGCTTTGCTCATATTGTTTCATTCTTTAAAATGTTGTTCTTTCCATCCTTCTTGTTCGAACTCTACCCATGTTTCAAAGCCCAAAGGCACTTCATCCAAGATTCCCTTCTCTCAAAACATACTTCTCATCAAACATGGAGTTGACATAAAGCTGAGAGGGCGTCATCTAACACAATGAATGGAAGAATCAGTATCCAAAAGGATTGTTAGAATAAAACACTGAGATGAATCTAACAAAATAAAATTCAGTAACAATAAACATATAGTCATATATTAAGGTATGGAGATTGTGTTACTCTGAAAAAAATGTTTTAGTGTACTGCAAGAATAATATGAATTAGGAATACAATATTACAGACCACCAAAAAAATTTCATCTTGGGATAGATTAAATATACAAATTAAATAAATAAAGATAGATCTTGGAATAGATTCCAGAAAAGTCACACAGCACAGTGGTGATACAACAGATTTAGGGATGTTGCACTTGACTTGTAATCAGGAACACGGGTTCAAATTCTACCTGTGAAATTAGCTCTGCAACCCTGGGCAAATCATTTAATCTCTCAGTGCCTCAGTTTCCTCATCTGAAAAATTAGGGCATTAGATTTATTAATGGCTTCTAAGCTCCCTTCCAGGTCTAGATTCATGGTCAATTGATAATCTTGCTGTACTCTGCCTCCATCATCTCTCACCAGGTCAGTTCTGGGTTAAGAGTTTAAGAAGGTTATTGATGAGCTAGAGAATGTCAAGATAAGGACAACCATGATGGTGAAGGGCTTTGGATACATGACATATGTGGACTGGTTCTCAAGGCATTCTTTTATTGCTATTGCTGTGGTTCTTGAGTCATTTCAGTTCAACTCTTCATGACTCCATTTGGGGTTTTCTTGGCCAAGATACTGGAGTGGTTAGCCATTTCTTTCTTTAACTACAGGCATGTTTAACCTGTAGAAAAGAACACACAGAAAGGGTATAACCCCTGTTTTCAAGTACTCTAAGGTCTGTCATGTGGAAGAGAGAACAGATTTGTTCTGTTTGGCTCTAGGGGACAATAATGGAAGTTGCAAAAAGGCAAATTTGGGGCTGATATCATGAAAAACTTCCAAACAAACAGAGCTCTCCAAAAGTGGAGCTGCCTCAAAGGGAGTACATTACCATCTTTGGAGGTACCAAGTAAGTTGTAGCTAGGATTCCTATCTGATTAGATCGGACTAGATGACTGATGAAGTCTCTTCCAACTTCCAGATTCTAGGATCCTGATGGCACTTACCACACAGGAACATAGATTCAGATTCTGCCATATAGTTATTTCTGCATCATTCCTTACTCACCGCCAGCCCCCACTAAATTATAGATTTCTTAAGAGCAGGTAATTCACCTATTTATTTTTATATCACTCCAAGCAGCTACTTTGTATAGACAGAAGGCACTCTAGAAATATTTGTTGGAAAAAATGAGTAAAACAAAGAAACAAGGATAAAAGCAAACTTCTAAAAATCATAGGATGAAAGAAATATTTTTTTTAAATGCCTGGGGTTTTTAGTTAGGTTTAATATGAGTACCACCAGACACCTTCTCTTTACCAACAATGCTAAATGGAGTTCTAGATGACATACCCTCAGTTTGGGGGATGGTATAAAATTTGAAGGGATAGACTCTAGGTCAAAAAGATCTTGACCAGCTAGAAAATTGAGGAGGCTAATGTATCACGAGGTCAAGATGTTTGAAGGAATATCAATATGACGATGACAGTAGAAATTAGGGAAGGAATGAGGACTATGAGCTTAGACACTGAAAGTCTTGAGAAAGGGAGACAGTGGTCTGAAGGTTAGAAAAAAAATTGCAACTGGAATTTGGTCAGAGTTAATATAGACAGAAAGAATGAACTTCAAAGAAGACATTTATGAACAACAGTGGTGGACAAAATATTTGGAAGGGACAGAGCAGGGCAAAAGGAGTACGCACCTCACCTCTCATTTTTTGCTTTCTGAGGGGGAAGGAGGGATGAGAAAAAGAGCAATCACCAGCAGAATTGGTGGCCAGGGATGAGATAGCTCCCAGAACAAGTCTAGTTGCCATGAGTACAAGAAGAAAATAATAACAGTTGATTTTATTTAGTACTTCGAAGTTTGCAAACTATCAAATTGTGAGAGAAACAGATCTAAGATGACAGAGTTTGTCAAAAACAGAGTAGGGCTTCTAGACAGCACAGGGGATAGACAAAGTAGTAAAATGGTATGGATGATGACTTTTGATTTGTGTGTAAATGGAATTTAAATGAGGTAGAGATGCACAAAGTCCTGGGCTTCACTCTCTCTCCAAAGTCATCATAGTCCAGTGGCAGGACAGAACCAAGACAACTGATGATGATTCAAGATGCAGTGGATGACCATGGCATGCCGTTCCACAGCACCTGCTTAAGCTGCCTTCATTGTCGTTGGAACAAATTGTTGTCATCTGCCCATTCCACAAGAGGAAGTTTTCACATGCTTGGGGTAGACATCCCCCTAACTCACCAACGGCTTTGAGACCCTTGGTCTCAAACCTCAACCTTGTTTAGCGCACGTCTGCTGAAATGGTTTACTAGGGTGTGGCCACTGGGCATACTGCAGCTTCCTGGAGACACAGGTGAGAGTTGGAATGAAGAGGGAGGCACCAGAGGTGAAAAGCATCCCTGAAAAGGGCTCGGCAGCCATCATACCAGAGGTACTAGTCTTCCCTGAACACACCCTACATCCCAGGCAAAGTGGCAAATAGCATTTGGTTCTATTAAGTAGATAATTCTTTGACTCTAGGGGCCGAGTGTGTGACTTTACTAACAACAACAATAGTAACAGTTAACATTAGCATATCACTAGATCCTAGGCACTGTGTGTAGTAAGTGCTTTACAGTTATTACCTTATAAATATTAATCCTCACAACAACCCGGCAAGGTAGGTGCTGTTATTATTCAAAAAACCTCTAGGACTTAATGTTTAGAAATAGGCATGGAAATCTACTTCAAAAAGTGAAATATGTATGCCAGTAATCTGATAGTAGTTATCACAATAAAAATGTCTGGTAGCCAACATAAAATAACGCTAGAATTTCTAATATATGTTTTCAAATCCTATAAAATGGAACAAATAATTATTAAATTAGTTTTTCGCATATTTGTCCAAACTAGAGTATAATACCTTGCCCCTAATACCTTGCTGATGCCAAGTCAACTAACATTTATGAAACACCTACTGTATGAGACAATGTGCCAAGCATTGGATGACAAAGCCTGCCTTAGGGTGGTGTCAGAGGAAAGAAAAGTAAATAAAGGAGATGTTAAGAAGATAGAACAGGCAAGATCTGACAACTGTATGGATGGAATGTGGGTGGGAGGAAAATGAAACAGAGGACAGATAGTGATGACTCAAGAATGACACCTGGGTTGTTAGGACTAGATGACTAGGAGAATGGGGACGCCTTTAATAACAGTAGTAAAGAGAGGAAGAAGGGAAGGTCTTACAGGAAAGTTCAGTTCAGTTTTGAATATGCTGCTGAACTTAAAACGTCTTTGGGCCACATAATCTTCCCTAGTGCCTGTCCTACTCTACCATCTCTACACAACAGAGAGGCAAGAGTCACCAAAGAATAGGATATAGAATACAAAGTGAGAGCTCTTTTGAGAAAGACCTTAAATACTGAACAGAAAAATCTCATTTTATAGACATTCACCTAAAAAAACTTTGCATGCTTCATCATCAATCAGATAAGTCAATATCTAAAACTGGCAAAAAGTAGTGATTTGTGTTTTGAGGATAATAACTCACACTGAAATAGGGCTTTTTCTATTTTAAATATTATCAAATAGTATTGTAAGCATAATAAATCACTGAAATCTTATTTCATTTTCATTATTACATTTGGCATCAAATTACTATCTACATTGCTTAAGAATGAAAAAATAAAGACTACTGTTAATTTAAATTTGAATTCCCTTCACAATCTGTAGAATTGTAGTAGGAATCTCTTATTTTGCTTACAGTATAAAGATAAGATATATTTTTTCTTGACTACAAATTAGAATTTGCTAAAGTAATAAATATATATTTTTCTTTGACTAAATCTCAGACTAAATATAATATCAACATGTAATGAAATGTGTAAATGTTGTATCTTCTAGGCAAAAAAGATTATCATAAAGGAAAACATTTTTTTAAAAGAGACTACCTTTAGAAACAAGTTTGGAGATCTGTTTTAAAAAGTGAAATACATATGCCAGTAAGGTGGTATGATAGTGATAGTTATCACAATAAAAATGTCATAGCTAGTATAAAATAATGCTAAAATTTCTAACCTGTTTCTAAATCCTGTAAAATGGACCAAATAATTATTACATTACAGTTTTTCACAGATTTATCCAAACCATAATTTCTCTTGATAATTTAATCCAGTATTTTGGCTGAATCCAATAAACCAAAGCTTTTAAGTATGTCTCATAACTTAGTATTCAAAGTTATTTGCTTTTATCAAATAGCTTAATTTAAAATTATTCTGTTAGCAAATTTATGCCAAACTTTCAGTTATTTTAAGGACAAGAGAAAAGCAAAGATAATGACTGACTTGTATTGTTCCTACTTGAATGTATTTTTTTCCTCAAATAAAATTTCTAGAATGAGGGAGGCTTAATGGTCACACAGATAGGCAGGATTTGAACTTCGGGTTCTCCTGACTTCTCAAGACCAGCACTATATCTTCTTAAGTTTTCTAGACTGATGTTTCCTCATCTAGAAATGATAGATAGTAAAGAGATGGTTAGACTTGGAAATCAGAAGACTGGGATCTGAATCCTGCCTATGATAAAGTTTACTATGTTCACCTTGGCAACTTACTTAATCTGTCTGAGCCTCAGTTTCCTTAGTTATAAAAATGAGGGAGTTAAACTCAATGACCTGTAAGGTTCTCCTTTCCAGCTCTGAATCTATGAATGGATGATTTCTAAAGACTTTTCCAGCTAGATTAGTCATGGTAATTCTGCATTTTTTTAAATCTAGATTTGGTGGGAGAAAACCTGTTTTTGAAGCCCACTTACTTACTTACTACCTAGAGCAAGTACATTTCCTCCCTTGTTTCTTTACCTTAAGTGGTTAAGGTTCCTGGCAAACTCTAAAGCCTTTGATTTCCTTGGCTGTCTTCTTTTCCTTTCCTCCAACACCCACAGATCTCCCACTGAGAATAGTCCAGATTAAAACAATCCACTTAGGGCCTCTGATTCCTTTTGTTTCTCTGGCTGCAGTAACAGTAGTCTGTCTGCTCAGTGTCACTATGTTACAGCCACTCATCCGGCTTCTTCAAATTCCCAGACCTGACTAGATCAATAAAACTATCCTTAATTGTAAATGAGGGATGCTTTGTTCTAGACTACAGATAAACTGGTTTGGCAAAGTCACACCTTTTTGTAGTCAGTCCTCATTATTGTCCCAGAATGTTTCTGACCAGGGAGAGAGCAGGCATTGTCCAGTCCCAGGACTACTTGATTACATGCACCTAAAACCCCACCTACCTACGCTGAGGCTCCTAGTTAGCTGGTCAGGATTGCCTTCAATCTACCATTTCCAAAGAACAACAGCAATCATGCTCCTAGTAACAGCTCACATTTCTATAGCACCTTAAAGTTTAAAGCAATTTCCACTCCCAGTCCCTCCCCTCCCCAAAAACCCCTTGAGGGAGGCAGTGTATGGAATATAATGCCCATTTTACAGATGAGCAAATTGAGCACTATGGAGGAAGATGTGACTTGACCTGGGTCACACAACTAGGAAGTTTTGGAACCAGACCTCAAAACCAAGCCTTCTGACTCAAACTCCAGTCTTCTCTCTAATACAGCACCTTTTCTCTAGGAACACAAGTACCTTTCCTCAATTTAAAGACTAAGACTATAGGATCACAGATTAAGAGTTTAGAAGGGTCTTCAGAGCCCAAAGAATCCAACACCTTCATTTTTCAGATGAGGATACTTGAGGCCCCAAAAAATTAAGTGACTTGCCTAAGGTCACAAGATCACAGAGTCAAAAAGAGCTGGAAAGGACCTCATTTAGGCCCTCCATCGTTGAGAAGTTAGAAAAGACCTCATCCAGATCTTCCAGCAAAGAGAACTGGAAAGAGCCTTGCAGACCTAAACTCCCTCATTTTACAAACTGAGCTCAGGGAGGTCTAGTGACTTGCCCAAGAGCACACAACTAGTAAGAATCAAAGAAAAGTTTTGAAGAAAGGTCTTGGACTCCAGAGTCTGGACTGCACTGTATCCTGCTGCTGCCTCTGGATCTACTGCTCAGGAAAGAGTCAGGCATTGTAGGCTAGTCATTCTGCTGTGAAAGCTTTCCAAACATTCAAACATAACTATACTTTGATATTCCAGGTGTTTCAGTGGGGTTTATTACAAGGACTACAGATTTTCTCTCCTCTATCTTTCTCCTGCTTTTTGCAACCATTTCCATTTTGACCACCATTTAGGTCAGGTTAGGCTTCATGATGCTTATCAATATTCAGGGATACCATAGACAGGACTTGCGTACAGGTCTGACCAAAAGACCACAGAAAGTTCTTCCACTGCTGATCCAAAAGAGGAAATTTACTTCAGCTTTTCAATTTAGAGCTCTTATGAATCTGAGAAACCATCTTGGTCATCCCTGTCTTTTTACAGGCAAGGAAACTGAGGCCTGGATAAGGAAACGATTTGCCCAAATTTGCCTAAAGTCACCTAACTACCATGTGGCAGAGCCAGGATTCAAACCCACATTCTACACCTCTAAATTCAACCCTCTTTTCACAGTATCATGTTTTACCATCCCCATATGACAAAGATAAAACTTAAGTTGAGAAGCTTATTTGGCAGACATGAGGAAAATCTAGAGAGGGAACATAAAGTTCCTAGAGGTGATACTTAATAGGTATAGCTGTCTCCAAATACCTGAAGAGCTGTCATGAGAAAGAGGGATCAGACTTGTTCTGCCTGGCTCCAGAGGGAAGAACTAGAAGCAATGGGTGGAAATTGCAGAAAGGAATATTTAGGCTTGATATAAGAAGAAATCTGTTAACAATTAGTTATCTAAAAGTATGTTTTGGAGGTAGTCAAGCAAATGCTGTGTACATGTCAAGTACTGATAAGAAGGAATTCTTTTTCCAATGCAGGATAGACCAAATAGCCTCTGAGGGCACTTCCACCACTAAAATTCTTTGATTCTTCATATCAGAAGTATCTATATCAACAAATTGATACTAGATGGTCTTAATGAAAATGACACACTAAATTCAATTTTTGTTTATTCGGCAAACAAACCAAACATTTATACAAAGCTTACTATATGTTGGGGGTGGCATCTAACATGCAGTGATCTCCAGTGATGTGAGCCATTCCTCTAACAGATTGAAAACCTATGCACATGCACCCATCCTGAAGTCCCTGTTCACATATTCTCATCAACTTATCAGGCGAGTCATTCTATTTGAAGCAGCAAGGAACCCTGAGGTGAATTAGTAGATAGGATGTTCCTGATGAGTCAAACATCTTTCTATCAGCCCCTCTCAGCCCCTGCTGGAGACAGTGCAGGGCCCTGAGGCTAATGGCCCTGAGAGTAAAAGTGTCCCCATTCTTTCTCCCTCCCTGTTTCTGACCTTTCCACTCTGCTTACAATCCAGACCCTGAAGTCATAAGAGAAGTTTATGGAGAAGGAGTCAACCTCCCTCCCCACCAAAAATACCAAATATCAAACAAAGGATACTCATCAGCCAATAAAGCCCAAATGCCCCCCAGACCACTGACCCTGCTTCTAGCCCAAAGTCCTCAATACTGCCAAACAGTATAACATCTGAAACAGCATTAACAATTCCTGTACTGGTCACTATCCTCACCTCCCATATTCAAACTCTCGTTGACACTTGCCTATTTAACCTTTGAAACATCTCTCAAATAGTCTTTCTTCTCTCCCCTTATGCTGTCACCTCCCCAGGACTATTATAATAGCCTGCTGGTGGGTCTGTCTGACTCAGTTCTCTCCTCCAATTCATCCTCCATTCAGACACCAAAGTGATTTTCCTAATGCATAGGTCCGATCATATCCCTCCCCTACTCAATAAACTCCAATGGCCTCCAGGAGTAAATGCAAATGCTCTGCTTGGTATTCAAAAAGTCTTTCATAACCTAGCCTCTTCCCACTTTTCTAGTTGTCTTAATATCCTTCTCCTTGCCACATGCTCTTTGATACAGTGACACTGGTCTCCTGATTTCCACGAGAAAGACTCTCCTCTCAACTCTGGGCATTTTCTCTGGCTTGTCCCCTTGGAATACTCTCCCTCTTCCCATCTCTGCCTACTGGATAGCCAGGCTTTCTTCAAGTCTCAAGTAAAATCCCATCTTCTATAGGAAGGCTTTCCCAATTTTTCTTAATCCTCGTGCCTTCCCTCTCTTATTTCCTATTTATCCTCTATCTGACATGCTTCTACATGTTTGTTTACTTGTGGCCAACACCATTAAACTGTGAGCTCCTCAAGGGCAAGATCTCTTTTTGTATCTTTGGTACTTAGCACAGGACCTGGCACATAGTCGGTACTTAATAAATCTTTACTTACTGACAATGAAAATCATATTAAAGAAAATGTATTACCACCTGCTATGCTGTAGCACTCTAAGACCCACTGGGCCTTGGAATTCTCTCCTATATATGGTTTTCCTCACTCCATCCCCCAATTAGCAAGTGATCTCCTAATCAGAGACTGTCTTACTTTTTTTTTCCATTTGCATTCTCAGTACTTATTACATCACATACACATAATACTGATCATTCAGTCACTTATTTATAGGAGACCACTCAACATACTAAGTGGCTTCCTTGAGCACTTTTCACATCATTAACATACTAATGGACCATATGGGCTATTTATTGATTTTCCCTAACTCTAGATATGGGAGCAACCCATGTTCTTTTTCTATCACACATTTCTTTGATACCATCTTTTACATGACTTTCAATGTGAAATCTTATTTATATTGTTATTTATTTACAAAGTTACAGTTGGTTCATCCTCACAGTAAATCTCTTGTAACTATCCTTTTGGAAATTCTTAACTTCTAGCAGGGTATTTATTTGGTGACGAATTTCTGTGGCCAGAACCTATCCATGGCCAATTCACCAAACAAAATAAAATTCAAAATGACCCTTGGTGCTGTGTGGCCTCTCTTCTGCATCTGAAGTGACAAGGCACACTGGCAAAAAAAGAGAACAATGTTTGCTAATGAAATAATCCCTACCTTCAAGGAGTTTATATTCCACGGGTAGGAGAGCAGATTTTTCACAAGACAATATGAACAAATGCTTTTCTTGAAATCTCAAGTTATGCATACATATGTGTAATAATCCTAATTTTAAAGAACTCAATATAAAGAATATTCAGATAAAACAAGGTCAACAATACTATGTCATAATGACTGTCATGACCTTCCAAGAATTTACTGACTACAACTGAATGGTGAGAGCAGTGTAATCTACAAATCAGTATTTATACAACATGATGCTGATATACATATGTACTATTTACTTGTTTGTGATGTATAATATACTTTCTTAATCACACTGTCTTGAAGCTCACAGATTTATTATAGCAAATTCCTGCTTTGTTTTTAACCGCTAGATGGGATGATTCAATCAGGTCTATACAAAAAGCAAAAGAACCGTTTCAATCGTAATTGTAGTTTAACCTATTATCTCTAGGTTAAGGGAAGTCAGAGACTTTGGTGTCATGTTAATTGTGAAGTTATATAATGAGACTCCAAAATTCAATGAAAACTTAAATGTGTGGACAAAACCTTAATTAAAATATTTTCAGACCATTTGCAGATGAACAAAGATTTACCTTACATTCTCAATTCCTTACACCTTAGTAAATGCTTAATAAATGCTTATTAAATGACTGAATAATGTACAAGAAAATTTTCTATCAATTACAGGTATTCAAAAGTGAAATCTGTGATGCCTCAGGAGGCAATTGTTTGTCCCTCACTGGAAATCTTTCAGTGAAGAATGCATGATCACCTGTTGGGTATGACATAGAAGGGATTTTTATTCATGTAAGGGTTGTGCTGTAGACAGCCTCTGAGGCTCCTTTCCTATCTGGAGTTCTGTGATAACATGTTTGGTAACAGAATCTTGACTGTTTTTATTACTCCACCAGGAATTTATGTGAGTATTCTAGGCAAAACTAAATCTATTAAGAATATTTCCTGAGGAAATACATAAGAGAAAAAAAGAACATCTCAATAGATGTATGAATACCTAAGAAGCAACTCACTGAAATACTAAAATTATAATTTGTAAAACTTTAATTTTCTTGACAGAAGATATGAATTATTTTTTAATAATGATGGAAGGTTTCTGATTAAAGTAAAGCACAACTTTAGTTATTGAGTATCAATTAATCCCAAGATAATTTTAAAGGAAATGACAGACTTTGACACAATTTGGCACATAACTCAAAAGTATAAAAGTATATTATACATTTATTTGATTCTGTGTTTTAATCATCTATCTTTTAAAAAAAAAGTCTATGTTAACAGCTTTGAAATGAATATATTTTCAATTAGCATGAACAAAATCTGATATTTAGCGGTTGTCAAATTACATGACTGTATTGGGAGAGGTCTACTGTTTACTGTGTTAGCTATGATGCTTCAGATTAAAATATGACTAAATTCTTCAAAGATCTTGAGTGATTCAGAAGATGAAGAAATGTGACAATTAGTACTCTAATAGTTTTAAGATAAGTGTTTTTTTTTCCCTGTATATGCTTTGAAAGAGAAAACACACACACAAAAACTCCCCACAAAAAATAGCAAGAAAATTAAATATTAAACCCAATTTGCTAGTGAAAAAGGCATATTTTGAAAAGATATGCTGCTAACATTTCTCTAGAACAAGTTATATAATCATTTCCTTTGAATTCAAAAATTCAAAATGCCATCCGACTCAATTGGCATTAAGATTATCTATGTGGACTCCTTTGCTCCCCATTCTTTGCATTTTATAACTGAAGCTGTGACTTTCCAAAAAAAGAGGATTTATTTTTAGCGTTGTTAAATTTATATAATTTACTATAACCAATACTAAATAAATATTAATGTGAGGTTTCCTCTTGTCTTCCTGTGAATATTCTTACTTAATTCCCTATTAGGGTTTGGAATTTTTCCAATCTCTCAATAAAAATAAATATAAAAGGGCCATAGTAAGAAAGAAGAATATCATCTGGCAACTACATACTGCTTAACCCTTTTCAAAAAACTGTTACCTGTTACCTCATTTTGTCCTTACCATATCTCTTTGAGAGAAAACACATATATTTACTACATTGTAAAGGCAATATGTATGGTATAGTGGAAAGCATATCTGATTTGAAATCAGAGAACCTAGGCTTAAATCCCAGATCTGCTACTTGTTAACTGTATACTTCTAGACTATTACTAAACCTCTCTGAGACTTAATTTCCTTATTTGTAAAACGAGATTGTGGACTAGATGAATTCTTGTCCAGCTGTAATTTTTAGTTCAATGTACTTTTAATTATCCTTCTCTATTTCTTATCTGATTATAAATTGATATTCTAATTTAAAATTAGAATTATTTAAATTAATTTGAATACATTTAGACTTTCACAAAACAAAAAGATGGAATATCAAATTTACAGACTAAATTTATCCTTTATCTTAAAAGAAAAAAAATAACACAGTCCAGGTATGAAGCTAGAGGGTCATTACTAAATCTGAAAAATAACTTTACTTAGGTTCTAATAACTGAAATTTTATCCATTTTCTCTATTAATACCTAGTTCTTAAAGCATATAAAATAAAAATATTTTGTAAGGGCTTTAAGAGAATTCACAAGACTTCAATAAGGTACCCAATTCAAAATCATGTATTCTGTCTTAGTAATTTTAAAATTACTTTCATGTCAAATATATTTTCTTTCTATTCTTAACATTTCAAAACCTATATTAAATTCTATTTTGAATATAAAAATGAGAATATATTTCTGAGATGCTAACATTTTACGATTTATAATTTGTAAAAAAACACACCTTGTTAATGATCCATAATCTTTAAAAAAGATTCATCTCCTCAATGTAGTTATCACCTTCAAATACTCTCCCATTACAAATAAGAATTTCCAAATGGTTATGGCATTTTTCCAGAGAGAGTATAGTCCCAACCCAGGAAAGCAGGTGATTCATTAGTTCTCATTACACTATTATAAAATGAATACTCTATGGTAATAAGAAAATCAGACTTGCTCTTAGAAGACATCATCTACCAAAATGATTGCAGTCAAGGAAGTAATATTAAACTGTTCAATTGAAACAGATAGTAAATCTCCAACTGATAATTTTCATATGTTCATGAAATTGATGATTTAATTTTTAAAAATGATTTTATCTGGCACCTGCAAGGAAACTACATCAGTATTTATGTATATGATTTTTAAAATATGTAATAAAATATTTGTTTGAAATCATTTAACAATTCCTACCTAAAGAATGTGCAGCTGTGGTTTTAGAGCTGAAAAATCGGCCCAGTCCAAGATCTCCAAGTTTTACTACTCCTGTCGCTGTAATGAATACATTAGCTGGTTTTATATCTGTAAAATAAATAAATAAAAATTGTCAGGAAAGAGCTTCAGTGTTTTCAAAGGGATAAGTTTTGAAATTTGGGGGGGGGGGGGATGGTGTTAGTGGAAAGAAGGCAATATTCTTACTGAATGTACCTTACTAGAAAAATAGGTTTCAGAATTTTAAATCATTTTCTTTTCATATTCAGACATTCTTTTAAAATCACCTAGACTAACATTTTTAAATTCTTTCAGTATTCATATGCGCTGATAAAACACAAAATAAACATGTGTTGGAGCAATAAATATAAAAGACACAGTTTTAATATGCTATTAGCTTTTGTGCAAACTACAATCTGTTTTCTATACTGAAAAACCAGACCTCATAGAATATTGCTCTTCTATTTTTTAACTTATTAGCATTATGCAAAATAAAAATGTTTATTTTTACTACCACATGATGATTAGACAATTAAATTTGGGCTACTTCAGAAACTACAAATGTAAAATACTCAAACAAAATGAAAGACTTCTTTCCACAGTCTTTCCAAAGTCTATAATTTAACTACTTAAGGACAGGGAAAAATCTTAGTCCCTGGCCAACTATACAACATTATCAGAACTCTAAGAATCAATACTTAATAGCTAAATGTTTAGGCTGCTGTAATAAACATTGTTCATTTAATAAAATATTCCTTTTCTCACATATAATACTTCTTTCAAGAATTCCCCATCTCTTATTATTTTTCCCTTCCTGATTTAACAAATTATTTAACACAATAAAAAGAGTCAAAGATCTGCCAAGGTGTTTTTATTTTTATGTAAACTCAAACTACTTTTGTTAGGAGAAAATACATTCTAATGAAATTACAGTATCTGGAAAATAATTACCCACCAAAAATTATTTTCTTTCATTTGAGTTTGATATAATTTACCCTGAAAATGCCAACCATCTATCTTAAACTATTACTGCTCAAATATGCAAGATCTTTATATACCTCTGTGCATAACTCGCCGGGAATGCATATGCTCCAAAGCACTGCAAAGTTGAACGAAGTACTTCCAAACTGTCCTCTCAGGAATCAACCTTTTTTGTTTCTTAAAATGCTGTAAAACAAACAGAATGGAAAAGAATAATGAAAATTCCTTAAAATACAATTCTGGGAACATGATTTGACACAATGAAAAAAATGGTCAGCAAATCTGAGATAGCAGTATTGTACCTACGAAAAACTGAAGCAGCTCTTTAGAACATTGCACTTGCTGACATATTTACAAGAATTCTACTTGATATGTCAAGTCAATTTCCTCTCTACTTAGTTAATATACTAATCCAGGTGATGTCGAAGTATACTGTTAGTTGTTGTACAGTCAGGTGATATCTTGTAGATATCATTTACATCTGATACATCTACAGGTCTGCCTCATTTAACAAAAAAAAAAAACCTAAATTAGAAATTAGAAATGATCATTTGCATTATGGAACAATTCTCATTACAAATACAGAACTCCTTTAGTAATGAGTTCCAATATGTGCTTCTTCAATATAACACTTTTTGCAAGAATGCAGTTTCCATGAAACCATGAATATTTCCACCATAAATGTTAGATACAAAAATATATACCTACAACTTAAGTCTTATTAAATCATATCTCAAAACTTCACTCCAAAGTCAGGCCAAGCAAATCTTAAAATATCAGCATATCATAAACAATTTTTAAATAAGGAAAGTTTCTGTAGATTTTCCAAAATTGAGCTCTCTAGCCTAGTTTCAATCATTTCAAAAGAGACGAAAAAAATTCTGAAATTAATGTGATTTATAACATGTTAAAACTGACATAGAAAAATTATTTTAGATATAAAAACACTGACCCTCAATTATTAAAATGTTTTCATACAGATTAAGCCAATGCCTATTTTTGTCCCTTTGAAAAAAATCATTTATCCATCAAAAGGACTATAATATTTAAAGTTAAATTTGGCAATATACATGTAATCCCAAAATATTCCATGCTATAAAGCTTGAAATGCTACATAGTTGTGTATTATTTAATACTGAGATTCTAAATATCAGGGATTTTAAGAACAAGCAAGTTTGTCAGGTTTTTTTTTGCAGTGTTACCAGATGAGAGCAGGATGCAATGAAAACTATTATTGGGATATGTACAGGTTATCTATCTTTTATATGGGAAAATATAGAAGTATTTTTGAGGACTCAGAGAACCAAGAAAAATATGTAAAGAAAGACAAATGACCCAGGTTAATTTTTATTAGGTTTCTCACTGTTTTAAAAGCCTTATCAGTTATCTTAATAAAATTTACTTGTATCAAATACTCAAATGACATGCTATATCACCAAAATGTTATAATGACTAATATGTTTGTAAGTTGGTGAAGACAACAATAATACTGATGAAAAAATTTCCAAAGTCAAAAAGCAATATAAATTATTTCTAGGCAATAAAAAATAGAAAAATTTACATGTCAGGTTTTCCATTCTGACTACTTTTAATTTCATAATATTTTAACATCAGTTTTCATTCAAATGAGGCAATACAGCAAAATCAGTTCTTTACATATTATTTTCACACAGACTTGGAATGAATCCAAATAAATCCTACGTATGGGTTCTCCCCATAGCAGGATTAGCATATCAGAGGACTGTTTGATGTCAACACGAAGATGGAGACCAGGTTTCTTTTCATTTAAAAATAAATACACAATATCACATAAGCATAGGAGCATAAAAGCATACTTCTGTGTTTTAATATAGATTTTTAAATTATCATAATTAACTCTGCAGTTTATAAAAACCCTCAATGTTGTAAATAACTTGAAGTTCAAAAGATAATGAAAAACTATTCACAAAATGTCTGAAACAGGCATCTTTTCTGCATCTATTGCTTACAAATCTTAAAAAGAATAATGCATAATATTTTTGCATTTTCTTTAGTTTTCATTTCTTCCCAATATAGCATGTGCAAACAAGGAATTGAAATAATTTCAGCAAGTTTCCACAACTTTGACATTTTGAAATCAGAAATCCACAGAAATGTTTCTATAAAAGTAACATTTTTCTATTAATGTTAGAGATAGAGAGGAGGGGAGAGGAAATACTCTGAAATTACTGGCAATTTGAAACCTGTACACAAGGACATTTGAACACTCATCAGAGACATTAAAATTGCTAAAAGTTCAAATTAAGGTAACAAATAAGAGCTTAAAGTCACTTAGTAAATGAACATTAGATATTGAACTGAGATATATAATGACTTTTTAACCTATTTACGAAACTCATGATGTACACTATGAAAGGGACATCACTTGGCTAAATTTTTTTCTTTTCTTTTTGGGAGACTGTTCCTTGTGAAAATACATAAATAGGACAAAACAAAATAACCACTGACATTAAATAAGCATAACCAACCACAAGAAGGAATAATTTGGAAAGGATTGTTTGTACAAATTAGTAGATGGTTCTTAAGCAGTAACAATATAGGAACTTGATTACTCAAAAATTTAAGGAGAAAATGGGCTTTACTTTTACATTCAGTTTCACACGTAAAACAATTTAAAATTTAATTTGATTATGGCATCATTATTTGTTGTCATATTAAACAGATAATATTTAAAGCAGCTATTGATATTAAGCATAAAATATTATATTAAAGTCATGGAACACTGATGAGTCTTTCCTTTTAGGACAGACTTATAAGAACACCTTATTCTTATAACATAGTAAGAAAGCCTAACTCTTTCTGATGGTGGCACTGTTGGCTACTTCTTAGGATGAGGGCAAAGAACATAAAAATAATAGAAAAGAAAAGTTAATCTATTTGCGCTATTTTTGAAGTTTATATCAAGTCTGATAAAATAACTTTCATATATTAACTGAAGTTTGAAAAAACTTTCTAGATCAACAGACTTAATAGTATAGGCATGAAAGACAATTTCCCTAGCAAAATGACACAAATTAGAATGACAAAATACTATTCTATGTTATATTCATAAATATACATATCTAGACAGGTAATCTGTTAGATGACAGAAACTAAAAAAAATTATAAGCTAACACTTAGAGAAGATGACTGAATCCTTATACTAATAAAAATTGTTGAATGCAGACTTGGAAGATACATTTGATTTAGTTATTATATGTAATACCCCAATACTTTATTTTGCATGTCAAAGTAATACTTGATATTTGTATGAGACCTCCTGAATAACACGTGGTAAGAACATCTGTGGACATACCAAAACTCCAAACAGCATTGTTACACCTGAACACTTGTTTCATTCTTTCTTTTTGTATATCTTGCTCTTGTCAGAATGACTGGCAATTAGAAATACTGGTTGTTTAGTATATTTTTTAAAGGTCATGTTTTGATAATCAAAAAAGTGGGTCATGTGAATGGAAGATATCTTTTCCTGCATATTTTCAACATTTGCTACCAAGATTATTATACCAAAAGAAGTAGCAGAACAAGAAGATTTTATTACATATAGTTCATTTGAAATAGCTGATAACAGATTTCATTCTATAAATAGTTTTATCACTTAAAATTTAAAAAGTAACCAGAGTTCAATATATATAATACAAATATCACCTAAGTAAATTATCTTAATAAAAAGTGCAAACTTCATCCATTTAAAACTCTTGGGGTGGAGGGGAATGTATTTTTCTTTTAAGTTTCCAAATACGCTCATACAATTAAAACATTCACTATATTATCTGCCTGGATAACAAGATTCTAAATTCTAAATACTACTATTAACCTGGTTCAATCAGTTCTATGAACCTAGTTCCTCAGGCACTTATACAACCCAACTCTAAGATACAATCACACTTTTCCAAGTTTTACTATCATATACAATTCTAGCATTCACTTCATGGAATGGAATTTTTATAAGAAAGATAACTTTATTAGCCAGGAAAATAATCAATCCACTGAGAATGGACAGAAAATGACTTTGAAACTTAATTGTAATCAATACACATGATATTTGCATTGAGTTGTTGTTTGCCCTTTGTTCTCAGAGGACCATGGCATCAGCAAGCCTCCTCCAGGGCTATCTAGGCATTAGCTGGAAAGTAATATTTGCATTGTGCTAGGAAGAGATCACATCTTTAGTACAGTATTTTCCTCGGTTTATGTCTGCCAGACTAAAGAAAAGTAGAGAGAAGTTTTAGAAATCTGAGGGAAAAGATAACTGAAAAATTAGACAGTGCTATAGAAGGCTTACATCTTTTTTTTTTTTTGGCATCTTATTCCTTGTAAATCTTACAATGAACACTATATAATTTTTGTAACATTTTTAAATTCATTTTTTAACATGCTGGATGCCTACATTAACTGATGTCTGAAACATGAAAATGAAAAGACTTTCTAACATATGAATCATTCTCATATACTGAATGATCACTAGCTGTTGGCCATTTCCATTGAGGCCACTATAAGAAAAAGAGTTTCAGGTTAAAAATAAGGAGTCAGTTCCTGAATGGAACATTGTAATATAAATTTTCTTAATATTTTTAAAGAACTTTCTAGAAAGCTTGGGTTCTCTAGTCTAGTTTTGTCACTAATTAGTTGTTAGATTTTGTCCACTACAAGACCCCAATTTCCTCGTTACCATGAGGGAATTAGAATTAAAAATATCTTCCAACTTTAAAAATGGATGACTATGAGGCTATATTTATAGGAAAAACTCATTTCACTTGCTTCCTTGGGAACTTTATCATGAATTCAAGAATAAGTGGACAGAACTCTGCTGACTCATAGAAAACACCACGTGTTGTCCTGAGGTACATAATAGGTAATTTGAATCTTTTTGTTAACAAGTTAAAAATTTGCTGATAAAAGTCCTATATTCTTTTAAGTCAAGCTGGAAGAGCCTTTCATCCTTAAAGATCACACACCTTCACTGAAAGAAAAAAAAAAACAGAAAAAACCCCCACAACTGAAGTCCTACTTCAGTACTGAATTCTAATTGGAAAGCATTCCCATGAGGCTAATTCAGCTAGTGGAC
Source organism: Potorous gilbertii (assembly GCA_028658325.1). Taxonomy (NCBI): domain Eukaryota; kingdom Metazoa; phylum Chordata; class Mammalia; order Diprotodontia; family Potoroidae; genus Potorous; species Potorous gilbertii. The sequence continues at coordinate 608,896,101 of CM053770.1, forward strand.
TCAATTTAAGTCAGTATTAAGACCACCATATTATGGGCAAATTCCTAGTGCTAGAGACTGTGAATGTGAGGATTAAAAAAAGTCTCTGCAGTATCACTGGCAAATGGCTGCCGACCCTCCATGTAAAGATCTTTAGTGATGGGGAATTCATAGAGGTTGCTCTTGTCACTTTTGGAGGAACTTTAATTTTTAAGAAGCTTTTCCTCACAGTAGAAACCTACCTCAGCAATTGCCACCTACAGTCATGCAAAACAAATCTAATCTTACTTCTACATGACAACTGCCCATCAAAAACTTGAATGTGGCTACCTGGCATTCTCTAAGCTTTTCTTCCTCAGGTTAAATGTCCTCATTTTCTGAAACTGATCCTCATTCAATATGGTTTCCAAAAGCTTTTTACCACCCAGACCATCCTCCACAAGTGAAGAGTGTAAAGTGTTTGCCAATACACAAACTTTGGCCCCAGAAGTTTATACGCTAGCTTGGGAAATAAAACAAATACACAAATACGCCCCAAATGACAACACAGTAAGTACATAAGGAGAAGTACAAACAGACATTAGAGAGGCAAAAGAAGAAGGAAGACAGGAGATTGTTAACTGAAAGATGGTAGGGAAAATATATTCTTAAAAAGTATCTCTTAGACTTAGATCTCTTATCAAACGTACCAGAAAACTTGGACAATATATCCCCTTCTTAATGAAATGAAAATATTTCACAAAACACCAAATCCAAGTTCCTCCACTATCACAAAGACATAAGCTCATTATCAAAGGGTGAAATTACACCAATTTCTCAAAACAAAGTTTTATGTCACTATTATTAACTAATTAGAACTAACGAAAGACATAAATAATGGAGTTATAAATGTATACTTTACCTTGTAACTAGAAAAGATTAAAAAGTGAATGCCATAATGGATACCTTATATGTAATTCTATTTAGACTAAGAATCGAATGCCTTAATTACTAACCTGGATTTATGACAATATCCTGACAAACAATAAATGTCCCTTTTAATGATTTCTGTTGCATGTTTCACTGAAAACGACTGTTTAGGAGAACATATTAATCTCCTTAATTCAAAAAAACTGATGACCTTAGATATCTTCTCATTTCTAACCTGGCTGCACTCATTTTAGATTTCTTGGATTTCATAAAGCCCCCATGCCCAGTATGTTTCTCACCTTTTCCCCATTTTCAACTCTCTTTTGCGTGTTACCTTCCTTTACTAGATTATAAGCTCCTTAAACTCAGGGACTTAAACTCTTTTTCATATTTGTATTCCAGCATTTAGCACAGTGCATGACACACAGCAAATGCTTAATAATTTTTGTTGACTATTGACTGATTCCACACCACAGTAACTTGTGAGTTTCCTCTTAAAAGATATTTACTGCATATGGGTTCATATTCTTTAATGTTTTATTAGAATGCACTTTTAAAAACAGCATGATACATCAAAAGAATTAAAACATGTCTAGCAATCTGATTCTATTTTGACTTGGCATTATGAATGATTTTTATAAAATGCAGTACTCTAAATAACTTTAGAATTTTTTTAATTGCTTGAAAGGACTTTTACATAATTTCTGAACTACTTTCACATCAAAATACTTGTTCCATGAGGAATCTAAAATCCTTTATTCCCTCCTCCTGGCCTTCAATGAATCGAGGTTGTGACACAATTACAAAAGTAATAAAATATGGCCCCTTAAGAGTTTAATAATATCTTAGGTTTATAAAGAATCTCAAGGTTAAAAAAAGGTTTTTTTTATACTATATTACTTCATTTAAGGAATAAAAAAACAGTTGTGGCATAATGCAAAATATTTCTGTAAACAAAGGTGAACATTAAAAAAAAACAACCTTTGCTTTGTTTAGATTTTGAATTTATGGTTAAAATATGATATGAAGTTCCAGATTTTCTCCCAACACTTCTTTGGGAAGTACTTTTAAGAAATGTGGTCCCTAAGTTTGTTCAAAAGGGAGAAATACAAAATGAATTACTATGAATGAACAACTAGGAATTACTAAGTTATATTACTAAGTAGCTTCTAAACCAACCAATTATTTTCTTATAAGATGTTTGAGGCAATGTTATATACCACTTTAATTCATGAATACAGAATAGCAGTTATGTTTCCCCTCCTAGTTCAATTAAGCTAAAGATCTGAGGGAAGACACCATATTTATTATCTTGGTAGATAATTATTTATAAGATTCTCATTAAAGTAATAGAACTCTACCCTTCGAAATCTAGTAATTTATTGCTTTTCCCTTTAAATGTTAAATATCTACTATCATTCTCCTCTATGACATGATCTTTATGTTTCTTCTCTATTATATAAATAATATACAGGATACTGACCATCAAGAAGTCTTGTCAAGATATTTAGCTAGTTAAATGAAACCAGAAGAAAGACAACAAATAGATGAAAGATTGAAAAGATCTTAAAGACTTTTATAGCAAATTCTTTTAGCCATTAAGGACACTGACGCTACCACATTTAGTTTTATCTTAGTACTGAATGTGCTTCTTTAAAAAATAGGAGGAGTATCAGTCATGATGGTATACACCTGTAACTTCTGCTACAGAGGGAGGCTGAAGTTGGTGAATTGGTTGGGTTCAGTTCCAAGCTATGGCAGAGGGCTAACTTCTGAACTGTAGTATGGAACAAAGATGGTGAGCTCCCAGAAGTACCTGGAGAACCATCAAGCTACACGAACTGGGGCACACAGGCCCAGACCATACAAATGGAGCAGATCAAGGCTCCATTCCAGTCAATACTGGGATCAGGCTTGTGAGTGGCTACTGTACTTCCAGAGTGAGGAAGATGAGATCAAATCTCAAAAGAAAAAAAAAAGCTCTGAAGAAAACAAATATGGGCAAAGCACTTAGAAGAGGGTGTGTTGGAGGAGAGGCTTGGCAAGAGAACATCTTGGAGTATCTATGGCAAAGGTGTGGGGAAAATCCTCATATCTTATTACCACCCAACATCATTAACTATAAATCCACATGCTGATTTATCCATATATAAGAAATTTTAGTGAGAAAAATATGTGTGTAAAAATACTTAGGGGGAAATGTATAGCCTTATTCCAGGACCCAATGTTCACCTGCCCGAGCAAGAGTTGGGACAGGGATCCTTTGAGCTTCTATGGGCTACATATAAAACTGAAATGTTTTTTTTTAAATCAACAAAATAAATGCACTAGGACTAGAACAAAAATAATAATTAGGGAAAAAATTCTTTGTAGCAATAATCCCCAACAATGATCTGATATACAAAGTAGAGAGAATTAACTTAAACGTACAAAAACACGAGGCATTCATCTGCAGATAAATGGTAAAAGATGTAAGTTATAAAAGAACTACAAAATATCAACAATCATAAGAAACAAAAGGTAAGAAAAAATAAAAGAAGAAAAGAGAAAGTCTTTTTCAAAACTTATTTATAGCTTTTGACAAGGTGAATTCTAAATTGCAGAGGATGTGGCTGAACAACTTTAAGTCTGCCACTTGGTAACCAAGTACAGCTTAATACAACTACTTAACTATTATTTACTATAGCATTCTCTTTAAAGAATTCATCAGACCAAAGTAATGTTAAGCTCCTTTTCCCTCAACTGCCTAGGACAGCTTGAGTCAGCCAACGGTGGAGGTATCATTAAGGACACAGAACTTAGTTTCTCAAAAGTCAGATAGTACTAGTAAATAATAAATATCCAAGCATGCATAGGGCAACTGTTCGATCAAAACAATTCTATGGCTGGAAGTGGGAGTAACTCAGAAAGAAAACAGAATAGGCAGAAGTAAAAGTCATCAGACACCAATCAAAAGCCTAAATCTTGAAATCAACAGTTGTCTGGTCTAATCAGATAGAAATAAGGTTTCATATACTGACTGTCTTCACATTCAGTTAATACTCAAAAAATATATGTGGAAATCACTTTTTAAAATTCACATATTTGCAAAACTTTGCCAGATAATAATTTGCCCTCCCTATACCCTTATAAGTGACAAGTCCTCTTAGTCTTAGTTCTAGAGTTTTAGGCAGAACACTTATGCATTAACTTTCTTTGTTCATTTCAGTGGTTAGTTCTTTGGGCAGTGGTGGGAAGTCCCTAAAACAGAAATCAGGTAACAGAGGTGACTGACTCACTTTCTGTGGGACTTAAAATGAATATCAATATAATGTCCTCATCGTTTTCAGAGCATTATTTATGTATATCAAGATTAAACAGTTCCTAAAATGGATCAAACTGGAAAAGAATTCCTGACAAGAACAACAAATGATCCAGGATTGCACATCAATAAAATATGGAGAGCAAAAAGGACTTTGAAGGGAGGAAACTTTTATAGAGTATTCAGCATTCGTCTCCTGGGCAGTGCCTCAAGGAGCTCACACATATACCCGTAACTGAATGCAAGATAATTTGAGGAGGAAGACAGAACCAACAAATTGAGGGAAAGGATCTCAGGAAAGGCTTCCCTAAGTTGCTTCAGCAACTAAGTTGAAATCTGAAGAAAACTAAAGATTCTAAGAGGAACAGATAAGGAAGAAATACATTCCAAGCATTACGGAGAGCCTATACAAGAGCATGGAGATGAGAAATGAACAGTACATTCAGGAAACAATTAGTAAACAAATTTGGGTGGAATTAAGAGAGGAGAAGAAGAATAATACGAAATAAGTCTTGAAAGGTAGGTAGAGGCTAGGTTTTGGAGAGTTTTAATGCCTTTCTGTTAACTTTGGATTTTATCCTAAAGGAGGCCACTGAAAACTTCTGAGGAGGAAAGTGAAAAGATCCATGTCTTAGGAACAGGAATTTGGCAGTTGAGTGGAGAATGTATTAAAGAAGGGAAAAAATAGAAGTAGTGAGACCCATTAGTAGTTTATTGAAATATTCCTAGCAAAAGCTAATGAAGTCTGAATTATAATGGTAGCTGTGTGAGAAGAAAAGGAGAATACTGAGATGTTGTAGAGGTATAATTAATAACACCTTAGCTAGGGCTGAGGGGAATAATGAAGAGACAAAGATGACTCCAAGGTTAGAAAACTGCAGAACCTCCTGAGATTTGTCAAAACTGATGACTGCTATGAATGTCTTAAGTTTCTAAATATAACTCATTCCAGAATCCCTTTCTCTGGTTTTATATCAAGTTCAATTTTCAAAGTGTCTCATAAATCATTCCTTCCGGCTTGTGCCCCAACCTGATGCTTTCTTGAGAACCTCAGTATTTGGCTTATTTTGCCAAATGGGCTCTCTGTTGGGAATATCAGAATAACTTTGTCTTTAAATCTCAACAGATAGAGGTAAAGCCTTCCTTCCCCTTCTTTATAAGCATTCAGGTCACCAAATAATTAGATATGGGACAGATTCTACTTCATTCCATAGAAAGAATCCAAAACATAAAAGACTCACAAGAGATGATAAACTATCAACACAATGGTTCTTGAGGTGGAGCCAAGATGGGTGGAGAAAAGGCAGGAAGTTGCCTGAGCTCTAATTTCTTTTGGAACAACTTCAAGCCTCAAAATTAATTCTGGGCAACAGAACCCACAAAAGTATGGGCTGAAAACACTTTTCAGCCCAAGATAAGTTAGAAGTACTTCAGGCAAGGTTTGTCACACTTGAATAAAACAAAAACATAGCCCAGGGCAGGCAGCATCCAAGAAAGTTAGCAAGAGACCCCCAGCCCCAGTAAAGATCAACAACCCAAGGCCTGGTCCCAGCTCAGCAGGCCAGCTGTGAGGTCTCCAGCCCTAGAGCAGCAGGTTACTGGCAACCCTGGGAGGGCCAGAGCAGGCACAAATAGACCAGGCAATTCCAGTGTAAGAGGCAAGCCACCTGCCCTGGAGGCCTTGATGCAGTAAGCCAGTGACCAGACTCCTGTCTCCAGCCCAAGAAGTAACTGACAGTGTCCCCTGTTCCCCAGAAACAGAGCTCAACTTTACAAGTTATGAAATGGGTTGGAAAATGAGCAAAAGACAAACAAAAAGCTCTGACCATAAAAAAAGTTACTATGATGAGAGGGAAGATCAAAACAAACTCAGAAGTGGAAAACAATGTCAAGACACACACACACACACATATATATAGATATATCTAGATACTTGAGAGAAGAAAAATTAGGAAAAGAAATGAGAGTTATGAAAAAAAGTGGACAGGTTGGTAAAGGTAGGACAAAAAATGGAAAAGGAGGTAAAAAAATTCACTGAAGAAAACAATTCCTTAAAAAGCAGAGATGGTCAAATGGAAAAGAAAGCACAAAAGTTCACTGAAGAAAATTACTCCTTAAAAATTAGTATTGGGCAAGAAGAACCTAATGACTCTATGAGACATTCAGAATCATTTAAACAAAATCAAAAGAATGAGAAAATAGAAGAAAATGTATAATACCTCATTAGAAAAAAAATGACCTGGAAAACAAATCCAACAAATCTAGGGCAGATAACTGAAGAATTAATGGATCACGTGAAAGCCAGGTACCATTAAAACCAGATAATATTTGTAAAGCACTCAGTGCACTAACCTGGCACATACTCGTTCATTGCTGCAGTTTGTTTTCATTCTCACAGAGAACAAATGATGTCAGGAAAGTGATGTCAAGACTTGCAGGATAATTGGACTGAAGCGAGGTAGGGCTGTACAAAGTTCTCAGTCACCCTTTCCTCCAAAACCTTTTGGGTCCAGTGCCAAGACAGAGATGCAGTGGCAGACCGTGGTCTTTTTAAATTAAGGTCCCTCCCAGGTCTCAGCGTGTCTGAGGCAATACCCATTGAGTGACTATGGCCTAGTCAAGCGCCATATAAATGCTAGTTACTATATTGCTGTTGCTATTGTTACTATGACTGTTACAATTAAAAGATGGCTAAGGGAATAACTTCTAACTAAACAAGGAATGGAGCCAGCTACAACAGAGAAAACAGGTAGATTCCAGACATGCTTCACTTCACTCCCTACTCCCAGATCATACTCCACACAGTTTCTCTAGCAGCAAAACCACCATGCTATGTCATCCCTTTTCCCCATTCAGTCCTAAAATCATATTTAAATCAACTTGGACATAATTCCAAAAAGGGAAATGTCAACTCTTCTTCTACGGCCACACTCAAATGTCCCCACCTTAGACACCTATCTTCTACTTGTCTCCCTTTATTAAAATGCTAGTTTCTTAATGGCATCAGTCTTTTTAAAAAAATTATCCCCAGGGCTTAGTATAGTGCTGGGCAAGCATTTAACACATGCTTTTCCATTCACTCATTCATTCTGCACTAACAAAACTAACCAGGACAAGAAAAGAAGTACTCCACTGACAGGAAACCTTTGCAGCAAATAGCTTTGATAAGGCAGTTCCCTCAGTCTAAATATCGCGGGGAAAATTAGAGACAGATTGTTAGAGGGATATTCCTTATCTGAAAGTTCTCTATGCCAATGAAATTTCAAGTCCAGTGCTTTTTCTATATATCTAGGGAACTAATACAAATATGTAAAACCAAATGCGATTTCCAATGATAAGTGGTCAGAGGATGTGAATAACTGTAGGATTGTTCCAAATTGCTAATTATAAAAGAAATGAAAGTGACAACACCTCACATTTCATTTCACACTAAGAAAATTAGCAAAGATGACAAAAGATGAAAAAGGAAATACACATTTAGGGTCAGATGAACTGAGGAAAGATAAGCCACATCGATATACTTTTAGTGGAACTGTTTATTTGTTTCAACTATTCTGGAAAACTATCTCAAACCACGGCAGAATTCACTCAACTGTCATATCCTTTGACCAATAGTCCGTACCACAGAGCATATACCCCAACAAAGTCAAAAACAAAGAGAAGAGTTCGCTATAAACCAAAATAGTCATTCAGTGGACAAGCATTTATTAAATACTTCTTAATGTAGGATCTCAAGCCTCAGATGTGAAGAGTGAGACCATTCTTTGAGAGCCTTCCATCAGCTTATGTGTGTATCCCCTGAAGGAAAGCAGCAAGGGACTGGCAGGGTGAGACTCTGACTTGCCTCAAAATGATTTCCTTCTGTGTTCATAGACTTCTATTTCCTCCTGCTCCTATCTGATCTCCAGCCTCAACTGAAAAAAGAAGCAAGGCCTTTCTTTCAATATACCTCTTTAATTTCTTGCTGTGAGCCCTCCAAAGAGAAAAGCTGCTAAAGGTTGGCTGAATGACTTCCATCTGTGCCATTACAAGGTAATTTCTACCTGCTGATGCCAGCCTAATCTCCCAATTGTGATTTGGAGAACCTCTAGTACAAAACAAACAAACAAACAAAAAACCTACCCTTTGACCTTAGGCCTTCCATTTCCTGCTCCACAGGAGTCACTTGAGGGAAGAAGAGGAAAGTCAGGGGGAAATGGGACTTTCAACTCTTGCTAGGCAGGTTTTTGACTTCCATCTCCTGCTCTGCTGCTTCCTGCCTAATTTCCAGTCTTCAGAGGAAAAAGGAATAATGAAACAGGGCCTCCCATTTGACTAGTGTGCCGTCCATCTCATGTTGTACTGGTCTCTAGCCCCACCTTCTCATCTGAAAAGTGGTGTTTCCACTCAATGGTAGATATTCTTAGACCTGGTCACACTTTTCACATCTTGGTTATTCTGACCTCCTGTATACATCATTCAAAACTCATTCCTTAACCCCACTATTCAATTCCTTATTTCTATTCCCCTAAACCCTGGCACTCCAAAATTCACAAATGCCACCTACCATTTCCCCTGTGCCATCTGGAAAGCCTGTTCCATAGACAAGACACTTCCCTTCATCCTAAAATCTCTTCTCCTCTTACTCCAGTACTGCTGCACCCTCACTTATTCCCCTTCACTCACTGGTTGAGGTGAGGGAGTTGGCATACTCCTTGCTCCCCAGTGACACTTCCAGGTTCTCTCCTAACTTCCATCACTCACTAACATCACCTCCTTTGAGATCATACAATTTATATCTACCACTCAATCAAAATCCAGGTCATTCCTCTTCCTTCCTCAATGAATAAGGTACAATTTTTCTCTCCTCAAATTTGGAGATGTCACCATATATAATGATTTTCTATCATTATCCACTCAAATTCCTCAACCTACTCATTTTCCATGACCTCCACTCCATCTCAGCTACATACAAAGACAGTTTATACCTTTGATCTTGCAGTCACTGTTGCCAAGGTCTGTCAATTCTTCCTTTGCGATACCTCTCAAATACACCTCTCCTCCTCTCCTCTAATACTGCCATCGTTTTGTTGCAGGCCCTTATCACCAGATTCCTGTAATACTGCATAAGCCTCTTGGTGAGTCTGCCTACCTACCTCAAGTTTTTTCCCCACTCTAATCCATCCTCCACTCAGTTATTAAAGTGATTTTCCTAAAGTGCAGGTGTCATCATGTCACTCTCCTACTCAATAAACTCCAGTGGCTCCCTGTTACTTCCACAATCAAATACAAAATGCTGTTCGGCATTCAAAGTCCTTCACAATCCATCCCCTACCTTCAAGAGTTCTTACACTTTACCCTCTGGCACATATTCAAGATCCAATGATACTGGCCTCTTTGGTGTCCAGTGAAGAAGACAATCCTATGAGCTCCAGACATTTTCTCTAGCTATCTCCCTTGCCTGGAATGCTCTTCCTCTTCATCACCTACTGGCTTTCCAACTAAAAATCAGAATTTTACAGGTAGTCTTTTGTAGTTCCTCTAAATTCTAGTACCTTTCTCCTTTTAATTACTTCCTTTATTCTACATATTGTCCATAATTATCCATTTGCTTGTTGTCTCCCCCATTATATTGTGAGCTCCTTGAGGACTGAGACTGACTTTTGTCTCTTTTTGTATCCAGTGTCTTAATAAATGTTTACTGACTGATTGACTACAGTATGCCAGGAACTCTTCTGAGAAGGTAATATAACAGAGAGCAAAAGAACAATCCCTGTTCTCAAGAAGCTCACATTCTAATGGGTGAGAAACCATGGAAGTAACTATGTACAAACAAGATGCAGACCCAATAGCTGGAGACAATCTCAGAAAAAAAGTTGCTTGCATTCGCCCTCTATACTGCTCCTTGAAGAACACATATGGCTAGTGGTCATGACCTAGATGATGATTTAGGAAAGGAGGAGTCAAATAAATATTGGGGAAGCAAAAGAGAGCAATGTCACAAAATGTGAGAGAGAACAAGTATCAAGCAAGAAAGGGTGACCAAGAATGTCAGAAGTCACAGAGAATCAACAAGGATGAGGACGGAGAAAAACTCATTAGATTTGACAATTAAGAGATGATTGTAACTTTGGAAAGAGCAATTTCAGTTGAATTGTGAGGTCAAAAGGCAAACTGAAAAGACTAAGAAGAAACTAAGAAGAAACTTACTACAGACAGAGCTACAGAATTTAGCTACCAAAGAAGAGAGATATGGGAAGAAAGCTAGCAGGGATAGACGGAGCAAGTGAGGGATGGACATGTTTATAGGTGACAGGGTAGCAGTCAGTAGAGTGGAAGATTGAAGATTAGTGAAACAGAGATGACAGAGGATGGCATTTTGCTGGAGCAGACTGGATGGAGGGGGACCACTTGTGCACGAAGAGGTTTTTGCTTTGGCAAAAAGGAGTGAGGAGATAGTATTGAAAGGAATCTGAGTGATATGAGATAAAGAGGAAGGGAAGAGAGTGCACTCTTCCAAATGGCCTGAATTTTTTCAGTGAAATATAAAGCAACATTATCAGCTGAGACAGTGGAAGGATGTTTGAGGAAAGAAGAAAAGGTTTAGAAAAGTGATGAGTGGGGATATCAAGTTATTCAGGGGAGCGTCAAAGGATAATGTAGCAAAGGGAAGGCCCAGTTGAGATTACTGGAACAAATGTGTAGCGATCCTCATTAGCATGGCTTGGTGATTTTCTCCAGTCTCATCCATGAGCACATGAGTAGGTGAAGGTAGAGCATAGCAAGAGTAATCCAAAGCTGAGATCTGGTAGGGCAAGATCTTCAATAAAATAAAGGGATAAAGGTCTCAAGACAATAGAACATACAGAGTTGAACTGGTTTACCATGACAAGATGGGAAAAGGATGAAATCTAGCCAATATAGAGGTGACAGACCAGGAAAGAAGTAAGGAAGGGCATGGAGGCCACGGTGAAGACAAAGAATGAGATATGGAGCTGTGAGGCAGGCAGTGGTGGAATACCAACAGATTATGATCAGATAAAGGAATGTCAAATTTTTTTGTAATAATGAAGAAGTAGATGTCCATTGAATGAGTAATGGTTAAATGAACTGTCATACATAAATATGAGGAAATATCAGTGCATTATAAAAAATGGTGAATATAAAGAATACAGGGAGCATAAGAAGACAAAATGTTGAAAAGCAAAGAACTAAGAAATAAAGATTCAAGTAAAAAGAATAACAATAAGAAATTGAAACTGTAATTATTATGACCAAGCCTGCTTTCAACAGAGAGACATGAGGGTGTACCTCCTCTCTTTCTCATAGACGCAGGGAAATATGCATGTGTAACACGCTATTCTTCAAATGTCATCCTGGATAGAGGGATGAAACTGGAATCAAGACCTGAGTTCAAACCCTACATCACACACACACACTTACTGGCCGACTCAACCTCTCTCAATTTCAGTTTTCTCAACTGTAAATGTGAAGAATAATGATACCAGAGCTGCTGTGAGAATCAAATGGCATAATATATGTAAATTGCTTTGTAAACCTTAAATCATCATACAAATTATATTACATTATAAAATAATATAAATCACTATATAAACTTTATTACTATTAAGTGATTGATGTGTTCATTAGTTTCATTGAACTGCTTTTCCTCTCTCACCTTTCTTATTATTTGTTTAAAGGATGGCTCTTGGTGGGGAGGGTAGAGGAATACACTGTGAAATGAAGGTGCTAGAAAAACAGAAAAAAAAAAGTCTCCTGCTTTAAATGAGGCAGTTCTAATGTAGAGGAAAAGGCAAACTTGTCTAAAAAGACCAATGTGAACATTTGGGGAACTCATCAACCAACTTGGATCCAGAAGGAGTGAAGAGACTATTAGAGGACTTCAAGACCACATGAGAATTCATGAAGGAATTGGAGATGTTTAACCAGAGAGGACAAAGAAAGACATTCTTCAATAATTTGAAGCGCTATCAGGTGGGAGACAGATTAGCTGTGTCATGCTGGGTTCCCAGAGGGCAGAAGTAGGAACAATGGGAAGAAGATGCAGAGGGGCAGACAGGTGTGTTGCAGTTAAAGCTACTCAAAAGGGGACTGACTGCCTTATGAGTGAATTTCATTTGAGGTCTTGATTCAAGCAAATGCTAAATGATCATCTATTAGGGATGTTCTAGATGGGATTCTTTCTTACAAATTATTTAGATTAGATAGCTTCTGAAATCTCTTTCAGCTCTGAGATTCCATGACTTGGGAATTAGTTGTTTCAAACTACAAAGTTATATAACATCATTGGGTAGAAGTCATCTCTATAGCCATCTGTGGTAACGCCTGTGTCATCACCACACTCTTCCTCTTCCTCCTCTTTCTCACAAGATCAGGACCAGAAATTTAGAGAATGATGAGGAAATGAAGGTACACAGACATTAAGGAACTTTCCCAAAGTCAAAAGACAGTAAGTAGCAAAGATGGGATGTAAACAAAGATTGATCCACCTCCATCCATGTGGCCTTGAGGTGATGTTATATAGCTAAAAATCAAGGGATGCAACATGTCAGGTGATCTAGGCGGCAATGCAAAGACACATGGTGGATGGAGATAGGCTGCACCATATTAACAATAAGAAGTGTTACAAAGGCATCATCAAAAACCAGAGTATAGGACAACAGGACTGTCTGAGTCCTGAGTAAGTCTTCACAAAATATTAAACTAGCAAGAGTAAGATGTCCAGAGCATTGCATACACCTTTTATGTAGTATTAACGGAATGAACAGATAAAAACTACACAGGATGAGAAAGTATGGATAGACTGTGATGTGCTTTGTTAGAACACATATATACGTCAGTAATATCACGTATCTGATTGAAAAAGTATTCACATAAGTAAAGTTAATGGAGCTCCTCACTGTACTGTCACCTAGGTATGGTTATGAGTAGGGATAAAGTAAATAATAACTAAAGCAGATGACATCCCTTTTCTCTCCCATCTGAGAGCTACATTCACCAACAATATTACCTATTCATGAATAAAGATTAGGTGAGAAATAAATGAAGGTAGGGTCTAAGGATAAGCTGATACCATATAGCTCTAAGTCTCTGAAGCTGCTCTGTGGCACAGATGGGTGCAGAACACCTTTTTAAAACTAAAAAAAATCTGGTAGTGCCAACATTATATATTTTCAAACCAACAGCTATTCTGTGAAGGATCTCTATCTCTCTACCCAAGAATATCTAGGACAGCAATGCCTTTTCCTCTTCAAGGATCTTCCTAGCTATACTGCAGGATTCTCTGCTTTAAAAGGGAACAAGTGAGGCAGCTCAGTGGTACAGTAGATAGAGCACCAGCTATGGAGTCAGGAAGACCTGAGTTAAAAATCAAGCTTCAGACACTTGACACTAGCTGTATGACCCTGAGCAAGTCACTTAAACCCAACTGCCTCACAAAAAAAAAAAAAAAAAAGATGGGAGGGACAGGTTACTTTCAGTCTCTCTTCTTCAACATTGTCATCTGTAAAATGAGTCTACGTTCCTATTCTCCTCTCATTGCGTAGTGGCAATAACAACAACCACAAAATCAAGTGATGACAGTGAGTTCTTCCTTCTTGCTATTCCCCGGTCTTTGCTCTAAAGGGTTTTTATGCTGGTACTGGAGTAAAGTATACCTCTTCATAGCAGGCCCCTTGGAATTTTGCCTTTATTTAATACTAAAACCTGATATATATTGGTTTTAAATACAGAGTTACAGATTTCCATATTTACTTATAAAATTTATATTAACTTTGCATATTTACTTATAAAAATACAAGTTGAAGTTTACAATACAAGTTTACTAATAAAAAATCCTACCTTTATCATTCTAGAGAGATCACCAGCATCTGCTAACTCCAGAACTATGTTGAGTTCATTGTCTTCAATGAATGAAGCATAATATTTAATTACATTTGGATGGTTCAGTTGCTAAGAAAGAAAATAGACAAAAAATTAGTATTTCCTTATCCCACAAAGTAAAAACGTAAATTTAATTTCCCAACTTAAAAAAGTCTATATTACACTAATGTATAGCATTTTATTTTTAATAATACATTATTACTTGACAATTCAAATATTTATTGTGCTTTTCCTACATTTGGGACAATATGGGTAAAATGAAGAAAAGTAAGATAGAAATTCTTCTTGAAAGGAATTTTTAACCTGGTAACTAGGTTAAAATAACATAGCAGCAACAAAAATTAACATTTATGGAATGATTTATGATTTATAAAGGCAAGAATTATCATTCTCATTTTACAGATGAGGCAACTGAGACAGAGTAGGTTAAGAGATTTTTGAAGGTCTCACAAATTTGTAAGATCAGAATCCAGGTCTCTTCTAATTCAGATCACATACATGTATGTTTTCTACTACACACTGCTGCTTAAATGTTAAATGAGAAATACAAAGTGCTAGGAATTTAAAGGAAGGAGCGATCATTTCCAGTTGGGAAAAGTCAGAAAAAAAGCTTCATAAAAAAGTAGCTGAGATGTGCCCTGAAGACATTATAAATAGAAAGAGTAAAAGTTTAGAGAACATAAAGTGTTCCAATTTAGCTGAAACTCTGTAGATATGATAAAGAGTATGGGGCACAAAGTGTAAGGGTAAGTTGGAGCCATGTTGTGAGACATGTTGAAAGGTTTGGACACGGACACGGACGGACACATACACACACACACACACCACCCCATCTATGCATGTTACATATTTTTGAAAGCTGTTGCAATATAATTGTTTTCTTTATAATTTTGTGTATCACAATCTAGGTGTCATCCTTAACTCTTCACAATCTTTCCCCACCTACATCCAATCAGCTACCAAATTTTGTGGCTGTACCTTTTAATATATCTTCTACAGACCCTCTCTCTTTTTCTCTCCTCTCACTTTAGTAGTTCTCCATCACTTGTAGGATAAAACAGAAAATTCTATTTGGCTTGTAAAGCCCTATATAACCAAATCCTTCCTATATTTTCAGTCTTCTTACACATTGTTCCCTTCCACATAATCTGTAATTTAGTGATACTGACCTCCTTGCTGTTCCTCACACAAGATACTCTACCTCCCAGATTTTTCATTTTCACTGGATATCCCCCATGCCTGAAATTCTATCCTTTCTCATCTTCATCACCTGGCTCCCTTCAAGTCCCAGCCAAAACCTCACATTCTACAAGAACCTTTTCCTGATTCCATTATAGCCAGGACCCTCTCTACAATTACACCTCATTTATCCTGTCCATATCCTGATTATTTGGTCATTTGCGTGATGTCTCCTTCATTAGACTGTGAACTCCCTGAAAGCAAAGACTGGTTTTTGTTTTTTGCCTTTCTTTGAATCCCCATGCTTAGAACAGTACCTGCTGCATAATAAACAGCATAATAAATGCATATTGACTTGACTTGAGAAGGAGTACCTAGACTTCAGTAGTCTGCCAAAAGGATTCATGACATGGAAAATGTTAAGAACCTCAGCACTAGCGGATAAAAATGGGAATGACAAAATTTAGGAAATTTAATTTGGCAACAGTGGGTAGTAGACAGACTGGAGGAAAGACAGGGATGAGGAGACAAGTTAAGATACTATAGGAATACCACAGGCAAGAGATAATTACAACCTAAACTAGGGTAGTTGCAATAGAAATGGAAAGAAGGCAGGCTCAAGAAGAAGATGGAACTAAACTCACCAGGATGCTGCACTCTACTGGAATGGGGAAGAATAGGAAAGAATCAGAATTGACTCCAAAGTTTTGGGGCAGGGTGACTGAGAGAATGGTGGTGTCATTAACAGCAAGATATAAAGTGGCAACTCAGAGGAGGAGCTGGGATTCAGGGTAAGGGGATAGCAAAAGCAGGAAGGATGATGGCATTAATTTTAGGAATGTTGGCTTTGTAGTCTGACATACTGAAGGTTGAGAAGATGGAACTAGAGTTTGACAGAGAGAATGAGATTAAAGATATAAATGTTGAAGATTTTTTATAAAGACAATAATTAAATTCTTAGGAGAGGATGAAATGACTTAAGAAGAGCCCACAGAAAAAGAAAAAGAGAACACATTATTGAGAAATGCCCAAATTTATGAAGCAATATTAGGAAGACAATCCAGGAAACAAATGGAAAAAAAAGAATGATCAAAGAGGTATTAAGAAACAAAATAGTTTCACAGAAAAAAAGGTAGAAAAAAATTTCAAAGGAGGAGACAGTAAACAATGTCCAATGTTATAGTGAGATCCAGGAATAAAACTTAGAAAAATGACTGAATTTGGCAATTAGGAAGTTACTTTCTAGAGCAAGATTTTTTTAATGTGGGGTCCGCATAGGAGTCTGGTAACTTGGATGGGAAAAAAAACATTTCTTTTCACAAACTTTTGATTTCCTTTGTAATCCTATGTATTAAAAAAATTCTGAGTAGTAAGTTGTTTCAGGAAACTATCAAAGGGGTTTGTGCATTATAAGTCAGATTAAGAAGCTTAACAACTATTTTTTTCAATTAAAAATATGTTTTTCTTCCACCCTATCATCTCCACTGGGGAGGAAAATGGAAAACAAAACCTTTCTAACTAGGATACATAGTCAAGAAGAGCAAATTCCCAGAACTGTACAAAAATGTATGTCTCATTTTAGATGTTCAGAGTTCCTTCAAATTTCTGTCAGTTGGTGAGTCACATGCTTCACCACTGGGTTCTTGGGAAATATGCCTGATTACTATCTTGATCAGAATTAAGTCTTTCAAAGTCATTCATTTTTATAATGTTGCTGTTATAGTGAAAGTTGTTCGGCTTTTATTCAACTTTCTGGCTACCGAGATTCTTTCTTACAGTGAGTCAAATCTATCTCCCCTTAATTTCCAAACTTTGGTATTGGAGTTCAGCATGCTAGAGTTAAACATAATTATGATAAACATTTAAAGTTATAGGATTATAGATACACAGAATTATAAATGAAATTTGGAAGCCATTGAATACAACCTCATTTAACTGATGAGAATACTGTGGCAAAAAATGCACAAAGTCAGAGGTCTTCCCGATCCAAATCCAGTGCGATCTATCCAGTATGCCACCTAGCTGCCCTAGCTGCAATGTTATCTCTCTTTAAATCTAATCTCTATTAATTCATCAAACATTATCTACCATGGTGGATAATATACAAAGACAAGGATCCCTACCATCAAGGAGTTTACAGTCTAATGCATACAAAAAATAGTCATCATATCCAGCTTTAAAGCTTCTCTTCTCCCAGCTAAATATTCTCAGCTCTCTTCATTGTTTTTCTTATTTTAAGGTTTCTAAGACTCTTACCATCCTACTCACTAATCAGGGTTTGCTTCAATTTATTCCTCTTAAACTATAATGCTTGTAGTTGAACAGTTTTCAAGATGTGATCTAATAAATTCAGAGTACAACAGGAGAATTACTTCATTTGATATGGCTATCATATTTCTACTGATGCTAGTAAAATTTACATTAGCTCTCTTAGCAGCTACTTCTTAATTACTACGTCACATTAAACTTTCAGCTAACTCAAATACCTAAATATTTACACACACAAGATTTCCTTCATTCTACACATTTGCAATTACCCCTCCCCCCAAAAAAACCTAAACATAGTTATTCAGATTTATCCTAGTTTATTTAACTCAATTTCAGTCCATCAAGACAATGGAGTCATACTTCTGTGATCTCGTGTATTATTAATTAACCTTTTCAAATTTTATCATCAGTAAATTTCATAAGCATATTTTCTGTATCTTTATCCAAGTCATTGATTAAAATATTGATTATGCCCACAAGCACAGACACACCAGGAGATGCTTCCCTGAAGGCTGAAATAATTAATTCATTAAAATAAGATTCTAAAGAGGCTATAGGGCCAGAAGGGACCTCAGAGCTCATCCAATCCAATTCAATTCTATGCAGTAAATATTTACTAAGTACCTGCTAAGTGAAGGCAGAGTGCTAAGATACACAAAACCAGAAATGAAACAGTCCAAATCCTCAAGGAACTTACGTTATTAGAGGGGATAAAAATGTAAATAAGTGGCACCCAAGATACAGCAGGCAACGAATATAGCAACCTCCTGTTTGATAAACCCAAAGACCCCAGCTTCTGGGATAAGAACTCACTGTTCAACAAAAATTGCTGGGAAAACTGGTTAACTGTGTGGCGGAAATTAGGCATAGACCCATGCCTGACACCGTACACAAGAAAAAAGTCCAGATGGGTACATGATTTAGGTATAAAGATTGATACCATGAATAAACTGGAGAAGCAAGGAATAGAGTATTTATCAGATTTATGGAGGGGGAAGAATTTTTTTCTAAAGAGACGATAGAAAGCATTATGAAATGCAAGATGGATAATTTTTGCACAACCAAACTCAATGTATCCAAAATTCGGAGGGATGTAGTAAATTGGGAAAAAATTTTTACGGCTAAGCTCGGGGATAAAGGCCTCATTTCTAGAACATATAGAAAACTGACTCAAATATATAACCATACAAGTCATTCTCCAATTGATAAATGGTCAAAGGATATGAACAGGCAATTTTCAGAGGAAGAAATTAAAAATATCTATAATCATATGAAAAAGTGCTCTAAATCACTACTGATTAGAGAGATGCAGATCAAAACAACTCTGAGGTACCACATCA
>CM053770.1:608925044-608945937 GCA_028658325.1 Potorous gilbertii
CTCAGACCCTTATTAACTGTGCGAACCCGGAGAAAGAACTTAACCCATTTGGCTCATTCTTCTCACCTGTAAAATATGGGTAATAATAACACACACCCCCCCCCAGGGCTATTGTGCAAACCAAGTAGGAAAATAATCATAAAATGCTTCGTACAGCGCCCGGAACATCGTAAGCGCTGTATAAATGTAGGTCATTATTAGAGTTATTATCTGAGATATACTGACATCTACATCTATCTTTCGTTTGAACATAGTTGTCTGCTTGTGGTGTCTATCAGACGAGTTTCCTTGAGGGCAGGGACTGTTTTTTTTTCCTTTTCCTAGTCCTTAACACAGTGCCTCACACATAGCAAATGCTTAATAAGTGCTTATTGACCAAAGAAGCCCATTATGTCTTAAGGTGACATGGAGTCAAGAGACAAAAAATTAGACACTTCTGCACGTTGAGGCCTTTTCTAGCTCTCTATCTATGATCCTATTAGTCAGGAGGAGACCTCTCTCTTCAAATCCTAACTCTGATATTAACTAGCTACATGGAAATGAAAAAATCACTTTAAAAAACCCTGAGCTTGGTTTTCTCATCTACTCTATGGAGATAAAAATACCTGTCCTACCAACTCACAAAGATGCTACGACAATCAAACGAGACTATAGGATCACAGATTTAGGGCTGCAAGGTACCTTGGAGATCTTCAGTGCCTTCATTTCACTGAAACACAGAGAAATTATTTGCTCAAGATCACAGAGGTGATCGGTGCCAGAGCCAAGAGTCAAGTCCAGGTTCTCTGATCAAAGAGTCAGAGGCAGAACCTGAGCTAGAGATAATATAGAACTGGATATAGAAAGAGCACTTTGCTAACTTTAAGATGATCTATAAACATCAATTTGGAGCAGTTAGATGGCAGATAGAGCACCAGGCCTGAAGTCAGGAAGATCTGGCTTCAAATTCAGCCTTATTCATTTATTAGCTGTGTAACCCTAGTAAAGTCACTCAATCCTGTCTGTTTCCTAATCTGTAAAGTGAACTGGTAAAAGAAATGGCAAACCATTTCAGTACTTTTGCCAAGAAAACCCTAAAAGGAGTCCTTCAGAGAGGGACACAAGTGAACAACAACAACGACAGCACAAATGTCAATTATTGTTTATTATCTTGATCTTGATGACTTCAACACAATCCTGTCCACAAAGAGAAACGTCTGGAGAGAGAAACATCATGTCTAAGGAATTCTTTTTCTGTTTGGACCTTACCAAAAGAAATTTTGCAGAACAATGATAATTCATGGGATCATAAAGCTATTCCTATAAATGGAAAGGACTTCACAGATCATCTTGACAAATATTCTCATTTTACAGGAAGAAACTACAGACCAAGAAGAATAAGTGGCCAAGGTAAAATAGGTAGGACGCATTAGGCATGAGATGCAAACCTAGACCTTCTGTCATCAATGCTGCTATTTTTTCCACTGCATAAAGCTGCACACAATTTCCTGTTTTTTTCATCCCTCACTTGATAATCATCAGAGGGGTCTTGAAAGAAATTATCCTTATGGTTGCATTTATCAAGGAATCATATACAACCTTAATATACACACAAGACATATGTAGCTATAACAGGTGAGCCATAAAGGCTGGGTTTGGCTGCAGGTACTGTCAGAGATGTGGTTAGTTTTGATGAACTTTTTCTCCTCTTTTTAAAAATCCTTTGTACAAGTTATCTTTGTGGTGAATCGGAAAGTAAGGAATGCATTCAGAAATTAAGCAGATGCAAAAACTAAAGTTGGGTGACCCTGGGCAAATCACTTAATTTTTTTGTGCCCTGTTTATCTCATCTGCAAAATGAGGGGGTTAGACTCAATAATTTCTAACGTGACTTCCAGCTCTGATTTTTCAGATCCTTAACCATTTCCTAAAGAACTTTAGCCAATGTAAAACAGTCATGATAGCAAAGAAGAAAATAGCACAGGAATTGCTTGACTCAGAAATCATCTAATATTCTAAGAAAAGAGACATTACAGGCAAGGGCAACACTGGTGTGGAGTACATGCTTATTCAGAAAATAAGGGAGGAGGATAAGAAGCCTCACAAAGTAAACAAAGCAAGTAAGGAAAAAACTAATCTATGCTGGTTTGGATTTCAATCCAGTTAAGCCATATTATCCCCAGAGCATTTGTAGATGAAACTGGAAAGAAGACAGTTGGTCAACAAGCATTTTATAAGGCACTCACAATGTGCTAATAAGTCTGGGAATTCAAAAAAAAATTAAACATAAAAATATAAGATAGGGTAATAGATGAAAATTTTTGAAATGATCTGTTTTCATAACTCTAATATTAAAACTTCCATATCTAGACCCAAAGCCTTCATTATTCAATGTGAAGAGTTAGGAAAATAAAGTCAAGAAAAATAGGTGAACCTAAGGATATAGAAAAGAAATCTACATTGCAGTTGATACAACACAGAAAGCACAGGTCTAGTGAAATATTCTTATATTTCAAAGAGGGAACATATTCCAAAAGAAAAATTTTAGTGCTAGCATCCCAAGAAAACATCAGCAACTTCATCTACATATGACTGTTTTCTTACGTTTGTTAGATAAATCATGAATGATAACTAATATTAATAATGGTAACACGTTTAAGTTTTGTAAAGTGTTTTCTAAATAGAATTTCATTTTATCCTTATTACAACATTAGGAGTAAGGTGCTATTATCACTCCCACCTCACATGACCTGGAGCAGGCCAAGGTTAAGTGATTTGCCCAGAATCACATATTAAGCAGAATTTGAACTTGGATCTTCCTGACTCCATATCTAGCACTCAATCTACCATACTGCCTTGCTCAATAGAAAGAAATATTGAGGCTTTCACAATTTATTTTCTGCATTTGATGATAGATTTACAACTATACAATTGACTACAAATTAGAAAAAAATACTCTATATGAGTTCACTCTAGTCACTGACTCAGAAGAACAATATACATCCATGAAGACTCTCCTCAGAGATCAAACCATAAAAATCATAAAAACACTATATAGCAAAGGCAATTACAGCAATAGTTTCACACAGAAAACTGCTAAATACTGATATGAATGAGGTATTAAAGAGGAAAACATATTTACTACAGATAAACTAGTTTCACAGAAGACCTATAGACTAAGGTCAGTCAGTCAATATTTAAATGTTTATGATGTGACAGGCCCTTTGCCAAGTACAACTCCCTGTCCTCAAGGAACTTATACTCTAAGTATTAAGCAATGTTTGAAAAAAACATCTATACATCCATGCAAGATGCCTGCACTATAAATGGAAGATAATCTCAGAGGGAAGGCACTAACAGCTGGGTGAGTTGAGAAAGAACTCTTACAGAAGGCAGGATTTACACCAAGAAATGAAGAAAACTAGGAAGTAGAGGTAAGAAGGAGAATATTAGAGGCACAGGGAATAGCCAGTACAAGTGGACAGAGAGAGTATTCTGTACAAGGAACACCAAATAGGCTAGTGTTACTGGACCACAGTCTACACGAAGTATGTGAAGTGTAAGACTAAAAGGGTAGAAAGAGCTCAGTTTGTGAGGGTTTAAAATGCCAAATAGGATATTATATTTGATCTTAGAGGCAATAGGCAGCCAATTTATTGAGTTTATTTAAAGTGACATGGTCAGATCTATTCATTAGGAATATCACTTTGACAGCTCAGCAGAAAATGGACTAGAGTTGGGGAGGATTTAAGACAGAAAGACCAACCAGAATGTTATTGCAATAGTTCAGACAAGAGGTAGTAAATATCTGTATTGAGGGTGGTAGATGAGTGAGTAGAGATAAGGGGACATATGTAAAGAAATATTGTGAAGGCAGAAATGTAATAATCTGGCAACAGATTGGGAATGTGGGTTGAATTAAAAGTCAGGTGAAGACAATGCTACCAAGGTTGAGATCCTAGGTCAAGGATCAGAAAAAAAAAAAAGCTGATGGCAAAATCTGACCTTCTGCCTCTTTTTCATATGGACTGCAAGCCAAGGATGATTTGGACATTTATATTACATTTTTTCTTTTTATGTAAGAGTACATTTTTTTTCCAATCACAGGTAAAGACAGTTTTCAACATTCATATTTGTAATATCTAAGCTCCAAATTTTTCTCCCTTCCTACCAATCTCCCCAGGCAGTAAGCAATCTGATACAGGTTATGTTGTTGCACATTAAACATATTTCCACATTAGTTATATTGTTAAAGAAGAAACAGAACAAAAGGGAAAAACCATAAAAAATAAAGAAAAGTGAAAATAGCATGGTTCTATTTGCATTCAAACTCCACAGTTTTTCCCTGGATGTGGTCAGCATTTTCTATCACAAGTCCCTTGGAATTATCTTAGATCACTGTATTGCTGAGAAGAGCTAAGTCGATCACAGTTGATCATTGCACAAGTGTTGTTACTGTTACAGGGTACAATATTCTCCTGGTTCTGCTCACTTTACTTAGCGACAGTTCATCTAAGTCTTTCAGGGTTTATCTGAAATCTTCCTGCTCATTATCTTTTATAGAGTAACAGTATTCCATTATATTTATCTACTACAACTTGTTCAGTCATTCCTCAACTGATGGGCATTGATTCAATTTCCTATTCTTTGCCTCTATAAAAAGAGCTGCTATAAAGATTTTTGTACATGTGAGTCCTTTTCTCTTTTCTATGATCAGACCTAGTAGTGGTATTGTTGGATCCAAGGAAAGACAGAGTTTGGTTGCTCTCTAGGCATTGTTCCAAATAGCTCTCTACAATTGCCGGATCAGTTCACAACTCCATCAACAATGCATTAGTGTTTCAATTTTCCCACATCTTCTCCAATATTTATCATTTTCCTTTTCTGACATATTAGTCAATCTGATAGATGTCAGGTAGTACCTCAGAGTTGTTTTAATTTGTATTTCTCTAATCAATAGATGATTTTTATATGACTAAAGATTGCTTTAAATTCTTCGATGGAAAACTGCCTGTTTATATCCTTTGACCATTCATCAATTGAGGAATGACTTGTAGTCTATACAATTGATTCAGTTCTCAATATACTTTAGAAATAAGACTTTTATCAGAAACAGTAAAAATTGCTTCCCAGCTTTCTTCTTTCCTTCTAATCTTGGTTGCACTGGTTCTCTTTGTGCAAAATCTTTTTAACTTAATGTAATCAAAATTACCTGTTTTGCATTTCTTATTACATTTTTTAAAAAAATGTACAAACCATCCTTAGCCTGAAGACTACACAAAAACAGATGGGTAGGCTACATTTCCCAAAGTCATAGTTTACTAACCCCTAGCCTGGGTAACTAATAGCATGATAATGCCTTAAATGGTATTAGCAAAACTAAAAAGGGAGAATTTGGGGAAAAGATAATGAGCTTTGGAAGCAAAGTGAGATATCCATCAACTGTGGAATGACTGAACAAGTTGTAATATATTAATATAAAGGAATGCCATCATGTTACAAGAAATCAGGAAAGAGATAAGCTCAAGAAATTCTGGGTAAAATGAAATGATTCATAGTGAAGTGAGCAGAAACAGTGGAACAATTTGTTCAAGGTCACAATACCTTAATGCTTATGAATATGATAACCAACCACGTCTCCAGAAGACCTACAATGAAACACATTACCCATTTCAAGACAAAGATAGATTCAAGGTACAGAAAAAGACAGTTTTGATATGACCACTGTATGGATCTTCCATGACTATAATTTTTGTGTTACAAAGGCTTTTTTTAAATTTCTATCTTCCAGTTTTTGAATGGGGAAGGGAGTTAAGGAATTGAGGGAGAACTGGCAAAAGTGACACCAAAGAAAAGTAGAGTACTGAAAAAAGATTTCTTTTTTTAATTCATAAAAAAAAATTTCAGGTGTAGAGCACAGATAGGCAGGGCAGTTTTGAGTGTAACATGGAATTTATCACCTACTTTTTGAAAGAAACAGAATCTCCAACAGAGTTGCTGATTCAATATTATAGAAATCCTTTTTTGTGTTCTGCTAAGTATATGGAAGAACTCTTTTGTCTGATGTTTAAGTTTAAATCTTTTTAAAAGAAAGCTAGTGAGTTCTGTTTTAGAAATGCTGAGTTTGAAATGCCTATGGGTTATCCAATTCAAGATACCCTAAAGGCAGCCGATGATAAGGTACTAGAGTTCAGGGAAGAGGGCCTTGATATAAATACACACATATGTGTGTACCTATATCTTAAAATATGTATGTATATATGTGTATATACATTCTATATGTGCATCTAGGAATCATACGCAGACAGATAATAACTGAACACACAGGAATTAATGAAATCACCAAATAAGATAAGAGAAAAGGAAAAGGAGAAAAGAGTGAAGAACTAGGCCTGGGAACACTCACAGTTAGCTTGCATGACCTGGATAAAATTCCATCAAAGGACAATGAGAAGGAGCTTTTAGACAGATAAGAGGAGAACCCAAAGAGAGCAACATCATGGAAACATAGAGAAGCATTAACATCCAGGAGAAGATGACAATCAACATTTTCCAGTGCAGCAAACAGGTCAAGAAGGATGAGCATTAAGATAAGGTCACTAAATTTGGCAACTAAGAGAGCATTAATAACTCCTGTGAGCAGTTTCAATTGAATGGTGAAACTGGAAGCTACAATGCAGAGTATTTAGAAGAGAGTGAGAGTATAGGAACTGAGATATCTGATATATATTCAGCAAAGGTGGGGGGAGGGAGGGAGAGATAAAGAATGATAGACAGAAACAAGTGAGGGCTTTTTTTTTTTTAAGATGTGGGGAAAACATGAACTATGTCTATAGACAGCAGAGAAGGAGCCAGTAGACAAAGAGAGACTGAAGTCGAAAGTGGAGATGATAGAGGGGGCAATCTGCTACAAAAGACAGGAGAAGTTGGGATTGATGGTACATGTAGAGCAGTTTGCCTCACTAAGGAAAAGGGCCACCTCTTCATGTGAGATGGAGTGAAAGAGACAGTGAGGAAAGATGTCCTAGTGATACGAAATAAATAGGCTAGAAGAAGCTTTTGATGAATAGCCTCAATTTTTTTTAAAGCAAAGTATGAAGAGATGACCTTCAGAGATGAAGAGAAGAGAGTGGATACCATGGGAAACTTGATGTAGAATGAACCATCACTGTTATAAGTTAGATAGGAAATAAATTACAGAAGTATTAAAAGATTTCCTTATTGCAATGAGAGACTAATTGAAATTACATAATACAACTTTCTCGCAAAATGTTATTATTCACTGATGATATCAAAATTGCAATAAACTCTAGAATACTATATTGAAATTCTCAGTAATGTCAGAGATCAATCATCCATACTTAAAAAACAAATTGGATTTTTAAAAAAATTGGTCTTGTTCCTTAGACTGTAGCATTCAGCTGGTTGAGAAGTCCATTGAATGGACTGTGTGTGTGTGTGTGTGTGTGTGTGTGTGTGTGTGGTGTATTGCATATGACTAATAAGTTCGGTCCAGGAATTAAGTGATTTCGCTGATCCCAAAGAGATTGCTTAAACTAAAGCCCATATTATTAACAGAAATATTTTTCTAGTATCATTATGTGGCCACAAGTCATGGCATAAAGCAATCTCAGAAAAGTTTATGAAATGCCTACTATGTGCCAGGCACTATGCTAAGTGTTTTACAAATATCTCATTTGAGATGAGATGAGAAGAGCTGAAATGATAACTCAAAAGGTCATTAATGAAAAGATACAGAGTAAGTTCAAGTAAGCTGCTGCAAGTTGCCAACTAAGATGCAAATGGAAGAAACAATGTAAATGACACGAGGATATATACGACCAAAACAAGGACCAGAACAATCACATATATGAATGACAAACAAAACATGGTCAGCCAAGCCTTAATGCCCTGAGAGACAAGAACAATAAGTAGTTGGCTTCCAGTCTATCAATAAATCCTTACTGGGGATAGCCAGGTGGTGCAGTGGATAGAGTAGCAGTGCAGGAGTCAGGAGGACCTGAGTTCAAATATCACCTCAGACACTTGACACTCACTAGCTGTGTGACCTTGGGCAAATCACTTAACCCCAAATGCCTCATCCTGGGTCATCTCCAGTCATCCTGATGAATATCTGATCACTGGATTCAGATGACTCTGGAGGAGAAGTGAGGCTGGTGACCTACACAGCCCTCCCTCACTCAAAACAAAGTCAAGTGCAAATCACATCATTATTTCTCTGATGGCGTGATCTTCTTTGGCAACAAAGGGCAAACACACACAAATCCTTAATGGAGGACTTATTTAGGGGAAAAAACACACAGAGGAACTTATAAAGCAAGAGGAGGTATGAAGGAGCTGCACTCTACATCAAGGGCAATGAGCACGCATACCAAAGAAATTCCATCAAAGTATCAGGATACTATTCATATTTTTCAATATTCCAAATTTAATACTAATGTAATCTTTGCTGAGAAAGTAAGATTTCCAACTATTTCAAATGAGCTAGCCTTTATCTTTAAATTTTTATTTCTATTCTGAATTTACCAACCATCACAAAATGGGCATTTGCATATACATAGTAAAATGGAAAAAAGGACTGCACATGAAATTAAAGGTCTATTATGCATAGCTTGCTTTTCTTTTTAAGTATATATTAAGTTCAACTCAGAGTTTTTGATTCTTATTCACATGCAATAACTTTATATTAATATATAAAAATGTTCTTACCTGCACCTTTTTTAAAGCCACTGGTACTGCATCCAAGAGACAGGCTGCTCTGTAAACTTCACTGAACTGTCCACGGCCAATCTTCTTTTCTATTCGAAAGTTGGCTAATGTATTATAGCCCATATCAGGTCGTAAGGCCTTCTGTAATTTTTTTTTAAAAATGGAAAAAAGGAAAACTCAGTGATACAGTCTCACATAACATATAATCAAAGTGATATATCCTGATTCAAAGGATATAAAACAATTGTATCCCAAACACTGACAATTTATAGGTTACCTAATCCAAAATTCTATTAAATGCAGTAAATCCTTCTATGAGATCCTTGATAAATTATCATCAAGTTCCTACATGAACATCTCTAGTAACAGAACTGACTACCTCACAAGGAAAGTCCTATTTCATCTTTGGATAGTTCTACTGGATATTTCATCCTTATAATCAAATACTCAAAAATTTCTCATTTCATTGATTCAGTAGTTCTCTTCAAATATATTCATTATTACCCATACATGGCTACCCATCCTGTGCATATCTTGTCCGTATTTTCCAAGAAGTTTGACACAGGTTAACTCAAAATTCTACAGCCTTTCTTTGCTCAAGGCACAAGTAGAACACTGGCTGTCTACCTGTCATTCTTTGCTTTTGTTATATAACCAACACATCTTTTCCTGCAATAAAATTCTTTAATAATTTCCTTTACTCTTATTCTTCTTCAAAGTTTCTTCTGCTTATCTGTTCCAGCTAACCATGCAAGAATTATTCCATTGCCCTGTGTGATAACAGAGTTTTTCTGGGGCAGTGGTGTTCCATGTCTGGTTTTCATATAGCAACATGAATAAACATAGTTACTTAATGTTCAAAAGATAAGTCTTTGTTTTCTTCATTAGTTTGGCATCAGTAAAAAGAGATTTATAATCCTAGTCTACTTTCCTTTTCAACTCTGGACCTGGTTAACTGTTCATTGGTTCTGTCTGTCCCAAATACACAATCTGTTGGACAATCTCCATAGGATGCCTATCCAAATACATGTCAAAATCCAGACCATAGACATTAATCATAAACTTAATTTTTCTGGTGCAGAAATTCTTTAAGTCATTATAGATCTCTTCAATAATAGCTAATACTAGTTAATATTTACATGGCACCTATTGTGTGCCAAGCACATGTGCTAAGTGCTTTACAAATACTTCCTTATTTGATCATGACAATAACTCTGGATGGGAGGCACTATTAAATATATCCCTATTTTGCAGATGAGGAAAATGAGGCCAGCAGATGTTAAGGGACTCGTTCAGGGTCACACAGTAAATGTCTGAGGCTGGATTTGAACCTAGGTCCTCCTGACTCTATTCACTTTAGACCTAGTACTCTATGCACTTTTCCACTCGCACCAAAGAGGCTCTGCGGTATCTTGGGACCTGATATAACCTGCCACATCTGGAGGACCTCACCATCTCCAGAGAATTCTTTTTTGACCTAGAATCTACATGGCATCTCTGCCAAGTGCTGATATCCTTAGTGAGTAGACAGTTCCCTGTTTTTAGGGGCAGCTCAGTGCTGCCATGGATAGATTACCAGCCCTGGAGTTAGGAGGACTAGAGTTCAAATTCAACCTCAGACACTTATTAGCTACATGACCCTGAACAAATCCCTTGACCCTGTTTGTCTCCATTTCCTGTTTCGCAAAATGAGCTGAAGAAGGAAATGGCAAAACACTCCAGTATCTCCACCAAGAAAACCCCAAACGAGGTCCCGAAGAGTCAAAAACTATTTTAAACAACTGAACAAGTGCCCTATTTTATACTAATGAATAGAGTTAATTCTATTATTAGATCTTTCAAAAGGTTTTGAAACAATTGATTAGGGAAAGGAGAATCTATATTATAAAAAAGTCTATAACGAAGTATTTCATTCCAATTCAAAAAGTTTTTCCTAATCAATAAAAAAAATCAAAAAGGGGCCTTATTTTTTTTTTCTACGTATTTCAGTGAGTGAGACTTTAAAGTTGAGGTCTGCTACTGAATAATCTTTGCAAAAGTCTGCCTGTACCTTCCAAAACTCATACACATACACACACACACACACACACACACACACACACACACATTTGGTCCAGTCTGGCTGTTTTTCCTGTCTTTGTTCTCTCTACTTGCATCTCCTCTATAAGCATTTTGGGACTTGTGATATTAAAGTTCAAGTGTTGTGATCCTTCTATCCCTGATGGAGAAAATTTATGAAATCGTTTTTGCAAATATTTTCCATTTTTCCTCCATTTGTGGTCCTCTTTCCTTCTTTACTCTGGAATGCCCTTGGAATGACTTTGATTAGTTGAATAACTTCAATTCAATTCAATAAACATTTATTAAGAGCCTACTATGTGCCAGGCACTCTGCTAAGCACTAGGAATACAAAAAAAAAAAGGCAAAAAACATCCCCTGCCTTCAAGGAACTTACAATCTAATGGGGAAAGACAAAGCATAAACAAATATATACAAAGCAAGCTATAAACAGGATAAAAAGGAAATAATTAACAGAGAGAAGTCACTAGAATTAAGAGAGATTGGGGAAGGTTTCCTACAGAAGATGGGATATTGGTTGGACCTTAAAGAAAACCAGGGAGGTCAATAGTCAGAATGGAGAAGGGAGAGAATTCTATGCATTGGATATAGTCACAGAAAATGCCTGAAGTTGGGACAGAGTATCTTGTTCATGGAATACCAAGAGGTCAGTATCACTGAACCAAAAAGTAATTGTTGGGGAGATGTACACACTGGGCCTATAGTCAGGAATATCTGAGTTCAAATCTGGCCTCAGACAATAGCTGTATGACCCCATACAAGTCATTTAGCCCCTGTTTGCCTCAGTTCCACATCTGCAAAAAATGGAGACACACTGAAGAAGGAAATGGCAAACTGCTTTCCTATCTTTTCCAGAAAACCCCATGGATAATGTTGGTTAGGTTATGTAGCATCTTTCAAAACTGAATGACTAAACAATAACAGCAACAATCAAAACAACATAAAGAGGAAGGGTTTGGGTTATAAAGGGCTGTGAATGCCAAACACAGCATTCTGAATTTGTTTCTGGAGGCAACAGAAAGTCACCGAAGTTTACTGAGCAGTGACATTATTAGACTTGTATTTTATGAAAATCACCTTAGTGGCTAAATGGAGAATGGACTGGAGTGAAGAAGAGACTTGAGACAGGCAGACCCACTAGCCCACTGGCAGGTCAGAGAAGAGAAGGAAGTATATGCAGGAAAATACTGCAAAGGTGAAATCAGCAGGCCGGGCTCGGGAATGACAGATAGTGAAGTAGCCTGGATGATGCCTAGGTTGTGGGCCTGAGGGACTAGGAGGAGGGTATTACTTTCTACAGTAATAGGAAAGGTAAAGATACATTCCATTTGAACATATTGAGTTTCAGGTGTCTACTGGACATCTAGTTCAAGATGTCAGAAAAGCAGCAGAGAGATTGGGGAAGAAAAGGTAGATTTGAGAATCATCAGCACAGAAATAGTAATGAAATCCATGGGAGCTGATAAGATCATCAAGTATAGAGGAAGAACAGAAGAGGATGCAGGACAGAACCAGTTAGAGAGCCTGACCTGGAGGTGGATCAAGCAAAGGAGACCCAGAAGGAGCAGTCAGAAAGTAGTGTTTTAAAAACCTAGGAGTATGAGGGTTGAGAAAGGGCCATTGAATTTAGCAAATAAGAAATCGTTTGTAACTTTGGAGAGAGCAGTTCAGTGGAATGATAAGGTTGAAAACCATATTTTGAGAGGTTAAGATGAGAGTGAAAGTAGAGAACGTGGAGGCACCATTGGAGTTAAACCACAAAAGGGCAAAATGTAACCAGGATAACAATTAGTAGGGATGGAAAGATCAAGTGAGGTTTTTTTCAGGCTGGGCAAGAAATGAGCATATTTGTAGGCAGTAGGAAAGGAGCCAGCAGAGAAGGACTGAAAATAAGTGATAGAGCGAGGATGACAAAAGAGGCAATCTGTTTAAGGAGACAGGATGGAAGAGGATCACCTGTGCTGGTAGAAAAGAGGTTAACCTCAGTAAAGAGTAAGCCCAACACATCATATGAGACTGGTGAAGGAAGGAATAGTGGCAGAAAGCACTGGAGATGAGGAGAGATAAAGAAGGAGTTCATGGTAAACAGTCTTAATTTTTTTTTCTATGAAATATGAGGCAAGGTTCTCAGCTGAGAGAGAAAGGGAGGGTGAATCATGGGAGGTTTGAGGACAGATGAAAAGGCTCAGAAGAGCCATTACGGAGAATGGTACAATGAGTTGATACAGGAGATATTGTAGGAGAACCTAGCAACAGTGAGGACCCAGTCGTGATTGTGTAACATAAATCTACAGGGACCCAGTTAGAATAGAAGCATATCTTTCTCCATTTTCGTTCAAGAGTACAGTGTAGGTTCCCCAGTTGATAAATGGTCAAAGGATATGAACAGGCAATTTTCAGAGGAAGAAATTAAAGATATCTATAATCATATAAAAAAATGCTCTAAATCATTTTTGATTAGAGAGATGCAAATCAAAACAACTCTGAGGTACCACATCACACCTATCAAATTGGCAAACATGACAGAACAGAAAAATGATAAATGTTGGAGAGGATGTGGGAAAGTTGGAACACTAATTCATTGTTGGTGGAGCTGTGAGCTCATCCAACCATTCTGGAGAACGGTTTGGAACTATGCCCAAAGGGCTACAAAAATGCGCATACCCTTTGACCCAGCAATATCGCTTCGAGGACTGTATGCCCAAGAGATTATAAAAATGGGAAAGGGTCCCACATGTATAAAAATATTTATAGCAGCATTCTTTGTAGTTGCCAAAAAATGGAAATCAAGGGGATGCTCATCAATTGGGGAATGGCTGAATAAATTATGGTATATGAATGTAATGGAATACTATTGCACCATAACAAATGATAAACAAAAAGACTTCAGAGAGGTCTGGAAAGACTTATATAGTCTAAGACTGAGAGAAAGGAGCAGAACCAGGAGAACATTGTGCACAGCAACGATCACAGTGTGCAAGAGTTTTTTCTAGTAGACTTGGATCTTCATAGCAATGCAAGGACATTAAAAAAAAAATTTCCAATGGTCTTCTAAGGTAAAATGCCTTCCATATTCAGAGAAAGAACTATGGAATTCAATTGCAGAATGTAGCAGATCGTGTGTGTGTGTGTGTGTGTGTGTGTGTGTGTGTGTATTATGTTTTGGTTTGTTATATGATTTCTCCCATTTTTTTTAGTTCTTTTACACAGCATGACTATAGTGAAAATGTATTCCATAGGAGTGTATGTGTAGATCCTATACAGAATTGTATGTCATCTTGGTGAGGGACGGGGGTGATGGAGGGGTAGGGAGGGGGAAACAATCTAAGTTTTATGGTAGTCATTGTAGAACTTTAAAAATAAATAAAATGAATATATTTAAAAAAAAGAGTACATGGGTAGGAATGAAGGCAATGAATGGAGTGGGGGTGATTCAAGGCTGAGGTTTGGCTGGGCAAAATTGGTAACATGAGGGGGTAAGGGATTCAAGAGAGAAGGACAGTCCAGTTATACTGATTCACCAAGGAGTCATTAGGAGAAGATATTGTTCATAATCATCATTCATTCTTGTTAAAATATAAGTTTAACTTCTGTTAGTCTTAGTTTCCTCAATGTAACGTGGGAATAATAATCCCTTCCACCTCCCAGGTTAGGAGATAATACTTGTAAAACTACATACGGACCTCAAAGCAATGTATAAATGTGGAGTCAGAACAAGAGGAGAAGTAATAGTAAAAATGGTTTCATTCTTTGTATTTATATACCCTGTACCTGTACCTAGCATAGCACACCTAGTCCATAGGTGTCCATAATTCAAGGTACTTATGCTAAAAGCTTCTTAGTTGATTCTTTGAAAGATTTTACAGATGAGCTTATAGTTTAACATCCAGTATTGCCTTTGGCAATACTATCCATTTGGCAAGTGAGATGTTTTCTGACTACAGTGCTCTTTGAAGATCCTTTGGTCTCCTTAATGTAGCAATTAACTTATATTAACTTCTGAATGAATTTATTAGTCAATATTGATATCATTTTTATCCATTTCCCATTTTTATTTTTAATAATTTGATGAAATAGATATTATTTCTTGTTTTTCACAAATTCTGGTCTGCTGTGATGATCTGACCATATACCAGCAGCTGATGCATGGATAAGTCTCATGTCAATAAGCTAAAATGCAATCAGTTTCATTCCTAGAGGTAATATTTGGCACTTGTCATATCCAAAAAGTTTTTTGAAAAACAAAAGTATTTATGATATAGAGACATGAGTCTTCAGGCTTTCCAATTCTTCTTTTCCTATAACTGCATTTAAATCATCAAGTATCAGAGAGAGTATATATTGATTTGATTTGGAGAATAATGTCAAGTTGTTCACAGACATTCTCTACTACTTCATACTCAGCAGCCAAAGTTAGTTTGCAAGTGCAGTTATTTTCATGTTAGTCTTTTTCTGCAAGTGCTTATCATTAGTAATGTTATATGTAATTCTTCTCCATATTTTACTGACACATGATTCCCTCTAAGTTCTATTCATTAGTCCTATTTTTATAGTATGAAAGTACAATACATAATTCAAATTCCTCTTCAACAAGGAATATCCCTCTAATATTCTCTTTAACAGAATGAACACCTTCAGATTTTTTCAACTATTCCATATATTACCTAATTTTCAAATCTTTAATTATACTAATCACACTCTTCTGAATTATATGGTCAGGTTCAACTAATATACCCTATGGTTGCATTTATTTCATTAGTAACCATGCCACAGTATCGGCCCAGATTAAGTTTGTAGACGACTGAAATTCCTAGGTCTTTGTTCACAACCTAACATGAATTTGATGGCTTCCCTTAGCTTAAATTTATGCAGATGAAATTTTGAGGTGCAAGAGTTTATATTTGTCCTCATTAAATCATGTCTTTTGAGTTTGTGCCTATTGTTCCCAACTTAATCAAATATTCAGGGGGACGGGGAAGGTTTTAAATTCAATACAAATATCAAGAGTATTAGTCAAAAGTAATTACTACTTATTATTTATTTAATGGTTTTCTTCCTTTGAGAGTTCAAAGTATAGGAAAAGAATAAAATATTTTTCCTTGAAAATGAATTTAAATACAAGAAAAAGCTTAAAAACTGCAACTAGATATGTAATTCAAATATCCCTGAATATTAATTCAAATCTATGTTAAAAATAAAAACCACTATAGGGAGCTTGAATTGTAGAACCTTAACCTCAGAGCCAATATCTTGTTATGTTATATACATTGTTTTTGTTTAGTCATTCAGTTCTATCCTACTCTTCAGGACCCTGTAGACCATAACACACCAATACTGTCTATGAGAGTTTTCTTGGAAAAGATACTGAAGTATTTGCCATTTCCTTCTCCAGTGGATTGAAGCAAACAGAAGTTAAGTGACTCACCCAGAGTCACACAGGAAGTAATTGTACGAAGCTGAATTTGAACTCAGGTCTTTTGACTCCAAGTCTAGTGCTCTATCCACTGAGCCACCCAGCTCCATCTATTGAGCCACTATTAAATATACAGTAGCTACTTAACACTTGCTGAATTTAACTGATAATCATAAGAAAAGGGTTATGATACATGATTTCATTTGGCATCAGAGATATATAAATCTGATGTCTTCTAACAATTATGAAGATAGGTAACCATAATATTTACTTCCATAGAATTAAGGAATAATCCTAAGGAACTCCTAGGCGAAAAATTCCCTCTACTAACGTAGATCAGTGTTTTCTTTACAACTTAAGAGTTTTCAAGAGCTACCTGAACACTGAGAAGTTAAGTGATCAATACAAGTTCACAGACAGTATATGTCAGAGGCAGTATTTAAACCCAAGTTTCACTGATTTTGTGGCTAGCTCTCTACCTATTATTTCGCTACACTGCCATGTAAGATTTTCATAAACATTTTATCTTCTATGTCATACTTCATAACTTGATAGAAAATAATAATACAAAAACACGGTTAGCATAAAGATGATGTATTGAAAACGTCTAATGTCTAAAATGGACTTACAGGCATTAAAATAGATTACTAATGAATTCCACTGTAACAAACCACTGTATATTTAAGAAAAATCCATAAATAACAATAATGTTTCAGATGCAATATTTACCACATGTGTTTTCATAACAGTTACGCATGCTGGTGTAATTTTTAAAATTTACAGTAAATGTAAGTAAAGAGTGAATTTTCAAAATCCATTTTAACTATTAAAAGAAAATTAAGTATTTAAGATTTGATAGACTTGACCAATAGTTTCACAGGTCACATCTTACTCAACAAGATAAACGCATATGCAATGACATCCTTTCACATAAAAAGTACTGAGACTTAAAGACATTCTTTCAATTACGACTTGCCAATTTAAAAAATAAAATACAGCTTTCAATTAATATAAGTTCCATATATTTTCAATATGAACTGAGAATTATTTACTCTCTGTCTGTACAATAACTTGACAAATATTAGCGTGAACTACTAAGGCAGTGTGACAACCACATGCTGAGAGCAAAGTCTCACTAATGTGTTTTGGCATTCAGGTTTGTAATCACACATTTACATATGCAATGACCTACATTTGCATGTCAGATCACACACTGTCTTGGTTTATTAAGACCGGGCACCTCCCTGTGTTTGGCGGCCAGAGTGGCCAGAGAGGGCCAGAAGGCGGTATTTTTTGGCAGTTGAGGGATGAACTGCCACCAAGGATTAGGTTGATATGGCCTGAGCATTAGACACTTCATTAGACATAATCTGTTTAACAGTGGGCAGTATATGTAAACTTCACAGCCCATTTGCGGCACCTTTTCCCCCCCCATAGCCCTTCTTCAAGGGGGCAGTGTGGATGAGTGACAGCTTGTCTCATCTGCTCCCTTGTTCTGTCACACAATTTAGATGTGGAGAGATGACATGAGAAGTAACATAGCTGCACATCTCCAACTACTACTGGACCTATCCACCATACTGTTTTTAAAAGAAAAGGCTTGTGCAGGGTAAGGGTCTCCCTTGATTTGAAACCATCAGAGAGGTGTTACAAACATTTTAATAATGATTTCATTAAGCTTTATGTAATAGAGTATCTGATTCTGAAGATTTAATTTATATACAAGCACTCTGTTGAAACTTTAAAGCTGATAAAGGTAGATAAAAAAATCCCTAATCAATTTAGAAGAACTTAGCAAGAAACCATAAATGGTCTTCTACTTTTTAATAATAATTTTATTTTAATTTAATATTTTTATTATTTATATTATATAATATAATTTATAATATAATATAATTATATATTATAATTATAATATATAATGATAATTATATAATATGATTATGTTATAAATTATATTAATTAAATATTTTTAATTTAATAATATTATTTATTTAATTTTCTATTTATAAATAGTTTCAAGTGTTTTTAAGATCCTCAAAAGTAACATTTTACCATAACAGATAGGATGAAGTACAGAAACAGTCAAACTGAAAAGATGCCAAATATAAACCAAATAATGTCACTAAATCTGCATTCTTCCTCTTCTCAGTGTGGCTTATACCTAGATTGTTCTCTTGAATAGTAAGATGTAATATGAAATTTATTCTTTTATTAAAATAGATTTTTCTTAGGCTGGGTTTGTATTTACCTTTATTTTTATAGATGAAGCCAGTCTACTGCAGGAGATAAAGGGCTAGGCATGACTTGAGTTTAACTGCTAGCTTTGACTAGGTCTGTGACTACAGGCAAGTTCCTTAATGTTTGTGAACCTTAGTTTCCTCAATTATAAAAAGGAGATCATACTACCTGTAGAATATACCTCACAGGGTTGTTGTGAAGCTCTAATGAGATGACATTAACAAAACGTGCTTTGCAAAACTTAAAGCATTATCATTGCCATTACATCCTTATTACTTACAGGGTTTCAGTTTTCAGGCAGTACCAGCCAGAATGCAAGTACAATAGGAGTTAACAGAAGAAGCATATTGTAGTGGATCAAGAGACCAGATAATCATATTCTAGTACGGAAGGGAGTAAGGGAGGGAGGTAGAAAGGAAGGAAGGGAAGAAGGGAGGATTGTTTCAACCCAAGAGAGGCACTTACCCTGCATAAACTTTTTTTTTAAACTGCTAAAACTTGCACTAAATATGGGGACTTTATTGATTGTACATTACACAGGAGTTTATGATTCTCTCTGGTACTACAAGTGTACCTGAGGCAAAGATTGTGTATAGGGTATGAGACCCCTCAGTACTTCAAGGAAAGATGTGAAAGATGTATGCTCCCCAATGGTGGGACTTCTCTTTTCTCTGGGAATGAAGATCCATGGCTTTCTACCTTACTTCTTGGAGACCATTTAGACCATGAGGTCTACAAATCAAAAAATGAGTTTAACAAAAAGAATCATTTAAGGGCAATATCAGTGTCAGCATCAAAGAAAGGAGAGTGGGTATTACTATTAATCACAGAACACAACCTGGTCCCATTTGTAACCCCAGATGACCTTCAAAGTAGTGGTCTTCTACTCCCAGGGGCACATCACCTTGATGCTGACCTTAGTTCAGATACTTGATTGGCTTAGTCTTATTGCAGTTCAGAAATTCTGATCTCAAACAATCTACCAACTTTAGCCTCCTCCCGTGAAAGAATCCACTTCTGATCATGAACTTTATGCAAACTCTCTCCCTTCATAGGGATAATGCTCCAGGGATTCACTGCCTTTTGTTACAGTATTAATAGCCAGGACCGTCAGTATGACATTATATTTGAAAGAAGCATTAAAAAATGTCAGTAGTGACAGGTAATATTTGCTGGCACATTATTCCAGATTTTCTTCCAGTCAGTTGTCAATATTTATTGAAGACCCTAAGGATGCATAACACTGTCAAACTATGAAAATAAAGGGCTTTTTTATTCCACTGTGATTAGCTTCATGGGGAGCTAGATTACTGACTGATCTGTTACACAGGAAAGAGGGTCCTGCTTCTGAGCACACTTATGTCTCTGAGAGAAATTTTAGCAAATGACAGAAAGAAAAGTATAATGTCTAAAGATTTACAAGGTAAGGAAGGCTCTGAGTTCTGCTAATAAATCCCAATCTACTAATTTCAGACCATTACCAAAAAATGCCTAAGATTTCATCCTTTCAGAAATCCAACATGACACTAACACAAATCTCTCAATTTTGTCTCAACCAAGTTTTAGTGTTAAATTTCACTGCCCAGTTCCTTTATCTACAAAATAGGCTTTTAAGAAAGAAGCTCATATCTAAAAAAACATGGAAAAAGTCATTAAAAGTCAAATAAAGTAAACTGTTTATTTGAAGATAGTGGTGGTTAACTATAATAACTCCTTAGAAGAGATAAATCTATTATCTTAAAATTCATTTTTATATTCTTGCTCTAGTCCAGTTTGGCTGGAAGACAGAACAAGTGAAGGAAAAGACTGAGATAATGAAGGATACAGCCAGACTATGGAAAGTCTGAAACTTCAAGGTGAGAAGATTGTATCTGATCCTACAAACCATGGAGCTTTTGAGAAAAGGAATGACACATTCAGAGCAGTTTATTAGGAAGCTGCTTTCTACAGCTGAATAGAGACAGATTGAAGTAGGAGAAAACGTGGAAGCAGGAAGACCCATTAGGAGGCTTTTCAAATTCTCCAGATAAGAGACAAATGAAGACTTTAACCGAGGTGATAGCCTTGTAATAGGAGAAAGAAATCTACTGACTATCAAAGTCAGAGAGGGAAGAGCTAAGATCATCAAGGTTATAAAGTTTATAAATTTTCCTAACCTTTTTAATATAATCACCCTCCCCCAAGTCACCCAGGTCACCAAGGTTATAAAGCTGGGAAAATAGGAAAAGACAGTTCCAGGGGACATTTTCTGTCTCAATGCATATTTGTAAGCTTATTCACATTATTACCTTTGAAATAAAGCTGTGAAATAAAACATGGCAAAGATTTAACCACAAGGTTAAACTGCATTTCTTCCTTCTCTCTTTTTTTTTATTTTAATAAATTTATTTATTTAACTTTTTACATTCATTTTCACAAGATTTTGGGTTCCAAAATTTTCACCCCATTTGT
>CM053770.1:608947295-608973736 GCA_028658325.1 Potorous gilbertii
TGCTTTGAATCTATGTGGTAATGCTTCATTGAAAGCCTCAGTCTTGGATCATTCCTACCATCTTCTACCTTTGTTCCTACACATGTGCTACTGAATGAAGGAAAAAATTATGCAGCTCTTCTGACTCTGTCCATTATAAATTTATGTTACATAATCTCATTTAGGCCTTCACCACTACTAGGCAATCTTTATACACTTCTCTATCTCAGCTCAATATCCACTCACCCCCAGTGGTGCTTCTAAACCTTTTTCACCCTTCCAAAAACCTCCCTTGACTTCCCCTGCCTTTGCCTTTTCTGCTGAGTATCTTGCCCCCTATATTTTACTGAAAACAATTGAGGCTATTTGTCAAAGGCTCCTTGTCTGCTCTTCCTCATTTCATATCACTCTACTACTATCTTCACCTTTACCTTTGTCTTACTCCTTCTTTATCCCTGCTAAATGAGTGGCATTTTTTTCAGTCCTCATCCTTCTTGACCTCTTTGTATCCTTTATAGTGGTCATCACTTTTTTCTCCTTGATAACTCTCTTCTGTCTCAGTTTTGATGGCACAGTGCTCTCTCTTCACACCTAGATTAGTTTAACATTCTATTGGTTGGTCTGCAAGCCACAGGTCTCTTCCCATTCTAGCCCATCTTCCATTCAGGCACCAAAGTGATTTTCCTACAGTGTATATAGCTTGTTTGTATATAACTGTTTGCATGTTCTCTATTATTAGATTGTTATCTCCTTGAGGGCAGGAACTGTATTTTGTCTTTCGTTATATTCCCTAGAGTTTAGCACAATGCCTGGCACATAGTATGTGCTTAATAAATTTATTGACTGATTAATTCTGCATTTAGGTTAGATTAGATGATCTCTAAGGTTTTTTTATGTTATGATGTGATGTTTCCTCTCTCTTCTTACTGTTAACTTTACTGTTAAAAGCATATACACTCATATGAACATGTATACATGTGGTGAACCCACTTTTATTACTGTTTAAAATCATATTATGTGTACTTTATTATGTTCATAAAATTAGATTTTGGTAAACAAGTTTGTGCCAGTAAGTGTAAGATGTCTTTTGGGACCTTTTACCTTTTTGTTTTGCTTTTTTTTTTAGTAGAAGAATGAAATATGTCATAGTTTTCATTGGAAGTGTTAGTTGGAAACAATTCTTAGTTTAGAAATAGTCAGCTTTCTCTTATAGGAAGTGATTAAAAGCTGAAGAAAAGCTACTAGTAGATGAGGAAACTTGCTTGCCTTAACTTGACCAGATCTTTGGGGACATGAACCTATTCCAGAATAGTTTTAACTTTGAGTTTAGAGATTTAAGATGAGCTATAACAGTGCTCTGTGATAGCTTGTAAATATTGATAGATGAGAATTATGTTTATAACTATTTATATTTTTATACATCATACTATAATTGCATAATAAAAATAGCAACTAATAACTCTTTAGTGCTTGTTTTAATGAGTTCTATTTTTAAGTCATAATTTAGTATTTCACATTTCTCCCTCAGTCAAACATAACTATAGTTAGACTGAGTTTTTGAACTATCAGACCACAACCATGTCAGGCACTATATCCTAATTGAAGTTTAAATCCTTGAGAAAATAAACAGTTTCATTACAGCAATCCTTTGAACCTAAAGTTATGAAATGATTATAAATATTATATTCTTAAAGACAGATGAAAAGAAACATAAAAGTAGTATGTCACTGTTGGTATCTGCATTATATTCTTATGTACACAGACCTTATTCAGATAGGGGAAATTAGGCAAAAGGCTACAGCTGATTCTTTTATCTAGTAAGACTTAATCTAGAGTAGATGGAGTTTCATTAAAATTGTTTGATTCGACAGGAAAATGACTACCAAGAGTAAGGAAGTTGAATAAAAAAGAATGAAGATGTGCCTGAGATTAGAGGACTAGAATATAGGAGAGGATGAAGGTTAGATTTCCTGGAACTCCTTAGTGAAAATTCTCTGAAGCCCAAGATGAAACTCTTTCACTTAAATCTATACTTTAAATGTATTTTCTGAATTATAGCATAATCAGTGAATGAAAATAGCACTTAAATCTCTCTATTTTTTTCCTCAGAATTTCAAACTTCTTTTTGCTTTGTACAATGGATGAACAGTCACAAAGCATGCAAGGGCCTCCTGTTCCACAGTTTCAGCCACAGGTAATTCTAAGTAGGGGAGGGGAGGGATTAAATATTAAATATAGAAGTACATTTACTTTTGTTTTTACTAATGTAAAGCAGCCTAAACCATAATTTATTGTTATTTTTGGTTATGAGTTTGAAGATTTATCATCCATATTTAATTTCTGTGTAGAAGCATGAGAAAATGTTAATTTTCAGGAAATGCTTGTTATTTCATAAATTAAAAATAAAATTGAAACAAGATAAGGCTTTTAAAGATGCTTGTAGAGGTTTTGTAAAGGGGGTTGAATGGCTGTATCTCATGATTCACAATGTTTTAAGAATTTATTTTTCCTTTGCTGTTTTAGTCAAAAGGGATATACTTGTCTTATGCTTCTCCTTTTGCAGTCTTGCATGGTTTTTGTTTTTTCTTCCAATATAGTGTTCCTTGCTCATTTAATTTTTAGATTGCAAAAAATCATGAGAAAGTCCTAGACACTTGGCTTTAATCAATATTGACTTTTTTGTAAAGAAAAATGAGGGTAGAGAAGAGATTATTTGGCATCTTCTATTCAAAGTGCCTCTTTAAGGTCTAAATAAACCTGTTCAAAATAGCATTTTTGCCCTTAGTAGGGCTGACCCTTCATTTTTTGCTAAATTCAGATCACATGGAACTAGGGACTCTTTAAAAGAAGGTAACACTTGAACTATTTTCTCCATGTAGTATTTTACCTAGTATATAGTTGTTGTTTTTTTTTTAAACTGAGGAAAGGGCAACATAAATCTCTAGACTTAAATAGTACCTAAATTTGAAATTAAACATGGTTTATTTTTTAATGAAATTTGTATTTGGTGTCACTATTATGAGTGATGCTATTGGCATTATCCTATATTATTGTATCCATCAGGCAGAAACATATTTCTGTGCTTGTCATTTGAGGCCATTGGTGTTTTGGACATTCCATTGCTTTGTGGGACTATTTAGTAGGACGTAATGGAAAAGGAAGCCATAACAATTATGTAGTTGATGTTATGATTTTTTGAAATTCACAGTTTTTCACAGCCCTATGTTTCAAAGGAAAAAAACCACTTTCATTTTTGCCTCCTACTGACTCACCACCTGGGAAAGGTCGGAGAGGCAGTAGGGGGCAAAAATGAAAGTAATTGTTTTCCTGTGAGACAGTGGGCTGCCACACACTCTACATTTCACAATTAGAGAAGCAGCTCTGCATTTCTTTTCCCACTGTTCCTTTGCTTTGCACCCCCTGCTGTTGCTCCTGTGTGGGTAGGCCTGGTTCCCTGTTGGAGGTAGGCAAGTGTCATCCTAGGCTCTAGCTGCCCTCTGGCAAGTGGGGGAGGGGGAAGGAGTCTCAGCCTTTCGGTATTTGTGCTGATAGTAGGAGACTGTGAAAGAAAGATTTCCTGACAAGAGATACTGGAGTTATTTTTATTA
This sequence comes from Potorous gilbertii, assembly GCA_028658325.1. Classification (NCBI taxonomy): domain Eukaryota; kingdom Metazoa; phylum Chordata; class Mammalia; order Diprotodontia; family Potoroidae; genus Potorous; species Potorous gilbertii. Next base: position 608,950,883 of record CM053770.1, read on the forward strand.
TGTCTGAAAAATGTTACCATCCTCAATAGCATTATTTTAAAAGCCTGTGACAGAACAGCCTCTGCTCTTGGTTGACAATCATCTCTTGTTTTGTTCCACACCATTGGCCTGAGTAATGGAGGTGATGTGGCAACATATGGTTAGCTGAGTGACTTTTTTCACTTTTGTAATGTGACTATACCTTGACCATAAACAGAAAACTAAGAAAGGAATTGTATTTTAAGTATCGAGCATCAGTTGTTTGCTATGATAATGATTGATGTGTATTTTTGGTGTATCCTTTATTTTTCTTATCCAAAGATCTGTGTTAAAATTCTGTCACTCTGTACATAACATAGGTAGCCTAATCTGTAATGAAGGGCTAGAGTTTCACTTTTGCCACATTTAGAAAATGAGATTTATTCACCCAGCCTAGCATTGTACCTGCGTTGTCTTGAATTTAACTTAGGAAGTGTTCATCTTGGAAAATGCTCACACACTTGTATATAAAATTTAAGAATTTACTATAGATAGACTCTCTTGACTAGTTCCTTTATGTTTTTAAAGCCAGGTGTGTGCTAAAGGCAACTTGTACTGGCTCTGCTGTGAAATTTTTAATGTGAGCATTTACACCTTGGAAATTGGCAAATGTTACAAATCAGTACTTTGTTGACTGAGAGAAAATGTTAGTAGTGTAGATTGGGAATCATGACTTTGGGGGGACATTTATCACTGTTTGGAGTCAAGATTTTTGAATTAGGAGTGCTGTTTCACAGTCTTGATTCTGGCATATTTTTGGTTTTGACTAGGTAAGTGATTTCATTGGTGGAAGGAACTCCAGAAGAGGATTTTCTGTTAATGCAAATAAGCAACTTTTCTACTACTTACAGTCTTAGAAAATTGCCCGAAGCACTAAGAGGTTAAATGACTTGCCCAGAGGCAGAACTTGAATCCAGGTCATAGAGTTCACTTTTTAGTTGGGAGAACTGAGCCTCAGAGAAGTTAGGTGACTTACCTGACTGAGATCACCTTGGTAGCCAATCTGTATCCAAACCTGAGAGCCCTCAGATTCTGTGAAACTAGCTTCCTATCCATTATTACATGTCTCCTTTAATATAATACTAATTTTCACTTCCTTTAATCCAATTCTAAATGTTTTATAATTATAATGTAAGTGGATTATAATTTTAGAGTAAATAATTTCTGATAAAAGAAATTTATGGGAATGGATAGATTGGAGGATTCTTCTTTTTGTTTTTGTTTGTTTGTTTGTTTTTTAAAGAGACTGAGTAGGCTGTCTCTAGAGCTGGGGATAGTTTATCATTACACTAGTTTCCTAGGGTGAAGTATCCCAGACCAGTGCATCGATAAGGTTTCCTACCATTTACTATATCTTTCTCCAAAATTTCCCAACTTAAAAGTATTGAGAATCCTATGCTTTCCTTTACCCAATGAAAGTTTCAGTTGCCGGAAATAGCATTAAGTTCAAAGAAGTAGAGGCCCTGCTCTCTCTCTGCTTTCATATACCTGTAAAGCATAGAAAGGGGGTGGGCCAGAAATATGATAGTCAGTATGGTATCCTTTCATGTCTCATACTGTGTAAGAAAATTTGCATCGTAGTTTGAAAACAAACTCAGTCTCTTATATACTCAGAGCCCTGAAGTCAGTCAGTTAGTAAACCTTTTGTATACACCTACTATGTATCAGGTATTGAAGTAAATGCTGGAGTTAAAAAGAAAGGTAAAAGAATTCCAGCTCTCAAGGAGCACATGGTCTAATGGGGAGACAACTTGTAAACCCTAAATATGGTTGGTTGGTTGTTGTCCTTCATTCTTAAAGAGGACTAAAATGAAATTACCATTGTAAAGTGAAATTTCAGAGCGTTTGATTGTGGCTGATCAGACCAATATGAGCTCAGAATGCTCTACCACAGGTTGGGCACAGATAGTCTGTGTGAAACTTTGTGGTGAATATCCCAAATTTGCGTATCCTGTGTTTACTTTGTGCTGTCTCAATTCTGCTTTGCTCAAAGAGCACAGCACCTTTTCTTAGGTGGGAACACCACGCTGAGGGATCCTGTGCCATTGTCTCCCATCTTTCACAGTCAAATCCAAAGTTCTTGAGAGAGACCTTGAGAGTGCCTTTGTATCATTTCTTCTGACCACCATGTGATCACCTGCCCCATGCAAGTTCTCCATAAATATAGTCTTTTTGGCAAGTGTATATTGGCATTCGAACAGCGTGGCCAGTGCGTCTGAGTTGCATTCTCTGAAGCATCCTTTGAATACTTGATAATTCAGCTCGAGCAAGGACTTTGGTGTCTGGTACCTTATCCTGCTAGGTGATCCTCAGAATCTTCCTAAGACAATTTAAAAGGAAGCGATTCAGTTTCCTAGAATGGCACTGGTAGACTGTCCATGTTTTACAGGCATACGACAATGAGGTCAGCACAACGGCTCTGTAAACCTTCAGTTTGGTAGTCAGTCTAATACCTCTTCTCTCCCAAACTTTTCTTTGGAGCCTCTCAAACACTGAGCTAGCTCTGGCAATGCGTGTGTCAACCTCATTGTCAGTGTGTACATCCCTGGAAAGTACACTACCAAGGTAAGTGAACTTATCCATAGCATTCAAAACTTCTCCATTTGTTGTAATTGATGGTTCCATATGGATGGTGTGGTGGTGACTGATGGAGCACCTGTGTTTTCTTGGTGTTAATTATTAGGCTAAAATTGGCACAGGCAGCAGAGAATTGATCCATGCTTTGTTGCATCTCAGCTTCAGAGGCTGCATTGAGTGCACAATCATCTGCAAACAGAAAATCATGCACCAACACTCCTCCACCTTGATCTTGGCTTGTAGCCTTTTCAAATTGAAGAACTTACCATCAGTACAGTAGTTGACCTTGATGCTGTGTTCATCCTCATTGAAAACATTTGGCAACATGGCTGAAAATACCATGCTAAAAAGCATGGGAGCAAGAACACAGCCTTGTTTCACTCCATTAGTGTCTGGGAAGGCATGAGAGCTTTGTCCATTATCCAGAACCCAGGCAAACATACCGTCATGAAATTGATGTACAATATTGATGAACTTCTCTGGGCAACCAAATTTTGACATGATTTCCATAAGCCCTCAAGACTAACTGTGTCAAAGGCCTTGGTCAGATCAACAAACATTGTGTACAGACCTCTGTTCTGCTCCTGACATTTCTCCTGCAGTTGTTGGGCAGCAAACACTATATTGACCATTCCTCAGCCCTTTCTGAAGCCACACTGACTCTCAGGTATATGCTCGTCTTCCAGGCCTATTAAGGAGGACTCTAGAAAGAATTTTGCCATCAAGGACTAAGAGAGAGATTTCCCTCTGATTGTTGCAGGACAATCTATTCTCTTTACCCTTATAGAGATGGGCAATGGAGGCATCCTGGAACTCCTGGGGGATAACCTCCTCTTGCCATAAAACCAGGAAAATTTCAGTCAGCTTTTGTATGAGCAATGGTCCCCCTACTTTGTAAATCTCATCTGGAATAGAATCAGCACCAGGTGCTTTGCTACATGAAAGGAGCCTAATGGCCTTCAGAACCTCTTTTTCAGTTGAAAGTTTAGCGAAGGAGGGATTGACTTCAGCCTGAGGTAAATGGTCAATGGCCTCAGCATTGATTGATGATGGTCTGTTGAGAACACTATGAAAGTGTTCAGCCCATCTCTCTAGGATCATGTCCTTATCACTAATCAATGTGATTCTATCAGCACTGAGTAGTTGTGATGCATCATAAGTTTATGGTCCATAAATAGCTTTCAGGAAATCATAAAAGTGCTTTGGATTGTTACTATTAGCATAAAACTGAATTTCATCTGCCTTCTTACTGAGCCAGGAATCCTGCATCTCTCTAAACTTTGCTGGTACTTTGCTTTTGATGGAATTAAATGCTGTCTTCTTAGAGGTGGATGAACTACCCTGCTGGTAAATCCTGTGGAGTTCTCATTTTTCATTTAGCAGTTTCTGAATTTCTACATCATTTTCATCAAACCAGTTTTGGTGTTTACGAGTGTTCTGACCCAGATGAGCAAATGCAGTGCTGTACACCAAATATCTGAATGCTGCCCATTTCTTTTCTGCCCCAATGTTGCCAACTGTGTGTTGGCTCAACTATCCCTCCAAGTCAGCAACAAACTGTTCATGCTCAGAGAAGAGCTTTAATTTGTTGACATTAATTCTTCTGGTAGTCATTTTGCCTTGTTGCACTTTTGATGAATGCAAGTATTTAACTTGGAAAGGATAAGTCTGTGATCAGTCCAGCACTCTGTGCCACACATTGCCTTTGTTACTCTCACATCTTGTCTGTCTCTTCTCCTTATAATCACATAATCTATTAGATGCCAGTGTTTGCTGTGAGGATGCATCCATGAAGTTTTATTGCATTAGGTAAATGGAAGACAGTGTTGTTTGTGATGAGAAGGTCATGTGATACACAAGTCTTCAGCAGTAAATGACCATTGCTGTTGCTGTTTCCAACTCCATTCCTCCCTAGGACTCCCTGACAAGTCTGGTAGTCTGAGCCTACTCTAGCATTAAAATCACCCAGATAATAAAGGTCTCTAGGTCTTCATAAAATTTTTCTTTGGCTTATTCAGGGTTTATCATGGTGGGAGCATAGGCACTGATGATAGTAGCATGGCATTTTCCTGTGAGTGGCAATCAGATTGTCATGAGCCTGTCATTGACTCCTTTTGGCAGGCGTGCCAGTTTGCTGATTAGATTAGTTTTGATTGCAAAACCCACGCCAGCTTCATGGCACTCCCCTTCACTGCACCCACTCCAGAAAAAGGTTTATCCAGGTCCAGCTTCAGTAAACTGCCTTCATGGAACAAATTGTTCTCATCTGCCCATTCTACCAGATGAAGTCTTCACATGCTTGGGGTAGACACCCCCCCTAACTCTTCAGTGGCTTTGAGAACCCATGGTTACCCTCAACCTGGTTTGGTCTGTTTGCCAGAACAGTTTACCAGGATGTGGCCACTGTGAATGCTGCAACTTCTTGGAGCCACAGGAGTGTTGGGTGGAACAGGTGGACATCAAAGGTGGAAGAGTCCTGAAAAGGGCTCGGCAGCCATCACACCAAAGGTACTGGTACTGGTTCTGCCTGAACACACCCTACACTCCAAAACACTAAATATGAAGAAGATATGAAGGATAAATAAAAAATAATCAACAGAAGGAAGTCACTTGAGTTTCTCATAGAAGATGGTAATTTAGCTGGGACCTGAAGAAAGCCACAGAAGCCATGAAACAGAGATGAGGAGGGAAGACATTCTAGACATGGAGGATAGCCAGGGAGAATGCATAGAGTTGGAAGGGAGTTTCTTGTTCAAGGAACAGCAAGGAGGTCAGTGTCACTAGATTGAAGAGAGAGAGAGAGAGAGAGAGAGAGAGAGAGAGAGAGTGTGTGTGTGTGTGTGTGTGTGTGTGTGTGTGTGTCCCATCTATGTCTTTGTTGGGGTTGGGGCATGGTGGTATAAGAAGACAGAAGAAACTGGAAAGTTAGGGAGGGGCCATTTTATAAAGGACTTTGAATGTCAAATATTTGATCTTGGGGGTGATAGGGAACCACTGAAGTTTATTGTATAGGGAGGGTGACATGGGCAGACCTCTGCTTTAGGAAGATCACTTTGGCAGCTGAGGGAAAGATGAACTATAAAGATGGAAAGACTTGTGGCAGGCAGACCAAACAGCAGGCTATTGCAGTAGTCCAGGAGTGAGCACCAGGGTAGAAGCAATATCAGAGAAAAGAAGATGTTGCAAAGGCAGAATTGAGGTCTTAGCAATAGATTTGATATGGGGAGTAAGAGAGTGAGGAGTAGAGGATGACACTGAGTTTGCAGACCTGGGGGTAGGATGGTGGTGCCTTTGATAGTAATAGAGAAATTTGGAAGGGAAGAGAATTTTGGGGGAAAGATAACGAGTTCAGTTTTGGACATTTTGTCCAAATTTAATATGTCTATAGGATAACTTGTTTGAGATGTCCAGTAGGCAGTTGGAGATGTGAGACTGTTGGTCAGCAGAGTGGTTAGGACTGGATAAGTAGATTTGAGAATCAACAACATTATATCATTAATGTTGATCAAATGATCATTTAGATGATCAATGAATCCATGGTTGCTGATGAGATTTCAAAATTAAGTAGTACAGAGGGAGAAGAGAAGGGGCCAGGTCAGAGTTATGTGGGACACTTATGGTTAGTGGGTATGAATGACTTAGATGATCTAGCAAAGGAGATGGAGAAGGAGCCCTATTACATAGGTAGGAAGAGTACCAGAATATCATGGTTTCACAAACACTTAGAGAGAAGGAAATACTAGAAAGTGTTGACAGTGTAAATACAGAGAGGTCAAGAAGAATTAGAATTTAAGAAAGGCCATTGGGTTTGGCCGTTAAGAGATCATTGTTAACTTTGGAAAGATCTGTTTTGGTTAAATGACAAATGTTGGATGCCATACTAGAGAGACATGGTAGTAAGAGGAAAGGAAGTGGAGGTCCCTGTTTTAAAAGGCTTTCTCAAAGAATTTAGTCGCAAAAGGGAAGAGAGATATGGGACTAAAGTAGGTTTGTGTGGAATGAGGGAAGTTATTTTGAGAATGGAGGAGACACAGGCATGTTTACTGTCAGGAGGAAAGTGAGAGAGCCGGGATGGTAGAGGATTCAATCTTCTGCAAAAGACAGGAGGGATTGAGATCAGTTGTACATGTAGAAGGGTTTACTTTGGCAAGAAGGGCTACTTCTACCTCTTTATGGGAGACAGGGGTAAAGGTGGAAATAATAGTCTTTCAGAGTGATGTGAAGTGATGAGGAGGAAAAAAATGGAACTCTTGGCAAATGATCTCTTTTTTTGAATAAAATATGAGACAAGGTTCTCCGTTGAAAAAGGATGGTAGATGGGGGAATTATGGGAGGTTTTGGAAGGATAAAAAGGTTTGGAAAAGCCATTTTGGTAAGGGGGATAGAATTATTTGAATAGGATAAAGGAAAAAGGCAAAAGGATTGCCTTGCAGCAATGAAGGCCCAATTGAGGTTATGTAACATATTTTTGTATTGGATCCAGTCAGTTTGATTTTGTGATTTTTCCAGCTGTATTCAGCAGCAAGTGTGTTGAAGTGAAGACATGGACGGTGTGAGTGAGCCATTGACTGACACTTGCAAGGCAAGATTAGGAGTATAATAAAGGAGCAAGGATTTTAGAGAAGAGGTAAATGTGGAATTGAAATGCCTCTCCAAGGGTTCAAGAGGGGAAAAAGAGGAGAATGTAGTTAGTGATGGAGTAAGATCCTGGAAAAGACCTGATAGATTGAGGAGTTGGTGGTCATAATGTGGATGAAGAGCAGAGTTTAGAGTTGTAAGACAAGAGGGTGACGGTAGATTGTAATCTGCTTAAGGAGATTTTTGGAGTTTGTGAACATGAAAGAGGTGTACTTGCAATTGTCGAAAAGAGTATGGCCATATTGACTTGTTACACAGGTAGAGTAGAGGAGTACATTGTGTGAAGTGAATAAGATGAAGAACTGTGAAGTTAGGGTGTTTGAGAAATTATCAGTATCTTTGTCACCAAAGCATTGAGGAAGGAAGGGGAGTGTCCTGGAGATGCATAGATTCCAACTACCAGTATCATCAACTGAGTTGATGGTAGTATGGGAAGAACTTGGAAGTCACCATGGGAGTCACACAAATGAATACTATATGTGGTAGAATGCTAAATAGAACAGAAAAAAAGTTGAAAAAAACCCATGCTGTCCTCCACTTTTATTCATATACTTGTTGAACAGAACTGGAGGGAATCACAAAACCAAGCAGACTGGTCCACTACAAACTTGTTAAATAATCTTACATGAGCCGGTGTTCTAGAAATTTTCCAAATCCCCCACATGACCATGAAGTTGGGTAAAATGAATGAAAGTACAGCAAATGTTGGAAAGGGTGACCAAGGTGGCTTTGGACAGAGCCAGGGCTCAGTGAGATCTAGAGACTCCTTCCTCTGACACAAGCTCTGAGACCTGAGGCAGTTCATTTAACCTCTCAATACCTTAGACAACTAAGACCTTAAGTTGCTCAAAAGATACTGTTGACTAGAGCTTTCTCATTCTGCATTCTAGAGATGTTTACTAGTGAAATTACAGTTCCAAGTCAGCCATCATAATTTGAAATTTTTACAATGTGCTAGGCACTATGGCAAAAGTTAGGCTTACAAACATGAGCAAAAAAGAAGGCCACTGACCTCAAAGAGCTTAATTCTAATAGGGGAATACAACACGTAAAAGAGAACTGAAAACATGGACTCTGTGGAGCATGAAGGGAGTACATCTGTGTGTGAGGGCATACTGACAAAGTTTGGAAGGTCAGAAAAACCAGGAGAGGAATGAAGAGTGGTTTCCTTGATCCTCTTACCAAAATGAAAGCCTAGGAGAAACCCAGAGGAGAAGTGGGCCACAAGGACACAGGTGTGTGCCACAATGGGAAGCCCACAGACCCTGAAGGCAGTTCCAGGGTAAGAAAGAAGCTGTGTTGTGGTGGTGAAATCTAGAGTCTGAGGCAGAGACAGAAGAGAAATAAGGGTCCAGCCCCAATTTCCTTTAAAAAAATAGTCTTGAAAATAAGAACCTCAATAGCTTACTTACATTTTCTCTTAACTGTTGTATCTCCTGGAGGTTGTCCAGATTCCTTTGAAGTTAAGTCACGATTTAATTTCCTGAATGTTTTAAGACAGGGTTCAGTGTGACTTTATGATACTCTTTGATAATATAATTAATAGAAGGCTGTGTTTCTTTATTTGCTTCCTTTCTCTCTCTCTGTCTCTCACCATACTGGAAAATAGCAGTTTACTTCCTGGGCCACTGGGAATTTGCTCAAAAGCCCTCTAGATTACTATAAATTCTGGAGATTGTTGGAATGGAATCCTTTTTCATTTTCCAAACAACTACACAGTAACTTTTATATATAATAACATTAACTACTGATTATAATGTTGCTTTGCTTTAGCTCTCATAAAAAGTACCTGAAAAAGATACTTTTGAACCAAAAGAACTTATTTATAAAGTTGTCTCACTTTTATTCCTTAATGGGGGGGAGGGGAGAGAGATACAGAGAGATACAGATACAGTGTAGTGGAGGGCCGTGAGTGTTAAACTTAAGCATCAAAGGATACTTGAGTTTGTATCCAACCTCTGACACTATCTATGTGACCATGGACAAACCATCTAACCTTTCTGAAACTTAGTTTCCTCACTTGCAAAATGAAGATTGTACTACTTACCTCATGAGGATCAGAAGAAATAATGCATGTAAAACACTTGGTAAACCTTAAAACCATATAAAAATGTTCACTATGGCATGAATTCAGAAAAAAAATACAGTGAGGCTAATGTATATTTATTAGTCTGTCCTTACAAATAGTTTAAAAAAAAATCTACTGCCTCACATAATTTTAAAAATTTCCTCAGTGGTTTCCTTACTGGATTTCATTTTGCTACCATAGCCTGTATTCTCCTAGTGAAGAAACCAATACAGCAAAATTTATGAAGCACATGCTGTGTAATATTGGATGCTAAGGAAATATAAAAATATTTCTCACCTCAAGGAACTTAAAATCTAGTAGCATGATGATACATATAGAAATAAATATTGTACACAGAAGAAAACAAGAAAAGAAAGTCAAAGGTAAAAACCCATTCTGCCTTCTACACTCCTATCATATGCTATTGAACAGAGCTGGAGGGAATCACAAAACCACGCTGATTAGGTCCACCACAGATTTGTAACATAGTCTTAACTGAGCCCTCACCGCAGCAAGACAATACTGTCACACCTCCTAATCAATTTGATTTTCCATTCTTACAAGTCCCCTGTAGCACCCTCTGTGCTCACCTACTTAGATGAGGACCTCACAGCATATTGCATCACTGAGGCATATTCCACTGCCTCTCCCTTCTCCTGTCTCACATGAGTTTGCCAAGGCAGACTTCTCAGTATGAAATCTTGATCCCATCCCTCCTGTCTACTCCAGCAGATGGCCTCTTCTGTCATCTCCATTTTATTCTTCATTCTCTCCCTGTCTACCAGCCACTTTCCTGCTGCCTAAATGTACATGTATGTCTCTCCCATATTCAAAAATTCCTCACTTGGTCCATACATTCACACTATCATCCTTCATCTCTCTTTTCTTTTGTAGCTCAACTCCTTGAGGTCTTCAATAATAGATGCCATTGTTTCTTCTCTTCTAATTCTGTTCTAAAACCTCTGAGTCTAGCTTCCTGCTGCATTATTAAATTGAAACTACTCTCTCTGAAGTTACCAGTAATTTCTTTTTTTTTTAAATTTTTTTTTATAAATTTATTTAACTTTTTACATTCATTTTCACAAGATTTTGGGTTCCAAAATTTTCTCCCCATTTGTCCCCTCCCCCCTCCCCAATACACTGGACATTCTAATTACCCATATCACCAATCTGCCCTCTCTTCTATCATCCTTTCCTTCCCTTACCCCATCTTCTCTTTTGTCCTGTAGGGCCCAGTAATTTCTTAATGCACAAATCTAACAGCCTTTTCTCAGTCCTGGTCCACCTTGATCTCTCTGCAGCATTTGACACTATTGATCATCTTCATGCATTTTTCCTTCAGTTTTTCATCACTGCTCTTTCCTGGTAAGTCTTTCAGTCAGCTAGCATTTATTAAATGCCTAGTATGTACCAGGCATTGTGCTAAGGTCTAGGGGATACAAAGACTATGCTTCTTCTTAGTTTCTTTTGCTGATTCTTTATCCTGGGCACACCTAACAGCCTTGGGTTAATTTGAGTTTCCCCACATGTCTACCCTGAGCCTTCCTCTTTAATATGTGGTTTTACTTGCTGATCTCCTCAGGTCCTATGAAGTCTGTTAATTGCCACATAAATACTTCCCAGATAAACATTCCCAAGTACAGTCTTTTTCCTTGCCTCCAGCCATACATCATCAATTGCCTTCTGGACATCTCAAACTTAAAACAATGCATTATTTCTGCCCCCCCCCCCCAAAAAAAATCCCCCATTCTTCCCAACTTCTTAATATTGTCTCAGGTATGATGAGGATCTTACCTCATATTGTATCACCAAGCCATCTCCCACTACCCCTTCCTTTTCCCGTCTCACGTGAGTTTACCAAACCTTCTCTACCATTCCTTCCCCATCAGTCTTTTTCCTGAGGACCTCATCAAGTTACCAAAAAAATTGAGATAGTTTGCTGGAGCTCCCTATTCTGCCCTCCTCATTTCATATCACTCTGATGGTGTTCCCTGCCATTTTCTCCTCATTCTTGTTTCTAATGATGACATGGTCTGTCTGCCAAAGTATTCATTCCCATCTTTCTCAGTCGATTTCTCCCACTAATATCCCTGCTCTTATTGTCATTTTCTTCTGCTCTTCTGACTCCTTTCTTACATCCTATAAAATTTCTCTTATCTTTAGAAAAACCCTCACTAACTGCCTTTATGATGGCTAGCTATAAGCCTCTATCTCTCCTTCCCTTCTCAGCTAAACTCCATATCTACAATTAATGCCTCCACTTCCTCTCCTCCTGTTGTCTTCTAAACTTTCATCCTTTTACCTAATGATCTTATTCAGCCAGTCAGTTACCAATGATCTAATTGCCAAATATGATGACTTCTTTTCATCCTTCATTCTTTTAGATCTGTCTACAATATTTTACACTGTTGATCACTGTTTTTTGAGTACTCTATCCTCTGAGTTTTTGCAACACTGGTTTTCCTGCCTCCTTGACCACTCCTTTTCAGTCTCTTTTGGTGGTTATCTAGGTAACCTTGTTAACCATAAGTATTCCCTTCTGTCCTGTGCTTTCTTCTCTTTTCCCTCTTTATTATCTCACTTGGCGATCTCATCACCTCCTGTGTGTTCAGTATCATCTTCTTGCATATAATCCCTAAATCTAATTACCTGGTCCGTAGACTTGTGCATTCCACTCTGGCCTCCTATCACTGATGGCCTGTTGGGCATTTTTAAATCAGATGTCTTATATGCATCTTAGAATCATCACATCTAAAAACAGGATACATTGCCCCCTCCTCCTCAATCTCCTTCCCCCAACCCTCCTGTCCTTTTGTGAGCTTAACTATTATTTTCCAAGGTACTCCCATCCTCCCAATTATCCAAGGTTGAAATCTTGATATCATCCTTGACTCCTCACTTGCACTCTTGTTTTACAGTTAAGAAACTGAAAGTGAGGGAGGTTAATTCTCACCACTGAAAGGAATATACTTATTGATGAGATCATGAATTCACTGAAGAATTGAAGTCTGTAAAATATTAAACTGATTTTATTTTGTGGCGTTTATAAACTCAGCTCTTAAAAGAAACCATCCAAAAATGTTGTAAATGATGACAGCATCACTGAGAAAGCCATACTTGTATTTTCTTAGAGTACTATATTTTTTTCTTAAGGTATCTATCTACATTCCTTTTTAAATTTAATTAGAATATTTCTTATAGTTATGGCTATATAAGTTGCATAGGTTCTGATTTTAATAATCATAAAATAAAGATTCATAGTGAAAATATATTAATGTATTTTATCAGATGTCTAATCCAGTACTCTCAATTTTCCAGATGATTCCTTCTTTTTTCCCTCCCTCACTTCCTTCCTTCCCTCTGCCAAAACCTTAAACCCAGTGCACTCTGAAGCCCATACATTGGACAACAATAGGTCCCTGCGCAAGCTTCCCTTGATGGCTCTTTTCAGGACACTACTGGCTTCAGAATGATTATCAATAGTAACTGTTGCTCTTTCCCTCCCAGCTCCATTTACTTATTTTTTTTTCTTTCTTTTGCTCTGAATGGGTATTACCTCACTCTAAGTGAGTAACTGACTAGGCCAAGGTCTCCCAGTGCATCCTGGGCCTTCTCCAGTCATCCTGATGAATATCTAGTCACTGGATCCATATGACTGAAGAAGTGAGGCTGGTGACCTGCACAGCCCTCCCTCACTCAAAACAAAGTCAAATGTAAGTCATGTCATCATTTTTCTGATGATGTGGTCTTCTTCGAAAATGAAGAACGAACACAGATTCCCTTCCCAACACCTTAGAAAAGATAGGTTTTTATTTTGGTGGAGGAGTGTTATAGGAATCTGTCAAGGTTAAGGGAATAGTGATCAGAAGATACCTATACATTTGTGTATAGATACATATACATGTATGTGTGTGTATGTTTTGAAAACTACTGCTTTCTATGATTATATCTGAAAAAAATTCTCAGACCTCAGGCCTCATTTCTGAAAGAAACTTTTATTTAAATAAAGATACAAAATAGACTTGGGACACCTAGCCATGACTTCATTTAAAAAAAAAGAGTAAAGCTCACCTATTCATTGATTTAGCTCCTATCGTTCATTGTCTTCCTCATACAAATTAAAAACCTTAAAACATTACATGGGACGAATGAATTTAAATAGCTGTAGAATAAAAGTGATAAGGTGGCAATTGTTTTCAAAGCATTTATTAATTTCCCAGTACTGATTGTATTTAGAAACTTCTCTAGAAAGTTATGACTACTATACATTTCCATCTGAAAAGATAATAATAGTGCAGTTCAACAGCAAGAAAAGTAGATACAAACTCCTTCAGGGCAGGGACTGGTTCCTATTTGTCTTTGTATCACTAGTACATAACAGTAATGGGTATGGGATTAGATACTTACCATAGTATATACTGTACCACAGATACAAAGATGGAAATGGTAATCATAATGATAGGAAATGATGCTAATGATGGAAAGATATTTATGAAGGAATTGACACGTAGTGGTTTAAATGTTACCACTTTACATTATCTCCTTTGTTCGCTGCAACAGCCCTTTTAATTAAGTACAGGTTTTATTATACCCATTTTATAGTAGAAGAGACTCAGAAAATTTAAGGGACTTACCCAAAGTTGTGCAATTAGTCAGGGGCCAAATATGAACCCAGGACTCCATTCAGCACACAATATTGCCTCTGATTCCCTATTAGAAAGGGATGAGACTTGTATATAATTGATTATAGGTTAGAATGAGATAAATAATTTAAGAATGTCAAGCAAGATATTGGGGAAGGAAGAGTTACGTTTGGCTGTTGGAATTAAGAGAGACTTAATGAAGTAAGTGGTGCTTGATTGTGAGAATTCAAGGGAAAAAATGTTTTTTTTAACTTTGCATTTAATTTTTTTTCAATTACATGAGAACAAAAATTTTTAGTATTTTTTTTAAAAGCTTTGAGTTCCAAATTCTCTGCCTCCTTCCTTCCTTAAGAAGACAAGTGTTTGATGGAGATTATCCATGTGTAGTCATTCAAAACATTTCCATGTTAGCCATATCACAAAAGAAAATGTAGACCAAAGGAAACAAGAATAATAAAGGAAAGAAATTATGCTTTGGTCTGCATTCATACTCCATCATTTCTTTCTCTGGAGGTGAATAGCATTTTCCCCTCATAATCCTTCATTATTACTTTGTATTGTTGTAGTTTTGAGAATAGCTAAGTTATTCACAATTAGTCAACATACAATATTGTTGTTACTGTGTACATTGTTCTCCTAGTTATGCTTATTTCACTTCGCATCAGTTTATTTAAGTCCTGGTTTTGGATATTATGCCACTTGATGCATATAAGTTTAGCATTAATATTACTTTATTTCTATGATACCTTTTAGCAAAATGTAGTTTCCCTATTAATTTCTTTTAATTAGGTGTATTTTTGCTTTTACCTTGTCTGAATTCATGATTACCACCCCTGCTTCTTTTCCCCCTCAGCTCTGGCATAATAAAGTTGACTTCAGCCCCTTATTTTTACTCTTTGTCTCTTTGTTGCAATGTTTCAGGTGTGTTTCTTGTAAAGAAAATATTGTTGGGTTCTGGTTTTGATACTTTCTGCCATTTTCATTTTATGGATGAGTTTATCTTATTTACATTCACAGTTATGATTATTAATTATATATTATCCTTCATCTTTTTTCCCCCCTTATTTATCCTTCTTTCTTTCTCTGAAAGGTTTCTAATAGGGCTGTGGAAATAGTCTTTCAGAAATGGAAGATGACGTTAAAAATAATAATAGCATTTATATCATGCTTTAAAACTTGCAAAATGCTTTATAAATATCTTACATGATTCTCACAGCAGAGTGGGGGTAGGTGCTGTTACTATCCTTTTTACAGATGAGGAAACTGAAACAGAGGGGCCAAGTGACTTGTCTAGCATCACATAGGCAGTAAGTTTCTAGAAAGCTCAATTTAAACTCAAGTATTCCTGATTCCAGGTTCAGCTCTCTGTTCATTGCACTACCTGTTTTAACTATTTATGGATTATAGGAGAAAATAAGGCAAGATTGAGGGAATGGCTAGTAGCAAAGTACTGTATTGAAGGGAAAGTATTATTAAATGTTTGGAAAGTCAAGATGAAGATAGAGGGCCCTGAGGTCTAGGATAAAGCATTTTTTAAAATTCTCTCTACAGTAGGAAACTATTGCAGGTCTTTGAGAAGCAGAATGATGTGAACAGACCTGTACATTTAACGTGATGTCAAAATGGGGTTTCAGAGGAGCAGGAGCTGGCAGTACAAAGTCTGTACACAATAATCCTGTGGGGTTCGCCCTGGGCGTGGGAGAGGCTGAAGGAGTGGGGCCGTCACCTGTTTGTGAATTTTAGGTTAGAAAGGAGGCTTCAGAGTTAGAGTTGTAGGAGTCTCAGCAAATACATTCTTACCAACCCTTGATGCTATACTCAACTCCTGTTCAGGCTATATTTTAGAATTATAAATCTTGTTCTTAAAAACCACTTTCATGGAGAGGAAATGTAATTGTGGAGATGTTAGTTTTGGAGTCAGAAGACCTGTGCTTGAATCCTAGCTCAGGTACTTACTGCTTTTGTGACTTGGTTAAGTCTAGGCCTTAGTGTTCTCATATGTAAATTAGTGTTCTCATATGTAAATTAAAGCTCAGATCCGCTTTCAGGTGTGCCTTAATCTATGATCCTAAATTAGGGATCAGGAAAGATCATGTAGAAATTACCACTTTAGATGCAATTATTCTGTGAGATGGAAGTAAGGAGGGAATGCATTTCAGGAATGTGGAATGGCCAGTGCAAAAGCCTTAAGAGAGGAGGTCAAGTACAGTATGTTAAGAATAGAGAGGTTACTTTGGCTGCATTGGAGGGTACAGCAGGGGTATTGATGTACAATGAAGCTGGAAAGATAAATTGGGGCCAGGTTGTGAAGGGCTTTATTAATTTATTTAGTTTTAAAATACAGTTTTATTGATATCTTTTTATATATCACCTGTATTTCCTAATGTATACCCCTTCTCCTCAGAGAGACATCTCTTATGAAGAGTAAAATAGAAGAAAAAAGAAAAAATTCAGTAAGGCTAACTAATATATTGAAAGAGCCTGATGTTATATATGCACCATTCTACAACCATAGCATATTCCCTCTGCAAATAAGCAGGGAAATGTACCTTATGAAAGGCTTCAGAAACTAAAGAGGGTATATACTTTATCTCAGACAGGCAGTTGAGAACCACTAGAGGTTATTGAAGAAGGAATCACATGGTTTGATCTTCCCTATCATCTTGCCAACTTTGGGAAAGATGGACTGATGTGGAGAGAGACCAATTAGAAGGTCATTGCAATACTGATCTCAATTGGTGGCTGTGTGAATGGGTACAAGAGGTTGAATGTGAGAGAGGTTGTGGAGTTAGGACTAGCCAGATTTGACAGCTGGTTGACATGTGGGATGAGAGAGAGTGAAGAGTTGAGAATAATACTAAAGTTATAAACTTGATAGACTAAAATTATGATGGTACTTTTGAAACAAAAATAGGAAAGTTTGGAAGAGTGGGTTGGAGTGAGCTCTGGTTTGGACTTGGTAAGCTTAAGATGTCTCCAGGATGTTTAGTTTGACAGGTCCTGTAGGTAGTTGGAGATATACCACTGAAGCTCTTGATTGAGATTATGTTAGATCTTTGAGTCATCAGCATCAAGATGTTGGGAGCTAATGAGGTCACCAAGAAAAAGAGTACAGAGAAGACAAGACCAGACCAAGGGCAGAGCCTTAGGGAACACCCTCATGTGAGGGCCATGATATGGATGATGATCCAGCAAAAGAGACTGTGGAGGAGTATTCAGAAAGGAGAAGAACCAAAAGACAGTATTGTCATTAAAACTCAGAGAGGAGATATGTAGGAGGAGAGAGTAGTCAACAGTATCAGATGCAATGAGAGGTTAAGAAGGATGACTAAGAAAAGACCGTCACTTTTGCCTGTTAAGAGATCATTTATTTATCTTTGGAGAGAGCAATTTAAGTTGAGTAGGAAGTAGGGAGGAAGCCAGATTACATAGGACTAAGTAATGAAAGGGTAGGAACTAGATTCCATGAATGTAGAAACATTTTTTCCTAGGAGTTTGGCTGAGAAACACCTGAGAGATTGGTGAGTTTAGTGAAGATTTTGTGAGGATAGAGGAGGTTTGAACATGTTTGAAGGCAGTAGGTAAAGAACTAGTGGGTAAAAGACATGAAAGGGGGTGAGATGCAAGTAGATGGAAGGAATATGAGAGGAACAGGTTCAGAATATAGGCAAATTTGGATAGACATTGTAAAGGGCACAGTTGAAGCAATGAACAGAATTAGAGAAAGGATTAGGATAGTTTGTTCCTTGGCAGCTGGCGATGAACTGACACAGGGATAGGGATCATTTCCATTCTCTTGAGTTTTTGGCCTTGTCCTATGACTGTTTACAAAGTATGATGTACTATGGAAACATGACTTTTGAAGTTTTTTTATTTCAATTATTATTACCCTCTACTTGCTTTATATATACATATGTGTGTGTGTGTGTGTGTGTGTGTGTGTGTGTGTGTGTGTGTGTGGACATACATATGTCCACAGTATATGCCCAGTACTTTGTTTTTAAAATGATCTTTTTCCCCAAATTACACGTCAAGACAATTTTAACATTCATTTTCACAAGATTTTGAGTTTCAAATTTTTCTCTCCTTCCTTTCCATCTTCTGAGAATGGTAGACAATTTAATATAGATTATACATATGCTATCATGTAAAAGATATTTCCATATTAGTCCTAGTTGTAAAAGATGAAACAAATCAAAAGGAAAAAAATACCACCAAAAAAAATTAAAGTAAGTGAAAAAATATGCTTTGATCTACATTCAGAGTTCATCAGTTCTTTATCTGGATGTAGATAGCATTTTCCTTCATGAGTCATTTGTACTTGTGTTGCTGAGAAGAACTGAGTCATTCATAATTGGTCATTGCACACTGTTGCAGATACCGTGTACAGTGTTTTCCTGGTTCTGCTTGTTTCACTTTCTGTCAATTTATACTAATCTTTCTAGGTTTTTCTGAAATCTGTCTGTTTGTCATTTCTTATTGCATAATCATACTACATATAGCACAGCTCGTTAAGTCATTTCCTAGTTGATGGTGTCCCCTCAATTTCCAATATTTTGCCCCCATGAAAAGAACTACTTTAAACATTTTTGGATATGTAGGTCCTTTTCTTTCTTTTTTTTAATGATCTTTTTGGGATACAGGCCTAGTAGTGTTACTGCTGGATCAATGAGTATGCACAGTTTGGTTGTCCTTTGGGCATACTTCCAAATTGCTTTCCAGAGTGATTGGATCAATTCACAACTCCACCAGTGGTGCATTAGTGTCCCAATTCTCCCATATCTTCTCCCAGGATTTATCATTGTCCTTTTTTGTCATGTTAGCTAATCTAAAAGGTGGTTAGCTAATCTGAAAAGTGGTAGCTCAGTGTTTTAATTTACTTTTCTCTAGACGAAAGTGTTTTAGAGCACTTCTTCATATACCTATCAGTAACTTTGATTTCTTAATCTGAAAACTGCCTGTTCATATCTTTTGACCAATTGTCAATTGGGGAATGGTATGTATTCTTTTAAATTTGACTCAGTTCTTGATATATTTGAGAAATGAGGCTGTTATCAGGGACACTTGCTATAAAGATTGTTTACCAGCTTTCTACTTTCCTTTTAATCTTGGTTGTATTGGTTTTGTTTGTACAAAAGCTTTTTAATTTAATATAATCAAAATTATCTATTTTACATTTCATAATGCTCTCTGTCTTGTTTGGTCATAAATTCTTCCCTTCCTCATAAATCTGACAGGTAGCCTATTTCTTGCTCTTCTAATTTGTTTATAGGGTGACCTTTATGTTTAAATCATGCCCCCATTTTGACCTTTTCTTGGTATTCACTGTGAGATGTTGATCTATACTTAGTTTTTGTCCTCTTGTTTTCCAGTTTTCCCAGCAGTTTTTGTCAAATAGTGATTTATCATCTGAAAGCCTGGGATCTTTGTGTTTATCAAACACTAGGTTACTATGAGTCATAGACTACTGTGTCTAGTGTATCTCCTCTGTTCTCGCTGACCCATCACTCTTATTTCTTAGCCGGTACCAGATAGTTTTGATGATCACTGCTTTATAGTATAGTTTAAGATCTCGTATTACCAGACCACGTTCTTTTGTATTTATTTTTCATTAATTTACTTGATATTCTTGACCTTTTGTTCTTCCAGATGCATTTTGTTTTGTTTTTTTTTAGCTCTGTCAAATAATTTTTTGATAGTTTGATATGACACTGAATTAGTTTAGGGTAAAATTGTCATTCTTATTATATTTGCTTGGCCTTCCCAGAGCAACTGATACTTTTCCAGTTGTTTAGATCTGACTTTATTTGTATGAAATGTGTTTTGTAATTGGTTTTCATGGTAGTTCCTAGGTTTATCTTGGCAGGTAGACTCCTGAGTATTTTATATTGTTTATAGTTATTTTAAATGGAAATTTTCTTTCTATCTCTTACTTGCTGGGCTTTATTGGTTATTCAGAGAAATGCTGATGATTAATGTGGATTTATCTTATATCCTGCAACTTTGCTGAAGTTAATTATTTTAAGTAGTTTTTTAGTTGATTCTCTAGCGTTCTCTAAGTATACCATCATATCATCTGCAAAGAGTGATAGTTTTGTTTTCTTGTTGCCTATTCTAATTCCTTTGATTTCTTTTCTTCTCCTGTTGCTATAGCTAACATTTCTGGTACTATATTGAACAATAGTCTATACCCGGTAGTTAAAAAAAAATACTTTCCTCAATAATTCTGTCTCTTGCCACTTTAATAAAAGTATCCCATGATTACCTTTGACATTCTTAGAAATGTCTTGTCGTCTTTTCTTAGTTGTCGTAATTCTTAGCTTCTCTTGCTTTTGACATTGTAAACTACTTCCTCCTATATTGATTCTTTTTCCTTGGATCCTGTGGTTGAGTGCCTGGCCACATAACTGTCTTATACTGAATTTCATGCTTAGGTTAAAAGGCTTCTCTTCTTTTACTGATGATTTTTCTTTCTACAGCTGGTTTAAACAAAGGAATTTTTAGTCATAGGATTATTACATTTAAAATAGTACTAACAAGTGAAATTGACAAAGAGATTTCAAGATGATATTTTCAAAACCAACATAAATCATTAGGTCTTTATGGAAAATTTGATTGTCTTGGGTTCCTTAGGAGGGCTGATGCAGTGATTAAGTCTAAGGGAATATGGTACTGAATATTGCCACAAATGCTATACTGTATAGTTTTTTTAATCGAATTTTACCATATTTAAAGCAAATGACTTTTATTTTGATTGCTAGACAAATTGCAGAATATATTGGAGACTTTTAAAAAATGATTGTCAAAATTTGCCAAACTAGTATCATTTTTAAAAAAATCTAGTGAATGAAAATAATAGGTAACATGAAAATTATACTTAAAATAGGTTAGCAAAAGAATTAAAATCCTGTTAAAACTAGTTTTATAGGTAGAGCAATAGGTAATACAACTAAGTGTTGATAATATACCTAGGAATTAACAGGACAGAATTTTATCTCAGAATATCCTGTTGATTTAGTGTTATGCCTTTCTTATAATTTCCCCCTAGTGACTTTTCATTATAGCATTACCAAGAATTACTTTATTGCTTCATAAATGTTCTTAACATTAAAATTTAAAACAAGTTACTTGTTAATTTAGTCATGGGAAATTGTTAATCTTTTTAAGAAATTTCCAGTTATAAGGATACAGAGCATTAAAAAAATGAAATTTTAATCTAATTATCAAAAGCATGTATGGTTAATAGATTAAGAAAAATGGAAGAACTGTAGAATTTAGTCCTAATTAATCTGAACTTCTTCAGATTAACTTGTTGATGAGTTAATGCTCCATAATCCTTATGATAGTATATGAAAGACTTAAGTTTCTTGAATTTGATTTCTCAATGTGGCCATAATCCAATTCAATTTAAAAAGTATGTATTAAATATCTTCTATAAACAAGGCTCTGGGGTGAAATCTGATGATAGAAAGACAAAAAATAAAACTCTTATAGTCAAGGAATTTATATTCTACTAGAGGGAATGAATCAATTGAGGGTGGGGGAAGGGAATAAGCATTTAAATAGTGCCTACCATGTTCCTAGCACTGTTTTAAGAACTTTATAAATATTATCTCATTTGATCCTCATGACAACTCTTCAAGGTAAGTACTGTATTTTATAGTTGAGAAAACTGAGGCAAGCAAACAAAGGTTAAATGACCTGTGCAAGATTGTACAGCTGGTAAGTACATGAGACTTGTTTGAACTCAGTTCTTCCTGAATTCAGGCCCGAAGCTTTATCTACTGTACCACCCAGCTGCCTCTAGGTGGGCACGGGGGAGATCAAACAAAGTTCTCTAAGAGGCTTTAGGAGAAGAAGAGTGCTGGCAATGGAGGGAGGTAAATTAAGACTTCACTGAGGCATTAGCATCTGAGGTGAGTGTTGAAGGTACATGTAATGATTTTGAAATATAGAGATAAGGAAGGGCCAAGATGGCGGAGTAGAAAGACTCACATATGCTAGCTCCGAACCCACAGCCCATGGATTTCCTCTAAAAAGAATTCCCAAAAAATTCTGGAACAGTGGAAGCCGCACAGCAACACAGTGAAGGAGATTTCTGTTCCAGAGAGCCCTGAAAAACCGATCCCAAAGGTCCATCGAGCCCCGGACGGGAGCGGAGCCCTTCCCTGCCCCGACCGCGTGGCACTGAAAGGAGCGAGCAGATCCGAGCAGGCTTCAGGGATGGAATCTCCAGCGGCCGCAAAGTTCCCTCCACCCACAGACTCACAGGTCAGTGAGAGAGATGGACTGAGAGGGGAGTGGGGTATCTCCGGGATTCAGGTCCCCTCGGGAGGCAGCAGCAGAGGCAGTGGCAGTGGCAGCGGGTGGCCAGAGGCTCCCAGAGCAGGCTAGAGCTCAGCAGGAGCTCCACTACAAAAGGTCTCTGCATAAACACCCTGAGGGAACTGAGCCTGGGAGGCAGCCCTGCCCCCACCTGAGAACCTGATTTAATCTTACCCTGAATATCAGCCAGGCCTGCCACCGAAAGCCCTGAGGCTGGGGAGCATCATTTGTATCTCAGACCCCAAGCACTGACTGAGCTGGGGTGGAGAGGACTCTCAGAAGTCAAGAAACTGGCTGGGAAAATGCCCAGAAAAGGGAAAAAAAACTAAGACCATAGAAAATTATTTTCTTGGTGAAAAGATATTAGCTCCTTTCCTTTCTGAGGAGGAGGAACAATGCTTACCATCAGGAAAAGACATAGGAGTCAAGGCCTCTGTATCCCAAACATCTGAAATAGGTACCCCATGGGCTCAGGCCATGGAAGAGCTCAAAAAGGATTTTGAAAATCAAGTTAGACAGGTGGAGGAAAAACTGGGAAAAGAAATGAGAGAGATGCAAGAAAAGCATGAAAAACAGGTCAATACC
>CM053770.1:608974236-608995513 GCA_028658325.1 Potorous gilbertii
CAAATGGGGAGAAAATTTTGGAACCCAATATCTTGTGAAAATGAATGTAAAAAGTTAAATAAATTTATTTTAAAAAAAAATGAAAATCAACACTACAAATTCATGCCACTAATTTCAACTAGATAAATAGCTACTAGGAAATCCTTTTATTCTTCCCTAATTGGCTCTCTATCATATGCAGCAATTAATTTCAGATCTCTCTTCTCAAACTAGCTCTACCTCAACTCTTGCCCCCTCCCACTCAGCAGAGGATTATCCCTCCCACCTCCGAGTTCATAATGAAAAGAAAGGCCACCTGCCAGGAGCAAGCTCTTCTTTCTTACTCTACATCTCCAAAATCCCATCATGCTTCCGTTCAATCCTCAAATAATCCTCGTCTTTGCTGAAGTCCATTCCTCTATTTGCGCTCTTGAGCCTGTTCCCTCCTACCTTCAGCTTTCCCATTGATTACCTTCCTTTTCTCATTCTAGTGTCTCTTAATCCACTGGCTCTTTACCCACCTACTATCAACCACACTTATCAATGTGCCAACACACCCTTACCCAAAAGACTATTTCATGGAGAACCTGCACAAGGTTAAAGGCTCAAAAAGTGGTCAGAAGAAGCAATACAATGACATTCTCAATGTATCTCCAAAATACTTTAATACTGACTGTAAAACATGAGAAACACTGGCACAGGACCATGTAGCTTGGCACATCCACATCGAAGAAGGTGCTGTACTCCATCAACAAAGCAGAATCATAGGAAAATGAGCTGCACAAATCCAGAGCCTCTTCCACTCTCAATGTTCTACTGGACCACCTGTGCTCTGTGGTAGTGCCTTCCAAACTCAGGTTGGAATGATCAGCTACTGAACAGTGTGCCGACTCCTACACTGTGATCTTACTGGTCTTCTTCAAAAACAAAAGACAAACAACAATCGACACGCACAAGTCTCCACCATCCTTCAAAAATCCTTCATTTGACTTCTGATTCCCCAAGCCATCATCCTATTTCTCTTCTTATTCTAACAGCCAAATAAGTAGAAAGAATTATATATTCTCTGCCTCCCTTTCCTTACTTGCCACTTTTCTTTTCAATCCCTTGTAACCTGGTTTATGACTCAACCATCCTACTTAAACGACTCAGCTGAAGGTCACCAAAGTTCTCTAGATCTGTTCACTGCTAAATCTAAAAGCCTGTCAATCAAAAAGCATTTATTAAGTGCCTACTGTGTGCCAGGCACTGTGCTAAACTTGGGGGGGCTACAAAAAAAGGCAAAAACATGATCCTCAAGGAGTTTGCATTTGAACGAAGGGCAAAAGGCAAAAAACCTTTACCCAATACACTTACATTCAAATAGAAAAGAACATACAACCAACTATGTTAAGATCTAGAGATAGAGATATATAGGTACACATAAAAGATAAATGGGAGGTGAGAGAAATTACTGTTTTTTATTAAATTAACAATCAATTATTAAATTAGGATTAAGGTTTTGGAGGGCAAAGAGGACCAAGGATACAGCCTTGAATGACATTCATTATTAGTAGGCGTGGCCTAGAAAAATATTCATCAAAGGAGATTAAGAAGGAGTAATTAGAAAGGTAAAAAAGAAAACAAAGGAAAGCAGTTTTTTACAAAAAAGCCTAGAGATGAGAAAGCCTCTAGAAGTGGGTGATCAAAAGTGTAATGGTTGCAGTCTTAAAAAAAAAAAAAAAGGCTGTAGATTGAAAAAAAGATAAGACAGTTTAAGAGATCATCTGGAAAGAACAGTTTCAGTTAAATGATGAGGATAGAGGCCAGACTGCAGAGAATTTAGAAAAGAGTAAGGTGAGGAAGCAGATGCAGATTAGAGATGGTTTTCTGAAAAGGGATGAAAAGTAACAAGGATAGTCAGTTCATGCCAGGGTTTTTAAGAATGGAAAGGCACAAGTATGCTTCTAGGCAGAAGGGAAGCAGTTAGTAGATAAGGAAAAATTAAAGATTACAAAGTGAAAGGGGGCAACTGAGTGAGGATCTGCTGAAATAGAGGATATCAAGGCTGAATGCAGAGGGGTTTGTTTTAGCAAGAAGGGCCACATCTTCATATGAGACAGAGACGAAGCAAGAGATAGAGAAGACATCAAAGTGATATGAGATGAGGAAGAGGGAGAGGGAACTCTCAGGAAATGGGATTTTTTTCAGTGAAGTATTAGGCAAATTTCTCAGAGAAGGCAGGGGAAGATATGCTTTGAGAGGCATGAGGAAGGATGAAAAAGTTTGCAGTTGCTATATGATTAGGAAGTTGTAAAAAGACTGCCCGTGGGATCACGTAACATAGCTGACCTAGTCAGCACGGTTTCGTGACTTTCATCAGCTTTGTTCAGCAAATGAGTAGAAGTGAAGGCAGACGGTGAGAAGGGATGATCAGTGGTAGAATAAGGGAGAAAGTGACTTGAGTGTAGAGGACTGTGTAGAATAGAATTGTTTCACCAAGGGGTTAAGGTATGGAATGGAAAAGAGGGCAGCCAATGCAGGGGTAATAGCCTGAGAAACAAGTAAAGGGTGGAGGAACTGGAGATCACAGAAAGGACGACGAAGAGGGTTAAGTGTCATAAGGCTGAGGGAAAAACAGAATGAGAAAAGATTTTGTTGTCATTTTTATCCATGTCTGACTCTTCATTTGGGGTTTTCTAGGCAAAGATCTTTTAGTGGTTTGCCATTTTCTTCTCCAGTTCATTTTACAGTTAAGGAACCTGGGGCAAAGGAAAGGTAAGTGACTTGTCCAGGGCCACACGGTAAGTAAGTATCTGAGGCCAATTTAAATTAAGGAAGATGAGTTAGGATTTTTTAAGAGAATATCAATATGCATGTGGAAGTCTCTTAGTATGAAGGTAGGAAGTGGGATGGTGAGTCAGGAATTGAGCTCCTCAGGAGGAAGGGGAAGATCAAATAAGATATTTGTCAAATGCTTAGCACAGTGATTTAACACATAGTAAGTGTCAGTGTCTACAAATGCTCACTTCTTTCCTCACACCAGACCCTGCCTGGGAGATATACCTGTGGGTAAATAACAGCTCCCAGAATCTTAACAGGAAGAATCTCAAAAGAGAGGTTCCTGAGTGAAGGCAATGATGGAGATTGTAGAAGTGGAAATGAGGAACAAGTATTTTGACTTCACCACCCTAACTAGAGTCAAGAGTTATCAGTAAAAGTACAACCAGTAACTAAAAAGGTCACCAGGAATGTGGTGTTATCAGGAAGCCAGGGATCAGTGAGAATCAGATGGTAAAGAAAGTAGAAAAGGTCAAGATATAAGATGAAAGTAAATTTGTTGACTATGGAATGGGCACTTCAGAGGGCAAGGCAGAAGGAGCATGTTGATCTGGGGTAGGATATTTAGTGGGTTGGGCATGGAGGAATGAGAATAAGAGACAGTTAGTGGATAAAAAATACAGTATTTATCTGTATTTGTAATGTATCCCTTACTTCTTGTAAGTGGGAATTATTTCATTTTTGTCCTTGTAATCCCAAGTTTCTAGCACACTACATATGCCAAATGAATGCTCACTACAAGAACATGAAAAGATCCTGTTTTATGTATGTAAGTACACACACACACACACACACACACACACACACACACACACAGAGTTTCTTTTCAAACCGATGTTTATTTTGAATTGAAAGTGTGTATTTAAATGGAAGTATGAATATCTGGTTCAATCAACAGTGCTTTACCAATTCTCTTCATTAAAACTCTCTTTAATCACCTCCTTCCAAAGCAATTCTCTCCAAAACTTTATAAATTTACCATATCTAATACTGTGCCCAATTTTTTTTTCCAGATCAGGGCCCATAATTTTGCTTGTTTTAAAATCACTCAATCTTGTAGTTCTAGCAACTGAAACTAGCTGCTAAAACTTACAGTGGTCTAATATTACAACATATTTTTAAAAATATAGTTTAAAACAAAAAATTTAAAGCAAGTTTTTTAAAGTTTATTTTTAATTGGTTTTTACAAACTTTTATTTTCTCTTCTTTTTACTGACTCTCCCCAAAGAGAAAATTTAAAAAAATAAAGGAAACCCTCACAATAATACACACAAGCACTGCAAAATAAATAAATAAAATTCCTACAATTCCTACACTGGCTATGTCCAAAATATGTAAGTCATACTCTGGATTTTCAGTCGACTGCTTCAGCAAGAAGTGAAAAAGTCAACTATTTAAAGAGATAAATTATTCATTAAACTGGAATGATTAACATATACATCTAATTGGTGGAAAAGTGATGCAGACTTCTTGACAAAGATAAAGATGCTACATTATAATAAGTACAGTTTATGTATGAAATAAGATAAAATTATATACATATAAGAATTAAGTACCTATTATTTTCCAGGTGATGATCCAAGCCCTGGAGATAAAAAGAAAAAGGGAAAATAATCCCTTACCTGAATGAGCTTACATTCTAATCAGAAAAAAATAAAAATCAGTACATATAAGATACATACAAAGTAGACAAAGGCAACCTTAGAACAGAAGGCATTAATATGACCAGAGAGGGAAGAGGGAGGCAGGCAGAACAAAAAGCTTAGAAACCAAGGTGCTTATGTTGTCCTAAAGGAAGTCTTTAAGATGAAAAAGTGAAAAGTAACTGGATTCTAGGCAGAGAGACAGCCAGTGCAAAGACAAAGATATAAAAGAATGGAGCACTGTAACTATAAGACTAGAAAGCATAAGAAGAGAATAATTTATTAGAAGATAGGAAAGAGCCTAAATGTGAAGAATCTTAAATGTGCCAAATAGAGGGGTTAATATTTAATGCTCGAGGTAACAAGGATCACTGCAGTTTACTGAATAAGTGGGTTAAATGGTTAGACATGCACTTTATGACAATCTCTTTGGCAGTTATATGAAGGATGGATTGGAGTGGAGAGATACTTGAGGCAGAAAGAAAAATTAAATTAGCAATAATCCAGAAAAGAGATAAGGATATGAACTAAAGTGTAAATATAGTATGATATATACACATGCATGCTATATATGTTATATACATTGTATGTATACATATACATACATGTATATATACATGCACATGGATATATGTATAGGCATGAGAACTGACAGGCATCTTGGATCTGTAGCTCAGAAGGACATGCCTTCCTCTCAAAGGCCTGAAAATAACTTTTGACTATCAAAATCTTGGAGCCAGAAGGGAGACTTCATAACTGAGTTTTTAAAGAGATACACACTCCCAAAAAAACATACTGAGAAGATGGAACAGGGATTACATGAGTTGAGCAGCAACAACAACAGTGGAACACAAACAAAGTCAATTGCCCTACCCAGCACTTAAATGGAAAATACTGGCCACAAGAGGAGCTAGGAGGGCACTTGAAAGGAAAAATTTCAAAGAACTGAACTTTGGCAGAAAGGAGAGACCAAAGGGTACTGTCTAACTTCTACTGTTATCTTGAAACAGGGAATTCAGATAGAAGCTGCCATCTATAATTGCCTCTTCAAAGACTGAAGTTTCAAAATGTCTACACTTTCCTCAATTTCCTCTCCTCATACCCATCCAATAATAGCATTTGTACTTGCTTCTTTACCCAATCTGTATCCTGATTTTGCATCAAATATAAAGACATAGGTTATAAGGAAATAACACAAATTTTAAACCTCTATTCAAGTGTTAGGAATATTCCTAACCTGGGCCTCCAAGGTATTGAGATTAATAAAAATCATCTGATACCAACTCCATAAAATAGCAAAGAAAGGACCTCAATGAGTGTCATTATATGGCTCCTGGGCTAAAAGTAAGCTAATTGTTAAAAAAGAGTGTGCTACATTAAATCTCTACCCTCCATTAGAAAGGAAAGGAGGCAGGTTAGAGAAAGGTTTGCCTGAGTGAGGTAAGCTTTATCTTCTCCAGAAGGTTGGAAGAAAAGATAGAGCACCTTCTGTGGCACCATCCACAGATTTAACATCTATAAAACAGTACTCAGTTATAATCTAAGATTTACTAAAATATAATTTACATACAAACTTTCAAAACACCTGGCAACAAACCATAGAATCTGAAGAGTTAGAAAGGATTTTTGAAGTCTATACAACACACTCTGTACCTGATCAAGAATTCCTTTTACATCATTACTCAGTACAGTCCAGTAAAGATAACTCACTATCAACCACAACAATTCAACCAACTTTTGGATAACTCTACCATTAGGAAATTTTTCATTCCATTAAACCTAAATGTGCCTCTCTCAATTTCCACAAATTACTCCTGATTCTCTCTCATCCTCTAAGGATAAGCAAAAGAAGTCTAATGTCTCTTCTATAAGATAGCTGTTCAAATACTTCATGACAGATATCACACCCTTCCTAAATTTTCTATTCTACAGGCTAAGTAATCCTAGTTCCTTCAAGCCAAATCAAATAACCAGAGGAACATGAAGCTTCCAATCTACTTTCAGGTCTTCAGTCATAAGGTGTTTGGAAAAGAAGCATCAACCTCTTCAAAACTACAAGACAACTAGTAATAATGAAGACTAAAGAAACCTGAATCTGTTTTTCTTCTGAAATACATATTCAATCCTTTTTTTGTATAAAGACTCAAACATTATCACCTTTGAGAAAAATCTATCTTTCCCAAGGCAATATAAAAGGGGGAGGAAGGAATCAAGAGATGAGGCCTTTTTCCTCTTCCTAGTCCCCTTCGTTCCTCCTTTGGTACAAGTAATAATAATTTTTTTTAAAAAATTTGTGCTTGCTTCGGAGACAGGAGAGGAGGGAAGAAGTTGTTAAGACTTTCTCCTGTTCTATAGTGGTCCAGAGAATGTGAGAAACATAGATCAGAAACAACAGGTGGCAGCAATGGGATGAAAAGCACACACACCAATCCCTAGAGCCTGCTGTTAGAAACGACTACCTCACAGTATTTCAAAATGTGACAGTGTAAAACAATTACATTGTGAGTCAATAACAGAATTAAATGATACCAAAAATAATGTCATAAAAAATTTAAAAGCCATGCTTCCAATTATAAAATCTCTCCACCAAAAAGACTAGCTAACAGTCAATAGAAAATCTAGTTGTACAGAACTACATATGTGCTAGATCATCCATCTCACACATGAAAAGGAAGCAACGAAATTCTCATCACCCCTCTTTTTTTTTATCATTCCATTATGAAACAAATGAATAAATGAATGAATCTACTATAAATGAGTACATAAATGAAAAAGTTATAAAGAAACTTTTCTAGGGAAAAAATTAACTACAAGTAGCTTCCATAATTTATTCTTTAAAGGAATACTACTATAAATATGAACTACAAATTTGTACACTTCAAATAGTACAAATGTACAAACAAGGCAGCATATACTGAAATGAATTTCTAAAGAGCGGCAGTACTTATTGAGCTGACCTCTAGAGCAGAAGACCTGGGTTCAAATTTGACAAAAGACGCTGATCTGCTTTGAGGGAATTTATATCTCAAGGAGTTTCCAATACCAATTAATCAGAGGTCTAGTCCCTACATTATCATGTTTTAATAATGTATTTGATGTACCTTCAAAAAAACCCATTTGGCTAAAGTAACAATTTTTATAAACTTTCAGTAATAAGAAAACTAAAAAAAGCACTATGTTTTCAAAATAAAATTACATTTAAGTTTTTCAAAGGGCAAGGGGTGAATTTTGTGTGATAAATTTGTTTTGAAACACTGTAATGTTTGTTTTAAGCTATGAGTTCCCCAAACTTATAATTGTTAGGGAACTCATAGCTTAAAAAAAATTATAAACACTATTTATGCTAAGTGTGTATTATTTTAAAACACTTCGGAAAATGCAAATCTTTTTTTAAAAAGTTATTTTTAAAAATATATAACTATTGAGTTGAAGGATAGCATTAAAACATCCATTAGAATTCAATAATCAAATTAGTAGTCTACAAATGAAATCTAACCAAATGTACTGACAATTTAAAAAATGTACACATGGGCTTGACTGAGGTGAGGAAAGGGGAAAGGAAGGAATAAGCATTTATATAATGCTACTGTATGAACTAAAAAAGTGTACCTGGTGGTAGAAGTTCTAGGGAGGAGTGGCTCACCTTAGATCTGTTTAGGCTCATGTTACTGTTTCCACTTCTTCACCACAAATAACCCTCTTACTATTCAAAGTTTAATTTCTCCACTTTGGTTTTGAGAGGCCCTAGTTTCTCAAACAGCAGTACTGTAGAGTTTGATGATACCCTAGCAGCAGGACTCATCCCAAGAAACCTCACAGACAAAACTCTCCTAAGGATTTTACTGTGCTTTTCTCCCAATAATAAGTCATTTACTATAACTGGTATTATTTTCTGGTGTGGGCAGCTAGGTGGTGCAGTGGATGGAGCACCAGTGCAAGAGTCAGGAGGACCTGAGTTCAAATCTCACCTCAGACACCTGACACTCACTAGCTGGGGGACCTTGGGTGAGTCACTTAACCCCAACTGCCTCCTCCTGGGTCATCTCCAGTCACCTTGATGAATATCTGGTCACTGGATTCAGATGGCTCTGGAGGAGAAGTGAGGCTGGTGACCTGCACAGCCCTCCCTCACTCAAAAGTTAAGTGCAAGTCTACTCATCATTTCTCTGATGGCACGGTCTTCTTTGGCAATGAAAGACGAACATACACACACTGTGTACTAAGGCATTGTGCTAAGCACACTTTTTGAAAATATTATCTCATTTGATACTCACAACCTTAGGAGGTAGGTGCTATTATTTTCTCCATTTTACAGTTGAGGAAATTTGAGGTACATGGAGGTTGAGTGACCTGCCCAAGGTCAACACAGTTACTAAGTATGCAGTTAGTTGAACTCGAGTCTTCCTAACTTCAGGCCTAACTTCAGATAGTGCTTTATCTACTGTAACCACCAGCTGCTGTTAATAGCTTGCATTTATATAATATTCTATACATTAGTCATTAAAACACATTAGTTATGAAATACAATAATTAAGGCAGAGTGATACAGTGAAAGCACATTGGATTTAGAGTAAGAAAATGCCAGTTATTCATTCAACAGCTAGGAGTAAGAAGGTATGGGAGTGTGGGGGAAGGGGTGTTCTTTCCCAGGAGGTAAAGTTGTATACAAATTGTTCCCTGGAAAGAATTTCCAGTCAAAGGTAGAACAACAAAATGATTAATAATGGAAAGCCTGACCTCTGGATACTATATATATTGTTACAACTAAGACCAATAAGTAATACTCTTAACTTGACTAATTCACCTTTTTCAACTTTCTCTTCTGATGAATTCAGTGCACAAAGACCTTATTAATGTATATTCCACTAATTCAAACACTGCAACAATTCATACATAAACTAGTCAGAAGTTCACCACTAATCTACTTGCTAAGAAAATTAACAGTATAAGTAAGATTTCTGCACTATTAGTCATTCCCTGAATTCAATACCTCATCTCCTAGCTTTTCCCATAGCCAATGCCATGTCTAAAATACAGCCCCTTATTACTTCTGCCTCTCAAAATTCACAACTTCTTTCAAGGCTCAATTCAGGTGCTATTATTTTCTAGGAAACCTTGCTGATCAAACTCATAGTCAGTTCTTTTACCCTCCTAAATTTTCTTGGAAATATACCCAGCTGTGTATATATTGTATTCAACCCTAGGAGAACATAAACTCAAAAGCAAGGACTCTTATTTTTGTCTGGATCCACAGAGTGGCTTGCACATATTAACTGCTAGAACTTCAGAAAGAAATTTAAAGAGAAACTACAAAAGTAAGGGAACAACTCTATTCCCATTATCCTCCCACCCACACCCCTAAAAAAAATCAATTAAACTAAAAAAGTATTGTCTTTTCATTTGACCCAGATCAATATATAAAGAAAACTATTTGGATCCCTGATAAAAGCACTATACACCACAGCTTTTTCATCCAATTTTTTATTCCCTCACCAGTTGTAACTAATCCTTTAGGAGCTATCACATAACGTTCAGAATTTAGTAATGTAGCTCAGAATATTATAAATGATACCTCTTTATCACGCTCACAACTTGCTAAGACTATTCCTCATGGGTGACACTCTATGGTCAAAAAGACAGGTTACATTCTCTTAGAATCTGTCCCAACATAAGAACAAAAGAAGGTACATGCACTGATACTAATTTATTTTTAAGTATGTACCATTGAATAGTATATTTAAGTAACATGAACAACCAACTTTGTTCCAACACCTTTACTAGCATTGAAATAATTCAGAAGAATATTTCTGCTTTGAAATTAACTGAGTAGCAATTTTAAAAGATATTAAATACTCATTTAAGACAAAGACAAAAAAGTAAGTTTTTTATGTTGTATGATATGTTCTCCCATTATATCTACAGCAACAAGAAAAACTATTCCCACAGCTAAGAAAACATCCATAATGCCACTGCAAAAAGCAGTAAACAAAAGCTATTTATTTCAAACCCATTAGAAACACAGAATAAAAATCAATGTTGCCAAGAGGAAAACAAATCAAAGTCAGTCTCAAGTCTCCATGTTAGCTTCAAATTCCAAATATAATGTGACCCCCCCCACCAAAGAAAGCACAATTATAGATAATAAAAACCAAGAGTTCCAAGACTGAAAGTGGAATGCTCTTATCTATACAAACCTTTAACAGGTCAAGACAGGTTTTAAGACCAATAAGGATTAAAAGAATGACAGCTAAAACCAAGAAAATGCCTGATGATCAGTTTAATTTAAATGAAATATTGAAATCAAGAAAGTAGCATTAAAGAATATTGAAGTATTAACTATCTAGACTCTGAAATACTTATGTGTGTAATTTTGTCATATTGTCTGAGTATTTAAGATGCACATAATTCTGACTGACCTGCCTTACATACCAAATTTTGCTGTAATGTTCTAAATATAATCTATTGATGCTATAAATGTTACATTTTACAATGGTTCCCTTTGATATTTAAAAACCAGCTTCTGCTACGTGGAAGAATTTTTTATTTAACAGACTTCTATTTTTTCTCTCTCTCCTACTTCCTGTCCCACTAGGGGACAAAAAGAAAAACAAAAACAAACTGCAGGTAACAAATATGCTGTCAAGCAAAACAAATTCTCTCACTGGGCTGTATTCAAAAAATATATGTCTCATTCTGAACCCTTAATTCACCACTTCTCTATTAAGGAGGCTGACATGATTTATCATTGGTCTCTCCCAGGTATGGTCACTATGTGATCACAGTTCTTAAAAGCTTTCAAAGATTTTGTCTTTACAGTGCTGTTGTTATCATATAAATTTTTTCCTCATTTTGCTCATTTCGTTTTTTATCATTTCACAAAAGCCTTCAATTCTTTTTTCATTTTTGTAATATTTTTGTTATAATGTAAATTATTCTTCTGTCTTCACTTATTTCACCTGGCATCAGTTCTTACATATCTTTCCATGTTTCTTTGAAATCACCTATTTCCTTATTTCTTATAGCAAAATAGTATTCCCTCACATTTACATACCAT
Organism: Potorous gilbertii; assembly: GCA_028658325.1. Lineage (NCBI taxonomy): Eukaryota > Metazoa > Chordata > Mammalia > Diprotodontia > Potoroidae > Potorous > Potorous gilbertii. Next base: position 608,985,733 of record CM053770.1, read on the forward strand.
AAGTTGTTCATTCATTCCACAATTGATAATCAACCCCTTATCTCCAGGTTTTTTGCAACCACAAAAAAGCACTACTATAAACATTTTTGTACATTTAGCACCCTTTCTTCTTTCTTTAATCCTGTTTTGGTAAAGTCCTAGCAGTGGTCAAAGGGCAAACATTATTAGTAGTTTTTTTTTTTATATGTATAATTCCAGATGGCTTTCCAGAATGGTCATATCCATGAATAGGTACACCAACAACGCATTAATGTTCCAGTTTTTCCCACAGCCCTTTGAACATCTGTCATTTCCTTTTCTGTCATACTTTCATTCTAATGGGTATTAGACGAACTTCAGAACTGTTTTAATTTGCATTTCTCTATTCAAATGGCTGTAGACTTGATTCTTTCCTTGAGAAACTGTCTATTCATAGTCTTAGGGCATTTATTATTTGGGAAATGGCTCTTATTCTTATAAATGGAAATTGTGAAAATGTGAATCTTTATATAGCTTTGAAATAAGACTTTAATCAGCTACTAAGCTGGTACAAAAAGTGGATTTAAAATAAAAACTAACCCTAAATTGATATTCCAGATATATATATAGATAGATATAGATATAGATATATAGACATACATATGTGTATGTATATGTATATATAGATATACACATAACATATGTGTATATGTATACATATGTGTATATATATAAAATATATATATTTTAAGAGAGGAGATAATTCCAGAGATTGAAGAGGTAGCATAAACTATATTTAAACAAGGAGAAAGAAGTTAATGCTCAATCAATCAATAAGCATTTAAAGACCTACTGTAAGCAAGGTAACAGAAATATAAATGCAGAAGTGAGATAACACTCTTAATGAGCTTATATGGGGGATACAATTATGTCCACAGGTCAGTAAATATCAAATATATAAATACAGAAATATAAAGATACGTGTGCGCGCACACACACACACACAACACACACAAAGTGATAAGAGGAAGTGTAACTAATAACTGGGAGAAGCAGTCTGTGTTCATCTTTCATTTTCAAAGAAGACCATGATGTGACTTGCACTTGACTTTGTTTGGAGGGAGGGAGAGCTGTGCAAGGTCACCAGTCTCACTTCCCCTCCTGGGTCATCCGGATCCAGTGACCAGATATTCATCAGGATGACTGGAGAAGCAGTAAAGGTTTCTTGAAGAAGGCAGCCTTAAGCTAAGCCTTGAAAAAAGCTAAGCTTTTTAAAGGATAGAAGTGAGGGCAATGAGCATCAGAGACATGAAAGATGTAAATGCTACAAAGGCAAGTAGACAAGAAATGAAATGTGTAACACAGGTAATTTGACTAAAGCAAAGTAAATGAGGAATATACAACTGGCTTGAAAGATAAGCTGCAACTAGAATATGAAGGGCTTAAAATACAAAACTGTAATATTTCCATTATATCTTAGAGGTAAGTATGAGCAACTGATATTTTTTTAAGGAGTAAAATAACATGTTCATATCTTCTTTTTAGAAATGTCAACCTGACAACTGGGCAGAGGACAGAATGGAGAAGGGATAAAGCCTGGATTCAGGGAGCCCAATTAGAAGAGTATTTTAATAGTCCAGGAAGAGAGCTTGAACTTGAATGGTTACGCTATGAGTAAACAAAAGTGGAAGGATATGAAAGATGTTGAGGGAGCTGAATCCAAAGAAGTGACAAGTGACTGAATAAGAAAGATAAGCTGGAATGAAGTCAAAGATGACTACTAGGTCATGGACCTGAATGACATTCAGTGTAGAGGGGGTAAGGGAAAGAGGGAAGATTTAGAGAAGAAGATGTCTAGAATTATCTGTGAAGCACCCAACTACTGATATCCAATAAACAGACAGAAATGTAGAACTAGAGTTCTTGTGAATTCTGTGTAGATTTGGGAATCAGCTACATTAAAATGAAAACTGAATCCATGGGAGCCAATTATTCAGAAAGGGGAAGGTTCTGGAAAGCACCTTAAGAAACATATCAATAACAGAGAACAGGACAAAAATAATGAATGACCCTACAAAGAAGACTCAAAAGGACTGGTCAGTTAGGTGGAAAGGAAGTCATGACAGCAGTATCATCAAAACTCAGGGAAAAGTATAACCAGATGAAGACAGTGGGTCAATAGCTGCAAAGAAATGAAGAAGGATAACTCCCATGTTAAGAGTACATTAATGACTAGAAAGAATTATAGCACCACTGCCAGAATTTGGGAAATCAAGACATGTTTTAAGAGAAAAACAATGATCCTGATTTTGGACATATATTAGGTATGACTCTACATTTTAGCCAAGTGTTCTGATTACTTTCTATTCTTTGAAGAAACAGACCTGAAAGCACTTTACAGTCCTGAAACCTCTCTCCAAGTGAAAACAAAAAGACAAATTTTATTATTTTTCTCTTCTGTTAGTGGAAAACTTAGAAATATTTTTCATTTTAAATAGCCAAATTTAAAATGGTCTTATTTTTCTGTATCATCTTCAATGTTTTGAACTATTTCTCCCTGCAACTTAAAGATTCGTAAATAAAGGTTAGTTTATACTTAAAAAGCCTTGAAGAGTTACTCACCTAACATTCGTGGAGGGCAATCCAAGTTTAGAGTGGAAAGGAGAGTTCAACACTAGAGAGGTGGTTTTGGGAACTGCAATCAAGGAGGTGATACTTAAAACTTCACAAGTGAATAAAATCATTAAAACAGTGGAGTGAAAGCTTCAGGATGGATAGGGAGTATAGTACATTGGAAAGCATAATAGCTGGAATCAAAGGACCTAAGATTAAATCCTTTAATTGGCTTATTATCTGCATGACCTTGGGAAAAACACAACTTCCCTGGTCTTCATTTCTTCATATGTAAAATGAGACTGGCCTAAATGGTCTCTGAGATCCTTGTCAGCTCCATTCTTAAAATACTTGGGAGTCATCAAATTAAGGGGTTACGTCATGAGAGGAAGTAGGAAAGTCACTAGCCAAAATTATGGTGAAGGCTAACACTAGTCAACCTGCAGGAGAGGCTGCAGATGAGGAAGGGAAAGGTGTTATTCGACAAAGTGAAACATATTTGACAACAGTACCTTCAGTGTCAATATTACCTAAGTTATTTGCATTCAGCAAAGCTAACGATTAGGACACATTTATCTTTCTTAACAACTTCTAAAACCAGCTTTTCTGAGGGCACGTCCCCAGAGCTAGAAAGGATTAGTCTATGTATATTTTACACATTCACTTATTCATTTAATTTCTACTGATAAAAAAGGTGATTCATATTTCTTTCAAATGGTAAGCAAATAATTCTGTTTTAATCATGAACTAAATCTAATTTAAGAAACCTCTGCTTATAAGGAGAACTGATTTAAGAAAACGTAGAAAAATATAAAGGTTGGCTATTTAAAAATGAAAAATACTTCTGAATTTTCCACCAAGACAAAAAAAATATAAAATTCATATTTTAGCCAAATATACTGACATAATATATCTCAATAATACCTGTAGAAAAAGTTCAGGACTATAAAATTACTTTCAGGTCTATTTCTTCAAAAAAAGGCAATAAATGATAAATGGAATCACAAATAAGATGTTTATAGAAATAATATACACACAGAGAGAGAAATTTACAGCATCTTAATCTGTGAAAATTGCCCAAAATACCTAGAATACAATAGGGCAGCATCTATCCAAGTGTGGGAAATCAATAATTATTAAATTGCAATGAAAGGAATGGTTTAAAAATATTATCCAATCATGAATAAGGTCTCACTGGAGAGGCTACTTTTCATGACAATCAAAGTAAAAAAATTCAACAATTCGATAAATACTCAGTGCCTGTGTCTGAGGCACTGACTTTTAAAAGTTAAAAGTTTAAAGTTAAAAAAACAAACCTATTCTCAAGGGTGTTACATTCTACCTAGAAAACAAAATTACTTGATGTAATGAAGATATGGTCATATGGTACACCGTACTGTTTAGTAGACAAATGCTAAAACAGCCATTACTCCTTAAGCGCATTCCAAAATTCTGATTAATCTTCCAGAATACTTTTCTTTTTGTCAATCCTCTCGTCAAAAGAATCCTAGACCACTCTTTATAGAACACAGCACAAAGTCTTTGTTGTTGTTGTTGTTCAGCGATTCAATTATGTCCAGCTTTTCATGAACCCATGGTCCATACTTGCAGAGGTTCCTAAACTTTTTTTGGCATATGGCCACTTTAAAAAAAAAAAAATTCAGCTTTGTCTGCATTGACTATGGGTCACAACCCAGCTCTTTGCTATAGATACTGTAAGAATAAACCATATCCAAAATCACGCTTCTGCTGGGGGCCAAATTTAAGTTCCCTGGTTGCCAGAAAATCCATGTCTCAAAGAAGTGGGGCTTCACAAAGTTCAATGCAGATGAATTCAAGGATATGGTAGCTGAGAAACGTCTCATTCCTGATGGCTGTGGAGTCAAGTATATTCCCCAGCCATGGTCTACTGGATGAGTGGCGTGCATTCCACTCATCATAAAGGGGAAGGATCCTATGCATTGCTCAAGCTGTTATCCTTGTTTATCCCTAGATCTTAAACTACAAATAAATCTGAGTCGCTTGGCAAGAAAATAAAAAATATTCAGTATCTCCCTGGCAATCTACCCTTTAATGGCTTTTTTTAAACTTTGTGTCATTTCAAACTACTACCAGTCCCTTGGGTCATCCAACTCTCTCAGTCATACATTGCTACTGGAAAAACCACAGTTGTGACTATATGGACCTTATACAGCAAGATCATGTCTCTGCTTTTTAGTATATTGTTCAGATTTATCATAGCTTTCCTTCCAAAAAGCAAGTATCTTTTAATTTCATGGCTGCAGTCACCATCTGCAATGATCTTTGAACCCAAGAACATAAAATCTGACATTACTTCCATTTCTTCTATTTGCCAAGAAGTGAGTTGCCAAGATCTTAGGTTTTTTGATGATAAGCCTCAAGTCAGCTTTTACACTCTCCTCTTTCACCCTCCTCAAGAGGCTTCTAAATTATTCTTCACTTTCTGCCATCAGAGTGGTCTTATCTGAATATCTGAGACTGTTGATATTTCTCCCAGCAACCTTACTTCCAACTTTTGATTCATTCAGTCTGGCACTTAGCGTTAAATACTCTGCAGAGAAGTTAAATAAATAAGGTGACAGTATACAATCATGTTGTACCCCTTTTTCTAAATGTTACTTCTTGGTCTGCATACAGGTTCTTCAGATATGTAACATGATGTGGTATTCCCATCTCTTTGATGATTTGACACATTTTTTGTGATGCACGCAGTCCAAGGCTTTACTGTATTCAAGGAAGCAGAAGTAGATGTTTCCGTAGAGCTCCCTTGCTTTCTCCATAATCCAGCAAATGTCAGCAGTCTGGTCTCTAATTCCTCTGTCTCTGAAAATTAGCATGCTTTTCTGGTAATTCGCAATTTACATATTGTTGAAAGCTAGCTTACAGAATCTCAAGTGTAACTTCAGCCTAGAACTAAATATACTGGCTTTCCAAAGGTGGATTTCTAGTTTTATATGCCACTAATGACCTAGGGATAACCAAGTATAATAGACGATTTACTCACACCCCTCAAATATCCCTTGTATTTTCCCACCAACATCCTTTTATCCAAACTATAGTCCCTGACTTGAAAATCATTTCCCCACTTAACAGAAGCATAATCATCTATCAAGATCTTGCCTGTATCCTATCTCTCCTTTAGACCATCAATGGTCACTCTGGTCTAATAAAATTTTATTCTTGAACTTGATTCCTCCTCCAGACTCTACAATACCATTTAAAGAGTGTTCAGTACTCAAAATCTTGGTAGTAAGTGACTCTTCATGCTCTCTTAACTCTCATATCTAATCAGGTACTAAATCCTATGAATTCCATCAATGCAATATCTCTCACATGCTTCTCTATACCAACACAGTAGTAAAAGTCTTCATTATCACCCATTTAGGCAGCTGCAATAGCCATCTAATAAGTTCTGTAACTTCTAGTCTCTCCTTCCAAAACACCCTTTATAATACTGCCAGAAAAACACTCTTTATGTTCAAATTAGGTCAAATTGGTCCAGTTCAAAACCCTTCAGTTACTCCCTACTGCCTACCAATAATTTATATGGCACCTAGGTGGCAGAATGGACAGCATACTGATCTGGAGTAAGATCTGAATTTGAATTCTGATTCAAGCATTTACTAGCTGTGTGACCCTGGTCAAGTCACTTCTCACTGCTTAAGTTTCCATATCTGTAAAATGTGAATATTAATAGCACCTACCTCCCAGGGTTTTTGTGAAACTCAAATAAGACATTTATAAAGTGCTTTGAAAACCTTAAAGCAAGGTGGAGCAGAAAGACCTACATTCTTTAGCTCTTCCCCTAGAGCCCATAAAATACCTGTAAAGAAAGACTCTCAACAAATTCTAGAGCATCAGAAGCCATAGAAAGATGAAGTAGAGCAGATTTCCAGCCCAGGGTGACCTGAAAGGCCTATGGAAAAGATCTGGAGCAGAGCCCAGCCCAGCCTTGGCCTCTAGACTCTGGGAAAAACAAGACCCAAGCAGGTCTTGGGGGCAGAATCCCAGAGGTTCAAAGATCCCTCAACCCAAAGGCACCAAAGATCAGTGAGAGGGCTTTTTCAACCTGAGCGAGAAGGGAGCAGAGTCCACCCCTGACTCCTACCCAAGGAAGTGGTGGAGGCTGGGCAGCAGAGTCTTCTGGAGGCCCCCCCAGGCAGGCAGCAACCTATTCCATTGTTGGAGCACTGAGCATAAAGCCCCTGGGGGAACTGAGCAGCTGATTTGAACCTGAGCCCTGAGTGGAGGCCCCACCCCCACTTAAAGACCCTGGGGGAACTGAGATGCTGATCTGAACCTTAGTCTGGAGCACAGTCCTGAGATGAGCAGGAGCACTAGGGCCCTCCTCTTGACAAAGGATTCAGAAGTCAAGTAACTGGCTGGGAAAATGCCCAAAAAAGGGAAAAAAATAAGACCATAGAAGGTTACTTTCTTGGTGAACAGTTATTTCCTTCCAACCTTTTGAAAGAGGAAGAACAAAGCATACTGTCAGAAGAAGTTAAGGCTTCTGCCTCCAGTACTTGCAAAACAAATATATAATGGGCTCAGGCCACAGAAGAGCTTGAAAAGCGAGTCAGCTGCTTGCTAATAGAGACCCAAAAAAATGCTGAAGAAAACAACACCTTTAAAAATAGGCTAACTCAATTGGAAAAAGAGATCCAAAAAGTCAATGAGGAGAAGAAGGCTTCAGAAAGCAAAATTAGTCTAATGGAAAAGGAGATTCAAAAGCTCACTTGAAGAAATTAAAATGAGAGTGGAGTTCAAGGAAGCTAATGACTATACAATAAACCAAGAAGTTGTAAAACAAAACCAAAGGAATGAAAAAATAGAAGATAATGTGAAATATCTCACTGGAAAAACAACTGACCTAGAAAACAGATCCAGGAGAGATAATTTTAAAATTATGGGACTACCTGAAAACCATGATCAAAAAAAGAACCAAGACATTATCTTTCATGAAATTATCAAGGAAAACTGCCCTGATATTCTAGAACCAGAAGGCAAAATAAATATTGAAAGAATCCACTAATCACTTCCTAAAGAAATACAAAAAGAGAAACTCCTAAGAATATCATAGTCAAATTCCAGAGTTCCCAAATCAAGGAGAAAATATCACAAGCAGCTAGAAAGAAACAACTCAAGTATTGTAGAAATACAATCAGGATAACACAGGATCTGGCAGCTTCTACATTAAGTGATAGAAGGGCTTAGAGTAGGATATTCCAGAAGTCAAAGGAACTGGGATTAAAATCAAGAATCACCTACCCAGAAAAACTGAGTATAATACTTCGGGGGGAAAAATGGTGATTTAATGATATAGAGGACTTGTAAGCATTCTTGATGAAAATACCAAAACTGAAGAGAAAATCTGACTTTCAAACACAAAAATCAAGAGAAGCATGAAAAGGTAAACAGGAAAGAGAAATCATAAAGGACTTTCTAAAGCTGAACTGTTTACATTCCTACATGGAAAGATAATATGTGTAACTTGAGATTTTTCTCAGTAGAGCTGAATCAGAAGGAATGATATCTATAAAAAATAAAAATAAGAGTGAGAGAGGAATATATTGGGAGGAGAAAGGGAGAAATGGAATAGGGCAAATTATTACTCATAAAAGAGCCAAGAAAAATCTTTTCAATGGAGGAGAAAAGGGAGGAGGTGAGAGTGGAAAAGTGAAGTTTACCCTTGTCACATATGGCTTAAGGAGGGAATAACATGCTCACTCAATTTGGTACGGAAATCTAGCTTACACTACAGGAAAATACACTACAGGAGAAGGGGACAAGTCGGGTAAGGGAGGGCAAATAGGAGAACGGAATAATTAGAAGTAAACACTTTGGAGAAGGGACAAGGTCAAATGACAGAATAAAAAAAAAGGGGGACAGGGTAGGATGGAGGGAAATATAGTTAGTCTTACACAACATGGTTATTATGGGAGTCTTGTGCAAAATGACACATACATAGCCTGTATTGAATTGCGTGCCTTCTCAGTGGGGATGGGTGGAGAGGGAGGAAGGGAGAGAAGTTGGAATTCAAAGTATTAGAAACGAATGTCAAGAATTGTTATCACATATAACTGGGAAATAAGAAATACAGGTAATGGGGTACAGAAATCTATCTTGCCCTACAGGACAAGAGAGAAGACGGGGATAAGGAAAGGGTGGGGTGTGACAGAAGGGAGGGCACATTGAAGGAAGGAGTAATCAGAATGCAAAGTGTTATGGGGTGGGGGGAGGGGAAAGACGGGAAGAAAAATTGGAACTCAGGGGGCCAGAGTCAAGATGGCAGAGTAGAAAGACTCACATATGCTACCTCCGAACCCACAGACCATGAATCTCCTGTAAAAATAATTCTGGAACAGTAGAAGCCACACAGCAACGGGGTGAAGGAGATTTCCATTCCAGAGAGCCCTGAAGAACCGACCCCGGAGGTCCGTCACACACCAGAGGGGAGCAGAGCCCTGCCCTGCCTTGGCTGCGCGGCACTGAGAGGAGTGACTTCAGGAACGGAATCTCCAGCAGCCGCAAAGGTCCCTCTACCTGCAGACATCAGTAAGAAAGACGTCTGGATGGGCTGAGAGGGGAGCGGGGTGTCTCCATAATTCGGAGGCAGCAGCAGAGGCAGCGGGTGTCCAGAGGCTCCCAGAGCAGGCAGGAGCTCAGCAGGAGCTCCATTATGGAAAGTCTCCACATAAACTCCCTGAAAGAACTGAGCCTGGGAGGCAGCCCTGCCCCTACCTGAGCACCAGAACTTAAGCTCCCATTGAATAGCAGCCAGGCCTGGCTCCAAAAGCCCTGAGGCTGGGGAGAAGCATTTGAATCTCACACCCCAAGCACTAGCTGGGTGGATCTAGGCAGGGGTGGAGAGGAATCTCAGAAGTCAAGTAACTGGCTGGGAAAATTCCCAGAAAAGGGAAAAAAAAAAATAAGACCACAGAAGGTTACACCTTCCTCTCTGATGAGGAAGAACAATGCTTACCATCAAGGAAAGACATAGGAGTCAAGGTCTCTGTATCCCAAACATCTGAAATAGATATTCAATGGGCACAGGCCATGGAAGAGCTCAAAAAGGATTTTGAAAATCAAGTTAGACAGGTGGAGGAAAAACTGGGAAAAGAAATGAGAGAGATGCAAGAAAAGAATGAAAAACAGGTCAATACCTTCATAAAGGAGACCCAAAAAAAAT
>CM053770.1:608996013-609056477 GCA_028658325.1 Potorous gilbertii
AAAAGAGAAGATGGGGACAAGAAAAGGGAGGGATGATAGAAGAGAGGGCAGATTGGTGATAGAAGAAATTAGAATGCTCAGTGTACTGGGGTGGGGGGAGGGGACAAATGGGGAGAAAATTTTGGAACCAAAAATTTTGTGAAAACGAATGTAAAAAGTTAAATAAATAAATTTATATTTTAAAAAATTGGAACTCAAAAATTTTGTGGAAGTAAATGTCTAAATCTAAAAATAAATAAATGAAAGGAAAAAATCTTAAAGCACTGGTTAAATACTAACTAAAAATAATATTAAAAGTTCTAACGCAGACTGGCATCCAAGGCCTTCTGCCGTCTGATAACCAAAATACTTTTTCAAACTTATCAACTTTAGTAGCTCCTTTTACTTCCAGGACTAACTATAAAGTCCTATGTCAGACCCTGAAATCTCTTCACAACCTATCCTGGTCCTACCTTTCCAGGTTTCCACTTTACTTCCTTCAATACCATAATCTAGCTACATGGTTCTACTCACTGTTCTCATCCATGCTGTCCCTCAGGTCTGCCATATCTTCCCTCCAATTTCCACCTCCTGGTTAGCTTTGCTTCCTTCTACAAAAATCCTTTTCCAGTTCCTCAGCTAAGTATCCTTCCTTCTGACATTACACATATATCTGTATATGTATATATGTGTATATATGGTGCATATGTGTGTATCTGTGTATATATTTAGTTTTTGTCTTTCTTTGTATCCTCTATGTTTACTGGTAACCAGGTTTTCTCATAGCATACTTTGGTCATAACTCTCTTCTGTACAGACCACATATTATTCTATGTCTTTCTGTATTTATCATTTCCCCTTACTAGATACAAATGTCACTAAGGTCAAGGCTTATCTTATCTAAGCGTTCTCCTTCAGTGCCTTATGCATAGCAGACACTCAAGAAATATTTGGCAACTAAATTATTTAGACTTGACAAGGGATATATAAAGGATCTGTAAAAGCACAAAGATGGAGGGAGCTTAATTTAACACAAAGAAAAAAGCTAAAAATAGTACGTTCTAAAATGTCTCTCTACACAAAACAAACTATTCTTCAAACTACTTAGTAAAATTTTAATGAAAGTGTAAGTCAGAGGAGAAAGAGTTGACTACAACATCACTATCCAAAATAATCAATTTAAATTCCTCTTAATATAAGAAATAACATCCACACTCAATTGGGTATAGAAATCTATCTTACCCTACAGGAAAGGAGAAGGAGAAGAAGGGGGGAGGATGCCACAGAAGGCAAGGTAGATTGGGGGAAGAGGTAGTCAGAAGTAAAACACTTTTGAGGAGGGACAGGGCGAAAAGAGAGAGAAAATAGAAAAATGGGACAGGGAGGCAGGATTAAGGGAAATACAGTTAGTAACTGTGAAGAAAAAAATTTTGAAGCAAGTTTCTCTGATAAAGGTCTCATTTCTCAAACATATACAGGACTGAGTCAAATTTATAAAAATTAGAGCCATTCCCCAATTGGTAAATGATCAAAAAAAAAATTGAACAATTTTCAGATAAAGTAAGAAAAGCTATCTATAGCCATACGAAAAATGTTCAAACTCCCTATTAATTGGAGAAATTCACATTAAAACAATTTTGAAGTAATACCTCATACCTATTAGATTAGCTAATTGGACAGAAAAGGTAAATGATAAATGCTGGAGAGGGTGAGGGAAAAATAAGACATACACTATTCATGGTGTTATATAAAGCACAACTGTAGAACAATTTAGAACTATGATCAAAGGGTTATAAAACTTTGCATAGCCTCTAATCTAGCAACATCACTAGGTTTGTATCCCAAAAGAGATAAAAAAAATAAAAAGGAAAAGGACATATATGTACAAATATATTTATAGCAGCTCTTTTCTGGGGGCAAAGAATGGAAAATTGAGGGGGTGTCCATCATTTGGGGAAAGACTGAACAAACTGTGGTATGTGATTGCGATGGAATAGTATTGTACTATAAGAAATTTTGAGTAGGATGGTCTCAGAAAAACCTTGAAAGACTTATATAAACTGATGCAAAGCGAAAGGTACTGTCAACAACATTATATGTCAGCCATACACTATTTTAGACTATTTAAAATAACTAGACAGTATAAAGTTGGAATATTGCTGCTATGGCATAAGAAATGATGAGCTGGTGGACTAAGAAAAATAGGGAAAGACAGACTGATGAAGGAAGGCATTACCCACCCTCAGAGTAACAGAGAACAAATTAAGTATGGTATGATATTACATAGATATGTATGAATGCATATGTCTCTATATAATTATAGATATCTAAGTATATGTAGGTATATGTAAGTGTATGTATGTATGTATTATATCTATATATATCTTTATATATATGTGTGTGTGTATAAAGTGAAATGTACTGTGCACAAAGTAACAGCAATATCATAAGATGATTGGCAGTGAATGACTTAGCCATTTTCAGCAATACAATGATCCAAGACAACTCTGAAGAACTGATCATGAAAAATGCCATCTTCCCCAAGAGAAAGAACTCATGGTATCTGAATAAAGATTAAAGCATTTAGTTTTTTACTGTCTTTTCTTGAGGGTTTTTTATGTGTGCCTGTGTTTTCTTTCACAACACGACTATTATGGAAATGTTTTGCATGAATACACTTGCCTTCTCAATGACAGGAGGTAGGGAGGGAGGAAGGGAGAAAATTTGGAGCTCAAAATTTTTAAAATGCATGTTAAAATTGTTTTTACATGTAACTTCCTCAACTGTAAAATGGGAATATAAGAGCACCTACCCCTCCCACGGTTGTTGTGGTAATTAAATGAGATAAATGTAAAGTGTTTACGCACAAAGAGTAGTAGTAGGAAGAGTAGTAGTAGTAATGGTGGTGGTGGTGGTGGTGATGGTGGTGATGGTGGTGGTGGTGGTGGTGGTGGTGGTAGTAGTACTGGTAGATTTTTCTTTTTATTTCACAAAAACTTTCAAATGAATTGACTGATTCTGACTTAATGAAGGATATCAAAAAATACTATATTTGTGAGTCTGCCACATAAAAACAAAAATAATTTTCAAATTAATAGGATATTAGGATAATAAAGGTATATTCATCCACATAGATGAATTCATGGAAGCTGAATCATCAAAACAGTACAGAAGAAGAGTCCTGTGGGATAGCCATAGTTATCAGATATGACCTAGATAAAGACTTAGCAAAGGAAAATGAGTAGTCAGACAGAAGAATCAGAAGACAGTAGTGTCATGGGAATCTAGACAGAAAAATGTATCAAGTGAGGAGAAGAGGAAAATCAATACTGTCGAAGATTGGAAAAGGGTCATAAGGATGAGGATTGAGAAAAGTCTGTTAGATTTGGCAATTAAGAGATCATTGGTAACTTTAGAGTGAGTTGTTTCAGTTGAACTATGAGGCCAGAAGCCAGACTGAAGAGCGTTAAGAGAATGGAAGGAAAAGAAGTGGAATCACTGATTATAGATGATCTTCTCAAGGAAGTTAGCAGGAGAAAGACTCTAGCTAGGGAGGACAGATAATTAAGTAAACATTTTTCAGGATGAAGGAGAAATAGGCATATCTGTAGTAATAGAGAATCAGTTAATAGTCAAGGAGAATTGAAGTTAAGGAATGTAGTAGAGATTATAGAGGGAAGAAACTGTGAAAAGACAGAATGAGATTACTAACCATATTAGATAGGCTTGCCTTACAAAGGGGAAGGGCCTCTGTAAAACAGGGATAAAGATGGAGAAAGTTGCAGAAAGCATCTGGGAAACATGATATGCGGAGAAGGGAAGAGATCACTGTCAAATGAATGGCACCAATTTTTTCAGTGAAGTATGAGGCAAGACTCTCAGCTGAGAACGTGAGGGGACAGGAAGCTGTGGGACATTTGAAGAGGAATAAATAGATTTGTAATAACAGCTGTGATGTGTGCAACAGTGAGTCAATTAAGGAGAATAAAAAAACTGCCTTGCAGCTGGTCTGGTTCAGGTTATGAAACACATGGATCAAATCAACATAATTTTGTGATTTTCTTCAGCTTCATTCAGCAGCATATGCACAGGAGAGAAGGCAATGGATGGTAGGAGTGATCTATACAGCTGAGTCTTGGCAGGGTAAGAACCACAATGGAACAGGGAGTCAAGGGATTCAAAGGAAGCAGCACTGGACTGGTTCACTACAAGGCTAAGACAGGGAAGGAAGGAGAATGTAGTCATTGCAGAAGTGACAGCCTGGGAAAGAACTAAGTTGTCGGGTCAATTGGTGGTCATAGTGAGGACGAAAAATAGTTATGAGGGTTACAAGCCCGAGGGAGAGAAAGAATGGCAATAGACTGTGAACTAATAAAGGAATTTCAGAGTTTATAAACATAGAGGTAAAACATTTGCGGATGATGGCAATACAAGGAGTATAACTGTGTTATGGTAGAAGAATATACTGGTTGTGGGAAATGAGCAAGTTGAAGAACTGGGAGGTTACAATGTTTGAATGAGTATCTGTATAGTAAAGTCCCCTAGCATGAGGGCAAGAAATGGGAAAGAGAGAATAACTGTGAGCTATGCAACGAACTCATTAGATAGGTAGACAACAGCTACCAGAATCGTGATAACTATGGATTATATGAACCTCAAGGGAAGAGAGGTTAATGAATGGTAGTGGTAGAAGGACAGACTGAAAATTGAAACAAGAAGCAAGGAGGTATTTCAACTCCCCCATCAGGACCAACGTGGGGTGAGAGTGAGAAGCATGAGTAAAAATACTAGAAAGAATAGGAAGGGAAAAAGGGAAATATGGAAAGGAGAAAGGGAGAAAGAAAGAGAAGAGAGGTAGAAGAAGGGATGAAGGAAACAATTTAATAAGCAGCCTACGATGGGCCATGTGCTGTGCTAAGCACTGTACAAATGTTATCTTATTTGACCCCCACAATAACCGTGGAGGGTAAATACCATTATTCCCATTTTACAGCTGAGGCAACTGAAGCAGAGGTTAAGTGACTTGCCCATGGTCAACAGCTAGCAAATGCCTGGGGCTGCTATTGAACTCAGTCCTTCCTGACTCCAAGCACAGGACACTATGATCAGAAGTGAGCAGGTCTCAGTAAATATAAGATGCAAAGATCAAAAAAGGAAAAGATTTAAGATAAAAGCTAGCTATTCATGGACATTCCAAAGAGCACAGTGGAAAGGGTAGGTAGTTCTGAAGTGGGATATTAGTAGGGCTGGGTTGAAGGGGATGGGAAAAAGAGAGGAATATTCAGTGTAGTAGCCAAGAATGGAGTTTGAATAACGTCTATCAGGTGTTCAGAATCACCTAGAGATGGAGAGAATTATTGGGGGGGGGGAGGGGTATTATAATGTTAATCATTGAGAAATACATTCAAGTAGATTATCACTGTACCTAGAGATTCATCACTGATAGTGATTTTGTCCTAGGGCATCAGGCAATAGCATGCAGCTAGAAAGTAGGACAGGAGGTGCCCTTTCCATTGCAACATGTTGCTTCCCCAGTCCATCAAATCCCTCACAGAATTTAGCACATTACCAGTCGGACTAAATATTTACTGAGCTGAAAGGGGATAGGGGGAAGGAATATTTTAAAACATACCATAATTTAATATGAAACAGATGTAGATACAACTCTATTAATGAAGAGGCTGTGTTCCAATGACAGAGTTTCAGAAACTCTGCCTCAGAAAGTGAAAATGATTTAAAAGATTAGGAGGCTGTTCTCTAAAACAACAGAAAAAAGAGAAGACCCACAGTGAGAGAGTGTGAGAGAGTGAGAGAGAGAGAGTGAGAGAGAGAGAGAGAATAAATATATTAAGTACTAGATAAAATAACTTCAAATGTATTAAAAAACATAAAATTGTGTGTCTGAATCCTAGAGCAAAAAGGGAGAAAGGGAGAAAGGGTTAAATTTAGGAGGTTTCCTTCCATTCTCACCATCTCCCATCCTCTGCTCAGGAAGGGTAAGGGGCAGAGAAGGTGCTCTAAGAATTAGCCTATACTAATCTACCTGAGAAAAGGTGAAAGATATAAATTACGGAATAGGCAGCTGTTAACACAACAAACATTTTTTCATTCCCCAGAATTTCCTGAGACTAGTAGTCCAACCACTCAACTCCTGTCTATTTCTCTAACCCTCCACCATCACCAATTCCCAGTGAAGCCAGAAAGCCTTCAGTAAAGAGAGAGTGCAGACCTACAAGTGTCCCATTTTGACTCCTTCTTCCTTGCCACCAGGTCAACTTTGTCCTTAAAAGTAAGCAAATGATTACTGTACTCCTCTCACCCCAATCCCTCCAAGAAGAGAGAGACCTATTGAGTTGGTACAGAAAAATCAATAATCCTTTAACATTAAACAAAGCTTTCCATTACAGTAGAGACAGAAAGCCTAAAATGTAAATAACTAGAATATAGACAGAAATTTATTCATACTAGAGTCCAACCATTCAAATGAGTACTGATACGAGGTCCCTTATTTTGATAGCATGAGTTTATCAGTGAGGCAACTGGGCCCCTGAAAAAGGGAAGAGGGTCAAAGTATGCAATTATCAATGAAGGAGGAGAAAAAGAGAAGACCTGGAAAGTTAAAGACCATATGTAGCTAGGACACTGGATCTGGAGTCTGGAAGACTTCATTTGAATCCTGCTCCAGATGCTCATTTAGCTGTGTGACCACTAAGTAAATCACTTGACCTCTCTGTTTCAGTTTAGTAAAATGAGGTAGTTAGTCTTGAAGGTCCTTCCAGCTCTAAATCTATGATCCTATGAATTTTGAAATTTTGTGAAAGACAGGTACCATGTATCTTCAACAGTGCTCAAATAACAGAAACTGGAGAGAGATATTTTTGTCCAGTGAATAGTTTAGTAAGACCACTGCTAGTGTTGTATAATGAATCCATCACCACCTCAATGTAATTTTAAAATGGTTGGGCCTGGGGGTGGGGAGGGAGAGAAGGAGGCATCATGATTGCAGAGGTGGTTTTTAAACTGTTTTTCTTTTTTTTAAAAAGATCTTTCCCAGATGATTTGTAAATTAAGGAATCATAATATTACCAGTTGACTAAAGGCAAATTAGACTACAGTCATATTAAAAAACAGAACAAATAGGTAGGACACCATGAATGACGAATTTAACTTTGTAAACTTGGCTCTAAGCTTTAGACATCCAGGATGATATTCACCCTGATTTTCTATAACCAACTTTAACCAATGTTTAAATAGGTTGTAAACAACAGAAACAAGATAATAAATGAATGAACTTGAGTAACTACATTGATAAATTACCAAAATCAGCAAAATAGAAGGAAAGTGATTAAAAATGGCCAAGGGCATGCACAATGTAGCACCAGAAACTAATCTAATTCCTTCTTCTGAACTCAGTCCAGTTGGTAATGCTTACTTCTACTTATAGGAACAGAGTTCTATAAAGTCCTTATTCTAAAAAAAGAAAGACTATTTTTTCAATTGTCTTTGACTTTTCACCATTTAGGGCTTTCCTGGCAAAGATATTGGAATGGTTTGCTATTTCCTTCAACTCATTTTACAAACAAGGAAACGGAAGCAAACAGGGTTAAATGACTTTCTCAGAGTCACAAAGCTAATAAGTGTGTGAGGTCACATTTGAACTCATTCTCCTGACTCTAGGCTCAGCACTCTATCTACTTCTACACCTAGCTGCCCCAAGAAAGATTACAGACTCCATGTAAAGTCAAACACCAAAGAGGAAGACATTTAGACCTGATACTGTTTTACTACTAGGAAGTATTTGGAAATAAATCCAACAACTTATTTTTATTAAAAGTCACATGAAAACTAACAGCACTATAAAAAGGTACTTTCTATTAAATGATAGAAAATTAGGATTTACCTAAAGATAAAGTTTTTCTGTTTTATTCAGGCCTTAACATTTCAGATTGCTGCTAAGGCAAAAATTGCCTAATCTGACTCCATGAACAATTTGTGGCAAGGAGCTTTGACGGACCACAAAGAGTATAAAAGTCAAACTGCTTAAAAATTAAAGGATACTTCTTGGCCATTTGTACTCTCTCTAACATTCATGAAACACATTCTCTACATTCAAAGTTCCCTCTAGGAATCATAAATAATTGAAGATGAAAGACTTATGCAATGCTTGAGGATGCAGATTAATCAGTTTTAATAGTCCCATAGTTGTGATACTATCAGTTGAGCTATTCTACACTAAATTTTTAATTCAAATGTACAAATTTAATCTCCAAGAGGATCAATCAGATAAAGTATACATAATAGTCCGATTCATTTCATTCAAACACCCTAAAGAAAAAAATGAGATGAATAAAAAAATACAGAAAGTTACTACATCTTCAAAAAAATCTCATTCTTAAAATATGGCAAATATTATTTAAGAATATAAATATAATATTTTATAGAAATACCGATTTTAAATTTTAGTATGCAAGAAAGATACTAATCATACCCTTAGACCAAGAGATCCTGCTTGACTGGGTTCACTTACAAAAGAGTTTAATGAAAGCAATAAAAAAAAATTCATAACATTATAATACCAAAACACTATTACAAAACAAATATATATGCCCAAAGATTGAGGAATGGAACAAACTGTGGAATATGAATATAACAGAATATTATCGTGCCATTAGGAAAGAAGAGTATTAAGAATAAAAGAAGTCTAATATTATCTAAGGCAGAGTGAAATAGAGCACAGCCAGAAAAATAATCTATAAATTTCAACATGTATTAAAATACAAAAACTCAGGTGAAATACAAGTCAATGTTGGTATCAGATAACTGAAGTTACAAGACAATTCCTCTTTTCTAAAAACAATCAGTAAACTACAAAAGTGGAAAGTGGCAAGCTCTCCCACAATTATCATGGGTAATTGTGCTTAAGTGTTTTGGGGAAATTTTATCAGCAGAATACAGTAGTTGGTGTCTGTTCAAAAGGATCTACCCTGTCAAACCAAAAGGAATCAATAAGAAATCAATTCAGAAGGAACTCAAGTCATACATCCTGTTATAAAACATGCTATAGTATTATACACTGTTTGCAACCTCATTTTAGTTACATACTAAAGTAATATTAAGAATATCTGATGTAGCAAATTTAAACACAACCTGTTTTATAAAATAGACTTTCCAAGGGATAAATATTTGGATTTGGATAAAAGTGACAAGATGTTTGTGAAATTTTGGGCAGCTGTGGTTCTACTCTACATTTTTGAAATAGCAAAGGCTAAAAACAATCAGGAGGAACAAAGCTTGGAATGGAATTCAAGAACTATCTTGACAAGCTTGCTTCCAAACTGACTACTGTAATTGATCAGAATTTAGATTACTTTGTTTTAAACCTAAATCTGATTTGCATAAAAACTGAAAGGGCTAGAAATATAAATTTATCTTACACCGAAAATTCCTTTTTAAAAAAGAACTAAAAGAAAAAAAACAAACTAAGGTCTTAACAACTAGTTCCATCACTTTCTGACAAATAGGGGGAGAAGAAATAGAAACAGAAGTCAGATTTTATATTGCTAGGTTCAAAGACCACTGCAGATGGTGATTGTAGCAATGAAATTAAAAGATGCTTCTTCTTGGAAAGAAAACTATGGCAAATCTGAACAGCATACTAGAAAGCAGAGACATCACCTTGCTGAATTAAGGTCCATATAGTCAAAATTATGGTTTTTCCAGCAGCAGTGTATAACTGGGAGACTATAAGGAGAAATGAGCACCACAGAATGGAAATTTTGAAATCATAGTGCTGGAAAACACTTTTGAGAGTCCCCTGGACAGCAAAGAGATCAAATCAGTCCATGCTTAAAGAAATTAGTCCAGACTTTTCAGGCTACTGGAAAGTCAAATGCTGAAGCTGACGCTTAAATACTTCAGCCATATAATAATATGGGACTCATTGGAAAAGATCCTGACATTGGGAAAAACTGAAGGGAAAGGGGGATGGCAGAGGATGAGATTGATAGAGTGTCATGGAAACAACAAACATGAACTTGGACAGACTTGGAAAGCTACTGGAGGATAGAAGGGCCTGGCATGCTATGGTCCATGGGGTCATAAAGAGTTGGACAAGATTGAACAACAACAAAAAGACAAAAGTAGGACTATGAAGCAGGCAGTAATAAGGAAAACATTTTTCATGGAAAGTACAAAAATGTTTACTTTACATATTTTAATATGTGAAATTATTTTTTTCAATTAGAGATAGTATGGTATAGTGGATGGAGAACTGGCTTTCAAACCTGGAATACTTAGGTTCAAATGCTGTCTTGGACGCATACTGGTTTTCTGACCCAAGGCAAGTCACTGAACTTAAATTGCAGAGGACATGTTGCTCTGCATTGGTAGAAGTTTCTTTACCTGGAATATCAATAAAATGACAGGTTCTGTAACAACCCCTATTTTTCAGTATTTTTCTCCAATTTAAAAAGATATCATGTTAGTATTATGGCTCATATTCAGGGCTACCCTATATTTCAATCAATAAAATAATCACTTTTGTCTCTTCTAGCACACCTTTATAAAAAGAAGAAAGAAATTATTTCCCAGGAAAATAATAGCATTTGTTTAAAACAAAAACAAAAAAAAATTTGGAAGGATTCATGCTAGTAAAAAGTGGCAGTTCACAAAACTATACTAACGAATAGCAAAACAAACTTTATTTTGTTGTAAAAACATAATAAAACATTCCTAACCCCCAAAAATCTTGATGTTTGACCATATTACTCCAAATTACTGACCAGAGATATAGTATGGTATGGAGAAAGAGTGCTTACATCAACTACCTGACTACAAATTCTGGCTGCATGACCACCTACCTATAAATGACCTTGAGCAAACCAACTTCTCTGACCCTTAGTTTCACCATCCATATAAAGACTGATCTTTGAATGGACACAGTGTTGCCCAACTGCACCAAGGTGGGGGTAATATCATATAGTTAAACGGTAACTAGAGTTTGATTCAAATATTAAAATATAATTGCAATATATACTTTAAAAATTAATACTGTATGTAAGGCACTAAGGGTAAGCAAATTCATGAAGTAGTCATATTCAGTCTCTATCTCCTTCCTAGAGCCACATGCCACCACTGGTACCAGAGATCCTTTACTCATCCTTATAACAAAAGTTATTTTATTAAGCTGGGGGAAAAAAGATATTTCAAATTCACCATCCTGGAAAATGTGAAAAGGAGAAAAATGAGGAGGGAGGGAAGAGGCTCAGAAACCAATTGAATAAATCAAAATGGTAGTTCAGATTTTGTTTTAAAATGCAAATAAAAATGAAACTTGATGATTATTCAAGATAATTTTGAACATGAATCCATAACCTGCTTTAAAACAAAACACAGATTTTTTTTTAAAGTCACATTTAAAAGTAAGTTTCTTAAAGTAAACATACAAAATACAATAAATAGGGATACATATACTCTAACATTCTACTTATGTCATTTTCTACTTATGTCATTTTTTAAAATGGTAACTTTAATCATACACAAATATGTTATATGGATTATACAGATGACTAGTTTTCTGAACAAAAAAAAAAAGCTCAATTTTTTTAATCCAACCCTAAGAAGTAAATGTACCATGATACAAAACATGGTCAAAATGACTGCCTAGGCAGTCCTATCCCTCTCTTTTCAATTTGTTTTTAGGGTTCTATCAGGTCTTCAGCTATACATCCATCAGGTCATCCTGAGGAACCTTTTAGGGTATGCCATCTATCCCATTTTTTCCCCCTAAACCAGAAAGTTTCAGGGCTTTTACATGTGTTACATTTTAGTTTTGGTTTCTGGAAATCCTCCTTGACTGGAAAAACCGTCAGTGGTAAAGATAGGTGGAGCCAGTACTCTGACAGCCCCAGAGATCTGTGGGAGATGTAGTCCTACAGACTTCCTCTTCCCCAAAGCAAGGAAACATTTTCAAGATGAGATTTCTTGGACTCTTTAGATGTCTGTCTCTCCTTTCTTCTCCCCTACAAATTACTGAATCATATTTCCCACACACACCCCAAGATTTATATTAAATAAGGGATGCCCTAAAAACTGAAAGAGAAACTATGCATTCTATGGAAGCCACAGATGTGTGGGGGGTATCTTCGAACCCAAAGACACAAATTAACTTCAGTTTTACATGGTCAATTTTTCCCATATTTTCTAGTAACACCTCCTTTCAACTCCCAGATAGGTACTCTCTCAACACACACTATGTCTGTCCCAATGCTTTACTCAAAAGTCAAGAAGATTAAAGTGATTATTTTACTCAGTTCAACTAAACAAATATTTATGCCTTGGGTCATTTATTAGCATGAACTAAACTAAGAAGACTTCAATTTCACATTACTTAACGTTTTGCATGCTTTTTCAATTCAACATACATTTATGAAGTATCTACTAAAGTGCCTACTACGTGCAGGGAAGGCATTTGCGCTCTTCAACTAAATTGGTTCAGATTCTTGAATTCAGGGGTCAGTCTCTGTATCTCACAAAACATGGAAAAACGCTGCCTTGCACAAAATAAAGTGGCATATTTACTGATCAATTTATAGGCTTTTAAAAACATACATGATTTATATTCAGTACTTTACAATTTTTACCCTATAGTCATTCAAGTAAGATACCTCTCTCTCTACACCTACCACAATACGCTGCCTCCTCTAGGAGGAAAGGACTTTGCCGTACATAGGGTGGCTCAAAAGTCTCAGTGCAGTTCTAGATTTTAATAAATTACACAGGGTGACCCAAAAGACTCAGTGCATTTTAGGATAGCAAGGTCTAATTTACTAAAACCTGAAACTACCAAATAAAGACTTTGGGGCCATTAACAATTAAAACTTCCGATTCCTGGTTCATTAAAGCTTAAAAGTCCACTAAGATTTGGAGGTCACCCTATATAATCCTCTTCATATGAATGGGCATTTGAATCCTTCATAGAGTCCTCTCAGAACTAGAATAACCAATCACCCTTTCATTTCTCTAGTACACTTCTGACCTTCAATCACCAATATGTCCTGAAATCAGTGAGGTTTGGAAAAGCACCTGGAAACAGGGCTTTACAAAAAGAAAAATGAGTTAATCTTTCCACCCTAACACAGGCTACAGGACTATGGTTTGCATATTAGAAATATTAGGAATACATAATCTTCCTACTATCCCTATGTATATTATATATGTAAGTATATGAAGAATTCTTCATATGCACTGAAATGTATATTCCTATATATTCAGAGAGAGGATATTCTTCATATATAGGAATATACATACGAATTCCTATATATGTATGTGCACATACACACACTGCTATATGTTAAATACAGCCTTGCGAGTAAAACAACTGCTTCTACATCTGGAACTCCAAAAGTACTGTTCCAAGTTAGGAGGTGCTGGTGGTGGGTGGGAGGGTCCCACCTCAGGGCCGCCTCCTCCAGGCTTCGGACACCGTATTTCTGGGCCGGCCTTAGGTCCCGAGGGTGCCCGGTTACGGTCCTGCTCCCGGCCCTGGTCTGTCCCTCAGACTGGGGCCTCAGCGCCGACTCTACGCTTCCCCCTCCCCCGCTCTGCTCCTCTCCCGCACCGAGCTTACACTTGGGAGTCCAGAACCCCCCACGCCCCCCGACTTTAACCCTCGCGGTCCCTTCCTCCCCTCGCCCGGAGCCTGCGCTCTCTCCTCCGCCGCACGGCCCCCCGGTAACAAACTTCACTTTCCAGACTTGGCTGCCGCTGAATCCTGACAGCTGGTCCGGACCAATCCGCGAAGGAAACATGAGGGATGCGGCCAATGAGAGGAGGCCGGCGGAGTGGCGGGAGGCGGGACCTCGCTCAAGTTCCTACGGTCTGGAAACCAATCGACCTGTTGCGGCCGTGGCCGCCGCCGCTGCCGCCGCTGCCGCCGCCTCCTCCGCCTCCTCCGCCTCCTCCGCCTCCTCCGCCGGAGCCGCGGCAGCCGCGAAGTTTCTTAGTGACGGCGGCTGCCGCCAAGGTCCGTGACCGTTACCGCAGCCCTCAAGTCCTCCCGTGGCCCTCGCCCCCCCAAAAGTAAAGAGGCAGCCCCGGGTCGGGGTTGCGCCCCGCCCGGGTGTGAGGGGGCTGCGCCGCCCTCCCTTCCCCTTCCCCGGCCCGGGCCCTCCTCGCTCCCTCGCCGCTCTCTCTCTTACCAGGAAGTTGAGAGCTGCCCCTCCTCCCACCTGTGTGGGACCCGACACCGGGGGCTGGCGGCGGCTCTGCGGGGTGCGGCCCGAGAAAGGCCCTCCGGAGCCGGGGGCTGTGGCTGCGAGGTCCGGAGCCGATCCGCCTCCTCACTCCCCGCCGGCCCCCTCTGGACGCTGCAGGCCGGGGCACCCGCCCGGCGCACCGAGAGAAGCGTCCCGAGGGCGAGACTAGCGGCGGCCCATCTCCCTCGTCCTGGCCCGGCCGCCGCTGTCAGCAGTGTAAACATCCCGGCATCCCCGAGGAGAGAGGCGGGGCCGGCGCTCCTGCCCCTCCTCCCGCCCCGCCCCCCGCCGGCGCCCCGCCCCTCTCCGCGGGATCCCCGCGCGCGCACGCGCCTCACCTCGGTACCCGAGCCCTCTCCGGGCCCTGCAGCTGTGGTCTGTCCTGCCCGCCGGCCGAAGCCCTGACGGCCCTGGGAGCAAGGGCGGGGCGCGCTGCCCTCGGGATGTCCAGCCTCAGCGCCCCTCTTCGTCTAAGCTTCTCCGCGCCCCACCCTCGGTCTCTCCCTGCTCGGGGGGAACGAGAAAAGCCGGCGAGGGATGGAGGGCAGGGATCCTGCAACAACTTTGCTAACTTCTCTCTGTACGTGCGCGGGACGCCCGGTCCTGTGCGCTTAGATACCCTGCACCTGCTAAGGACCGGTTAGCCCCCCGCTGCCCCAGGGACGGGCTGCCTTTTAAGAACTTAGGGTTTTCATCGTTTTCATTTAAATGCCCCCTGGCTTACTTGAGGTCAACCGAGGTGGACGCACACCCTTTGCTTTACAGAACCACAGACTTTTTACGGGGCTGGTTAGGCTACACCTCCTGTGTTGTCATTGAGTACTGGGCAAAAAGGGATAGAGAGCAGCCTTCCAAGGGCAAGGTAAACTAAAGAAAGTATCCTGGTGTAAAGTATGCCTTAGAGACAGGGACACTCGACTTAATCATTTAACCACTTTTAAAGCTCATTAAGGACTTTTCCCACAATATCAATTGAATTAATATTCAAGCTCGTATTATTATAGTGGGGAGGGGGTGGTTGGAATTAAATAAACTATAGCCAGAACATCTTGTTTTCAAAAGGCATAGTCCTAAAGTAAGGCCAGGGCTTTTGCAAAAAATGGAAGACGAAAGATGGGAGAACCAAGAACTGCTACAATTAACTGCTACTATTATGAAGGAATGTGGTCTGTTAATTTTTTTTTTTTTACATTAAAAATGGTTCTTTCACTCAGAGGATACAAATCACTGCATTATACCATGATACCTCTCCTTAGATTTTTTTCCTAAACATTTATAATCTCTACTTCTTATTACACACTCATTGAACAATAAAAAATGAAAAATAAAGTCCACACAAAAACTACATGTAATTAGGCAGAACAAATTTTAAAATGCATGTCTCCTAGATTGAAATTAATAACCTTTCTGACAGGAAGTAGATAGCAGGATTCATCTTCAATCCTCTGGATAATGGTTTATCATTTCATTATTCATTTCCACAGTCTCAAAATTTTTTTCTATAATGTCATCATGTAAAGTGTTCTAGTTCTGCTTTCTTCTTTCTGTATCAGTTCACTGAGATTTACTCAGTTTTCTGTGAAACTTTGCATTTCATCATTTCTTACGGCACAACAGTATTCTATTACATTCTTATGCCACAATTTGTTTAGACTTTTCCCAATAAGTATATAATCCCTTAGTTTCCAGTTTTGGCCTACAAAAAGAACACTTACAAATATTGATATACTTATGGGTCTTTTCCTCCTCTTTTTGATCTCTTTGGGGTATATTGATTAGATTTTTAAAAGACATCTATAGAATAGAAATCGCTAACTGAAAACAAATCAATCAAAAAGTGTTTATTAAGCAGTTCATGCTCCAGGAACTGGGAACAAAGACAAAACCAAAAGTTTTTGCCCTCAAAGAGCTTACAGTCTACAGAAGAAAAACATGCACATAAGTAAAATCAAATTATGTATTAAGCAGTAATAATTTAGATGAGGCACTAAGAAGCTGGCAACAAAAAGAAATCCATCATGTAAGATAGCACTTGAACTGAACATTGAAAGAATCCAAAGGAGTTGAAGTGAGGAGGAAAGGCATTCCAGATATGAGGGGTATGGCATGGAAATGGAAGACAGAATAGAGTAGTATACTGTATGAATAGTATAGGCAAGTCAAAATACATGATAGATGGTTGGAGTAACTTTCCCACGCATCTTAGTCCTTAGGATTTCTTTATTCTATAGATAACCCAGATAACAGTCTCAACTGACTTCTTGGTTTATGCATGCTTTTCTTCCAACTTTAACTGTACCTTCTAAGTGGGGGATTCTTGCCCAATCTTTTCTTACATTGGGGGTGGGGGGGATAAGGGAAGAGATTTGACATGAGAGTTGTAGTGTATTACAAGCTCAAAATAAGGCAACAGCGTGACCTGGCCTTAAAAATTCAAACTAAAGGGAAGAGAAGGGAGGGAATGAGCATTTATATAGTACCTTACTATGTGCCAGGCACTTTACAAATGTGTATTTGCAAATATCTCAACCCTTGAAGGTGGATGCTATCATTATTCCTATTTTACAGATGAGTAAACTGAGGCAAACAGATATCAAGTGATTTGCCTGGGGTTACATAGATAGTATGACTTGTACCACCTAGCTGCCAAATTCCCACCTCAATTTCTCTTCTAGCCACCCCAGAAATGCTTACAATTTATTTGTTACTAGTTGTCATATAGTACAATGTTTGTGCATAATGTTAGATACCTGTTTTGTAAGTTTAGAATACTACTACAAATAGAATAATAGCACTATCTTCATAGTTTGATGCCCAAATAACATAGTCGCAAACTTACAGCTTTAAAAATATTGTAGAGAATGCTGATTACCCAGTTTTCCTCTTTGTATTACCTTAGACAAGACCTTTTCTAGTGAAGAACAATCATTTACCTACTCCTAGAACTTTAAATGACACTTTAGAAAGTGAAATATTATTGGAAAATCATGTACCCTGATAAAATGAGTACTATCAAAGACAACTCTGAAAAGAATCCTCAGTAATATGGTGAGAAGGAAAAGTTCATTTCTCTTGGTTCAAACATAGGGAGTTGGCAACAGGTGTATTTAAAAAACTGCTTCTGGGACTGGCAAGTCATTGATGTTGGCAGCAGCTTACAGCAATGGAGCTCTGTCAAGTTATTGAATGTCTAGTCTGAACTGAGTGAAGAGGAAGAAGCCAAAATATAGCCTGTAGACAGTTAGAGGGATATCACTTAACCTGGCTACAACTGTGTCAAGGAACAGTGTTAGAAAATAATATGTGAACTTTGAAAATGCTTAAGAGGAACACTAATAGGTTATTCCATCATGCATGGAATAAGAATTTGCATTTAATTTGTTTATGAATCACAAAAGTCTCTTTACAAAGCAGGAGATTCCACATGAATAAGCTTTTTACATCAAACCTTTTAATTTCACACTATCTCTCTACTTTCCTAGTTGTAGTTACTCTTAGAAGGATACTTTTCATTACCTAAGCATGGTAACATAATAGTCATAACTTTGCTCTTTCTTTTAAAATGACATAACAAGAAATATCACTTTTTGGAGTAGTTATAAAACTGTTTGAAAATAAAAATTTTTCAAGACATTGTTTTTCACTTCAGATAAAGGAATAACACATACTATACTATAAGTTTGTCTGGCTTGATTGAAAGTCAGAAGACCTATGTTCAATCAATTAATCAACAGTCATTTATTAAGTACTTCTAGTAGGCATTGTGCTGGGCTCTGAGAATCCAAAGAAAAAAGTGAGAATCTCTGACATACTTTAATGGAATAAATAATATGCACATATAATATATAATAATATATTATATGATAATGTGCACATAATCAGATACAAGGTAACCTAGTGGGTATAGGGAAAAACTAGCAGCTGAAGACACTGAGAAAGGCCTCATTCAGAGAAGTCTTGAAGGAAACCAGGGATTCCAAGAAGTGAAGCTGAGGACAGAGTGCAAATCCTGACTCTGACACTGACTGACCATGTTACCTTGGACAGTCACTTAATGTCTCAGAGCAAAGGTTTACTTTCTTTAAAATAAAGTGATAAGCCTCCTTTTAATTATAGATACTATAGATTTTATATGTTTTTCCTATATTTACTATTCCTCAGCATTTTATTTAGGTAACTGTCAATGCTGCAAACTATTTGGGAGCAGTCACAATAATAGTCTAAATAATCTAAATAATAGTCTAAAACAATCTGAACAGATGTGTGATTTGGGGGATTTTTTTTGTAAACATGCCTATGTTGCAGCATATCTGAGGTATCTCCCAATTTGTCTTCTTATTGGTATGGAAGGCTACTACTTCAGGTTGTAGAAGTAGTCTATGGCCTTCACACCTACTCTCACTATAACTCATGAGCCCCCATAGTGTGAACAATCATCCAGCAGATACAATTACTCTGTGCTACAGTATTTACTAAAATGAAATAGCAGGAACAGTCTAGAAAACATCCCCCTCATAAACTTGGGAAACACTCTGCCACAAATACAGGATACTGCATCAATGGTAGTGATAATCCATATGGGATTCATGTGTAGCAAAAGCACCTTGCCAGTCCTGGCACTATAGAGCCTGGAAGACATTTTGATCTTTGCAAAGTCCTCATGTTCAATTCCAAGGGTCTGTTCTTCTGACTCTTTTCTCTACTTCCAAGGATTTTATTCCTTGCAGCTGCTTCCTCGCCTGCCTCTCTACATCCATATTTATCTGGAATGTATCTCTCTGCTTCCTGTTGGGTACGATATCTCCTACTGATCTAGTCGTCCCCTCAAAGCTATGATTGGTGTAGAAGGGAAAGAAAAAAAACACCTCTCCCCTTCCTATAAGGATGTCACTCAACAACTGCTTCTTGATTTTCTCTGGCTCCTCAGGGCCTAAACTATTCTGGATCTTTCAACCAACCTCCTCTTTTAACATATGAGCAAAGTGAGGTCCACGAAGGCAAAATGATTTGCCCAAGATGACAAAACTAAAATGTTAATCCACATCCTCTGACGTAAGCAGAAGGTTAAGATGCTGGGAAGAGGGTCAAGACGTGCATTTTTAAGGGCCTACTGTACATTTTGCACAGGGTTAAGTGCTGATTTGAGTTTCACAAAGTCCAAGACTATTGGTATCAGTCAGAATCTCATAGGACATGGATTTTTTAGGGTCAGATAGGAAATAATTGCTTAACCTTTCAGCTCTCTGAAAGAAAAAAAAATCATCAGCTAGAAAATTCACCACCACTATGATCAATAGCATTAGACAGGTAACTAGGGCTTAGTGTAACTAGAGTTTTGCCCTAGGGTACCACAATTTAGAGGATACTGACAAAGCTTATACACCTTCCTTATAAAAATTACTGAGTTTAGTACTTACTTAACATGAATAATTAGTTAAGATTGAAAGCTGTCAGATAATAATCTTTTTCTACCATCCCCCAGCCGTTGTAGTACATGCCTTCCTGACCTGACAGGTCCATGCTCTGCCCCTCCCCACCCTTCAAACAATATCTTGTCTACTACAGTTTCCAGTGTCCCAGACACATACTCTCTCTGTCTCTGTCTCTCTCTATCTCTTTGTCTCTCTCTGGGTCTCTCTGCTTCTTTCTTTGTCTCTCTCTGTCTCTCTCTCTTTCTCTCTCTCTCTCTGTCTCTCTCACCTCTTGCTGTGTTTTAACTACAGCAGGCAGTCAAGGCTTTGCCCCAGAACAGGTAATGTGGCTTCTTTAGAGTGCTCACCCTGCTCCTGGTGGTGGCAGCAGAGCTCCTGGTAGTGTCAAAGCCTTGTCAACTCTTTGTTCTCTCCCAACCCTCTAACTAATGGGGCAGTCCTGCCTGACTCACTTTCAACCTGATCTACCTCCAACCTTCTTCTCCTTCCCAGAAATCCCCTGATAGTTGCAATATGCATCTGCCCTTGGCATCCACATTCTCAAGAAGAATACAAAGCTAAAAGTGTCTCAAATTGTGCTTTGTGTTCACCCCAGGTCACACCAGAGGTGAATGGCACTTCCACTCCAACCCCTAGCCTCTAATTTGCCACAGATGAAAAGCTTTTTAGTTATGATTCTGTTCTCTACCTAGAATGAAACTTTGTGTTCCATGATCTTTTGTACCCCCAATTCAACTGGATTTGTCTTAAAAGTTGATTTGAAGATGCCTTTCATGCTGCTTTGCTAGGCATGTTTTTTAAAGCTTTCTTCAGGTGCCAAAATTTCTAATTACTACTCTTAACAACATCACCCTCAAGGGAAATGACTAGGTTCTTAGCAGTAGCGGATAGGTGCTCAATTTTCTCACACAATAAGATTTGGACACATATGGTGATAAAAATTTTTCTCTTGCATTTGCCTATTGGCAAACCATATCTACGAGGTGGTTAGGTAGCACAATGAATAGATCATTGAATTTGGAATCTGAAAGACCTGAGTTCAAATCCAGACTTTCATATGTGTGACCCTAGGCAAGACATTTAATTCCTGTTTGCTTCATTGTCCTTAATTGTAAAATTGAGAGAATAATAGCTCCTACCTCACCAAATTACTGTGAGGATCAAATGAGATTAAAAATTGTAAAGCACTTAGCTCAGTGCCTGATACATAAGGCATTTAAGAAATGTTGGTTTATTGCCTTCCATGAGCATTGCTACACTGAAGCAGTTTCGCCATTGCTTTACCCTTTTGTGTTCTATAGCAGAAGAATGAGGTATGATCCAAGCTGAACAAGGAAGAGGCAGAACACTGGGAACAAATGTTGCTGTAATGATTCACATGGATACTCCCTGTTAACCTTGCCTCTAAAGAGGAGACGACAACATCATGAAAAATCAGGAGAGCTGGATTGTCTCACATGAGTACATTGTCTTAATATCCAGTGCTACTCCACCCTCATAGCTCTGTACTATTGTATTCCATTGAAAAAGATTCCATAATCTAGTTATGGGTCCCATTATATCTTGCTTATTACTTCATCTTATGCATTTATGTACAGTAGAACCTCAGTTTACAAGTAACCTGGTTTACCTATGCTTCGCTGGATGAGGAAAAATTTTTGGCAAAATTTGTCTTGCAGGGCAAACAAAAATTTGCAATACATACATCAAAATTATGTTGAAAACCATCACCCAAATAAGGCTGTAGCAATGAGAGCCATGAATATTTTTAATGATAATGCAATGCCACATTTCCATGACATTCAGAAAACAATCAAAAACAAGTATTGTTAGATAAATTCCTAGTCAGAAGCAAAAATAAAGAAAAAAAAATCAGTAAGTCACAACATGAAAGTGATTATAAAAAATGAAAAAGAAGTGAAGGCAGTAGTGTTAGCCTTACTTTTAATGAAAGCAGCATAAGAGAGAATACTCTCAACTTTGAAATCCCCAGTGTTCTCATAGAAGGAAATTCTCCTTCCTAGCCATAACCCTTCTTCCTCCTCCTCCCTCTTGTCTCCCTCACACCAGCCATGACTCTTCTCAAAGGTAAAGTGCAGGTTAATTTAATTTCCAGTTTATATAGTATATTAACCATTTCTATTGTATTTCAGGCACATTAGGGACAAAAAACTTACTTAAAATTAGAAATAATTATTTTATATGAATATTTGGGGGGATGTGGTACCAATCATCTGACTTTACATTATTTCCTATGGGAAAATTTGCTTTGCAATATGAACAAATCACATAATGAACAGAATCTTGGAAGGAATTAAATTTGTAAGACAATGTTCTACTATATAGGCATCTGAAGTCAAGAGTTTTATTGCTAGCTTGATTGTTGGATTTTATCTCCTGTGAATTACTGTCAACTTTTATCTCACTTTTGGAATGAGGGCTTGCTGAGGCCTTTTCAGTACTGCTCATCCACCTTTGGTGTCTACCTGGCACTCAACTCTCACCTGTGGCTCCAAGAAGCTGTAGCAGGCACAGTGGCCACATTCCAGTAAAAACATCTCAGCAAATGGGCTAAATCAGGTTGAGGGTAGCCAACAGGTCTAAAACCCATTGATGAGATAGGGTGATGTCTACCCCAAGCATGTGAAGAGTTCCCCTGTGGAATGGATAGATGAGAGCAATTTGTTCTAATTGCCCTGAAGGTAGCTAAAGCAGGTGCTGTGGAGCACTTAGAACATGGTCAGACACTGAAGATACCAAGGTGTCTTTCCTGGACCATTGCCAATTGTCTTGACTTTTGTCTTGCCAGTGGACTTGAATGACTCTAGTAGAGTGAGGCTGATGACTGCGCAACTTAGCCTCACTTTAATCCAATTCATATACAATCAGACATCAACCAGAATGTCATTAGTCCTCTTCAAAAATGAAGGATCACCACCATCAACAATAACAACTAGGCATCTCTTTTACTACTGGGAACATGGTGGGTAGAATGCTAGGCTTGAAACCAGGAAGAACTGGCTTCAAATCATACTTCAGACTAGCAAAGTAAGTTACTTCTCCCCTCTGTGCGATGGTTTCCTCAACCATAAAATAAGCATGGTAATAAGTATATTGTCTACCTCACAGAATTTTCGTGAATCTCAAATGAGGCTAAGCACTTTGCAAACTTTAAAGTGCTATGAATCTATTAATTATTCACATTATTCATGTAATGTAGCTACTCTATGATATCTAGCTTGGTGGATACACTAAACAAACCTCCCTTTTCAGTGGAAAATGTTGGATTTGGAACCAGGAGACTTAGGTCCAAATCCTACTCAAACACTAGTTAGTTAAATTATTTTGGTCAAGTGACTTAACACCCCTAAGTCTTAGTTTCTTTATCTATAAAGTCCTAATTGTAATAATCTTTACATTTGCTGTGTCATGGGATTATAAAGAAAACTTTAAAATGCTATATAAATGTAAGATATTAACCAGCTGTTCCCTTCTCTAATCTGTCTTTTCCCTACCTTTGAACAGCAACATTGATGAAAACCTCCCCTGTGTTCCCAAAGCCTTCAATTTCTTAGGAAGGATTTCATGATCCCTAACAAGGTTTTCCAAATTCTTGAGCAAGTGTCATTTATTCCCATACAAATCAACAAAAGTAAATGATCAGTTTTCACAGATCTTGGGAGGTTATACTTCACATATAGGATACATGCCCCAGGAAGACAACAGATCTGCTGTTAATGTCAGGCAGCAAATAACTGCCTCAGGACCTTTTTTCCAGAGGTTACCAACTATGACTTTCTCTTCTCCACTTACCAACCTTTCCTGGATAGTGTTCTCTCTCTGTCTCTCTCTCTCTCTCTCTGTCTCTCTCTCTCTCTCTCTGTCTCTGTCTCTCTGTCTCTGTCTCTGTCTCTGTCTCTCTCTGGCTCTCTCTCTACTACCTGAATCCACATCATCATCATCATTCCTTGGTGCATAACCACCTGCTTCCTTCCCAGAGGGTACAGTTATCCCTCTATGGCAAGTATCTAATACTTAACTCTAAGTATTCAGTGGACCTTCACCTCTGTGTCACTTTCTTCCATTTGCCAGTACTCTGGATTCCTTCCTGCCTTTACTTTTAAATCTTTTGCCTTGAGGCCCTTTCTCATTTTTTTTCAAGGAAAAAATACTTCATTTCTATAATAATCTAGAGAGTACAAAGCCACTTTAAGCCATTTTGCTTTCTCTTTTGTGTTGTGCACCAGTTTACACTTAGACCACAGATAGAAGTTATTCCACCTTGGCAGAAAGACAACTTCCCACCACACACATTATCCAGTTATCCTGAAAACTCTTTCCCCTTTGTACTTGCTGGAGGCAAGATCCTCAGTCCTGCATTCAACTGGTCTCCCAGGGATTACACCTAGTCTTTGATCCCTGTGAAGCGTAGTTGCCAGGTTTTACCAATAATCTTGTCTTTCCAAAACTGCAAAAGTGGTCAATTCAGGAACCTAGGGTAATAGTATCATCAAGGAGAACTGCCTGTGATGCAAGAGTGGTTACATACTCAGCTGTCTGCCATGTGTGAAGACACTGACTGAGACATTTCCCTCTTTCTAGGGTAGCAGCTATATCAAAGATCTTGGGCCCCTCAACACTTCCAAGTTACTGCCCTCTCAGACACTCAGTGGAGACAAGAGCTCATAGACTAACAGCAGTTTTCCATCTCCGTTGAAGACAGAAAAAAAAATCAGGTTCAAAGTAAAACATGATTTTAAATAGATGTAATCTGTAATTATTTTTAGCCAGTATATATACACTACAAACTAATTGATGTATATTGGTGAACTTGTCCCAAGTCATAATCTGATATGTTTGTATTTCTCAACTTTGATGCTAAAACTGTGTATGAAACCAGGAGGAACATGTCTCAACAAGTTCAAACATATACTTTTTTTCCTTTCATCTTATTACATAATGTGTCTTTTGCACTCTCCCCGACTAATAGTTCCTTTCAGCAGTGAGCAGGTACAAAACAGCTGTCAGTTTGAATTCAGCAATGTGGCAGTACTATATCTTATGCCCTGTATATTTGAAGCTTAGAAGGTTTCAAGTTTAAATTCAATTCAACAAACATTTATTAAATATTTGCTATGTGGAAGGTGCATTGTTCGAGGTATTACAGACACAAAGACAGAAATGGAGCTTCCTGTTCTCTAGGTTCTTGCCCACCTTCTACTTAGGAATACAACAAGCACACTAATAATTTAATATAAAGCAAATTCAGGAGGGAAAGAGCACTAATAAATAAGGGGATCATGAAAGGCTACATATAACATAAGGTAAGGTTTAAAGAAAGCCTGGGGTTGTAAGAGGAGAGGACAGGATATGTTCTAGGCATGGGGCACAGCCTCTTCCAAATTATGAAGATGGGAGATGGCATATTGAGTTCAAGGACCAACCAGTAGAGCAATTTGACTAAAGCAAGTATGAATGAAGTGGAGTAACATGAAAAAATATCTAGGAGGGTAGGTGGGAATCAAGTTGTGTTGGGGTTTAAGTGCCAGGTGAATAGTTTATATTTTGTCCTAAAAGAAATGAAGAGCTATTAAAGCTTTTCTTTTTTAGTAGATAGGTTTCGGGGAATGTTAATTAATTTTAGGAATATTTATCTGTGAAAGATGTATCAATCAACCAACAAATGTTTGTGAGTAAGAAAGAAAAGTCTAGAGGCTAAGTGGATGAGAAGTGCAGTAGTCCGGGTAATGGATTAGGTAGTGAAGATATGAATTAACACCTTGAGCTTATGAGAGGAGAGAAGGAGATGGATACAAAAAATGTCATAAAAGTAGAATCTAAAATATTTGGCATTTGTTTGGATATGGAGAGAATGACTGAGTTTTCAGACCTGGGTCCCTAGAGGGATAGATGTGCTTTCAGTAAAAGAGGGAAGTTTTGATGAGGGATGGGTTAGAGAAGAAATATAATGAGTTCTATTTTATATATATTGAGTTTGAGATGCAAATAAAAAATCCAGATGTTGAGGTCTAGGTGTGCTGGGACCCTGAAATTCAAGGGCAAATGATGCAGGTCTTGCCTTCAGGCCTTCTTTCAGCCAGAGATAAAGTTTATAAGAACAGTGGTTGGGGGCAAGATTTTAAGACTCCACACTTTGGTAGAGGAGACTTATTCTTTTTATAGAAAAAAAGATTTGTGGGAAGATCTGGATGGGAGTGGCCCCTAGACTGGAGTGACTGGATTGTTGGGTTTGTCCTTCATTCTCGAAGAGGACCATGACATCAAGATGATGACATGACTTGAAGGTGACTTTGATTTGAGTGAGGGAGGGCTGTGCAGGTACACCAGACTCACTTTCTCCTCCAGAGCCCTCTGGGTCCAGTGGCCGATATTCATCAAGGGATGGCCCCTTTTAATAAAAGAAAAAAATAACCAAAAAAATCAAAATAGGATGGGAAGACCCTCAGGGTTCCTGGGTAAAAGAGAAATAGTTACTATTTAGTTATTACATTCACTCTGTGCTGGGTGGGTGGGGACCTGGTGTGCAGTCTGTGAGCTCCAGAGTGAATTGAGTTTAACATTTGTTCTTTGAGCAAGGAATGTAGCCAGTAAACCCAAAGGAGAAAAGGCAGCTTTTGGCCAAGGAAATGTACTTTCTTCTGGATGGAGGAGGGGAAGGAGGAGAGAGGAAGGGGAGGGAGGAGAGAGGAGGGGAAGGGAGGGAAGGAGAGGAGAGACTGGGAAGTGCCAGAGAGGACTGAAAGGGTTGGGACCACTGCCAGGAAGGAGTCTAGAAGGAATTAAGGGTGGGAAGTTACCTGAGGCCATCCAGACAATGAAGGGCTGGGCTAGTGGTAACAGAGAATTGGAGGTTTGGCCATTGGCCATAATGCAAGGCCAGTTGAAAGGATTACTGGAATGGGTCAGACCTCAGAGGAATGTCAGAGACTAGACTGTGTGGAAAAATTCAAAATTATCCATTTTATTTTCTATACTCTTCTATCCCTTATTTGGTAATGAACTCTTGCCTTATCCATAGATTGGCAAGACAAAGCAAAAACAAACATTCAACTTATAAAAAGGGGATAAACAAGGAAATTACATTATATTGAAAGGGACCATAGATAATAAACTAATATCAATATTAAATTTATATGTTAAATAAGCCTTAACATTGAAATTCATAAAAGAAACATTAAATAAGGTATAAGAATACAGAGTAGCACAATTGTGACAGATTTCAATATTTCTCAGTTTTGAATAATTCTAACAAAAGATAAAGAAGGGGAAAATATAGATCTAATCAAATTACTGGAGAAATTAGAGCTTAATTAGACTTAAAGCATCTTCTAAATGGGAGTGCAAAATACTCGAGTGCACACACATACACACACACACATTTCACAGGACTACATGGAACTTGGACAAAAGTTGTATTAGGACATAGAGATATTTCAAATAAATGTATTAGGGCATGGAAATATTACAAATAAATGTAAAAATGGGCAGAAATAATAAATGCATTCTTTACAGATCATAATATAATTAAAATAGTCATTTGTTCAGGGACTACAAACTACACAGACCCAAACAGAAAATTAACTGTGAAATTCTAAATAATGAGTGAGTCGAAGAACTAACAACAGAAACAATGATAAGGCAAAACAAAATGGTAATGATGAAACAACATGGATGCTGCCAGTGTACTGCTTGGAAAAAAATATATCACTACAAACATACATTAACAAAAAGAGAGAAGATTAATAAACTATATATTCATTTTTTAAAATTAGAAAACTAACAAATAAACCTAAAGTAAGCACAAAAGATGTGATATTAAAAATTAGAGAATTACATGAACTGAAAACAAAATAGAAATAAACATAAATAAAAGCTGGTTATTTGAAAAGGCTAATAAAATTAACAACTCTTTAATCAGTCTCATTGAAAACAAGGCAATCAGATCAATAAGTTAGCAAATGAGCAAGGTGAAATCACAATGAAACAAACAAAAAGACTGATCAGACTCTCTTATCCACACTATATATAGTTCTATGCTAAGAAACCAGAATGCATAAAAGAAATAGAGGAACACTTTTAAAAGTATAAAATACCCAACTGATAGAAAACCAGATAGAGGACTTAAATAAAACAGTCTCAAAAGAAATAACCTTAGCTATAAAGGTGCTGTAAAACAAAACTCCTAGTCTTGATGGATTTATAGGAGAAATCTGCCTTAAAGAACAATTGGTACCTGTGCAATAGAAATTATTCTCAAAAACTTGCTAACCTGTAACTATGTATAATGTAGATAATAAATTTTATTAATCTTTAACAAAAACAGCTTCTCAGGTTTTTCTGTAACCATAATTCTTTAGTCATTCTTTAATTGATTAGTACCCCTTTAGTTTCCAGCTCTTTGCCATCATAAAAAGAAAAGAGTTCTAAATGTCTTTCTAGAATAGCTGACCCAATTCAAAGGTGCATTGCATTAATATACCTGTTATTCCATAACTTCCTCAACATTTGTCATATTCTTTTGTTGGTCAACTTTGCCAACCTTATAGATATAAGGTAGAATTTTAGAGTTACTTTAATTTGTATTTCTCTAATAATTAGTGACTTGGGGCATTTTTTTCATATAGCTATAGATGGCTTGGATTTCTTCTTCTAGAAACTGCCTGTTTATATCCTTTGCCCATTTATCAACTGAGGAATGGTGCTTATGTTTATGAATATGAACATTTCTGTTATATGATGCCTTTCTCAGAGAAATGTACTATAAAAATTTTTCCAAGTTCTTTCTCTTATAATCTTAGTTACTTCGGATTTGTTTACACAAAAAGACCGATCAAAATGATCCATTTTACATCCATATCTTTATACCTTATTTAGTCATGAACGCTTTCCCTGTCCATAGATTGGTAAGGTAATTTCTTCATTGCTACTCTAATTTGTTTATGATGTAATCTTTCATGTCTAGATCATTCTATCAGTAAGCACCCCAACATACACAAGGGAGGCCTGCTACCACAGGTTCTTTGATATATGCTTTTCCAAAAGGAAAGGCAGCTTTTGAGGGGTTAACAATCACTTTAATCAAGCACAGGTACCAGAGAAAATCAAAATTTCAAAGAAACCAAAAATCAACAGACAGGGTTTCCTGCCTGACCATTAACATCCATATATCTTTACCACAGAGGGAAACACAAACATCTGGGTTTTCAAAGCCAGGGAGCTCCTTAGAGGTTTCCCAGAGTCTCCTCAGGAACACAATCCTTCCAAAACTAAGTCCCAAAGTAAAAATTCACCCTCAGAACATTTATACACTTTTCAGAGCCAGAGGCATGACTCTCTGACCCAGCACCTCAATAGAAAAAACAAAAGGTACTTGGGACCTTCCTACAAAATAACTCCCCTAATCAAGCTTCCCTCAGTGGACAGGCTCAACAATGGGTGGGAAAGATCCTCCTTAATCACATTATTCAGAGGCATTATGCTTCTTGGTATAAACCAAAACAGCAAAAGATCCTACTTTCCTTGCCCTCATAGTCATATATCCATTCAGCGTGAGCTTATATTCTAATATTGGAAGATGAGACCTATGTACAAATTTTCTCATAACACCATCACTGCTAATAATGAAAAGCTTGAAACCAAATATTTGCCCAACAGTTGAGAAATGGCTGACAAATTATTTAAGAATGTAGTGTAACATTTCTGTGTCATAAGGAATTTTTAATATATAGAATTTGGGAGAAAAAACTTAGAAAGACTTCATTCCTCAACCTGTTGTATTTTGGCTTTCTATAGCTCTACTGAAAATGTTCCCAGATGTCACCAGTGACATCTACTTGCAAAATTTAATAGCCTTTTTTCAATCCTCACACCCCTATATTTCTGTGCCTAAAATAACCATTTTACCTGGTTGATCACCTCTCCTCCTTGCTACTCTTTCTTTCTTGGATCTCTATAAAACTATATTCTTCTGATTTTTCCCTTACACCACCCCTCCTCTGTCTCCATTCCTGACTCTTCTTCCTCTTCTAGCCCCCTTATTTTAGATTGCAGATGCTTCTCAAGGTTGTCTTCTCTTCTCTTTCTATATTCACTCTCTAGGCATTCTCATTCATTTTTACAGTGCCAGCTATTACTCCTGTACTAGTCTGAAATTTCTGTTTCCAATTCTCACCTCCATTCTTTGATTTTCCAATGACCTGGTATGGATTGCTACCTGAATTTTCTACTTAAATTTGAAATGGAAATAAAGATCTTAAAAATAGAGGATCTAAAAGATAATCTATGTCCAAAACAAACAAACAAAAAGTCTCTTTTCTACTCCTACTTCAGATCTTTATAAGGTTCCTTCCAATTCCAGAATTCAATGAATATTGCAATAATCTACTAAATCATGACTTCTCCTCCTTGCAAATTTCCCTTCACACCATTGCAAGACTAATCTTAATGGCTATATCTTATTATTACTTCAACACTCAAATTCTATTTTATGGCTCTCTATTTTCTATTAAATCAAGTCCAAATTCCTTACACTAGATTTTGAAGTTTTCCATAGCCTGTCTCCAAATTAGCTTTTCAGGCTTATTCCTTACTCTGTCCCTCTGTATTCATATTATTCAGCTAAACTAATTATTTACCATTTCATTACTACATTTCAGTTTTC
This sequence comes from Potorous gilbertii, assembly GCA_028658325.1. NCBI lineage: Eukaryota > Metazoa > Chordata > Mammalia > Diprotodontia > Potoroidae > Potorous > Potorous gilbertii. The sequence continues at coordinate 609,026,361 of CM053770.1, forward strand.
CCTTTCTGTAACTTTGATTATGCATTTCTTTACTTTCCTCTGCTTTCTCCTTTCTTTATCAGCAACTGGTGAGTTTCTAACCATCCTTCAAAACATTGAAATGCCTTGTAAGCCCTTTCTGAAGTGTTCTTTGACCCCTTCCCCCAGTCAGAAATCATAACTGTAGCCTCAGAAGCACTTGCACTTCCCTTATACACTTATGTTCAATTTTGTTTTCAAGTTCCTTATCTGTATGTATTAACTCCATTACTGTAGAGTACTATAAGCTCTACGAGAGCAAGAATCACATCATCATCTTGGGTTTATAGCCCCACAGCTTCTCACACCACATTTTTAGATAACCTAGTCATTTAAATGCTGGTTGAATAACTGATAAACATTATCATTACAAGATACTAGTAGGTTCTGCCTCCCTTAAAGCTGCAAGGAAACTACTCTTGCCTGGGTTAATATCTAGCCAGTGGGGATTGCAGTGACTCACTGGGGGCACTCTACTTGAGATGTTCCCTCCCTGACTGACACATAGCTAAGGCTCTCAGAATTTCAGTGAGTCATAATATCCTCTCTGTCCATTAAAGGGTGTTTCAAATTTAAATTATTCTCCTCAATGGCAGCTACTTCTTGAATTCAACTTCGAAAGGATGATTACTAAAATATCAAACATGGTAATAGCTTCAATTGCCTTTGTTCAGCACTCCTCCCCACCCATTTCCCTTGGCATATTTTTTTTTCTCTGTTTATCTCACTTTGTGATCACAGAGTGTTCAGGCAAGTAATATGGAGGTTGTTGAAGTTAGAGTAGAATTAAATGTGAAATTAAAACAAGCACATTCTCCTATTCCCAGATGGTTAAAAAGAAAATAAAGGCTCTAGCTGAAATAGGCACATCTTTCTTTAGTTTTGTTTCACTCCCACCCATTCTTTTGTAATGGAAATTTCAAAAAAAATTGCCTCTTTAATTGCCCCTTTTCCATTCTTACTGCCATAACTCTAATTCAGATCTTTATTAATTCTTACCTACATAATCTCAGAGGTTCCCTTTAACTCTGGAATTCAATGAATATTGCAATAGTCTACTAACTCATGCCTTCTCCTCCTTGCAAATCTTCCTTTGCACCATTATAAGACTAATCTTTTTAATGTCTAGTGACTAGGTAAGTTGGGGATGGTGGCAGTGGTAAGGGAATGCCAGCAGAATTCCCAAAGGAAAGAGAGGTAGAAGAGCAGGAAAACCTCCATGGTCTCATATAGTTTGATACTAGTCAATCATTAGAACTTGTCGCAGCTGTTCACAATTCTCAGTAAAACCTGAATAATGTCTGATCTACACATCTTTTCCCATGAGGCAGGGTCCTGCCCTGCAACCCTGCTGTCATCTTGGCCTCCTGACTACCCTAAGGCATCTTGACCCCCTCATCCCCTAAAAACCTTACTATAAATCCCATCCACCCTCCTTTTATAATGTCCTTTGTTATAGGGGGAATTAGCATGATTCTCTGTGCAGTTCTTTTCAGGGTAGAAAAGTCCCAGAATACTTGTTACACCCTCTCAATTGTCTAGGATCTTGATGCAGAAAAGCAGAGAATAGGAAGCAAAAGTTTCCCCAGAACATACTTATACTACAAATATATAGAAGTTATATTTAATAGAGTTCCAGTTGATGGACACAGATTGCATTAGATCAATGAAATGCTTGTAGAATACTTAACATATTTATGTTACAGATTTTTTAAAAAAAATTCTCAAGAAGGATCAGATGCTTTATTGAGCATAGTTTTAAGCCAAATGTCTAATAATTCACTATCTGTTAACTAATATCTATGGTCTATTATCTCTATATGGAAATCATTTAAAACAACAAAAACCTTTAGGGTCCCAAATTGCTCCCTCTCTAGATCATTAATTTTTTTCCCATTCATAATTATCGGTACTTCTTTGGTTGCCATTACTATCTCCTGCTGTTTCCTATACAAATTCATGAAAACACAAGCATATACCTAAAAAAAGTGGAACAGATAAACAAATTTTCCTTCAAATTGGAATGTAAAAAAAAACTTAGAAAATAATTCTCTTTGGCCTGTTGCCTGACTTTTTTAAGACTTTAATCCTAATTTTTGTTATTGGACAAATGCTTATATGTAGGAGTATGTTGTGGACTTAGCTCAGAGAGGTGTGTAAGAACCAATTGTTAAATTTTTAGCATGAGTATTTATGGCTCAAAAGTTTGTTAGACACCAGATCTTGGTTTATTGTTTTTTTCTGATTGTCTAGACTTAAGAAAGTGATGGAGAAAATGTTAATAATGTAAACTGAAATTAGAAGTGTATCATACACACTTTTCTTTCAGAGAACTGGTGGTTGATTGATTGTTGTTAATTCAGTACACTACTGAATACAGTTTCAATGACAGATTCACCATATTATGAAAAAATTCAACAAGTACTTTTGTACAAAGCAATGTTAAAGATGTCCCAGAAATGTATGGGTCAGTTATATCATGAGAATGAGGAATAACAAATTTCGCTGATGTTGCTGCTATTTCCAACAATACCTATAGCAACATGTCTATGCCTGCAGATCCCATAAAGATTTTGTCTATGTTCTCTTGTATTTCTGCCATGTCCAGTCCACACCAAATAGTGGAAGCCCTTCTCAAGTTCTCTTAACATTGCAGGGACACTAATGAAGCTCATAGACTTCACTCTTGTGACTTTATTTACCCATATGTTTCTGTGATTACAGAAACATTAGCATTAGTTTTTCTGTGTATTTCTTCACTAGTAATACATCACTGACTATTCATATTCTCCATGTGCCTTTCTGTTGTCCTCTGGGTGACTCACAACTTTAATTCTTCCTAGATTGATATTCCATGACTCACAGTCATATTATCATCAGAAGAATATTAATGTTAAATAGATAGCTCTTTTTTTCAGGGAGAAGTTAAAAAAAATTGGGCAATTTACCAAAGTCAATTCAACCTACTTTCCTCCTCTTGAATTTTCACTACAGATTAATGCCTATTTGCAATATGTGTACAAAATATAAATACTGATGGTTGAACTCTATAGGTTATTCACCCAACTACATATTACAATACAGACCCGTGGTCTCCAAACTTTTTTGATCACACATCCCTATTAGTAAGAAAAGAATGTTTAACAAGTATCCTTCCTCTCTCTCTGCATATCTATACATGTATAGATATATACATATATCTATATATACATGTACATGTGTATGTATACACACATATAGAGAGTATCCCAAAAGTCTTAGTGCAGTTTTAAACTACTAAAGTGCAAAACTGCTTAAGATTTTGGGACCATCCTGTATTTGTAGCGAGAGATAACTTGCTTATTCATTTTGAGTATGTACTACTGTACTAATAAGCATATTTGTATATTATAAAACTTACATAAAATAGAACTGTAAAATGAGATAAAGATGTAATAATACTTATTCTTAAAAACAATAGGAATGCACTTAAGTTAATTGAGTAGGAATTTGATGTGTTCAGGTTTGAAGTTTGAGAAACCTACTTGGCAGCTGCGTGAAGGACGGAGCAGACTGGAAGGAGATAAGGCAAGGAGACCAATTAGGAGTCTATTGCTATAGTCTGGACAAGAGTTTGGATTAGAGTGATGGTCGTGTTAATGGAGAAGAGGAAACAGAGGAAAGAGATACTGTGAAGGTAGAAATAAGTTTTGGCAACTGGTTGGATGTTTGGGGTGATTGAGTGAGTACTCAAGGAAGAAGCTAAAGTTTAGAATCTGAAAGACTGGAGGGATGGTGATGCCCTCAAAAGAAATAGAAATCCAGTGGGTTTAGGGGAAAAGATAAAATAATGATATCTGTGACACAGATTGCAACCTATCCATGGATCGTCATTCTTTATCTTATCAAAAACTAAAATGGGAGGGTATTATTCTTACTATACACTATATCAGAGCATAGAATCCACACCTCTTAGGGATACCTGTACAGTTATAAAGTAATCTGTATGGAATGAGTATGGATTAGATGTCAGGAGGAATTTTGTTTGCATGACTGTATGCCTGGATTATGATTAAATTATAATCACCCTGAAGTACTATCAGATGAAGAAGGGAAGACGTTAGGAGCTTGCCCAGTCATAGGAGTCAAGCAGTTGGAAGGGGTGGAGCAGTGGAGTAATAGGCATGTATGTAATGGATTGTTTTCCATTACATTGATAATTTCCATTACACTCCATCCGTTGGAGTAATAGGCAATAATGAGTGAAGCGTGTAGAGTATGGGTATAGTTGTGCTGACAAGCTGTGTAATTGGATGTTACGACAAAGGTATGTAAACTATCTTCCCACCCTCCAACTGCCTGATCATGTGCCAATTTGGGTCTTGCTGCATCCCCCTAGGGTGCCACTTTGAAGACTACTGGGTTAGACAATCAATCAATCAAACAAGCACTTAAAAAGTATCTACAAATATCAGACTCTGTGCTAAAACAAAAAAAAAAAAAAACAATATAATTGTTCCTGTCTTCAGGGAGCTTTCTATCAGGGGAGGTAGCATGTACCTAAATAAGCATAAACAAAATTAAGTATAATGGTTAATTGGACAATGGTAGGCCAATTCTTGAAGCTCAGGTAAATATGCCCTTGTTTATTGGCTTTGTGAGAATAGACACATATTCTCTTCTTGCTTCCAATTCAATTACATGTGGAAGTTTGATGAGCTTTCCTCCAGCCATTAATGACTAAGGGGTTGGTATTGTGTGGTGTCCGAGTTTTCTAGTAGGCTGAAGAGCTAGGAGAATTCTTAATTATGGAGTTACTGAGCTGAAACTGACTCTGCATACAAGAGGAATGATTCCCCCATTGGCCTCTTTACACTTGTCCTTCCTGGAAATGACTTAAGCAGAATTCTAGTGAGGTGCCAGGTGAGGGAGCAGCAACAAACTGCACACCCAACCTTGGCACCTTGTGTTCATTAAACACATGACACCTCTTTTATTTTCTTTTGAGATTGTTCTTTCCTGATTTTAGATGAATAAGTAGTGGGAAAGGGGTGTGCCCAGGTGACAAGGAAATCCATTAGAACCAGCAAAAGTTCCATTCCACCAGAATAAAAAAGTTCTATTTCACCAGAATAGGCAGTAGAGAATTCTGGAGCAGCAGTGACCAACAAAAGAGGAAATGCCTGCCAACATGGTGACTGGAAGATGGTAGCAGTTTTTGGTCGAAGGATTTTGACCTTTCATGAAAGAAGTGCTGGCTGTAGAAAGACATCCATTCTTAGAGCCTAGTTGACAGCTACCACTAAGGGACAATGTCATGAGGATTCTACAAAGGGAGAAAAGGACTTCCAGGGTCAGGAGTAAAAGAGTCCCAAGCTAGCCTTCAGCCCCATGTGTTCTCTGTACCTGACTGCCCTTATATTTTAAGTTAAAGCCTATTCTGCCCAGAGCCCTTGGGTGTGCAAGAAGAAAGGGGACCCCCCAGAAGAGGAGGACATGCTTTATATTAACTATTCTTGCTATACCTTTCCAGTAAATTCCATTTGTAAAACTAACAGAGTTCAACTGATTCCAATTGATTATAGAAAGGACATCAGATAGGGAATAAGGAGATAGAGCACTATTAGAGCACCCCAATTCCTCAAGGTTACCCTTGGAAAAATTACCGTTAGGTAATTTGGTAGGGGAGGAGTAGGCATTTGCAGGTAGGGAGATAGGACAGTCTTTTTTAGGTGCTAAAGGAAACAAGGGATTCTAAGAGGCAGAGGTGAGGTGAGAGTATATTGCAGGAAGATGACAGCCATCGCAAAAGTGGAGAGATGTGAGGGAAGTATTATGTCTGAGGAATTGTAAGAAGACCAGTTTGGCCAGACCATAAAATGCAAGAAGTAGAATAATAGATGACAAAGTAGGAAAGATAGGTGGGTGTAGTTGTAAAGCTCCTTAAAAACTAAATGAAGCATCCTATATTTGATCCTAGAGGCAACAGAGAGTCAGCCATTGATGAGTTTTTGCGGGTAGAAGAGTGACATGGCCAGATTTGAAGGTTAGGAAAATTCTTGTAAAAGCTGAGGGGAGGATAGATGGGACCAGAAAGAGACTTGAGATATTAGGCATTTTTCATCCACTTGTTCTCTCTTGTGGGGAGAGCTGCGGCAGGTCAAAGGCTTTGGAGTCATTATTGGATCAAACTTAGGAGACTGCCACGTTCTGGGGCTCCATGCAATCAGCACAATGCCACATGCTAACAGCAGCATCAGGAAGACCTACGGTAGATCGGTCCTTTTGATTTGGACTCTCTGTTGCACACTTTCCATGACAATGGCAAAGAGCTTTGGTGAGCATATGTCCCCATCTTTTCTGCCTCATTTGATGTTAATTATCAGAGGATTATCAAATAATATTATCTCTGCTATTATACCTTTTAAGGAATCTAAGTAGGCTTTTGCATGTGAGACACCTTGGAGGAGAATCTTTAATGTGGGATTTCTACTGAATTAAATGTTTTGTTAGAGTCAACAGACAATAAGCACAGTGATTCCACTGCTTTTTAAAAAATTTCTGTATTTTCCACAACTTTAAGTCAATCAATAATATATAAGCATGTGGCTGTAATAACAACTGGCATTTATATAGTGCTTTAAGATTTGCAAGTTGTTTTACAAATGTTATTTCATTTGATCCTTAACCCTAGGAGGCAAGTACTATTTTATAGATAAGGAAATTGGGGTAAACAGAGATAAAGTGACTTGTCCAGGGTCACACAAGTGAGTGTCAGAGGGAATTTGACCTTAGGTCTTCTTAATTCCAGGCCCTGCATTCTATCTACTATACCAACCATTTGCATTAGTTTACCAAATCTAATTATTCACTTCACATAGAGTCATCAATGATACTACTGAGGCAAATACGGTTATGACATAATCCAGGTCACCTTTTTTTGCAATGAAGGTCTATTTTTTGTGACGTTGGTATCCTCCTCTCAGATAGCTTGAAAAATCAATCCCTTTAACCCTCTCAATTGGACTGCCACCAAGTTCTTCTGCTTCTCTCAGCTTTGTTTTCTTTAGTAACATTTACTTTTCCTTGGGGAGCACATCTAGGAGTCTCTGTGCAATAGTGTAACTTTTCTTCATAGTGAAAGCAACTTTTATTAAAATATAAATCTTTTCCCTATTTTGTTTCTTTATTGTCTCTTTCCAGTTTCAGCCTTAAACAAACTTTCAATGACTAAGTTGGACTTCTAAAGTTTCTTTAAATTAATTTTTTCTCTCTGTTGCTCCTTTCTGTTGTACAAGTACTACTTGTAATCTTCCATCATTTTTCTCCACAACATTTTAGAAATGATTTATATTCTAAGCTGATAGAAACTTTGGCTGTCATATAGCTCTACTTGTCAAAGAAGTCAAGTGTTTGCTTTCTAAAGCAATTCTTAAGATTTTTGTTCTTCTTATTATGATGACTCATTTACATCTATTAGTTGTCCTTAGGAAATGGTTAAAATCTATCTTAGTGTTGCTGAAAAGGAAGTCAGACTATATCTATGATTTCATTAATATAGGGAACTTCCAAATGAAGAAACTCCTTCTATCAATAGAATTCAGAACCATCTTTGCAATTTATGTGGCATGTGTCAAAAGTCTTAGTGTTTTAAGCTATCAAAACCATTACAACTATTAAAGCTTAGCCATGCACTCAGACTTTTGGGTCACCCTATAGTTTGGACAGTTGCCTAGAAAACTGAGGGATTAAGTGACTTCTCCTAAGATTAGTATCAGTCAGTATCAAGGAAAGGGCTTTCTGGCATCAAGACCAGTTCTCTATCTACTCTGCCTTGCTGCTTCTAGTAGATTCTTAGGTTCTTTTACTCCAAAGTCAGTCCCCTTTTTGCTATACCACAAAGTACTTTGTACTTTATATTGTTCTTTACTCTTCAAGATATCCTCTCACTATTTCTGGCTTTCATGAATTTCACTAACTTCCAAATGATTCTATTCTGGGGATTCTTAACTGATTCCTTCTAAGAAATTGTCTCTTCTCTAAGCTCTGATGTAACTTATTCCATTGTATTGTTTTTTTAAAAAAAATTTTATTATCCTGATTGTGAGATAAGAGTTTCCTTACTGGCTTGTCTCTTCCAAAAATGGCAGGCATTTTGATATAGGTTATAAATGTGTTATCCTGTAAAACATATTTTCATATTAGTCATAGTTGAGAAAGAAGAAACATATCAAAAGGGAAAAAAACACTAAAAAGAGTAAAGTAAAAAAAAAATATGCTTTGATCTGCAGTGTTCTTTATCTGGATATAGATAGCATTTTCCTTCATGTGTCTTTTGTACTTGTGATGGAGCATTGTGTTGCTGAGAAGAGCTGAGTCATTCATAGTTGATCATCATACAATGTTACTGATATTGTGTACAGCGTTTTTCTGGTTCTGCTCATTTCACTTTGTATCAGCTCATACAAGTCTTTCCAGGTTTTTCTTAAATCTGCCTGTTCATTGTTTCTAATTGTGCAATAGTATTCTATTACATTCATATACCATAGCTTATTCAGCCAGTGCCCAATTGATGGACATCCCCTCAATTTCCAACATTCTGCCACTATGAAAAGTGCTGCTGTAGGTATTTGCACATGTAGGTCCTTTTCCTATTTTTATGATCTCTTTGGGATACAGACCTAAAAGTAGTATTGCTAGATCAAAGGGTATGCATAATTTTGTTGCCCTTTAGGCATAGTTTCAAATTGCTCTCAAAAATAGTTTGATCAGTTCACAGCTTCACCAGTAGTGCATTAGTGTCCCAATTTTTCTACATCCTCTCTAATATTTATCATTTTCCATTTTTGTCATATTAGCCTATCTGATATGCATGGGGTGGTACTTCAGAGTTGTTTTAGTTTGTATTTCTCTAATCAAAAGGGGTGTATATCACTTCTTCATATGCCTATACGTAGCTTTGATTTTTTCATCTGAAAGCTGTCTGTCCATATCCTTTGACCATTTATCAGTTGGGGAATGGCTTGTATTCTTATAAATTTGACTCTGTTCTCTATATATTTGAGAAATAAGGTCTTTAATAGGGACACTTGCTATAAAGATTGTTTCTCAGCATTGTTTCTCACTTTCCTTCCAATCTTGGTTCCATTAGTTATAAGCTTTTTAATTTAATATAATCAAAACAACAATTTCATAATGCTCTCTCTCTCTCTTGTTTGATCATGAATTCTTCCCTTTCCTATAAATCTGACAGGTAGAGACTATTTCTTGTTCTTCTAATTTGCTTATTGTGTCACTCTTTATGTTTAAATCATGCACCCATTTTGACCTATGTATGAGATGTGAGTCTATAGTTTACGTCTATGGTTTTCTAGTTTTCCCAACAATTTTTATCAAATTGAGTTATTATCCCAAAAGCTGGGGTCTTTGGGTTTATCAAACATTAGGTTACCATGGTCATTGACTACTAAGTCTCGTGTACCTAATCCACTCTATTTCTTAGCTAGTACCAGATAGTTTTGATGATTGCTGCTTTATAATATAGTCTAAGATATGGTATGCTAGGCCATCTTTCCTTGTAATTTTTTTTTAATTCCATTAATATTCTTGACTTTTATTCTTTCAGATGAATTTTGTTTTGTTCTACCAAATAATACTTTGGTAATTTGATTGGTATGGCCCTAGATAAGTAAATTAGGCTAGGCAGAATTGTCATTTTTATTATATTGGTTAGCCTATCCTTCTTATATATTACTTCATTTGATCTTTATAATACCCTCAGAAGTAGGTGCTATCATTATCCTGATTTTATGGATGAGGAAATTGAGGCAGATAGAGATTAAGTGACTTATCCAGAGTCTGAAGCTGGATTTGGACTTAGGTATTTTTGATACCAAGTCTAGCATGCTATCCTCTGCACCAGCTAGCTGCCTACTTGAAAAAAAGGATTGAAGAGGTCCACCTGTGTCAATTTACACAGTAGAAAGGACTGTGTGACCAAATGATTCAATAAATATCGTACCATACACAAATGAAAGGGAGGAAAGTTTTTCCAGATTATCTGGATTTTTATGTAATCGAATTTTGTGTCATCCAAGTTGCTCATTCACTCAACTAACAAACATTAATTAGAACCTCCTGTGTGCCAGGAATTGTATTAAGTGCTGAGAATTATTCATTAATTAGCAGGTATTGTGCTGTTCATTAATAGGTGATACAAAAATGGCCTTAGTACCCTTAGTACCTCTACTATTTAGCTCATTCTACAAAATATACCATCCAAAACTGAATTCTCTCTTTGAGGTATATTTTTCCCCAATATATTTAGAAAATCAATATTCCCTGAATAAGGGATAGGGAAAAACCAGATGATTCTACTCCTTTACAATTTTCTACTTATCTAAAGTAATGCAGATTTATTAATAATTCAAGAAAAATTTCTGTACAGTATAGCCCTAAATAATTTGAAACTGTCAGAGCAACAGCTTTTAACACTGTGGCAAGATGACATTTGTGGCTAAGGAATTGGAAGGCAAACTCAGCATTCACTAACATTATAATTATCCTTCAAGGGTGAAAGATTATTCAGTTCATCCTTAAGAAAGATCCCAGTGGACACACAGGGAAACAATGAAGGGGGCATTTTAAACTTCAGAAATAATCTCATCTGAGCAGTCATGAGGACAGTTTCCCAAGGGTAAATATTCTTGGGAAGTCTGTATTTTTAGAACTAATGCAGGAGGGAAAATCCAATTTCCAGGTTAAAAGAATAAGGTTATAAAAATAAGCAGTTGTGAAATAATTATACCAAATTATAGCAAACACAATCTTATCATAGAGTTAATACGAATTCTGTGCTAATACGTTCAAACAAGGGGTAAATTGAAAAGTTAGCCAATGAATTAAAAACTCAAAATACTTTCTCCTGAAAAAAAAACTAACTAAAGATGAGTATGATACTTCATGAATCTATATTCTTATCAGTGTGAGTACTCTTTCCAAAAGTGCTCATGCCTTCTCAACTTGTGTAACTTTTGTCCATGTTCTTTTATGAATCCTTTATAGGAGACCCAATTCTGAGAGTTCTGAGACCTTCCACTAGTTATCTTGAGAATGCATGGATACCAGTGAAATGGCCTTTTAAATCAAATATTTATTCAGTACTTATTAGGCTACATGGTGTAATTTGCTGGTCTTAGTCTAATTTCTTTTCTTGTCAAACTGCTTTTCAGTTTCCCGCTCAGTTCTTGTCAAACAGGGAGTTCTCTAAGTAATTTATATTCTTAGGTTTACTGAACAAGAATTAATATTCTTGGGTTATTGCGTTAGATTATTTCAGATTTTTGCTTACTAGTTGGTTCTAATAATCTACTTTTGTACCAAATATTTTTGATAATTAGTGCTTTGTAGCTTAATTTGAACTCTGGAAATATTATTCCTTTTCATGCTTACTTTCCCCTCATTTCTTCCTTTGTGATTATAGACCTCTTATACTTTTAAAATAAACATTGCTATCTTGTCATTCTCTTTAATGTAATCCTTTTAAGTCTGATTGGCATAGCACTAAGTCTGTAAATTAATATAGATAATATCATTTTTTTTATGTTGGCAGGGCCAAATTGTGAACAATGAATATTCCTCAAATTATCTGTCTTTTATTTTATTAAGGAATGTTTTGTAATAAATGTATTTACATGTCTCTGTTGTGCATCTTGGTAGCTCTACTCCCAAATATTCTATGCAGTTTGCAGTTATTTTCAATAGTATTTCCTTTTCATCTTTTCCTCTTGGATTTAATTACTGACATATAAAAGTGATGTCAATTTTTTCTGTGGATTTATTTTGTATCTTGTTACTTATTAACGCCATTATTACCTCCATTTCTTTGTGAATTCTCTAAAATTTACTATCATGTTGTCTGGAATTGGAATAGTTTTGTCCCACCTTTGTTTATGTTTTCAGTTTCTTTCTCTTATCACTAGCATTTTTAGAATTGGTGAACAATAGTGAAGAGAGGGGTCATCTTTATTTTACCCCATATTAATCAGGAAAACTTGTAATATCTTTCGAAGGTTAGTTTTTTGTGATAAAGAATATGTGTATATTGTGTATGTTATATACACACATGTAAATATGAACCATATTTTAAATGTCTTTCCTTTGTTTCTGAATTTTTAAGTATTTAGCATAAATGAATTTACTTTATCAAAAGATTTTTCTGAATCCCTTGCTATAATACTAGTGTCTTTTTTTTAATATGATTATTCCATCCTTATATCCCTGATTTGTCCAACTTCATCAAAGTTCTCTTAAATATATATTTATATTGCTGTAGTCTTTTTGCTAGGATTTTATCTGAAATTATAAGTTCCTTGAGGGCAGGAACTGTTTCATCTTTATCTTTGGATCCTAGCAACTTGCTTAGTGTTTGGTACATAAGCACTTAATAAATGCTTGTTGATTGACACCAATAAAGAATTTTCTTTCTTTGATTTATCTTTCCTGGTTAAAATAGTAGGACTGCATTTATCTCAAAAAATAGTTTGGTAAAAAAAATTTTCATTTCTTATTTTCATGAATAATCTGTTTTGGATATTTATTGGTCACTGAGTGTTTAATAGAATTTGCCTTTAAATCTATCTGGGCTGGAGTATTTCCTTTACTATCTTGTTCAATTTTATTTTCTAAGAATGTGTAATTTATGATCTCTATTTCACATTATTTTAGTTTGCACATTTATACAATTATCTATTTCCTTTAAATTATGAGTTTTCTAACGTAATTTTGTAGAGCATATTCTGACAGTTCTTTTCATTTATCCTCTTGAAATTTATCTTGTTCTTTTAAAAATATGTTAATTTATTTTTTCTTTTTCATTAGTTTATGAAAAGTTTGTTGATTTTATCAGTCTTTTCAAAGATCCAGTTTTTAGCCTTGTTTATCATTACTATAGTCTTTATTTTAAATTTTATCTTTCTCCTTTAATTTTTAAGATTTTGTGATTCAAGCTTATTATTTTTTAGTTTTTAAAGTTTTAACACTCAGTTCATTAATTCTCATTTTTTTTCCTGTTTGTTAGTGTATGTTTTCAGAGTTGTTTTTCCAACTGAAGTCTATTTTACCTATATCCTGAAAATTAGATGTTTTCTCATCATTTCCTTTCATATAGTCATTGTTTGTATGATTTGTTTTCTGATCCATTTGAGATAATTGTTGAGTTTCCATTTGTATTTTATGTTTTGTTAGTATTCTTTGTAATAATTACACTTTTTAGTAAGTCATGACCTGTAAAATGTTTATTATTTCTATTTTTACATTTGTTTATAAATTTTCTGTGCCCTAGCACATATTACTTCTTTTGTAAAAGTATTAGATGGTATTGAGAAATATGTATATTACTTATTCTCAGCTAAGAGATACTCTGTCTTTCATCTATAATTTCTCCACGATTTTGTTCAGTTTGATAATTTCCTTTTTATCTCTCTGTTTGGTTTACTCAGGTCTGAGAGAGGAACATTTAATTCTTCTTCAATATTGTAAAACTATATTTTTTGTAATTCAATTATTCTTTCCTTTGAGAATTCATATTCTGTGCCATTTGGTGTATTTACATTTAGTATTGTCTCATTATCTGTGGTACCTTTCAGCTTAATGTAGTTTCCCTGTTTATCTCTATTGACATTATGATTTTTTAAATTTTTGCTTTGCCTGGTGATGTTCTTACCCTGACTGTTATTTCTTAATTAAGACATGCGTGTTAAATCTTTTCCTACCCTTCAATTTTCACTTTGTATTTGATTTTATTTTTAGATGTGTTTGAAACATCAGAAAAAAATATATTATTGTTCTTTATTCATTCTGCCTCTCATTTGACTGGATTGTTTCATCCATTTATGTGCAAGGTTATGATTGTTTGGATCATATTTTTTCCTTCCTTCCTTCCTTTTGTTCCTTCTCTATTTATTTTGTATTGATTTTTAGAGGATTCCTCTTTTGAGTCATTGTTTTGTCACCGTAGTTAGTTGAGTATTCCTACAGGCCTTTTCCTCACCACCTCCTACTCTCATTCATCTTCCTCATCCCTTGTTCCTTGAATTATTGAAATTCTTCATTTCTCTTTACTTATTCATATGATGATTAATTTATTAAATTATCTGTTTCTACATGCTTAATCTATCTTTTTTCCCTCCTCACCTAAGTGTGTGGTCTAAAGCCTTCTATTTTTTTCATCACCAGGTTCTTGATTTAAGTAACATTCTTTTGCAGCACCTTTCCCTAATAAATTTCCCTTTCCTTTTCTTTCCTATTTCAGTTCACCCTTGAGAAAGATTCCAGTGGACACACTGGAAACAAGGAAGGGATCACTTTAATTTCTGAAATAATTTCATTTGAACAACTACAAGTAACTTCCCAAGGATTAAAACTCTTAAAAAAAATCTTTATTTTTACAATAGTAGAGAAAGATAGAAACAGAGATAAAACAAAACTCAGAGAGAGAAAGAGATAGGTATGGAGATAAAGAAACAAAGAGAAAGACAAGGAGAAAAAGTAGAAGACAAAGACGTATAGTAAGAACATTTCATATTTTAAGGTGTGACAAACAATTATTATTAATCAGAGGCTTGTATAATCAGCACATCATCTACAAATGGGAACAACTGGAAGACCTCAATACCCTTAGGGAATCCCTCTTCCAGTTGGACCTTATCCAAGATACAGAATTGCACAGTTGGAAAAGACCTCACTTTGTCATCTCTTTCAGCCTATACATAAAAAGAATCTCTACTATGACATACTTGACAAGTGGTCAGCTGACATGAACTCAAGATCCTTTAGCATTCTGGCTGCCTTCCTTTGGATACTCTCCAAACTATCAATGTTCTTTCTAAAATATGGTACCAAGAATGCAGCACAATATTCCAGATGTGGTCTAATAAGTGCTGAGTCCCATGGGACTATCACCTCCTTATACTTGTAAACTATATCTTGCCTAATGAGGCCCAAGATTTCATTAGCTATTCTGGCTACCATGATACTCTAATGGCCTATGTTGACCTTTCAGTCCATTAAATCCTGTGATAATTTTCAGAAAGAAAAAAAAATTCCTTTTCTCTAACCATACTTCCCATTTTTCCCTTGTAAAGTAGACTGATTGAACCTAGCATAAGATTTTACTTTTATTCTTGTTGAATTTCAACTTATTAAATTCAACCTGATGTTTTAGCTTATCAGGATCTTGTGAGATCCTGAATATTATGCAGTCCTATCTCTTCTGGCATTATATCATCCTCAAATTTGACAAAAGGATGCCACATATGCTTTCATTCAAATCAATTACAAAAATATTAAACATCATAGGGACAAGCGCAAGTTCTTGGAATACTCCACTGGAGACCTTGTTCTAAAATGACATTGAATTCTTAGTTAGTCTTTGATCAATACTCTTTGATAGTGACTACTATTAATGGTACTCAGTGAGTGACAGTTGGGATAAGGGATATTCATAGAAATGGGGCAGCTAGGTGGTGCAATGGATAGAGTACCAGTACAGGAGTCAGGAGGACCTGAGTTCACATCACACCTCAGACACCTTGCACTCACTAGCTGTGTGACCTTGGGCAAGTCACTTAACCCCAATTGCCTTATCCTGGGTCATCTCCAGTCACCCTGATGAATATCTGGTCACTGGATTCAGATGGCTCTGGAGGAGAAGTGCTCTTTAGCTGCTTTGACTATTCTCTGCCTGGACATCACAAAGCTTTAGTTTTTAAGAGGAAAAAAGTTTCCTCATCCACAAAATGAGAGTATTGTACTAGATCATCCCCAAGTTTCCTTCCTACTCTAAATCTATGACCCCCACCCTACAATCACTGAAATTGTATGAGAACTGAGATAAGAATAATTTATCCTAATTAGCTGAGTTAAAATTTTCCTACGAACTTGGATTTAGAAAAATGGCTCAATTCTAAAAAACACTCACCATGACTGTAAAGAGACACATGTTCCTTCCTTCCTCCCATTGAGGGAGCAGGGAGGTATGTTTGGAAATCTCTTTTTTCAGTGTAGGTCTTCCTCACTTGGCCTGATAGGTTCACTAACAATTTAAAAGAAAGACTGCCACCTATTGGATCACCAATACCTAAGTGAGTCTTCTAAATGCAGGAAATTTATGATTATAAAAGCACTTGTCCCTCTCTACCCATCATACACTGCTTTGCAACCTAGCTTTCTTCCCTTGCTCATCACACCCAAAGCGTTTCCTGAAACATACTGATTGAAATGAACCTCTGCTGTCATGATCAGACTTGTCCCAGGACTGGTTTCCTCTGTATTTGCTATATGTGAACTAATAAACCACTTAAAAATATTCACTGAAATGCTGTCCTCCATAAGTGTGGATAATTGAGAGTTGACCATAATTGCTAAGCATTTTTAACAGTTCATTAACTTTTTGCCAACCCATCCTCCCCTTAGGAGTGAGAAAGGCAATATATTTCAGGAAATAAGTATTCTTTAATATTGGAGGGGCACAAATTACTGCTCCGCTTGGGTAAGTGGACAAATGACTATTTGCAAGACTATTTCTTTACTACTTTAATCAAACTTTGTGGGACTTAGCTAGAGCACAGGAGTTTAGCACACTAAACTTCAAAAAGTTTAGCAGCATGACATTTCCTTTTCTAATTGTACATGTATAATATTTAACTTGGGATGCCAAATATACTGTGAAGTTTGGGCACTAGATTTGGAATTAGCCAGCTTTTAAACATATCATGTTAAACTTCTCAAAGAGTCCTGTTTATTTATTTATTTATTTTTATTTTCAACATTTACTCAGTTTATCTTTGTATAACATATAGTGGCCCTTTTCCAATTTGGTCTGTGCTCTCTCTCTTAATAAAAATAAGATAAATAACAGAGTCTGAATTTTGTGATCAGCAAAAATGTAAACACGGTTCTAATCCTGGAGTTGTTAAAAGCCATATTAAGAAAACTATTAAGACTTTCATGGAACTTCTTCAATAAAACGTATTACTCTTTCTGTTTCTGTCCTAGTTTAAGGTCCTTAATGCAGCATCATATTTTAAGTCATGAGTCAAATTGACTAATTCCCAGAAAACTTGTGATAATTTTCTCCAGCTGATTAATGGCAGATATTCTACAGGATAATTTTCCTCATATGTACTATATAGTCTTTCTGACCAAGGAACCTCTAAATGTGACTGGCAGTCTAAAATCACAGCTCAAATTCTGAATCATTCCTTAGGCAAGACAGTAAACAAGTTGAACAAGTCAGCATGTTAACATTTTATTTTTAATATTTTCATATACTGTAATTCCCCAAAGGGTTCATGTATGTTATTATTAATTTTCCTCCTTGTTAGTATCAGGCATGCTCATTTATTGTAGAGCTAGGTTTTTTTTCCCCAAATCTTTCCACTATGCCATTCATCATTACGACAACATCATCAAGTCCGGGGGCATTGATCACACCCTCTCCCCTGAGGCAGGTGGTAATACAGCTCATTAATCTGACTAGTAGGACACACCGAAGAGTAATGTGGCTTTCTTGTTCCTCCTGCAGGTCAGCCAATATACACTCCTTGTTGCGAAGTAACTTGCACAGGGGTAAGAGAAATGTTTCAAGAAGTCATTCAGAACAATCTGAAATGCTACATGTTGAAATCGAAGCCCGGGATTACATCCATCTCAGATCATTCTCAATCTTGTGGTGAGAGATGGGGCTTCCATTTCAACCGAGTCTTCAAGAGTAGCAGCTATTATCGTTCAAAGGATATAGCTCTAGTAAGAGGGAAGTTCTAGAGTCGTGAGCTGAATTTCAGGCATGTATCACAAGAGGAAAAGTACCTTTGGAAACACAGTTTGGGGATCTCTATTATATCTATAGAGGCAACATGGTATAAGGAGGAGAGTCAGGAAGGTACACTTAGATCCCAATTTGGGCACTTAGCTGGGCAAGTAATTAAACCTTTGTATACCTCAGGAAACTCCCCATGAATCTACATCTACTGAGTCATAGATGGACTGTCCATCCCTTTTGGGGTAGTGGTGTGTGTGTGTGTGTGTGTGTGTGTGTGTGTGTGTGGTGGAGTGTAGTACATATACACAAAGGGTGCCCCAAAAGTCTTCATTCATTTTAGTGCTTAAAATTTCATGAACACTATTGGAGAACATTATGTGTTATATACATATATACATATGCACGTTTATATACATATATACACATGTATACATATACATATGCATATTTATATATGCGTATCATCAAGACCAATGTGTATATGTGTTGACAAAACCTGTTTTATTCATTAGTAATTCTATTTCTTTCATGTTCTGTACAAGATCCCTTTGGCCTCCTAAAATTCCTGACCTAGTAATAATGCCAGGAGTCCAATCAAGGAGACAGCCTAATGTAGGAGAAAGAGAATGAGGACCTGGAATAACTGGGTTCTGATCCCTGCTCTACTGCTCATGGGAAAATCTCTTTATCTCGTTGGGCCTCAGTTTTCTAATTTATAAAATGAAGAGGATGGACCAAACCTAATTTACCTCAAGTTCTTTGCAAACTTTAATCTGTTACACAAACATCATCTAATATCATTAAGAGGCAGGTGAGAGTGTAGGGGATGGAGAGCCAAACTTGGAAGCAGGAAGATCTATGTTTAAATTGTGCCACTGTCACATAGTGACATAGTCAACAACATGAGACACTAATTCTCAGTGCCCCAGAAATTCTCCACCAAACTTAGATGGAAGTTACTGAGGGTGATGATGGGAGTTTACATGTACACATCTAGACACATTGAGAGTTCTGTCTATATTCATCTTTCTCTATAGACAAATAAATAATATCTCTATAGATAAATACAGATAGATAAATCTAGATATATCTATTTATGTGCTTTATTGGTAGATAGATAACATGCATACATAGATACATACATACAAAGATACATATATAGATACACAGATATAAAGATAGCACAGCTAGGTGGTATGGTGGATATAGTGCTGGAGCCGGAGTCAGGAAGACCTGAATTCTTTTTCTTCAGTATTTTTTGGAGTCTCCTGCAGCAAGCTGTTGACTTGTTTTTCATGATTTTCTTGCATCACTCTCATTTCTCTTCCCAATTTTTCTTCTATTTATCTTGACTTTCAAAATTCTTTTTGAGCTCTTCCATGGCCTGCAACTAATTCATATTTTTCTTGTAGTCTTTTGATGTAGGAGCTTTGACTTCATTGTCTTCTTATTTTATGTTTCAATCTTCTTTGTCACAGACTTTTTTTCCTCTGTTCACTCATCTTCCCAGTCAAATATTTGACTTTCTAACTCTTTGTCAAAGTAAGACTCTGCTTCCAGTGGAGTTGGGGGTTGGTGTACTGTCCCAGGCTTCAGGGGTTTTGTATCAACTGCTCTATGCCCCACTGGAACATAGTAGGTGCTATATAAATGATAGCTATTATTACTAATAGTGGTAGTAGATATGCAAATAAATAATTCTTAAATGACTAAATCCCCTTCTTCTAGGAAACTGAGGCACAGAGTGTTCATGGGATCAGTTAGGAAGGCATCATGGCACAGTGAGGAAAAAAATGTTGGCTTTGGAGTCAGCGGACCTGTGTTTGAATCCTCTTTGTATCAGTTACCGCCTTTGTGACTTTGTGACTTTGGACAAGTCACTTAATTAGGCTTCAGTTTCTTCATCTATGAAATTAAGTGGCTGATAAATACTTTCAAAGGTTCCTTCTAACTCTAAAACTATGATCCTATGATTAGTTTGATATGGAATTATTTTTGGAACAACTGGGGAAAAGTTCTTTTGTAAAGTGGACAGCTGCACTAACCTTCTGGGTGAAGATTCCCCACACTTTTTCATCTAGAGATTAAGCTAATCGTTTCCATTGTATATGAATGAATGAACAAATGAAGTAATGAACGCATGAGAAAGCATTTATTATGCCAAACCATAATGATACAAATATGGAAGTGAAACAATACCTAACCTGGGTTAATATGTTAAAATAGGAATAGAAGTGGTCATTTTTTTTCAATTGAGCAGTCAACTGACAACTTTGCCAAAAGCAATGGTAGTTTTGATTTGATTAGAGATAACTAGCTAGATGTCCCAGTGTACAGAGCATTGGGCTTGGAGTCCAAAACAACGAAATTCAAATTCTGTCTCAGACAGTTGTGTGACCCTTGATAAATCACTTAATATCTGTCAGACTCAGTTTGCTTCTCTGTAAAATGGGAATGAAAATAATAAAATCTATCTCCCATTGTTGTTGTTAAGATAAAACAAATTAACATTTATAAAGCACTTTGCAAAATCCAAAGTGCTATTATATTACAGAGCTCAGAGGAAGAGTTGCAGAGGTTGAGGAAAGTAGCCATTAAGATGGCTATTTAGACAGAGGGCTGGCTTAGATGGGAGCCATTGTCAGATCTATTGTAAGATCAGCTAGATAGAGTATGAAAAGCAAGTTTGTTGCCACTCAGTTACTCATTTTGATGGTTCAGCCCCAGGACAGAAGTAAACTACTACCATGAGAAAGTGGAGCATGGATTCTGACTATAGTTACAGATGTATATATCTATAGTCTTTTTTTTCCCAAAAAATGACATTTTGGATCAAACAAAAATTTATTTTAAAGAAGGGCAAATTAGGTTTTAATATATTGTGTGTGTGTGTGTGTGTGTGTGTGTGTGTGTATAACAACTAGATGTTTTTAAAAATCTGTCAGTCTGTTAATATTTTTACCAACCTGAAAATTTTTCATTGGTTTCATTTTCATAGTTACTGTTTTCATTGGTTTCATTTTCATAGTTTCTGTTTTCATAGATTTAGATGTTTAGGGTCTAAAAATGTATTATGTCAGTGTCTAACTAGGCAGTGGCTCATATTATGAATTAAAATTCTTGCATACTGCCTAATTTCTTATCCACTTTCCTATTTTTTCAGGCTTTCTAAGTTATATGGCTACATGGAATTTCTGCTTTTGATAACATGCATTTGGTTTTTTTTGTAAGATGATTACAATAGATAGCAGGTGAAATTTTACATGTTCATAGTTGCCAATGGAAAAATAGAAAACTATATTTCCAGTGGTTAACCTTTTTTAAGTATATAAACATAAAATCACATTAATGATATTTTATAAGATTTGGACCCTTAACCAGGTTAGTTATTAATTACCAGAAAATGCCTGACCTGAGGGTCATTGTTATTATTAAAAACTGTTTGAAATTCATAAAAAAATATTACATAATCATTGTTTTATGTGTTGAAATGTGAAAAGTCGAATGGTACTTTGCCAACAAATGTAGGTCTGTTTGCTGTGCTTGTCTTCCTTTAGTGGTTTAAAGAGTGGTAAAGTAACCAATTGGAAAGCAGGATTTAATTCCCAACATTCCATTAGGTTTATAATACACCATAAACCTCAGCTCTACCACTTTTCACTAGCCCTGCAAATTAGCCTGTCTACAACCAACGTTGGAAACCAGACCCAGAAATCAAGCATAAAAAGGAGAAGTTAAAATAAATTGCAGGTCTCCATTCAATCCATAGTTCCTTCAGCCCTGACTTTGGAAATCCCATGAGGAAAGAATGAGAGGAGACTTAGTGATGATCAGCTCAGTGCTTTGGGAGCAGGAAATTAATTTACATTTTCAGGAAACTGACAATGAAGAACTACTCAGAAATTTCTTTCTTGCCTAGAGACCATGATTTTTCTCTATTTTTCTCTTTGGTAGTAAGCCAACATCCAAAGTCCACTTTATAAAGGCTCCTCACACTTGAATTTTTTTTAATATTGATGCATCTGGAATAATTTGGGAAGAATATGTATTGTGAATGAATCAGGGCAGAGGGTTGATGAAGGCTGCATTTAGTTTATTGTGTTTTGGAGCATTTGATTTATGTACAAAAAAATATTTGATTGCTGGAAGCAACTTAAATTTTTAGGTAAATTTGGTGTGAATTACATGCCCAGGTTGGAATTCTGTAAGGGAAGTTATAAAAAGAAGCTGTCAGTAGAATTAAAATAGACAAACTTCTGATATCTACATGTAAAACTATGACTATTAAGTTTTAATATTTCATAAACTTTCTAGATGCTTAACAAGGGTTAGCTTGTCAACCGTGTTTCCAGTAATCTTTTTTTTTTTAATCTATTGGTTTCTTACTCATTATTTGCTTGTTTTTGAAGGGAGGTGCTCTGGCCCTACAATTTCATCAATGAAGGAATCTCCCTAGGTGGAAACTCCCTCTACTAATGTAGAGCAATAATTTATCTGTAATATATAGTATTTGTTGTCCAAAGCATTGAAGGGTTAAGTGACTTGCTCATCTGTCCATGGTACCACAGTTTGTGTGTGTTAGAAACATGTGGTGGACCCAGGCCTTCCTGACTATCCACTATATCAAGCTCATATTGCTTTATTAATTCTACAATTCTACAAATAGCCAAGTCACTATCTTTTTTTTTTTTAAAGGAAAGCTTGGAAAATTCCTTATGCCTCACAGATCTCAATACTGCTTTGGAGTCTACTGCCTGAATTCATAGTCTCTGAGGGAATTAAAGCTAACACATTAGTTCCTAATTAAATCCAAATGGGATGTGAAATATAACCAAATAACTTCACAGTGTTTCTTTGGGATGCTTATCTCAGGTGGCTGAAGAAGGAAAGAGCTGTACAAATTAATGTTTTTCCCCTTCTGTTCTCATGACCCCTTTATTGATTACAAGAGATATATTTGTCTTTCTCCCAGTTTCCTCCTTTAAAGATGTTTTCAACTTGGTGATTTAATAAGCAATAGAAAAGTAAAATCATTGCTATTACCATCTTTTTTTCCCTACAATTAGTATTTCTAGTCACATTAGACATGTTTTCAGTATCTAGAGAGGATGTCTGACCCCTACAGCTATCGTGAACCATTAACTTTAATTAAAATTTACAAGTCTAATGTTGTTACATCTGTTAAAAGCATTAACTTCCATGTTAATTACCAAAATGTTAATGTTGCATTAAAATATGAATGTTCCCTTTTGACAGTTCATCTGTAGTTTAATTATTTATTTTGTTGAGGAATATGTCCTAAAATTGAAGAGGCAGTTGACTATGGAATCAAATTAGAAAAATGACTTAGTAGCAAAACTTCTAAGGCGTAAACTTTATGGCTCAGATAAAGAGAGTAGACACATTCATATTCTTTGTTCCATATCTCAAAGAAATATGTGGTTCTTGTCTGATGTCTGAAATATTATTTACCCTAGCAGTTCCTTTTTTTAAACTGCTAGTTTATTGTGATAGCTCTAATCTGTGAGCTCTAGACCTCAACTCCCCAGACCTGACAATGCCACACATTCCACTGTCCAAATAAATCATTTCAAACATAAAACTTCTAGAAGAGGTTATCTTTTATGGTTTTATCTAAGGTTTTTGTTTATCCCTAAAATAGTTATATTTCAATGTTAACTTTTGCAATGAAGAAAAGTTAAATGTTTTAAATGGTAAAAAGATACAGTTCTTAGCACATGAATGGAATGTATGAATGAATGAGTGAATGAATGAATGAATGAATAATGCATTTATTAGCACTTACTATGTGCAAAGCACTGGGGATACAAGGAGAAAAATAAAATAGTCCTTGTTCTCAAGGACCTGATATTCTAATAGGAGAGACAACACATGGGAAGGTTTAGCTGCAAGTCAGTTTGAAAGATTCCTATGGTCCTTAGGGTGCAGAGGTAAAGTAGATGGTAATGCCTCTTCTCTGGTGTTATTTCCATTGATAAAATCATACCAGTTTCTCATATTGAATTATCTGTCAGTGCCAAGGACTTTGGTGACAAGAATTTTTTTTCTCAGTTTTCCAATAGATGTGGTTGTAGCACTTGCAGGAGCAGAGGCCAAGCAGCATCTCTACAGGGGTTGCTTGCTGGAAGCATTATTTTTCCAAAGGCTCTTAGGTTCCAGATCCTGAACTGTCTCCATCAAGGTCTGTGGAAGGATAACAGTCAAAGTGGTTGTGGGGGTTTGACTTGCCTGGTACAAGTTTTCTTTTCTCTCCCCAGGGAACATTGCTGCTTCATTAAGGCTAGCTCCCCTGCCCTGTGACTGGCAGTTGGTTGGCAGTTGGTGGGAAGGGCTGGCCCCTTCTTCACTGAAGCTGCTTCTCCAGAAAACGGCTGTGAAGTCTGGACTTGAAGCAGGGCCCGTGATCTGAGAGTTACTGACACTCCTAGGGCTCCTGAGTCTCCTTACTTGCCAGTAGCAATTGGTCAGCAGTTGTTACTGTTGGTGATGAGTAAGGTAGGTCTTCTCTCCAGTACAGAGGCACCTAATAAATGCTTGTTGAATTGAATGCAGTGATCAACACACTGTGAATATTATTACAGCACCTCCAGTTTCATCTATCTTCATTAAAAGGAATCACTCTTAATATAAAGATATTAACTACATCCTTTGAGTACTAAGTACCAGATGCTTTGATAGATACATCTCCACAAAGATAAGATCAATAGGCAAATATGTAGATCCTTTCAATACTTAAATATTTGGGGGTGAATTGGTCATCAATAGACATGCTATGCTTACCTCTTTTTTCCTCTTTAATCATCACAAATCTTAAAGACTCTATTGATCCTTTTTCACATGATTCTTGAGAGTAGGACTGTTTTATTCCTTAGATTTATATTCCCAGCACTTAGTACTGGCCCAGCACATAGTAGGTGCTTAGTGATTGAACAAATTCATAATTTGTGTATGATGTGTCAAATGTACATACTATGTTCTTTTCTGCCCTTAGAATGCTAGGCCTCAAAAAGTTAGAATTATAGAATCTTGAAGCTGGAAGAGATTTTGTAGGCCATCCATTCCAACTTGACCAAGAATGCCCACCAAACATGGTTGACATTAGGTCATCAAGCCTTTGCTTGAAGGCCATCAATGAGAGGGTGCCCACTACTTCCTGAAGCAGCCTATTTGATAGGAAAGTTTTCCGTTGTTGTTTATTTGTTTAAGTTGTGTCTACATAACCCCAGTTAGGATTTTCTTGGCAAAGATACTGGAGTGGTTTGCTACTTCTTTCTCCAGCTCATTTTATAGATGAGGAAACTGAAGCAAATAAGGTGAAGCAAATAAGGTTAAGTGTCTTTCTCAGGGTCACATAAATGCTGTAAATGCTGAGGCTGGATTTGAGCTAAAGAAGATGAATCTTCCTGACTTCAGGCCTGGTACTCTATGCACTGGCCTTGGTTTCTTTAAATCAAGAATAAATTTGCCTCTTTTCAACTTTCAACTTTTGCTACTGGTTCTGTCCTCTGAGGCCAAACAGAACAATTTTAATCTTTTTCCATGATAGTCGTTCAGCAAGATACTTTCTTTGCAAAGAATGTTGGATTTGGAATGCCTGAGTAGGAATCTCAGGTCTTACCTCTGTGACTGAAAGCAAGTCTTCGAACCTCTCTAAGCCTTGGTTTCTTAATCTGTTAAATGAAGGATCATCCTAGATGACCTCTATGATCGCTTTCTGCTCTACATCTATGATCTTATGATCCTGCTTGAAAACATCTATCAGGCCCCACTTACCAAGCCTTCTCTTCTCCAGACTGGACTTTCCCAGTTTCTTCAACTAATCCCTTGATGATATGGTCCTAAGGTCTCTTTACCTATCTAATTGCCTCTTCTTGACACTTGCCAATTTATTAGAATCCACTTGTGCACTTACATAGTGCTATCCTTAAATAAGCTTAAAAATTTGTATTTATTTGCCATTTCTAGGCTAACAAAATAAAATATATTATTTAGAGGAAAATGATCCTTCAGAGAATACAGTGCTTTCCCTACAGATGCACTAAACTATTTGAAAAATACCACACACTCGGAAGCACTTAAGGGATCGAATTCCCCCTCAATCTTGAATTAGTGCAGAATAAGTAAATAGATTTTATGAGACAAACATGAACTTGAGAGCTGCCTCCAATCTAGGTTAGGGTATTTCAAGACTTCTTGTTAAGGACATATAGATTAGCATGACGTCAGAAACCAAAACCATGACCAAAAAGTGACTCCTGTAAGCTAGAAATAAATCTCTTATGGTGAAAGGTAGATTCGGGTGGGGCAGGGTTAGTGTTACACAAGATTATGACGTAGTGGATAGTTTATTGTTGACACCCTCTACCTCCTCCCATATCTCTAATATGTTTCTATGGCTCTAAGTGCCAGTTGGACCTACCCCTTTCCTCCACCTTGAGCCTGCCCTCCTGAGAGGAACATAATACCTCTAGATCTCTCCTATATTTCCTTGTCAAACATCCCTATCCTTATATCCCATCATTCTTCTTCATCCCTCTGCTAATCTTACTAACTAAATGAGGAAGAGAGATTTTTGTGGTTTCAAAGATTTTGTGGAACTAGGCATAAGGTCATCTACTTTGTCTATATATGGGGCTAACCCTGTCCTAAGTTTAAGCTGGTCAC
The DNA here is from genome assembly GCA_028658325.1 of Potorous gilbertii. NCBI lineage: Eukaryota > Metazoa > Chordata > Mammalia > Diprotodontia > Potoroidae > Potorous > Potorous gilbertii. Next base: position 609,052,864 of record CM053770.1, read on the forward strand.
ATTCTGCCCCATACAAGAATTTTGCAAGTTACATAGCCACATGTCCAATAATTCTAATCATATCACTGAAAGATTATAGGATCATAGGACTGTAGATTCAGAACTAGAAGGGCCTATAGGGACCATCAAGTCCATACTATTATTTTACAATGAAGAAATTGAGATACAAAGAAGTAACTTGCTTAGGGTGACAAAATCCTTCCTTGTCTAAGAAAAGATTTTGAACTCAGCTCAACAGTTGGTGAGCAAGCATTTATCAAGCATTAATTGTGTACTAGGCACTGTGTGCAGGTCTTCCTGACTCCAAAATCAATGGTCTATGGGAATTGACTAGAAAAATAAATTGTTATTTTCATTTTGTCAGTTACTGCCACATGCATTGCTCCTCTTGGTCCTTCAAAGCTACCCCTTTGTCTGCCTTGCTAGCAAGAGGGCATCTCCTTCCCTTTCAGTGCTTCTAGAAGTGTGACTAGTACTTGGTTATGACAATGAATACAATAAAACCATAATAATGTTATTGTTCAGTCATTTCCAACTCTTCAGGACCCCTTTGGAGTTTTCTTGGCAAAGATGCTGGAATAATTTGCAATTTCTTTCTCTAGGTCATTTTATAGATGAGGAAATAGAGGCAAATAGAGTTCAATGCCCAAAGTCACCAGCTGAGGTCACATTAGAACGCAAGTCTTCCTGCCTTCACACCCAGCACTCTATCCATTGTGCTACCTAAGGCACTTCACTGAAAAAAAGAAATTTCAAGTACGGCAGAAGGAGAGGGTTTCAGGGTTAACAGCAGCTAGATGTTATATATAGGGAGCATTTTCATTCCCTAGTTTGCCAGGCAAAAAATGCAATATTATTGCTATCTCAAATCTTGAAAAAAAACCCCAACAACTTAGGCTTACTGGAATAGTATAAAAATCATTTTGGGCACTTTTTAGGGAATAGATGATTTATTTAGAAGTCTATTTATAGCTTTTGTTTTCATTTATGCTTGGATACTGTCAGATATTATGAAGGACAAAATCAGTCGGAATATTGGTGCCAGGTCTGGAAATGGATAGAATTCAATGAATTGGCCCTATTCTAATCAATAGTTTCCTTTTTTTTTTTTTAATATTGAAGCATCAATGTTTCATTTTTGTGTATTCCTCTTTTTTTCATTGAAAAATAAGAGTATACTTGACAGATTTATTAGAGTAAAATTTATGAAATAGGAAGCTAAAAGAAGGAAGTAAAAAGTAGAGCTTCCAGAGCACTGAAAGGTAAGTGACTTGCCCAAAGTCACATAGACACTCTATGTCAGAGATGGGGCTATGATGAACCCAGATTTTCCTTTCTTGGAGACCTGCTCCCTATCCATTACATAGGCTGCCTCTCACGATAGAGTCAAGAAATCTTATAAAACACCTTGGGCTTTTCCTTGAGTAGAGAGTAGAGTTGAGCAAGCCCCCTGGTAATTAAATATTCCAAAGCAATTGAAGGAATCATTAAAGAAACAACTATGCCAATTCCAACATATTTTCATATCTCATGAAAATCATGGCCATTGGGTAAATCAAGACAGAAACAGCTTGCGTGATCAAATGTTTTGTGTTGGGGGAGAGAGGAGGAACACCCCTAAGTGCACATTTTTTACAAGATTTATGTAGGGTCAGTGAGTTGATTCAACCAATTGCTTTCTTTTTGTGGCCCCTTTCCCTCAGCAGAACTACCAAAGTTGTCTAGGGACAATGAATCTCTTTTCTGCTGGATCACTTTCTCCCAATTTAAAAGCTTTTTATTTGCACTTGTTTCACACAAAAAATATTTCCATCTAAAGAAAAATAATTTGCAAGAATGGAATAAGAGTGGAGCAAGTTCCTGAGAAAATGTTTTCTAATAGCATGCCAGAAGGCAAGCTGCCCCCCTCTGGGCTTTGTTAGGTTGTGTAGATTTAATTGCCCGGAGCAGTTCTTCTAAAGTAAGGTTTCCTTAAAATTTGGGCTCTCCAAGGATATCTTTTGGAAACAAGAACCTTCCAAAATAATCTTTTTCTATAATTTATTTGCATCTTGAAGCTCTGCAGAATACAAAGATTTATTATTTTAAATTAAATTATTGATCTAAGATGTTGATATCGAATATCCAATTCCTTAAAGTCACCAAAGGTAAGATAATTTTTTGCACATTTTTGTACAATTACCCTGACTGGGTTTTTTTTAAACTTTTTTTTTCTAGAGCCTTTTAGCTCTTAAAACTGCCTGGGAACCATACTTTAAAATTATTTTTATGTAGGGAAAAATGGAAACACATTTGAACTTTATGTGTGTGAGAAGGTGCACCTACCATTTACCCTTTTAATGTCTGAAAGACAGAAGATTGGAATAACTCTATTTGGTCTTTTCTCTGCACACTGAGAAGAGAACATTAACAAAAAAACCCTTCATTTTCTAACTTTCAAAATCCTCTTCACATCCTCAAAATGACTACAATGAAGACATGGTTTGAATATGACTTTGTGTTTGTCACTGCCCCACTGCTATTCCTTTTTTCCCCTTCTCTTCCTCTGTAACCTTAAATCCCTTTGCTTTAAACATTTTAGGAGACTCCTTGACCTGCTTCTCTCATCAAGCTTTTTTTTGGGGGGGGTGGGATCTGTCAGAATAAATTACAACTCTTGGCAAACAGCTATGCCTCTTATCCACTCAGGAACTAGAATATTGCCTTGTAAAACAGTGCAGCCCTACTATTACTACTTAATTAAAAGGCCAAAGTAAGGACACTATTTTATGACCACTTTCAACGTATATTCACAGCATTTTCATCATGGAAAATGGCAAAAGGCAAACTATATGGTTCTGTCATGTGTCACCCATTTTCAAATTTTTCTTGGATCTAGCAGACTGACTTTTACATGGCCTCACACAGAGCATGCAGCCATGACATATTCTTGGGAACCCCTACAGGCTAGGAGGATCACAACCTTATGATCTCTAAACCTCAACTTAGAGAAGAAAACATAAAAGACACGGCCCCTCTCCACATCTATCTTCCCCCTCCACCTCCCTTCCCCCCGACATACACACACCTTAGAGTGTGGGAACCATGGTCCTCAACTCTACAGTCTAGTAGACTCTACCTGGGGGTTTGGAATAGGAAATCTCTGCTGCTTGGAAATGCTGTAAAGAGTCACAGGTCATAGTATGTTAGAGCTGAAAGGTACTTTAGAAATTAATTATCTAAACACTTATCTTCTCTTCCTCCCCTTTCCTGCCCAGGATCGCTAAGCTTGTCCTCATTACCTCCATAGGAGGAAGTACCCATGAAGTTACTCACTGGAAACCTGGTTCAGTGCATGACTGAACAAATTATTCATTGACTTTCTCCCATCCTCTTTCTAGATCTCTTTTATGGATTATTTTCCCTCATTAAAATGTAGGCTTCTTGAGGGAAGCTTCTTTTTGCCTGTATTTGCATTTCCAGGGCTTAGTACCTTTCCTGACATACGGTAAGCTCTTTATAAATGTTCGGTCAGTCAGTCCAACAAAACATTGGGTATATTTTTTTTTTAAATAAATTTATTTAACTTTTTACATTCATTTTCACAAGATTTTGGGTTCCAAAATTTTCTCCCC